>OW121740.1:172493495-173693495 GCA_933228675.1 Stomorhina lunata
TTAAAAATATGAGACAAACTGACTGATTAGGAGATTTCGCATGATAAATACATAAAGCCAAATTTCTAAAATTCAGAAAACTTCATTAAAATTTTAATAAGTTGCAATGATATATTAATAAAAATAAGTAAGTGTGTTATATTCGGCTGTGCCGAATCTTATATACCCACCATCAAGTTGTGTTAAATTTAGAAATATCTCTCATATATCCACGAGGGTGCAGCTAAATGCAAAATATTTGGACTTAATTCGGTTGCAGGAGCTTTATAGTTCAATATTTAAAAGTATGTAAGTGGTTTCCCTAGTATTTACATAGCACAAAATTTAATCTCATAACCTGGTTTAGTTTAGCATTAATAGACTATAGTCTGTTAGCTTAATAGCTTGTTTAGCTTAATATTTAGTTAGGATAAACATGTTGTTGTAGATATAAAAAGGTGATGTTATATATATATATATATATATATATATATATACAACAAAATTTCACACTCTATCTGGTATTTATATAAAGCTTATTTTTGCAAAATTTTGTGGAAATAGCTGTCATAGTTTCTAATTTAATGGCTTTTAACTGGTCCTTGTTAAATATTTTTTGGTTTCCGGGAGTGTTTTTTATATGAAAGATATAGTCAAATATGAAGCGATTCTTATAAAATTTGATATACTGACCAATAGTTGCATAAAACTTCTTTATTCTAAATTTAGTCGCCATAGCTAAATATAAGACTGTACTCAATTTATCAGCATTCATGTGTTTCAAGGGGTGGGGTTCTATAGGAGCTCTAACTAAATGTGAACCGATTTCGCCCATTTTCAGTACACAACTTCTATAACATGAAAAGCACTTTTGTATAATTTTGTCTCTAGCTCATGTAGTTAAGGAGCTATCGCGCTTTTATCTGACGGACAGACGGACATAAACCTCCTTTTCTTTTTGTATGTATGTGTTTCTGTAAGTTTTTTATATGGAAGCTATGGCCAAATAGTGACCGATTGTGACAAAATTTTGTACAAGGGCTGGCATTCATTTAAGACTTAATTTAATTTTTTTTTTGCTTAATTTAGTGGCCAAAGCTATTACAGTTTATCATTTATTGGCATTTAAGTGAATTTCAGGTGGAATTTAGGCTGTTTCCGTAAGTTTTTTTATATGGGAGCTTTGGTTAAATGTGACCCGATTTCGATGAAATTTAATATACTGCCTAGTTTTTACCCAAAACTTCCAATTTTTGTCATCATAGCTGTTATAATTTGTCATTTATTAGCAAATAAGCGATTAGCCAAGACGAGAACAATTTTCAACGACAATTTTTTTCCAAAATTTAGATTTCACGTCTTTTAACTTAACTTTTTGTACTTAAAATCATGTCTTATTTTGCATTTTATTCTACAGTACAATTTGTTGCTCCATATCCAAAGGCATACATATTTTTAACGACACAAGATTTCGGGATAAAAAAAAATAACTCCAAAATTGAGATTTTTAAATTTTATTGTAAATATTAATCGATAAAGTCGGCACGGGTTCCCATGGTCCTAGGTCCACCATAAGAGGATATGAGTTTTAAAGCAATAACTTTTATGTTTTCGGGACACAAACAAATACAACAACATTAAATTTATAAAATTTTTTTATATTTGTAATATATTGCAAAAATCTCTAAAACCAAACAAGGTATTAGAACCATTTTTGGGCACAGTATAAAATAATATATAGGAATTTGAGAAACATAAATTTCAGAACGAGTTCTAAAATTTTAATTAACATTTTTGAATAAAGAAGAGTACTCACTGTTTTGGAAAATTTAAGATTTTTGTGACCCCATTTAGATTTTTGTGACCCCATTTAGCCGGGCTCTAAAGATTTTTTTAGCAGATCTTAAGAACATTATATTTAATACAATTTAATTAAAAAAGTTTGAATTTCAACATAACAAAATTTTTTGCTAAAAATTACTGATTTGAGGGATACAAATCCAAAAGTTTTCAAAATATAGTTTATACGCATCTTCAAGATCTTGTATTTTAGAAAATGTAAAAAAAGATTAAGTCTGTTGAAATTTTTTTTAAAAATATACAAAAGCTTAAGTTACTTTTTTTGAGAAAATTATATTTTTCAGAAATTTTTCGGTACCCAAACTTTAAAGAATTTTTCTGTGCTATAAAGTTTACATAATAAATTTTTTTCTTTTAGTTTAGAAATTTATCAGAAATCTTACAGTATTTTTTTAAGAATTTTCCGTCTTACCAGAAAAGATTTATGAGCCAAAAAACTTATGTCAAAAAATGTTTGAAGTAAAAAATCACTATTAGAGATGAGTTGGATGTTTTCTTCTTGATGTTTTCAAGAAGTTTTTGAAAATGTAAAAATCTTTCAGATTGGACCAAATAAGCGAAAGTTATACTGAACTAAAGTTTTATATGCCCGAGATGGACAACTTTTGTCCACTAAAGAGCCCACTGTAATAACTATAGATACGCTCCTAAACATTTTTCTAAACGCCTAACTCCTCTTCCATCCAGTTCTTTAGAACTGTTAAGTTACTACCAAAAAAAATCCTTATATATCCCACTGTGCAATAGTAAAATAATGAAAGATTTGTTGTTATTTATATTTTTATGATATTTTATTTTCTTTTTCAAGAAAATTAAATATGTCTCGAAAACTTGAGCCAACTTGAAAAAAATCGGACTCAAAAGATACAACTTATCTAAGAATAATCTCAAAAATTCGGGCCGCATCAAAGAGATGAACTTATGTATAGCAATGTTATTTATCGGATACTTTTATTTGATTTGATCTGCTTCGGCCCTACTTCTTTTAGTTTTCCAATTTATATTATAATATAATTCTATTTAATTTCCTAATTATAATAACTTATAACACAGTACGACAGTGGTTGGTAAACATGAGAAATGTTAAAAGAATATGAAAACAGGCTTAAAATAAAGAAATACGTGTCTCGGCGTTTTGCTGTAGCACGTCAGAATTTTAAGAAAATCGATTTTAAAGATTCGAAGGACCGTGGAGGTTCACTTGTAACGTAATACTATTATAAAAAGTTCTCTAAAAATAGAATGGGTAAACCGATTTAAATGCTTGAGCCAGTTTTGAAAAGGGAATTAAATTTGGATTTGTTTTTATTAAAAAAAACAAATTTGTTTCCGCTAGAGGACGCTTTAATTTTCATGTAAAATTTAAAAATATAAAAAAAAGGTACGAAATTTCACTACCAACTTTTTTAACACAAAATAATAGTTAAGATATCATATTAATTTTTATATTTTTACATCACATTTACATTACATTGAATTACATCACATTTTTTGGATATCTTTCAATTTTACATGAAAATTGAGCGCCATCTATCGGATTGGATTTATTTTTTTTAATAAAAACAAATTCAAATTTAATTATATTTTCAAAACTGGCTCAAGCATTTAACTCGGCCCACCCATTCTATTTTTATAGAACTTTTTATAATAGTATTACGTTACAAGTGAACCTCCACGGTCCTTCGAATATTTAAAATCGATTTTCTGACGTGCTACAGCAAAACGCCGAGACACGTATTTTTTATTTTAAGCCTATTTTCATATTCTGTTAAAATTTCTCATGTGTACCAACCACTGTCGTACAGTGTAATCTGTATAAAATATTTAAATTTAAAATATCCCATTGTATGTTTTAACACTTATATATGGGTTGATGGCAATTTAGCTAAAAATACAATTTGATTATTTTCATATAGAAATGACAATATATTTATGCGAACAAATGCTGCCAGTTAAAAATTTTCATTAAATGCCAAGATTTTTTTTCTATTTTATATCAAAATTCAAAATCTGGTTACCAACAGCAACAAAAACAATAAAATATTGTACAATTTTTATTTATTTAACTTTTAGTTATCCTCATGTGCATGTTCTCTGGTTTATCTAACACGATGTCTATATTTCAATAATAACATTTCAATGGTTTGTTCAATTCATTTGGAGAACAAAAAGGAAAAAAAAACTAAAAACTAATAAAAACAATATTGTAATTTATAAAATGTACAGAGACGTGAATATAAATATGATGGTATAAATGCAAAAATCATGGCTTAAATTACCCAGTAGTTTATAGATAGCTTTTGTTTGTTCTCAAGCCAAAATCTTTAAATATTACTTTAGTTAATGGAATATTAAATTTTGTTTGAAACTGCTGGGCATTCAATGAACGTGTCTGAATGTAGGTGTATTGATGTATTTATGTATGGAGGATATATTATATCCGATAACAATTTCATTTAGTTTTTAGTTTTATAACCTCTAGTCATAAACAACAATAATAGAAAAATATTAAACATAAACGACAAAGTCGGCAAAGAAAACAAAGACCCAGGCTCCTATTCTGTTTGCTATGTATTAGACCGGAAAAATTTTAATTTCCTTTAAACACAGTAATACATACCACCCTACTGCAATCATATGCATATGTAAGAGTAAAGTAAAACCTATTTAGCTTCAGTTTATTCACATAGGACACTCGCCTGGTTTTACACATTTTTAATCACAGAATCGTAGCTATGACTGCAGTATGTCCATGTAAATGTAAATAATTATAAAATACACACGCACGCACACACACACCTTTGCCCATTACATTGAAAATTAATAAAATTGTATGTCAATATGTTTCTGTGACTGTTTACGTATATCAGACGATCTGAACAAAATGTGTAAATATTATGATTACTTTGGGCATTGAATGAAAATAATAATAATATTCAAAATTACATGCAATGCTAATGAAGATAATTTTATTTAAAATCGTAGCTTATTTGGATTAAGTCATTATTAAAAAAAAAAAAATTTAATTAAAACTGAAAATTATATTAACAAACAAATTTTTCTATTAAAAACCCTTTAATTTTTTTATAATTTTAGCAGATATGAATCTGCTCAAAATTGTTAAAATTTTACCCCTTAACAATAAATTAAGATGAAAAATCAATAAATCAAATTTTACCTACAAAATTCGTACCATAAGTCTTGATAATATTATTAATCATTTATGGAAATTGTTTCAAAATACTTCTCATATCAACCTCGTAGAAGCATGTAAAAATTTACAATTAAACGAATATGATCACAAATAAGTGCAAAACACATTCCGAATACAATCTAAAGAGTTTAACAAAATATTTTTCTTTAATTAAAAATATTCGATGCTAATATTTAAAAAATACTAAATATCAGAATAGTAATAGTATTTTAAATAGAAAGTTTTAATGCTTTAATGATAAATACCATATAAACTGATATTGAAAGCATTTCAAAGTTATTTAGGGAGCTCTTACTTACTTACTTAAATGGCCAATATTTACAACGTGTTAAGGTCAAAGGCCGAGCATGTTTTAGAATTCGATCTATAGACTTTTATTCATATTCTATCGTTTCTTTAACGACATCATCAACGTCTTATGCTGGTATCTTATTCATCACTTCTTTTAAATACCCATTAAATAATCTTTGACATGTTGTTGATATTATTAATAAAATGAAAATAATAAAGCCAAAAAGTATGCAATACTTTTTATGTATGATGTTGCTTTGAAATATTGCGGTAAAATTTCATATGATTTTTTTACAAAATTTATAACTTTGGAATATTATGAAAACTTTATTTATAAAATCGAAAGAATACACTTCCACCTTTTATTTCATGACAACCAGAGCACAAAGCTAGACAAAGATAACCTTTTTGCTTCCAAGAAAAACTTAAAACACTGCATTTTTAAGTATCATCATTAAAACCTTGTAAACAATTATCGTTTTTATACCCTTCACCACCATAGGGTATTATAAGTTTGTGCTCATGTATGCAATGCATAGAAATATTTGTCTTAGACCCATCTTTTAGTATACCAATAGGCTTAGAATCACTGAGTCGATTTAGCGATGTCCGTCCGTCCGTCCATCTGGCTGGCTGGACCCCCATGTAAACGTTGTAATCAAACTACAGGTCGCAATTCTAAAGATAATTTGATGACATTTGGTACAGATTAATTCTTTGATAATAGGATCATGACTATTGAAATTCGTCAAAATCGGTCCATTATTTATGGTACCTCCCATAGGTCCCACTTGCCGGAATTGATATATTGGCCACAAAAATCAATATCAATATTTTTTCATGAAATTTAAAACAAATACTGCTAATGTAAATGTAAATCACTATACTAAATTTCGTTGAAATTGGTCCACATTTGACCATAGCTCCCATACAAACTCTTTTCTCAAAACGCTTGTATATCCGAAAATAATGAGAATTTAAAGTTTATTTATAGCACATATAATTTTTGTGACAACTGTAATCAATTTGCCAAATTTCAAGATAATCGGTCCGCATTTGACCCTAGCACTCATATAAGTCCAAATGGCGGAAACAGCTTAAATGTATAAATTTTGAGAATATGTATGTATGATAGTAAAATTTAGCAAATATTCGTCTTTATACAGAAAAAAGAACATCTTTGACCTTAGTGGTGAAGGGTATCGTATGGTCGGGCTTGACCGACTATAGCACTTTCTTACTTGTGCATTTTATTTTTTTTATTTGGAAGTACTATATTTTAAAAATATACTTACAGTAAACATATATCGTGAAAAGAAATGAAGTAACCGAACCATTGAAATTCAAAAAAATCTAAGGCAGTTTTTGCAGAGTTTTATTTTGGTGACTTTCCTACGTTTCTTAGGGGAAAAAACAACAAAAAAAAAATTTAATGATGCATTTCACTTAACTGGCAGTTCCCTACAAAGCTGCATCATTACTTTTTTGATATCTCATACTCGAAAAATGAATTTTTTGCTAGTAAAACCCCAGTGTGCAATGTCCTAACTTATATTTTTATAGTTCTCATGGGAGAACTAGCAGCACTTGTTAGTTTACCACTTTAACGGGTGTTAACGTAGCTAACAAGGTGATATCACAAGGAGGTCATTGTCCGCAGTTTTGAAAATAGAATAGATCAAGATAAGTCTGGGCTTACCAAATTAACCCTTGTATCCAACATTTACTGCTAGAACTTATACAAAAGTGCAGGTGTGGCCAGTATATATATTTTCCATTTATCTTTATATTTTTGACAAAAATTAATTTTTTTAATGCGAATGAATGTTAACGAACATTCATTCTATGCGGCAAGTTTAATATTCAGGACTTCCCCTTATAAGTATACAAGTGAAATTAGATTTATTTTTTCTGTTCAGTTGCATTATATGTAGTTTTACCGGATTTGGTTCTTTCGGTTTATGAAAAGCTTAATAACTTTTAGATTTTTCTTCTGATTTAAAAAATTAAAATGGCATTATATTTATTTAATTCTCTTGTTATATTAAAATAAACTTTTAGCAAAAAAAAAAAAAAAACGTTTAAAATTAGATACTCTTAACAAAAAAAAAATACTTTTGATTTATAAATGCATCAAAAATGACATGCTAGTTTGAAACGCAATTTGCTGTTAAAAAAATAAAATAGGGTGCAAACTGGCTCATCTATGGGTCGATAAGTTGACGAACCCCTTTTTTTTGCGTATAACTCCTAAACTTGGACATATTTCTGTTAGTTCCACATAGCCTTGGGAGTTAAAATCTGTAATAAGATTTTCCGAAGAGTACAAAAATTATTCAAGTTGGACGTTGGTTTCAAAGTTATTAAAATCTTTTTGATTTTTATCCAAATTTGTATCACAAAAAAATCAGGAAAGTTTAAAGTAAAATTGTGCCTATTTAACCCATTTCCAAAAACATTTGAAATTCAGTAAATTTTGAAAAAAAAAAATGATATATACAAATTTTTTAATGTCTCGAATATTGTGGTGTGTGGATCTAATATGGATTAACCGATCATAATACATATGGGCAAATCCTGCGTGACGGACGATACATTTGTACGGATATTGTTAAACCTAAATGAATCCCATTGTCGTTTTACACGAGATATCTGTGCACACATTTCAGAGGATATTAGCCCATCGAATGGCATTTGTTAATTTACATACTTGTTTTGGCGGAAAAAGATATTCGCTTTTAAAGAGCTGTGACGGACGCTACAAAAATGGAAGTGACTTTTTTTCAATACGTGTTTCTGTAATTTTCATCAAATCGGTCATAGTAATAAAATAATTATAAATACATTAAAGAAAATCAGAGGATGACAAAAGAGATTTTATAAAATATTTTAAAGTTTCCAGTTTACGCGACGGACAATACAGTTTCTACTTGAATGTTTTTTAATAGGAAAGATTCATATTTCATATTTTTTTTTAGTTTTCGTAAATTAGTGAAAATAATTATTGTAATTTGTTCCTAAATTTCATCTCCTTCCTCTTTATTTTCGCGGTTAAAAAATGCGATTTTTGGGCACAATTTAATATTTTACAAAACGGCTATATATACATATATTTTTTAAAGTTTTACACTTTTAACGTCTTATTTTTCTTTCCAAGAATGCTGCGGCTAGCTGTTAGCATCAAATTTGCCGCACTGTACGTTTTTTTAGCACCTAATAACTTAAATTTAATCTGTGGATATAGACAGTGTCTTAACTTTTCGAATAAGACGGAAATGTGTTCGTAAATTTTGTATTTAATAAATATTATTTATAGAAAATACACTCAGGAAATTTTTACAGTAACTGATTATATGTTGTTTAGGAAATTTTCGGTTATGTTGTTTTCAAATGAATATTCATTTAAATTTACATGAAAATTGATTTTTAACATATTTATACGTTTGTTTAAAAAACAACCTACAAAAAAATACTGAAAATCCGTAACATTTGAAAATATCAGTTGTTTAGTTTTTATATATTTTTTCAATTATTGTATCAAATATAATTCGTATTTGTTTAATTATTGTTTCTCCTTAAGTAACTTAGGTTTGCTTACTGAAGAAACCTTTTATAATACTGGCCTATTACGGGGTATGGCCTAAGCAAACAACAAGCTTTGTTTTGTCTGTTTGGTTTTTTGATGCCTTAAAGGATATAACCTTTTTATGGTTTCGTCTTTTATATTACGTTAATTACAAAAACAAATGAAAATTGTCCGTTTTATGGAAATTTTATGTAGTTTTTTATCATTAAATTTTTTAAAAATAAATGAAAATTTCCGTTTTTTATACTAAAAATATAGTTTAAATTTTCGTCAGTAATTTTTTTGAAAACAACAGAATATTCCGTTTTTAAAACTGAAAATGTAGTTTAAATATTTGTCAGTTAAATTTAAATGAAATATTTATTGAATTTGAATGAAAAATCAGTTGACGGGTTCTTAAATGATTCATTTCAAATTACATTTTAAGTTATTTTTACTTACATAATATTCTGAGTGTATATACTGTGACAGACGTTACACACTTTCCTATAAATATTATTCTGTAAAATGCTATATTAACAACTACATATTTTTAGCCTAATGTAAAGTATACTATAAGTTCTCTTTACGAACCAAGTTTAATTAGAGAAAAAAAAAGAAAAATTGCACTAGTCAAATTTAAAAAACCTATATTTCTGTGACGGACGCTACACACTGTGAGCCCTTTTTTAATTGACGTTATTTATATCACTCCAACTACTTTCGATGTGGTCTTTTACATTACAATTACAATTAAGCAAATTTTGAGCTCCTACTGAAACCTGATAACAGTAAATATATGTTTTTGCGATTTTTTTGAACTTTTAAAAAACCTTTTTTTGTAAAAAATTTTTTTTAATTTAAATTTGTGCTAAACATCTGCATAGTTCGATCCGTGTATATCCATTTCTGTGTTTTATCATTTTGAGTGTGTATTGATGAGTAGTTAAGTTTTTTGTTATAAGTGAGTATTGTTGTATTCTCCCACTAAGTAAGTCTGAGTGGGTACAAAGACAATGAGAATAACATATTTATTTTCCTATAGTTTTGCAAAATGGATGGAATGAGTATTAGTGGTTATACAATAGATAACTTAAAGTATGTCGTATGAAGTTTACTTATAGGATAAAATAAAAACGACATTCGATTAGTTTAATACTTTTTTTTTCCAAACTTTGTTGTTTTTGTAGGAGTTTTTTCAAAAATTTGTTATTTTTGTGAGAAATCTTTCAAAAATTTCTTCTTTTTATAGGAAATTTTTCAAAAATATCTTATTTTATATAGGAAAGTTTTCAAAAATTTCTTATTTTAATACGAGATTTTTCAAAAATTTCTTAGTTTTATAGGAATTTTTTTTTTTTTTATTTTTATAGGAAATTTTTAAAAAATTTCTTATTTTCATATAAAATTAAAAAATATATATCTTATTTTTACAGGAAGTTTTTCCAAAATTTCTTATCCTTATAGAAAATTCTTGATTTTGTTTTTTTATTTTTATATGAAATTTTTTAAAATTTTTTTTATAGGAAATTCATTATTTCTTATTTTCATAGGAAATTATTTAAAAATTTCTTAATTTTGCAGGAAGTTTTAATTTTTTTTATTTTTATAGGAAGTTTTTAAAAAATTTCTTATTTTCATAGGAACTTTTTAAAAATTTCGTATTTTATAGGAAATTTTTAAAAAATTTCTTATTTTTATAAAAAAATTTGAAAAAAATCTTATTTTTACAGGGAATTTTTAAAAAATTTCTTATTTTTATAAAAAAAAATCAAAAATTTCTTTTTTTTTTAATTTTAAAGAAAATGTTTCCTTAATTTTTATAGAAAATTTTTAAAAAATTTCTTGTTTTTGTAGGAAATTTTTAATTTTTTTTTATTTTTATAGGAAATTTAAAAATTTTTTTTTCAATTTTTTAGGAAATTTTTAATTTTTTTTATTTTTATAGGAAATTTTTAAAAAATTTCTGGTTATTAAAAATTTCTTATTATTATAGGCTTTTAAAAACTTTCAATTCTACTTCGTCCCTTTATTTCACTAATTTTATATTCTTTTGACATTTTTTTTCTTTTATTTTTATATTATTCATTTTTATAGTCAACACTGAAAAATGTTAAAAATTTCTTATTTTTATAAAAAAAAAAAATTGAAAAATTTCTAATTTTCATAAGGAATTTTTAAGAAATGTCTTATTTTGATAAAAAAAAAAAATTCAAAAATTTTTTATTTGATAGAATTTTTTTTTTAATTTTAAAGAAAATTTTTCCTTAATTTTAATAGGAAATTTTTAAAAAATTTCTGGTTTTTGTAGGAAATTTTTAGTTTTCTTTTATTTTTATAGGAAATTTTTAAATTTTTTTCAATTTAATAGGGAATTTTTAATTTTTTTTTTTTATAGGAAATTTTTAAAAAAATTTCTTATTATTGTAGGATTTTTAAAAACTTTCAATTCTTAAAAAATTTTTCTTTTATTCTTTTTTCACTTATTTTATATTCTTTTGATAATTTTTTCCCTTTTATTTCTATATTATTCATTTTTATAGTCAATTAAAATATATACACACAAAAACTGAAAAATTTTAGTATTTCAACATAGAAACATTATTGCTACGAAATTGTCTTTGCATTTACCACAAGTTATTCGAAATACTCATAAATACTTATAGTTATCTAAGTATTTTGGAACAAGAAACAGTTGTAAACAGATAAATTTATCTTTCTCAACTTATAAGCAAAAGCATCAGTTACTGACTTTGTGGGTAGAGTGGATGAGCAAAAACAAAAGTAGACAATATCGGTTACACTCATTCTCTCATACTACAAGTATTGAGTACTACTATGGTGTATTCGTTTTTGATGAACAATATTGTATACTCTTGCAGACGTTTAATTTGTGCAAATAAAGACCTGCCATTCACAAAGGGAGCAATCAAAAATTGTATCCGTTATATATTCTATCAATATATGGTGCATTTTTTCCTAAACACAAATATATGATTTTGACAGTTTTAAAATTTTGTCCTTGGTATTATATTTTTCGGATTTGCCCATATTTACTTTCTTCTTTTTTCATATATTTTGTAATTTTGATAAGAATTTTTAAAGAAGCAATAAAATTTTTTATTTCTATAATTAAAAAAAAATTTCATAATCTGTGAATTGTGTAAATTTGTATTCATCAAATATTAAGTATACGCACCGTAAAACTAATATCACCCAGTTATTCTTTAACATACATTGCGTATGATTATTATTTTGAAATCAGATATCACTCATACGTAGTGTTGAACAATTTTTTTCATAGAAGTGTTACTATTTCTTAGACAATTTTTTGAATATGATTTACAGTTGAATTGAATTATTTAAAACTAATGTAAAAAAAATTTACCTAGCATATTTATATTACCAAGCATATACCAAATATATCAAATTTTATCCTAATATTTAAATAACATTAATATTTCGCCCATAAAAACTAATTTTATATTGATTAAAAATTAAATATCTTATTGTTATTGTTGAATCCAAGTACTCTTGAATTTGAAATTGTTAGTGGAATTTTATTGTATTGTCAAAACATTTTTCTGAATTAAAATCCTTTTATATTTATTATTACATTTTGCTGATGACACTTAAATGCAAATTGTTTAAAATTTGTTATGGTTTGTTCAAATAATTCATGTTTTATGTAAATTTTCCATTGTTACATACGCCACACACAAAAAATGTAAATGCAGCTACTTTCCCCTTTTTTATATCTCAATAAAATAAAAACCCCTTTTTTAGAATAACAATCTGTTGGTATAAATGAAATTGAAAGTAGAGAAAATTATTTTTACACAAGCAAATAACAATTGTGGGTACTTAAAAAAAATAAACTTGTGTTTTTTTCTCTGTTCATTTTGCTCATAAATTTCGAGTTATAGTTGTTTTAATCTTTTTGTTTATGAATATTTAATTAAAATTTAATGCACTTATTATTGGGTTCACTTCAATGTCAACTTTTAAAGGTTATTATCGTTAATTATTATTAGTTGAGTTTGAAAAATAAAACTTTGCATTTGTTGTTAATTATTACAATAGAGGTTATTATCATATTTTGTTTAGACGATTGTAAACTTTAAGTGGTTATAGCTTTTTAAGCGCATTAATTGAAATATAATTCAATGTATATAGAAACATTTTCAATGTAGAGCTTTATTGGTTTCAATTTGTATGAAAAGCAAAGCTGCTTTTGCAGCTATAATCAAATCAATTTATCAATTAAGGAATGACTTTTTATTATTTTGTGAAGCTTATAATCAATAATGTTTAATCTTAAAACAAAAATTTTCTTTTCATTAACAAATGAACACTTTTTCCTACGTTTTATAGTCTGACTGTCCTGATCCCTAAAATCTAATAGTATTTTTATGCAAAACCGAATAAATACTTTATATATATATCAATAATTTCCAAGTTGTTCTTTATATAAGAAACAATTTGCCATATGTACAATAGAAGCAATTAAGAAATAAATATTGACAGCATATACATACTTACATATATACAATCTATCCTGAACATTAAACTTTAGGCTTGAAAATTGCTTTAATAGTATTTATAACCCACGCAGTCACAAACATGAAAAATGCCATTATATTCACAACTAGCAATTTATCATCAATAGTGGTTTTTGCATTCATATACTCTCCCCTTTGTAGGGTTAATTTCGGACTGAAATACTTTTAGCGGCTTGGGAGAAAAGTGTATTAAGTCAAAAAGAAAAAATATTGAGGCACGAAGCACTTTTATGTTGTGAGAACACAAGTTTCCGAAATGCTTGGTTCACATGAGGCTGTATTTATACCCTTCACCACCATAGGTGGAAAGGGTATTATAAGTTTGTGCTGATGTATGTAACGCATAGAAATATTTGTGTTAGACCCATCTTTTAGCATAACAATAGGCTTAGAATCACTTTCTGAGTCGATCTAGCGATGTCCGTCCGTCCGTCCGTCTGGCTGGCTGGACCCCTATGTAAACCTTGTAATCAAACTACAGGTCGCAATTCTAAAGATAATCTGATGAAATTTGGTACACTTAGACCATGGCTATTGAAATTCGTCAAAATCGATCCATTATTTATGGTACCTCCCATAGGTCCCACTTCCCGGAATTGATATATTGGCTACAACAATCAATATTTTTTCATGTAATTTAAAACAAATACTCGGTCCACATTTGACCATAGATTCCATACAACTTCTTTTCTCAAAACGCAATAAATGAGACAAAATTCACTAAAACGCTCGTAAATCCGAAGATAATGACAATTTTAAGTTTATTTTTTGCATACATCATCTGTAATCAATTTGCTAAATATCAAGATAATCGGTCCATATATGACCCTAGCTCTCATATAAGGCCAAATGACGAAAACAGCTAAAATATATAAGTTTTGTGAAAAGGTTTTTATGATGATAAAATTTAGGAAATATTTGTCTTTATACAGGAAAAAGAACAGCTTTGACCTTAGTGGTGAATGGTATCGTATGGTCGGGCTTAACCGACTTTCTTACTTGTTTTACTATTTTTTATCCGTCAGGATATATATTTTTTCATTTAGTCACAAACATTTGTAGGCAGACTCCTGATAACTCACTGCTGACTTTAGCCCAAAAAACCAAAAGAAAGACTAGTAATATGGCGTGATGTGTGACTGAGGTTAATGGTGTCGAGAGTTACCCAGAAATTTGTAGCTCCTAAGGCTTAGTTGGTTAGCATGTCGACAAATAAACATATCATATCGAGCCTTTAGATAAAAATAATCGTAAACGACATTCTGGCAAATATATAAAATTAAATTAGTTTCTCGAAACTTTAGACAAACTAATTCGACTCGAAAGTAGCAAACTTATAAAACAAACTTATATAGCAAACCATGACTAACAGGAGGCTACATACAATACATTCTGACTTATTTTAGTGTACCCAAAACACATTTATACTAAAGAGTGTTCTGAATAAAATATGCATTTACTATTTTAGCCAAAACTCATCCATAGCGCAAAAAAAGTATTTTTTTGTTATCACGTTAGCTTATACACATATGTCAGATATTATTACTTTAAATCTCAATATCTTCCTATTACTATTATCATCAAAATGGACTGCTAAAAAAGTACGGGAAAACTATAATTAAAGCTTTTAATTTTCATAATTAAAGTTTCGTCATGGACTTTAAAAAATAGGAAACAGTTAAAAGTTTTACTCGAAGTTTTCCAAATGCCATCAAAAGGTATAAGGAAAACCTAAGCATTGAAAAAAAAAGTGGATCATTAAGTAAAAAATTTCCAAGGAATAAGGCAAAAGAAGTAGAGCAACTCTTTCGAAAAGCATCTAAAACAACGTTCGGAAAAACAGCTTGTGTGATAAAATGCACTAACAGTTTTGTCCACAGAGTCATAGCTTGTACTGGGCTGAAGACATACAAATTTTAGAAAGTTAAAAATCTTGAACGAGCAATGTCCTAAATTCCGGAGGAAAAAGTAACAAAATACATAAAGAAATGTATATAACGGAATGCCTATAAAAACGCCTTTAACATTGTTTTAAGATAGTACTGAGTACTTATATATTTTTGGCACTTGAATGGGTATTCAAACAAAAAATCATTTTTGACCACGAGAGGCAAATGCAGAACTTCGAATAGTAGAAAGGTATTGGATTCTTAGAAAGAAATAATTGAAGAACAAATGAAGGGTTACAGAACATATACGATTTTAAGCGTAGTTGCATTTCCATCTCCAAAAATGTGAAAAAGTTATCAATAAATTCAATTCTGATGAAAATTTTCTATAATGTCAAATTAAATAGTTTAATAAAATTTAATATATAGTTAAATTTTGGTGAAAATTTAAATATAGTCGAATTTTAATAAAATTTTTCATATGGTCAAATTTTGAAAAAAAATATATATATATATATATATATATTCAAATTTTGATTTTTAAAAAAAAAGAAAATTTATATAAAAAAATTTTATGAAATTTTTAATTAAGTCAAATTTTGCTGAAATTTTTGGTATAGTCAAATTTTGATGAAATTGTTTATATACTCAAATTTTGATAAAAATTTTTTATAGGCAAACTTTGATAAACTTTTTTTAGGCAAAAATTTTATGTAGGCAAATTTTGATGTAATTTTTAATATAGTCAAATTTTGATGAAATTAATACAGTCAAATTTTGATAAAATTATTAACGCAATCAAATTTTGATACAAATTTTTATATAGGCAAATTTTGATGTATAGTCAAATTTTGATAGAATTTTTTTTAAAGACAAATATTGACAAAACATTTTATATAGTCGAATTTTGATGAAATTTTTCATAAAGTCAAATTTTGAGAAAAAATTTTATTTAGAAAAATTTTGATGAAATTTTTTATTTAGTCAAATTTTAATGAAATTTTTTGTTTAGTCAATTTTTTATTGAAATTTTTATGAAATTTTGATAAAAAAATTTTATAGGCAAGTTTTAATAAACATTAGTGTTAAAAACCATAACAATACTTGGGTGAAATTATAACTTAAATTTCAGAATACAGTCAAATTTTTACTATTTAAAAAAATTTTATATTATTTTGTAGAAGTCAAAATTTCAATATAATTTTTTTTTGTTTTTCAAGGAAATGTTCCCTATTTTTATATTTTCAATCGAATGTTGCCCTTTACTTCACTATTTCATCCTACAGTAGAACATACGCTATTCACATAATTTGTTAATACAAACTAATTTCAAAAGTTTAACTTACACTCATAGACTTTGCGCTATATTAACTACATGGTATTAATATTGGCCACATATTGCTTTGACTCTTAAACCTTTCAAAATTTAGTTTTTTAAAAGAATTTCGTTTTCTGGAAACCACCAATTAAAAGCCTTTATACATATGAGTAGTTTAATCTTCTTCATATGAAAATCCAACATTTTTACTTAAATCATTTTGAGAACAATTGCTACAAAATATGAATGAAAATCGACTTTTTGGTCACCCCCTGAAAATAAACTTTAATCAATATAAAAAATAGTTTCCTTTCCAAAAAATGATAATCCTAGCTAGGACAAGAGAAAAGAGTTATTTTTTTTTTATTTGCCCAAATTCTAAAAGCAATTTGATTCTTGTTGTGACTTTGTTAAATGTTTCCAAAAAAAAAACTTTTTTAGTAATATTAAAGTTTTTTGGTAAAAATGTAAGAAAAAAACGAAAAACATTATTTATTTCATTACTTCTAGTCAGCGTAAAGACCTACGATTACATCTTTATTCAGATGATTCTATAAAATCATTTAAAATTCATTTAAGGAGATGGCCAATGCTAGTTTTTTTGAACCGCTCTAATATACGTATGTCTCACATCATTTAGTTGTGTTGTGTTTAAGTGGCAGTTGTAGTGGTTATAACTATATGTGTGTGTTATGAAATGGGAGAAAGATATATTCCGATATTGTTTTTTTTTTTTTGGCCAACCAAAAACATAAAAACCAAATTAACGCAACCATCTAGACCAGCAGGCGATAAAAGTGAAATCTAAACGGAAATTTTTTGATACGCAAAAATATTTAGTGCCCCTTTATTACTTTATATAAATAGCTCATAGAAAATTTTTAAGTTAATATGTATTTATATGTATGTCTACTGAAATATAAGCCAAAAATATGCATTATGGTAGAAAGGAACTTATATATGTGTATATGACAACACATACATTAACAAGTTCTTTGACAAAGGCTCTTCACAAACTATATCTGTATAGTGTGTGGAGAGCCCTATTGGCTGGTTTATGATTAGTAAGTATATCTGTGGCAATATGGAAGAATAGCTTAAGTCGAAAATTTAAGTTTTGAGATATTATCAATTTTGTGTAATTTTTCTTCTGCTTGATTTCTGTGAATAATTTATGAATTAATATATTGGTAACATGTTTATTAGTAAAGAAGGATGAATACTTAAAAAAAATATTGTTAAATTCAAAAGATTTCGCGTTTTTTCAACTTAAGTTCTTTTTCGAAACTGAAATTTGCCTTGAGCTGGATCTTAAGTAATTTCAAGCGGTTCTGTTTAAATAAAAAGTATATATTGTGTAGTTTTATGTAAATATAAGTTGCTTGAAAATAATGATTTTATTTTTTAAGGTCAACATTTATACAGCTTATGTGAACTTAAGCAAAATCGTTTATACGACGAAAGAAAAATATGAATATGTACAAAAAAATATGTATACATAAGTTGTTCTGACCAAATCATTATTGATTCAAAACACTTAAGCTAAAAAGTAAACATACATAAAATTGACAAAAACCCGAATTTTTTAATACGGACTAAGCTCATTTAAGCGCCATGGCTTCTGTAATGCAATAAACGCCTTAACTCAATTCTCTCTTATGTCGACTTAAGCTACTCTTCCATATTGACACAGATATATAGTATATACTATATACATATGTACGAAGCTGAATTCAATTTTAGAATAATATTTATTTCATAAAGATTTTTTAATGATATCCTGAAAACTTAGATATATATGTCAAATAAATTCCAAATGGTTCAGTATTTTAAAATTATAGCTCAAATTATATTAACCAATATTACAAATGGTTTTAAAATAAAAATTGTTTAAGCTCATAAAACTTTTACAAACTATTAAACAGGGTAAAAACGGAAAATGAAGATCATATTATACCGAATACACTATTTGCATAAAAGGAAAGCATTCAACTCAATATAGTTAGAAGTAAATATTTTTCCTCTAACAAGCCACTGAATGACATTATTTGATTTTCTTTGAGCTGTCGTTGTTGCATGAAAATATTTTTAAAAATTCATTTCATAATCCTTCAAGTTCGTTACATCCCTTTATTTCTATTTTTTCTAAAAATATATAGAAAATTTTCTCCATCTATTTATACCCTAAGAGGGCAAGAACTATAAAATACATGCAAACACACAAAAAACTCATATAAAGATAGAAACTATGACGATGATAACAGAAAGAAAAAACTAGTATAACGTTAAAGGAACTAGAAATGCTTTTCTACTAGAATACCCCTGAACAAGGGTTTTTACAGATTCAATGCCATCAAGTAAAAGGGTAAGTGTGTTAAATGTCTGTGTGTGTGTGTGTGTGCGTCTTTAGAGCAGCTTAGTGTTGTGTAAATGACGCAATCAAAATTTCAAGACCTAAAGAAAATGCAAGAAAAAGAAAAGAAAAGGAACGCATACAAAATGGAAAATTTTAACAAACTATTTTTGCTGAAAATAACATAAAATATATGAACATAAAAATAAAAATATACACGTCCTTACATAACGAAAAATTTTAAATTAGTAAAAAAGTAGTAAAGATCTTAAAATGCACAGAAAACAAATACAATGGAATGTTGTACCAAGGTAAAAATCATGAGAACGAAGACGATGTTGGCACTAGAATCTTAGGAGATTCCTGTCTGGAATCTTGCAAAAAGAAACTTTACTGAAGTAAAGCATGTAGAAGTTTAAATATTATATGCATCAAGTGGGTGTTTAATCAATTGGTTCAGCCAAATTGTGTTACTACTTCTTCTTTTCAACCCATAGGTTATTCTTATTAAATTGTAGATCTCTTTATAGTCAAGGACACTGAATAATCATATATACCCAGAGAACACTTGGATTACCATTGTACTTCTTGTCTTGATAACAAAATTAAGTATGTATTTTCAGTAAAATTCCTCAAAAAAAAATTTCAAAAAAAATTCTTCAAAAAAAATTTAATGAAAATTTTTCTATAAGAAAAATTGTATAAAAATTTTTCTATAAGAAAAATTTCATCAAAATTTTTCTTATAGAAAAATTTCATCAAAATTTTTCTATAAGAAAAATTTCATGAACATTTTTCTATAAGAAAAATTTCATCAAAATTTTTCTATATGAAAAATTTCATCAAAATTTTTCTATAAGAAAAATTTTATCAAAATTTTTCTATAAGAAAATTTTGTCACAATTTTTCTATAAGAAAACTTTTATCACAATTTTTCTATAAGAAAAATTTTATCAAAATTTTTCTATGAGAAAAATATAATTAAAATTTTGCTATAAGAAAAATTTTATCAAAATTTTTCTATAGGAAACATTCTATTAAAATTTTTCTATAACAAAAATTCATCAAAATTTTTCTTTAAGAAAAATTTTATCAAAATTTTTCTATAAGAAAAATTTTATCAAAATTTTTCTATAAGAAAAATTTCATCAAAATTTTTCTATAAGAAAAATTTCATGAAAATTTTTCTATAAGAAAAATTTCATGAAAATTTTTCTATAAGAAAAATTTCATCAAAATTTTTCTATATGAAAAATTTCATCAAAATTTTTCTATATGAAAAATTTCATCAAAATTTTTCTATCAGAAAAATTTCATCAACATTTTTCTATAAGAAAAATTTTATCAAAATTTTTTATAAGAAAAATTTCATCAACATTTTTCTATAAGAAAAATTTCATCAAAATTTTTGTATAAGAAAAATTTCATCAAAAGTTTTCTAAATTTCATCATAATTTTTCTACTAGAAAAATTTCTATAAAAGTTTTCTTTAAGAAAAATTACCTCAATATTTTTCTATAAAAAAATTTCTATACGAAAAATTTCATAAAAATTTTTCTATACGAAATTTTTTTTTATAGAAAATGTTCTTGAAATTTTTCTAATATAAATATATTGAGGTAATTTTTCTTAAAGAAAAATTTTATAGAAATTTTTCTTGTAGAAAAATTTTGACGAAATTTAGAAAACTTTTGATGAAATTTTTCTTATACAAAAATTTTGATGAAATTTTTTTTATAGAAAAACTTTATTAAATTTTTCTTATAGAAAAATTTTGATGAAATTTTTCTTATAGAAAAATTTTGATGAAATTTTTCTTATTGAAAAATTTTGATGAAATTTTTCTTATAGAAAAATTGGGATGAAATTTTTCTTATAGAAAAATTTTGATTAAATTTTTCTTAAAGAAAAATTTTGATGAAATTTTTCTTATAGAAAAATGTTGATGAAATTTTTCTTATAGAAAAATGTTAGATAAAATTTTTTTTATACAAAAATTTATTATTTAAATTTATATACTCTACTAAAATAGTTAGGTTTTGAACATGAAAGTTGTTATATGGAAGGGTTCAGTACCAAAATATTTTATATTACAAAAATTTCATCATAATTTTTCTATATGAAGAGTTTAATGAAATGTTTCTATCAAAACTATGTTGATAAAATTTTTCTTTTAAATAAATTTTGATAAAACTTTTCTTATATAAAAATTTTTATGAAATTTTTCTTCAAAAAAAATTTTGATGAAACTTTTCTATAGAAAAATTTTGATGAACATTTTTTTATAAAAAAAATATGTTAATTAAATTTTAATTATATTTAGAAAACTTTTTAAAAAATTTTGATTTAATTTTTCGTATAGAAAAATTTTAATGAATTTTTTTCATTTCATACAAAAAAATTTTATTAAAATTTTCTATAAAAAAATTCATTAAAATTTTTTTATAAGAAAAATTAAATCTAAATTTTTCTATAAGAAAAATTAAATCTAAATTTTTCTATAAGAAAAATTAAACGTTAATTTTTCTATAAGAAAAATTTCTCCAACATTTTTCTATAAGAAAAATTTTTTTAAAAGTTTTCTAAATATAATTAAAATTTCATTAACATATTTTTTTTAGAAAAAAAAGTTCATCAAAATTTTTCTATAGAAAAGTTTCATCAAAATTTTTTTGAAGAAAAATTTCATAAAAATTTTTTTATAAGAAAAGTTTTATCAAAATATTTTTAAAAGAAAAATTTTATCAACATATTTTGGATAGAAACATTTCATTGAAATTCTTCATATAGAAAAATTTTGATGAAGTTTCTGTAATATTAAATATTTTGGTACTGAACACTTCCATATAACAACTTTCATGTTTAAAACCTAACGACTTTAGTAGAGTATATAGTTATAGAACAATGACAAAATAAAACTTAAGGTTAAAGCTTCAAATTGTTATTAATGTTGTTGCAATAACTGTTACTTGTAAGTTACCAACACTTTGATAATGTTGCAGCCATGTAGTTGTAATCGCTTTAAGTTCCTGCTTCAAAGTGGCCTTGTTAAGTGTTATCGGGTAAAAGAGAGAAATTTGTTTAGAAAATAATTGTATATCTTTTTTATTAAAACATTAAAACAAACACAATCAACCACCTACACTTAAACAACGAGCCACTTCTTTAGCCATTAAATTTTTGCTCCTGATTGTATAAAGAAAATTAAAAAAAAGGATATACATAGAAACAGTGCAACAGATGCTACTAATAGAGTTGTTTATTTCAATTTAGTTGATTTTAATTTAAATTAAATTTCTCTTCAATAAACTTTTATTAATCTACTGCTGCTTTCTTTTCTTCTTTTTTTTTTCGAGTGTCTCAATATGGCATTTAGTGTAAGCGCTAAGGAAAATGAATTTAGTATATTTTAATGTTTTTTTTTTTTTTTTTTTTTTTGAAAAAGAAAAACATTAGTATGAGAAACTAAAAACTTAACACCATTTGTTGGGTCATAATTTTTTATTACCAAATATAAATGTATTTTATGCTGCTTTAAATTGTCTACAAATACAAAGTTTTAACTTAAGTTTTTTTTTTACAAACGACTCAACAAATTAGATGATATAATTATGTTTTTTTGGTTTGCAAGTGGTTGAACTTTTATGAACTTAGTTTAATATTTGAGGAAAAATAATGGTCGAATTTGTTTAACTAGACTCTATAAAAGAGTAAAATTTTTTATATAAAAACTTTATAAATAATTCTGACTAAACATTTCTTATAAACAAAAATTTTGATGAAATTTTCAATATAAAAAAATGTTGAAGAAATTTTTAATTTAGAAAAAATGTTGATGAAATTCTTGGTTCAACTTAAAATTAATTTCTTTCAATGACATTTTTCATATATAATACTTACGATGAAATTTTTGTATAGAAAAAATTTTGATAAAAATTTTCTGTAGAAAAAATGTTGACATTTCATAATGAAAAATTTTGATGAAATTTTTCTTATAGAACAATTTTGATGAAATGTTTTATTTAGAACAATTTTTGACAATATTTTTCGTATAGAAAATTTTCATAAAGTTTTTTATAAAGAAAAATATTTGTGTTTATTTTATGCAGAAAAATATTCTGATGAAATTTTTCATATATAAAAATTTTGATGAAATTTTTTGATTTATACAAATGAATTTTTTATACAAAACAATTTAGAAGAAAAATTTTATTGAAATTTTTTATGTTAAATATATTAATAAACTGAATGCATGCAGTTTTATCAAAAAATAACAAATTAGTCGGGATGTAAATATTATTCAAAAAGAAGTGTATTTGCATTTGGGATTTTATAAAGCAAACTTTTGATAAAATTGTTCATAAACTTTTGATAAAATTGTTCATTGATAAAATAAAATTTTGATGAAATTTTTTATATAGAAAAATTGTGAAGAAAATTTTTATATAGAAAAATTCTTTGGAAATTTTTCATAAAGAAAAATTTTGATGAAATATTTCTTATAGACAAATTTTAGTTAAATAAATTTTTGACTAAATTTTTCATATAGAAAAATTTTAATGAATATGAACAGTTTCATTAAAATTTGTCTATATGAAAATTGTAATGAAATTTTCCTATAGAAAAATGTTGATGTTTTTCCATATAAAAAAAATGTTAATGGATGTTTTAATGTACAAAAATGCTGAAGATATCTTTCAATATAAAAATTTTTATGAAATTTTTCATATAAAAAAATTTTGTTTATTGAAAAATGTTAATCGAATTTTTTATATTGAAAAATTTTGCCGAAATATTTAAACAAAAATTTTGATCAAATTTTTTATGTAGAAAAATTTTAATGAAATTTTTCATATAAAAATTTTTTGATGAAATTTTTCGATAAAATTTTGTTGATAACATTTTTTATATAGAAAAATTTTGAAGAAATTTTTTATATAGAAAAATTCTGAAAAAATTTTTTATATAGAAAAATTCTAAAGAAATTTTGTATATAGACAAAATTTCTATAAAAAAATGTTTTTCCATGTAGAAGAATGATGATGAAAGTTTTCATATATAAAAACCCTGACGATATTTTTCTTTATACAAATTTTTATGAAATTTTTCATTTAAAAAAATATTAATACATTTTTTTATAGTAAAATTTTTATGAAATTTTGCTATGGAAGAAATTTTAAAAATGCTGAAAAATTTTTATGAAATTTTTTATATAGAAAAGTTTTGATGAAATGTTTGATGAAATGTATAGATTAATTTTGATCTAATGTTTCAAAAAAAAAAAATTTTAATAAAAGTTTTCATACAGAAAAAATGTAATAGAAGTTTTCATATAGAAAAATGTTTATGAAATTTTTATTAAAGAAAAATTTTAATGAAATTTTTATTATAGAAAAATTTTAATGAAATTTTTATTATAGAAAAATTTTGATGAAATTTCTCATTTAGAAAAATTTTTATGTAATTTTTCGTATGAAACATGTTGATTAAAGAAAATTTTTAATTAAATTTTTCATATATAAAAATTTTAATAAAATGTTTGAAATAGAAAAATTTTTATGCAATTTTTTTTATTAAAAAAAATGTAACCGAAATTGTTCACATAAAAAAATTTTGACAAAATTTTGAATATAAAAAAAATTTTGTGAAGTATGAAAAAGTTTTTTAAATAGAAAAATTTTAATAAAATTTTTTCATATAGAAAAATTTTGATGAAATTATTCAGATAGAAAAAATTTTATAAAATGTTTCACTTAAAAAAATTTTTGAAAAAACTTTTCCTATAGAACAATTTTTATAAAAATTTTGATATAGAAAAATATTGATGAAAGTTTTTTATATAGAAAAATTTTAATGAAATTTTTCGTATAGAAAAATTGTGATGAAATTTTTCAAATAGAAAAATGTTGATGAAATTTTTCATATAGAAAAATTTTGATGAAATTTTTGAAATAGAAAAATTTTGATGAAATATTTTATTATAGAAAAATGTTGATGAAATTTCTTGATAAAAGTTTTTTATAAAGAAAATTTTTGATAAAATTTTTCCTATATAAAAATTTTAATAAAATTTTTGAAATAGAAAAATTGTTATGCAATTTTTTTATTAAAAAAAATTTTACCGAAATTGTTCGCACAAACAAATTCAGACAAAATTTTTGATATAAAAAAAATTTTGTGAACTATAAAAAAAGTTTTTTATATAGAAAAATTTTAATAAAATTTTTCATACAGAAAAATTTTGATAAAATTATTCAGATAGAAAAGTTTTGATGAAATGTTTCACTTAAAAAACTTTTTATATAGAACAATTTTAATAAAAGTTTTGATATAGAAAAATAGTGATGAATTTTTTCAAATAGAAAAATGTTGATAAAATTTTTCTTATAGAAAAATGTTGATGAAATTTTTCTTATAGAAAAATTTTGATAAAATTTTTTAATATACAAAAATTTTTGTGGACTTTTTCAAATATATTTAAATTTTATACATATCAAAATGTTGATGAAATATTTAATATGAAAAAATTTCGATGAAATTTTTCAATAAAACTTTTTTTTACACAGAAAAATTTCAATGAAATTTTTCATATACATTTTTTTTATACAGAAAAATTTCGATGAAATTTTTCATATAAAAAATTTTGATGTAAGTTTTTTATATAGAGGAATTTTGATTATATTTTTCATATAAAAACGTTATTAAACAATTTTTCATACATGAAAATTTTAATGAAATCATATAGAAATATTTACTAAAATTTAGCTTAATAACTTCGATTAAAGAAATCATATAAAAAAATAAAGTGCCATATGCGGTTCGTCCCGACCATATGATACCCTTCACCACTGACGTCAAATGTCTATTCTTTTTCTTCACTCAATATTAGGACAGTCTACTTTAAATAAAATTCAAGTGCTTGTCATTGTAATCTATCGATAAAATTTTGTATACATATAGAAATTTTAGAAATTTAAAATTTTAGTAAAAATCATACTTACGATAACTTCAAAAAAGTAAATATAAAATTTTAAATGAAATATTGAATAAAAGATTAAATGCATATTTGATATCATATCCATTCATTTGCAAATATTTGAAATATTTGCAAAAAAAGTAAAATCTTTTTCAATCATAATCTAAATTTTCCAAATAATAAATATTTGAATTTAACATTTGGCTTTTTATCTTAAATTGAAGTTATAAATATAAAATATAAATTACCTGTGAAAAACATACAAGGACTAAAACAAAATATTATCCCCAAAAAAGATAGAAAGAAAGAATAAATAATCTCATGAAAAAATCATACATTTATTCATACATTCATTCATTTATTCGTAGTTGCATAAAAGATTTTGCTTCACTAAGTGTCAGTTTGTATTTGTATTTGGTTTTGGTTTCTTTAGGATTTCATTAGAAATGTATGACACTCTTCTTTTTGTCTTGATTTTGTATATGTTCTTTTAAATGAACATATTGTTTGAATGTTTGTCTATACCTTTATTTCTTTATTCTTGTTAGGGTGTAAGTTTGTATGTGTGGGTGTGAGTGTTAAATATTTAGAGTAGTTGTAGTGTCTAGATTTAAGTACAATTACATTTGATGTCAAGACCACAATTGTTGACAATATAAATCCATTAAAGTACAAAAAAATTAGATAAAAAGAGTAATCGAAAATAATAAAATATTTAAGTGTATGTTAATGGTTGATACTTGTGTTTGTTTCTCTGAACATGTATAAGCCATAGTTTAAGGATATATGTTTTATAAGTACATAAGTGCAGGGAATATTTAACACTATACTTTTAACAAAGGGGGAAATGTAAAGGACATAAATAGGCAAGAATACATGAAAAATTTAAGAAATTAGGAATAAAATAAAGAAGGAAATAAAATTAACCCCTTGACGTATTTCCACGAGTCTGACTCGTGGTACAATTTCTGTTTCAAACATAATAATAACGAGTCTGACTCATTTTGCGACTGTTCATAAGCATCAAAACTGGTTTGTTGAATGCAAGTTGTATGCGAACAGTTGGAAGCGAACTTTGTTTCACTAATTGATACGTCAAGGGGTTAATTACAAGATAGATTTTGCAAACTCATAAAAAGAATTCACTGTTCTAATTTTGGATAAATGATCAAAGATCATTACAAATTAAAACTAGACTTTGAAGATATTTGACATATACAAATTGTAAGTGTATGAATACTTAATGTTTTCACTGTATTAATTCTTACATACAATTATAAATATTTGTATATAATACATATGTATATGGCAATCTATGGCTAAAGGCATAACAATTTTTATATGTTTTAATAAATACAAGATATAGATAAGTTTGTAAGGATAATTTCATTGTCATAAATTAATATAACTTTGTCATATAAAAGTATTTATTTTCCCAATATCTACATGTGCTTGGGTTAAATTAAAAAAAAATTCTTAAAAATAAATTGATGCTGTATTTAATAAAAAAATAAATTTTATTTAAAAATAAATTTAATTATATTACAAATAAATTAAATTTATATACAATAAAAATTCTCATAACCGGATACTATTTTTTAAAAAGGTTTTACAGAATTTGTTCTATTATGGAGAGGTTTCACTCTATGAATTTCTTGTATTCCTGCCAGTAGCATAAAGACTAAAAGAAATTTTTCTTTCGATTTTAAGTGATACAGGGTGCTTTAAGTCCGCTCCATGTATTCATCCCAGTATCAGTTCTATCTTCATGACCTCTATAGACGACACATTCTTTAGCTCTTACTTTCTAAAGAAAAATATGTATTATGTAAGATTTTCTACAGAAAAATTTTTATAACAAAAACTGCTCTTAACAAAAAATTATTATGAAAATATTTTAAAAATTAAAACTTTTGAAAAGAAAATTATCCATAGAAAAACTGTTTGTAAAAGCGAAAAATTTTCTTAGCAAAAAAGTTTTGTAGTTTGTTTCTTTAGAAATTTTTTACAAACTCAAAATTTCCATAGAATAATTTTTATAACAAAAAATTTTGTATATAAATAATTTTTATTGACAAATCAATTTTTTTTTTATAAAAAAAATTTTTTTGTATAAAAAAATTTTTTTTTTAACGAAAAATTTTCTATAGAAAAATTATTTTAACGAAAAGTTTTCTATAGACATTTTTTTTTTAACCAAAAATTGTCTAAAGAAAAAATTTTATAACGAAAAATTGTCTATAGAAAAATTCTTATAAAGAAAAATTTTCAACAGAAAAATTCTTACAACGAAAAATTACCTATACAAAAATTCTTATAGCGAAAAATTTTCTATAGAAAAATGTTTATAAAGAAATATTACCCATAGAAAAATTTCTAACCAAAAAATTTTCTATAGAAAAATTCATATAACGAAAAATTTTCTATGGATAAATTTTTAAAGCGAAAAATTGTCTATAGATAAATTTTTACAGCTAAAAATTTTATAAAGAAAAATTGTTATAACGAAAAATTTTCTATAGAAAAATTCGTATTAAGGAAATTTTTCCATAGAAAAATTCTTATTAAGAAAGATTTTCTATAGAAAAATTTTTTTAACAAAAGTTTTCTATGGAAAAATTTTTATAACGAAAATTTTCTAAAAAAAAAAAATAACGAAAAATTTTCAATAGAAATTTTTTTACGAAAAATTGTCTATAGAAAAATTGTTATAAAGAAAAATTTTCAATAGATAATTTTTTACAGCGAAAAATTTGTTAATAAAAAATTTTTATAACAAAAAGTTTTCTATAGAAACATTTTTATAACGAAAAATTTTCTATGGAAATATTTTGATAACGAAAATTTAAAAAAAAATTCTAACTTAAAATTTTCTATAGAAAAATGTTTATAAAGAAAAATTTTCTATGGAAAAATTTTTTGGCGACAAATTTTCTATAGAAATTTTTTTTTTGGCGAAAAGTTTTCTATAGAAAAATTTTTTTAACGAAAAATAGAAAATTTTTAACGAAACATTTACTATAGAAAAATTTTTAACGAAAAATTTTCTATAGAAAAATTTTTAACGAGAAATTTTCTATAGGAAAAATTTTAAAGAAAAATTTTCTATAGAAAAATTTTTTTTAAGAAAAATTTTCTATAGAAAAATTTTTTTTAAGAAAAATTTTCTATAGAAAAATTTTCTATAAAAAATTTTCTATAGAAAAATTGTATAGAAAAATTCTTATAACGAAAAATTTTTAACGAAAAATTGTCTATAGAAACATTTTTAACGAAAAATGTTTCTATACAAAATTTTCCGTTAAAAATTTTTCTATAGAAAAATTTTCAATAGAAAAACTTTTCTAACAAAAAATTTTCTACAAAAAATGTTTATAACGAAAAATTTTCCAATGAAAAGTTTTGAAACGAAAACTTTTCTATAGAAACATTTTTTTAACTAAAAAATTTTATAACGAAAACTTACATAATATTTTAAAACAAACAAATTTCTTTAGAAAAATTTTAAAAACGAAAAATTTTTGTAAAGAAAAACAAAAATTTTTATGAAGAAAGAAAAGAAAAAAAAATTTTCTATAAGAATTCTCAAATAGAAAATTTTATATAACCAACAATTTTATAACGAAACATTTTTTTAGGAAAATATTTATAAATAAAATTTTATTTAAGAACATTTTTATAACGATAAATTTCCTAAAGAAACTTTTTATAACGAAAAAAATTGTATTTTTTGTCTTAATAATAAATTTTTATAACGAAATATTTTTATAACAAAAAGTATAAAATTTTTATAATTAAAAATGTTCTATATAAAAATTTTTAAAATAGAAAACTTTTTATAAAATTTTTTTTGGAAAATTTTTTTACGAAAAATTTTCTTTAGAAATTTTGATGCTAAAGAATTTGCCAAAGAAAAAATTCTATATCAAATAATTGCTCAAATTTTTCTATGTAAAAAATTCGTGTGTCAAAAAATGTTATATAGGAAAATTTTTTTACAAAAAAAAAAAAGAAGAATTTTTATGTTGAAAAAAAATTTCTGTATAAAAATTTTTATGAAAAAGTTTTAAATCAAAAAAATTTCTCAACCATGACCAGATGAAGAAAATTCCTTTAAGGATCAAAGTATACCCTTTGTAATAAAAGTACACAAAAATTACAGAAAGTAGTGAAATTGTTTTTGTAATACTTTATTTAAATTTTCCCAAAAGAAAAAATTCTAGTATTTTATTTTTCCCAAAAATAGAAATAAATATGACTTTATGTCCTTAAAGATTTCTTTAAAACTTAATGATTTAACTTTTTGTATTTTTTTTACATTCCTTGAAGAAAAGAAGGGTTTTAGAAAAACATAAACACCAAAAACAAAGAAAATAAATAAATAAAAAATTCCATGAAACTGAATTTAAATTCTTGAAGAACACCAGTAAATAGTCACAAAAGGGCAACTAACTGAAAAATGGATAAAATCAAGAAGACAGTAGAATAAAGTTTTTTTCTTTCCGGAATATTTAAATGAAATGTTAATGTTGTTGTTTATGTGCCACTGAATGTTGAATTATGCTGATTTATATTAACGCTTTTACGTTTTTCTTTTCATTTCTCGTTAAATTCCTTTTCTCGTTTCCTGGTGCTTCTAAACTTGCCCAATGCTTTCCTTCATCGTCTTTGCTAGAATCCTCAAGCCTCTTGAGAGAACTTTGTATCAAAATTTATTCATTTGCATTAAATTGTTTCCATATCTGACCGACATTAACAAACAAACAGGAACAACAAAAAAAAAAAAATAAATCGCACAATAAACGTATAAATGAAACGAAATAACTCAAATATCAACCGGAAGAAAAAACAAATAACTTTTGGCGTAAAAGGGGTGAATAAATAAATGAATAAAAATAAAATAACAAAAAATCTGAAAGAAAAGAAAAATGTATTTAAATAGTCTAATTTAGAAAAGGGCAACTTAAGAGAGGGCTAAAGTCCTTAGGATATAGAACAAAGGCAATAAAAAAATATGAGCTAAAATTTAAAGTTAGTCAAGCTCGAACTTAAGATGTCCTACACTACTTAGAGGCAAAACAACCCTTAATTATGAAAACTTTATAAATTCAAGACAAGCAAGCAACCAGAAGAAATGAACGAAAGACATTTATTTCGAATGGTATATGTTCCTCAAAGGTGTCAGACAGTCTGTCATACATCCAGGCCGAAGAAGAAACATAATTTGTTCAAACCAAATTTTTTTATATATGCAAACATCTTCATAAACCAACCCACTCTGGTGTAGGGTACAAAAAAATCCTTAAAAATTAAATGCTTATTATATGTTTAGATAGTCAACTATAATTTCATTTGAATTTTATGATGTTGGCTTGTAAAGGAAATACTTTTAAAAATTTTTTCATTATGCGATTAACTTACAGAAGTAAATTTATAATTAAAAAGCTGGATGGAAGTCCTGAAAAAGGCTCTTAAGAATAATGTTTTACGAAAAAGAAATCAATATAATTAAGTTTAAATTGCTTAAATTTGTGAGTAATAATTTTAACTGGTTTTGGGTTGTTTTATGACAGTTATAATTCGTAAATTATTGGTGTGAAATAATATAATTTTTGCTTTAAAAATTAAAATTTTTGGGATTGGCCATTAATAAAAATTATCACAAATACAGTAGCTTTTTTGAGGGGGGTTTCTAGGAATTAAGTTTTTGTTAAAAAGTCATTAATTTCAAATGCACCCTTTCTAGCTCAATATTTTATATTTAAACCTTTAAAACTTTATACTGATAGATGCCAAAATATAATTGATGAAATGTTCGATGTAATGGCGTTATCTATTAAATTTATTCATGTTTTTAATGTGTCCAATTTTTAGATCATTTGACTAAGAAATTCTTCAATTAATGTTAATAAATTTTTATAAAATATCTTTAAAAACGCTTTAGCTTGAGTGTGTTCTAGGACCTCAAATAAGGGAAATGATCAAATCTATACTTTATGATACAATTTTTCTAAAAATTTTTCTAGATGATAAATTTTATGAAAATTTCATTTTATACAAATTTTGATCAAAATTTCACTATGTGATAATATTGATCAAAAATTCACTAAATGATAATTTTGATGAAACCATAATTTGACAATTTTGACCAAAATTCAGTTTACGATAATTTTGTTCAAAATTTCACTAAATGATAATTTTGATCAATATATGATTATCTTGATCAAAATTTCACTTAATGATAATTTTGATAAAAATTTCACTTAATGATAATTTTGATTAAAATTTCACTATATGATAATTTTGATCAAAATTTCACTAAATGATAATTTTGATGAAAATTTCACTATATAATAATTTTTACCAAAATTTCACTTAATTATAATTTTGATCAAAATTTCACTATATGATTATCTTGATCAAAATTTCACTATATGATAATTTTGATCAAAATTTCGCTATGTGATAATTTTGATCCAAATTTTACTAAGTGATAATTTTTATCAACATTTCACTATATGATTATCTTGATCAAAATTTTACTAAATGATAATTTTGATCAAAAATTTCTCTATATGATAATTTTGATAAAAATTTCACTATATAATAATTTTGATCAAAATTTCACTATATGATAGTTTTAATAAAAATTTCACTTAATGATAATTTTGATCAAAATTTCACTAAATGATAATTTTGATAAAAATTTCACTTAATGATAATTTTGATAAATAATTTCACTAAATGATAATTTTGATCAAAATTTTACTATGTGATATTTTTGATCAAAATTTCACGATATGATAATTTTGATCAAAATTTCACTATATGATTATCTTGATCAAAATTTTACTAAATGATAATTTTGACCAAAAATTTATCTATATGATAATTTTGATAAAAATTTCACTATATGATAATTTTGATAAAAATTTCACTAAATGATATTTTTGACCAAAATTTTACTGCATGATAATTTTGATCAAAATTTTACTATTTGATTATCTTGATCAAAATTTTACTAAATAACAATTTTAATCAAAATTTCATTATATGATAATTTTGATCAAAATTTCACTATATGATAATTTTGATCAAAATTTCACCATATGATAATTTTGACCAAAATTTTACTATATGATAATTTTTATAAAAATAATCATATAGTGAAATTTTGATCAAAAATATCATATAGTGAATTTTTAATCAAAATTATCATTATATGAAATTTTGATCCAAATTATCATATAGAGAAATTTTGATCAAAATTATCATATAGTGAAATTTTGATCAAAATTTCATTCAGTGAAATTTTGATCAAAATTATCATATAGAGAAATTTTGATCAAAATTATCATATAGTGAAATTTTGATCAAAATTTCACTAAATGATAATTTTGATCAAAATTTCAGTATATGATAATTTTTCACTAAATGATAATTTTGATTAAAGTTTCACTATATGATTATCTTGATCAAAATTTCACTATATAATAGTTTTGACCAAAATTTCACTATATGATAATTTTGATCGAAATTTCACCATATGATTACTTTGATAAAAATTTCACTAAATGATTATTTTGATCAAAATTTCACTATATAATAGTTTTGACCAAAATTTCGCTATATCTAAATTTTGGTTAATATGTAAATTTAATCAAAATTTCATTATTTGCTAATTTTGATAAACAATTTTGGTATATGATAATTTTGATCAACATTTTACATAATGCAAATTTTGATAGTATTTTACATTTGACTTGTGCTTTGACTATGACGTTCACTTTGAGATGATACCATCATCAGACCTCATAAAAATTATACCGATCTATTCGAAGTCTACAAAAAAACACAGTATGTCTGTCAGTGTGCCTTTTTGTCCGTCTTTGTGTATTTTTCCTTCTATCTGGGTAAATCTGAATATCACTTCTCAGAATTCAAAATGAAATCTTAATTCAATTATCTTAATTCAAGTTCCTTGTCCCCAATGTATAGATGAAAATTTAAATATTTTTCGTAATTGACGTCAGATGATAAAGTTTAAAACTTTTGTGGTTTTGGGTATAAAGAAAACTTTTCGAGTATTCATAAATTTGTTCTTTTTTTTTAACATAAAACGTGTTTTCAAAAATTTTAAAAACGATTGCACGAGCCTAGAATGTATTCAATTGCGGTTTTGGTATTAGAGATACATTTTGTGAGTTTTGGAAGTTTTTATTAAGTTTTTACGGTTAATTTAAATGCATATGTCTGCACAAACTTATCTCTAGATAAAAATGTATGTGTGCTTATGAAAAGCGCGTGTTTATATTAAATAAAACACACTTTTGGTTTATTATAAAGGGAGTTTACACTGTATGTATTTTTTCATAGGATCAAGAAATATTTTGTATTCTATGTATTTTTATTTTATGTGATCACGGTAACTTTATTAGTTTAAAGACTTGTCATTATAATGAAAGTGAACATAGAGGGATGGGGAAAAGTCAAGAAAAATACCGATAGTCTAAAGATGCTTGTATTAAATGTGAAAATATGTATGAATGTACATATGTTGTTGGGACTCTATATGTCTGTAACTGCAAAGCCAATTTCATTGCCTTTGAGTTTTGTAAATTGGTATGATTCTGCTAAATTCAAAATATTCCTTTGATACCCGTATATGTAGTCAGTTTAGTTTTTCCACTGAAAATGAAAAACAGAAATTATAAAAAGAAAAACTCTAACGAAATGACTCGTTAAAAAGAATATAAATGCAAAAGCATTTAGGTATAAAAGGTTTAACTAAAGACCGTTTTCAATAAAAACAAACAAGTTTCTTAATAAATGTATTTTTAGCTTTTGTCCTTTTTTTAAGGAAAACGTGCTCACTTTTGCCCAAATATTTTATACCTTAAAACACGTGTCGCGAAATTGGTTGAGTTTGTGTGGTATTGAAAATTTTATTTTGGTTAGTGGCACAACTGTATTTACAATCTATTGGAATAGGGAAAATTTGTACATATTGTTACCTTAAACCATCGAACTTTTTTGATATGATAAAATTTGTACGATATACTATATACAAATTTTTGTATGAAATATTTTTTTATAACTAAAAGCAACGAACTATGAACATTCGATTATTTAACAATTACTATTGGGCTCATTTAAAAATTTGTTTATAAAAAAATCTATTTTTTTCTATCCACTTAAACCCTCTAAAAGCTTTTTATCTTCAGTTTTATCAATTGAACAGTTCTTTTTTTCATTACATAAAGCTACAATAAAAATAGCTTTAAATACACTTTACTATGTCACTCTTATCTCATCAGTAATTCCCACGTCTACGGATGGATATCAATCACTTAAAAAATTCCCATAAAATTTCAATAAATTTTTAATGCCCAAATACTGTTAACATGACCAAAATGATTACGTACGTATTTTTGCTGCTTTCGTTAAATAAATAAAAATAAATATTTTTAATATTTATAACACCAAATGCATTTACATGATCCAAAAATAATTCATACATTTTATTATTCACTTTCGTAAATTCCCCTTTTGCGAACACACCCCCTCCTTAATCAACAAGGTCCGCGATAGATGTAATAAAATCAGATGGGAAAATTTTTTATTGGCGGCAAATGTACGAACAAATACTAGATACTTATCTACAAAAATGTAAAAATAAATATTTTCCGGTATTTATGTGAGAATTTTCTTCTCTGTCAGAAACATTTGTTTCAACTGCAGATAGATTTTTCTACTTGTATAATGTATTATGGGCTTAGGTGCAGACAAATTATATGCAACTTTTTTAAAGTATGTACTTACGGTTTTTGATCGTTAGAAAAAAATTATCTAAATTGCTTAAATAAGTTGTGTAAAACCGCAGTGTCTACATTGTTCCACACATATTTTTCTTTATTTTTTTCAAAAACGAAACATTTTCTATAGAAAATTTTTTCTAAAACGAAAAATTTTCTATAGAAAATTTTTTTTTTAAAACGAAAAATTTTCTATAGAAAATTTTTTTTAAAACGAAAAATTTTCTATAGAAAATTTTTTCCAAAACGAAAAATTTTCTATAGAAAATTTTTTCCAAAACGAAAAATTTTCTATAGAAAATTTTTTCCAAAACGAAAAATTTTCTATAGAAAATTTTTTCCAAAACGAAAAATTTTCTATAGAAAATTTTTTCCAAAACGAAAAATTTTCTATAGAAAATTTTTTCCAAAACGAAAAATTTTCTATAGAAAATTTTTTCCAAAACGAAAAATTTTCTATAGAAAATTTTTTCTAAAACGAAAAATTTTCTATAGAAAATTTTTTCTAAAACGAAAAATTTTCTATAGAAAATTTTTTCCAAAACGAAAAATTTTCTATAGAAAATTTTTTCCAAAACGAAAAATTTTCTATAGAAAATTTTTTCCAAAACGAAAAATTTTCTATAGAAAATTTTTTCCAAAACGAAAAATTTTCTATAGAAAATTTTTTCCAAAACGAAAAATTTTCTATAGAAAATTTTTTCCAAAACGAAAAATTTTCTATAGAAAATTTTTTTCAAAACGAAAAATTTTCTATAGAAAATTTTTTCCAAAAAGGAAAATTTTTTATAGAAAATTTTTCCAAAACGAAAAATTTTCTATACACTTTTTTTCTTTTTGGAAAAGATATTGTTTCTGTTGAATAGTGTTTTATTTAGTGTAATAAAATGAATAGGTCATTAAATATATTTTTTTTTCTATTTTCAAAATTACTTTTTTATTTTAGGATTTTATTACATTTTCCATAAACTATTTAAATCTTTAAAAATTTTCTATTTTGTAAAATTTTATATAAATTAAGTCATAGAAATATTTTACAAATTTACATATAAAAAAGAACACAATATCCCTCATTCATGCATTGGACATTTATTGCAGTTTTCAAATAAAGAGTGAAGCAAAATGACTGGCAGCAGCAAAAGGCAGGGATTTAAAATTTTAATGTTTAATATCGGAAATCTGTTAAATAGTTTTTTTTCTGTTCATCTTTTTAATGCCGTTTTGTTTTTATAAACTATTGGATGGAAGCCAGACAAAATAATTCATTACTTTTTAAATGCCAGCCGGCCAAAGTATTTATTTATAGGGTCATAATAATGGAAAGTGTGAAAGTGATTTTATTTAACAAATACAAAAATTACAATAAAAAAGTTTAAATTAAAAGAGTATATCGTTACTTTAATATAGAAAGGCCCTAAGTCGTTTTTCATTCAAATCACTTTTTACAGCTTTATCTAATATAATTTTATAAAAATCTTTTAATTTTAAAAAACATTATTATAGTATTAAATTCTTTAGAGAATTTAGTAAAAAACTGGATTAAAGAAATTTCTGTATCTTCAAAACTTAAGATTTTATTTAATTTTTTTCCACTCTCCTGTAATGTAAGAAAAATATTAGTTAGGGCTTTTCTATATTAAAGTAACGATATAAGAAATTTGATTTCGGATATTTCAAAAAAAGAAAAAGCAAATAGAGCTTAAATCAAACCAAAAAAATCGTTCGAGAAAATATTTTGTACTAGAACATTTATACTTTAGAAATTTTTTTGTTCAAGAACAAAACTTTTTTATGAAAAATTTGTCGTAACTACAAGAAATTTGTTTATAGAAAATTTTTTGTTTTAGAACAGAATTTGTCTATAGACAATTTTTCGTTCTAGAACAAAATTTTTCTATAAAAAATTTTCTTTCTCAAAAAAAATTTGTCTATCGACAATTTTTCGTTCTTGGACAAAATTCTTCTATAAAAAAATTTTCTTTGTCAAAAAAAATTTTTCTATAGAAAATTTTTCGTTCTAGATCAAAATGTTTCATTCTAGATCAAAACTTGTCTATAGAAAATAATTCGTTCTTAAACAAAATTTTTCAAATTTAAAGTAAAGTTGGCCCTTTTATTTTCGCTAACTTTTGCCAAAAAAAAAACTTAAATTGCTCTTGCGTAAATTTCCAACTTCCCTAAGATTATTTTCCAATTAAACTTAAAAGGCCAGCAGTTATAATTGATTGGCTACATATTTAAAATATTTGCGCAATACCAAACAATTTACAATAATTATTTGCCTTGTTTCCCCCTACTTACCAACCTCTGCCAAATACTATAATTTATCTTCATACAACAATTATTATTCATCCATTCCCCAAATTAGCAGGCAAAACGTAAGTATTTTGAAATATTGAAAGAATTTCGAAATTATTTAAAATAATACCCTCTCGTTTTTATTGCCACGAATTCTATACAAAATAAATGCTTTTCCCTTACTTTAGACGCACAACTGTTCACTTTGTCGCCGCACGGTGGCTCAGAATCAATTTTCATTGGCCAAGATCTATATTTTTTCTTGACATAGATTCTTAAAATTTTCATGCCATCAGAAAGGAAACAGATCAAAACTAAGGTAGCCAATAATGCAAATTTTAGATAGCAAAACGTAGCACGGTGTGATGGTGGAAAATTATAATGGAAATAAGTCCACAACTTTTAAGCCGTTAAGCAGGGTTATAAATAACTTTAAGTTCATATAGTAGATGTGTTGGGAAGCTAAAGTTTTAAACCCGGAAAACCTTTATTTTATAAGGACGGCACAATTGGCCCAAAAGTAGGGTACCTCAGACTCATAAATCACTTTAAATTATATATAATTGACATTTCCCAACGGATGTGACGAATCATACTATATAACAAATACGTGGGTCAAGATGTACAAAATACGTCCCTACATGCATATTCTATCTCTTATGGTTTTAGAGATATTCAACTTAAAAAATTAAAATTTTTAATTTTTGTTCCATTTGGGACATTCTAATGAAAATACGGAAAATACCTCAATAAAAATAGGGGCTAACCTAAAGATAACAAATTATAATATTGTCGTCCATGTTTGGCTTGTCGACTAAATTTGAGCCAAATCGGCTAAGAATAAGTGGTTAGAAATGAGTTAGCACTTTTGAAACGGAATTGCAGATCGAAAAATGAACTTTAAGCTTAAATTTCTTTACAACTGCTGTACAGATCTTAAAACTCGATATAAGCTTAAGATGTTATCTATTGACTTAAAAAATAACTACAACAAAATCTTTATTAGTTAAAAAGTTACAGAGTTTTGGGCAATGAAAAACGATTCTGAACCACTGTGCGCCATTGTCCTTGGGTCGTCTTAGAGCTTGAAAAGAAACAATAGAATGAAAATAAATTTGAAATATTTTGCATGGCAAGAGCCAATTATTTTACAATACGACAGCGTAAATGATTGTAGTAAAAATGGAATTTTCCAAATATTTAGAAAAAATAAAGACGAATGCATCAGGGAAGTGTTTTAAATAAAATATAGTATAACTTCAGGCAAAGCTAAAATCCCACACACAAAGCCTCAATATTTGTTGAAAAAAAGCTCTTGAGTTGTAAAAAACCAAGTTTTTGTACCACAAGACCCAAGTCCCCCTAACCTAGAATTTCTTTCTGTGGAATAAAAAATAATAATAGTGTACATGCGAATACACTATTGTATTTTAGTATTTCTATTACCATTATATGGCATTATGAGAGGGTAATTATAATGACTTTTATATTTTTGCACTTAATTTTATAAATGATTGAAGACTTATTGTTGTCCCATAATTAATTGGGTGTCCCTTAAAAATTGTTTACAACGAAAGTCTTAATATACAAAAACATTAATAAATAAATTAAAAGTTACTCATTAAAAGAAAAAGTAGCACAAATATGATAATTACTCGTCTTTGTTCGGAATATCTTAAAAATCTTCTCCACTAAAGGAATAAAACCAAATAATTTTCCAGTAAGACCCTGACAATCACACACTCCAACTATTGTGCATTTAATGTATTTTTTGTCACTTCAGTGGTGGGGAAAACTGTTGCCTAGCAGGCTGGGGGGTCTTTCGCAAAAAGCATTGAAAGAAGTGAGTGTTATAAACTGTGTGTGGTCCTTGGAAACCACAAAGTGCACAATGAGATTGTTAAGAAAAAGCAACATAAAAACAGACTAAAAGGCTTAATGGCTGAAAGCGAGTACAAGAAAAACGAGGAAAAAATAATAAAAGCAAAAAAATGTTCAACAAAAACAACAACTGTGTCAGGATCAATAAAACAACTTGTACATCAATACTACTACAACTTAAATATTGCAACATTGATGCGATTGCCATTAATGTGTTCGTATTGTTGTTGTGTATATGTGTGGGGTCTATGGAAGTGTAATGTTGAATGTAAATATAAGACTTAAATACAAAAGTTGTACAACCAAATTGGTACCGAAAATAAAGAACAACAACTTAAAAATATCAATGATATCAAGCTGTGAAAATAAATGCTGATGATTTCGTTTACAATAACATGAAATTTAATGTAAACATCGAAAATAATACTTGCAGAGACTAAAAGCAAAAGAAAGAACATGTTGGTTGCATTAACTTAACAGTGATGTTCAAATAAATGGGGTCTAACCCAATTATATCCCATATAACAAATTCTGATAACTTTAACATAATTAACAAAAAAAAAAAACTCTAAAAATTCTAGAAAAGTATCGTATAACAAGAAATATATTTAAATATGAAATCCTATAAAAATAAGAAATTTTTGAAAAATTTCTTATAAAAATAAGAAATTTTTGAAAAATTTTCTATAAAAATAAGAAGTTTTTGAAAAATTTTACTATAAAAATAAGAAATTTTTAAAAAAATTCCTATAAAAATAAAAAAATTTTTAAAAATTTCTTATAAAAATAAGAATTTTTTAAAAAATTTCTTATAAAATTTTATTTATTTTATAAATTTTTGAAAAATTTCTTACAAAAATAAGAAATTTTTGAAAAATTTCTTACAAAAATAAGAAATTTTTGAGAAATTTCTTACAAAAATAAGAAATTTTTGAAAAATTTCCCATAAAAATAAGAAATTTTTGAAAAATTTCTTAAATATAAAATTTTGAATTTTATAATTTTAAATAAGAAATTTTTAAAAAAATTTCTTTAAAAATAAGAAATTTCTTATAAAAATAAGAAATTTTTGAAAAATTTCTAACAAAAGTAAGAAATTTTTGAAAAATTTTTTATAAAAACAAAAATTTTTGGAAAAATATCTTAAAAAAAATTTCGAAAAATTTCTTACAAAAATAAGGAATTTTTGAAAAATTTCTTATAAAAATAAGAAATTTTTGAAAAATTTCTTATAAAAATAAGAAATTTTTGAAAAAATTCTTATAAATATAAAAAATTTTTGAAAAATTTCTTATAAAATAAGAAATTTTTGAAAAATTTCTTATAAAATTGAAATATTTTTTAAAAATTTCTTATAGAAATAAAAAATTTTTGAAAAATTTCCTATAAAAATAAAAAATTTTTGAAAAATTTCTTATAAAAGTAAGAAATTTTTAAAAAATTTCTTATAAAAATAAGAAAATTTTGAAAAATTTCATATAAAAATAAGAAATTTTTGAAAAATTTCTTACAAAAATCAGAAATTTTTGAAAAATTTCTTTTAAAATAAGAAATTTTTTAAAAATTTCTTATAAAAATGAGAAATTTTTGAAAAATTTCTTATAAAAACAAGAAATTTTTTAAAAATTTCTTATAAAAATAAGAAATTTTTGAAAAATTTCTTATAAAAATAAGAAATTTTTGAAAAATTTTTTATAAAAATAAGAAATTTTTGAAAAATTTCTTATAAAAATAAGAATTTTTTAATAATTTCTTATAAAAATTTTTGGAAATATTTCCCATTAAAATAAGAAATTTTAGAAAAGTTTTTTATAAATATAAGAAATTTTTGAAAAATTTCTTATCAACATAAGAAATGTTTAAAAAATTTCTTATAAAAATCAGAAATTTATGAAAAATTTCTTATAAAAATCAGAAATTTATGAAAAATTTCTTATAAAAATGAGAAATTTTTGAAAAATTTCCTGTAAAAATAAAAAATTTTTGAAAAATTTCTTATCAACATAAGAAATGTTTAAAAAATTTCTTATAAAAATCAGAAATTTATGAAAAATTTCATATAAAAATGAGAAATTTTTGAAAAATTTCCTATAAAAAAAATAAATTTTTGAAAAATTTCTTATGAAAATAAGAAAATTTTGAAAAATTTATTATAGAAATGAGAAATTTTTGAAAAATTTCCTATAAAAAAAATAAATTTTTGAAAAATTTCTTATGAAAATAAGAAAATTTTGAAAAATTTCTTATAAAAATGAGAAATTTTTGAAAAATTTCCTATAAAAAAATAAATTTTTGAAAAATTTCTTATAAAAATAAGAAATTTTTGAAAAATTTCTTATAAAAATCAGAAATTTATGAAAAATTTCTTATAAGAATGAGAAATTTTTAAAAAATTTCTTATAAAAATAAGAAATTTTTGAAAAATTTCTTATAACAATAAATAATTTTTGAAAAATTTGTTATAATATAAGAAGAAATTTTTAAAAAGTTTTTTATATAAACAAGAAATTTTTAAAAAATTTCTTATATAAACAAGAAATTTTTAAAAAATTTCTTATATAAACAAGAAATTTTTAAAAAATTTCTTATATAAACAAGAAATTTTTTAAAAATTTTGTTATAGTAAAAAGAAATTTTAAAAAAATTTCTTATAAAAATAAGAAATTTTTAAATAATTTCATATAAAAATATGAAATTTTTGAAAAATTTCTTCTAAAAATAAGAAATTTTTGAAAAATTTGTTATAAAAATAAGAATTTTTTTAAAAATTTCTTATAAAAATAAGAAATTTTTGAAAAAGCTCAAAAATTTCTTATAGAAATAAGAAATTTTTGAAAAATTTCTTATAAAAATAAGAAATGTTTAAAAAAATTCTTATAAAAATAAGAATTTTTTGAAAAATTTCTTATAAAAATAAGAAATTTTTGAAGATTTCCTATAAAAATAAGATTTTTTTTTTAAATTTCCTATTAAGCTAAGAAATTTTTGAAAAATGTCCTATAAAAATATGAAATTTTTTTTAAATTTCCGATAAAAATAAATAATTTTTGAAAAATTTCCGATTAAAATAAGACTTTAAAAAATTTCTTATAAAAATAAGAAATTTTTGAAAAATTTGCTTCTGTATATTTGATCCTGAATGTAAGATAACAATTCTCTATTTCTCGTCCACATCATGATTGAATAGTAATGACAAATAATACCAAGTAATTGTGGCAAAAGTTTGAGGTTAGGTCTTTTTTTCTTTAATCAATTTCATTGTTTTTCTTAACTATAATTAAGATTTTACATTAAGCAGTTGGTGGTACTTTAATTAAAACATCCGCAATCTAAGAGCCAACATCTCGAGAAAACAAAAGAGTAACTTGTAGTTGAAAGATACAATAGAAGTAAGAAATCTTAGAAACATGTACTCGTACATTTACATACACAGATGCATTTGGTAAAATTTAAAATTTCTAACTTAGTATATTCTAGAAAGAAAATTTGGATGAATTTAAAAATATAACATTTTGTGGATTCATTATTGGTTTTTCTTTTTTTAAATAATAGTAATAAAAAAAAGTAATAAAAATTTAAATCCATAACATTTTTTTTTTTAATTTACAATAATATGAGAGTTTTTGTTACCTATGACTAGCAATATATCAAAAAAAGTAGGTTTTTAAATTTCAAGATAATCACATGAATTTATATACATTTCTTCAGACACATATTCAGCTATCCTTCGTGCTTCATAAAATGGCCCAAGCTATTTTGGTTCCTGAAATACACGGTGTTTTCTATAATTTTGGCTTTTAAACTAGAAGCAAATTTGGCGCTGTAACTTTCTTAATAGGTCATAAATTAAACTTTTTCAAATTTGTATAGTTAGATAAGTGTAAAAGATTTCATCACCATAAAAAAAACATCAGTACACTTAGAGAAAAGATATATATAAAAGATAATGCAGGAGTGAAAAAAGTATAAAATTTGCATTTAAAATGGCACAAAAGCGGATAAAGATTTTGAGACCAAATTTTACATACAGATAGCTACTATCGATATCTAAAAATTTGATATGGCGCTTCCCGATTAAATGTTTGGTTCTTCGACAAATTGAGAAAAACTATCAAAAAAAATGAAAAAAGGGTAAAAATTCTGCATTTTTAATATTTGTCTTCCTATAACTCATTAACTAAGAAACGCATCGAGAAGCGCCATATCAAAATTTTAGATAAACATGTTCTTAATTTGTGTGCAAATTTTTCGAGAAAAATATTTAGCCATTTTTGTGCCATTTAAAAAACAAGCAAGCCTATTTGTATCATTTTTCACTTGTTCACCTTCGAAAGACACATTGATGTATGATAGCAATGTGGTACTTAAAACTATATTGCTCAAATTCACGAACAAATATCCTGAGGCCTACAGTGAAGCAAAAATAATACGCGATTAAATCGCGACCATTGATTTTCTTCTACATCTTAAAGTATGTATACAGCCTACATTGAACCTCTTAAATTCGTAAAATGTAACAAGACAACAGTGGCTTCTGATCATTTTGTGTTCTAGGAATCTAAAAATTAAATATTTAGTAATATGGAAACTTGCCACAAAAAAAAAGTCCGACGAAAAAAATGTTTTCAATACCTCATCGATTTACAGCGATTATATTTTTTAAAAGTAGAGATGGAAAATGAAATGGACTTAAAAAACAAATTAACATATTGAGAAACTAACCAATTTCGCGAAATCTGCGAAATCTGGCTAACAAGATTTTTGCATATGGATGCTGAAGTTAAAGAAAAGTTAAAAACTTTCACTTTTATATGGAATTTAAGCCATACCCTTTCTCATTACAAAAACATTATTTTTACTTCTAATATTGTAAACAGTGACTAAATTTTATACAAAATTTTAAAACAATCGTTCAAAAAAGTATCAGAATTGGAATACTGTTAACTACTTTTGTCCCTAGAATTCTTATTTTTTGTCTGAATTTCATCGCAGATATCTCTTTTGAAAGTTTTTGAAAGCATCTATTTTTGTGTTTTTAAAAATGCTACAAAAGATTGCCGCAAGGTGGCGGTATTGACATGTTTCTTACAAATGTATCAAATACATATTATTTGGATCTTTTTCGATGTTGGTACATTCAGAAAAAAGTTAGACCAAATACTCCTGAACAAAGTCGCGGAACATTGTCAAACCAAATTTGTATCTTTTAATTATTAAAAATGCGATTTTCATATGTAACCTAAAAATAGCGCCATCTTTTAGCAGAATTTAGAAACAAAAAAGTTGTAAGACAAATATTATTTTTATAATCCCAGAGATTCATTTTCTACAATAAAAAAGTTCTTTTTCGCAAAAAGCCGTTTTTGATATATTGCTACCTATGACACTAAATGATTTGAAAGTTTTTATTTTTTCAAAAATTTAATTTAAAAACTTTATTTGGCTAAATTTTGACATTGATAATTTTATTACTGATAATTAAATACATAAAATATTTTGCGATATTCCACTAAAATTTGAAAAATATTTATTTGAATGTATTGTAATATTTTTTTGGTAATTAATAGAAATTTCTAAAATTGTTTTTCAACATTGACTTATAGTACTTTCGCTGGCAAACACGTGACAAAAATAAAATCAGTTTTTTGTTTAAAAAGGTTGTAAATAAAAAATTTGTAGATTGAAAACAATAGGACAAAAGAATTTAAAATGATTGACACTTATTAGTTGTAGTTTTATGTAGAAAATTTTAAATTAGGAAAAGAAGTTTATTTGTTATATAAAAAATTTTGTTGAAAAAATATTTACTTTTCTTTATAGATGTAATCAGTACATTTTTTTTTTGTTCTATATAAAAAAATGTAATTTCAAGTCTATAGAAAAGTAATTGATTACTTTGCATTCCTTTAAAAAATATAATGGATTTCTTTGTTTTTTTTTATAAAAAACTAATCGATTACTTCATTTTTCCATAGGAAAGTAATCGATTACTTTGCTTTTATATAGAAAAGTATTTAATTACTTTGCTTTTATATAGAAAAGTATTTGACTACTTTGCTTTTATACAGAAAAGTAATCAATTGCTTTGCCATACTAAAGTAATCGATTATTTTGCTTTTCCATAAAAAAGTAATCGATTACTTTGTTTTGCTATACAAAAGTAATAGAGTAATTTATTTGCTATATAAAACTAATTGATTTTTTTGTTTTTCTATAGAAGAGTTATCGTTACTATGCTTTTCTATAGAAACATAACCGATTACTTTACAGAAAGGTAATCGATTACTTTGTTTTTCTATAAAAAAGTAATCGATTACTTTGCTTTTCTATAGAAAAGTTATCGATTACTTTGCTTTTCTATGCAAAAGTAATCCATAACTTTGCTTTTCTATAGAAAAGTAATCGATTAATTTTCTATAGAAAAGCTATGATTTGCTATTGAAAAGTAATCGATTACTTTGCTTTTATGTAGAAAACTTATTGATTACTTTGCTTTTCTATAGAAAAGTAATCGATTACTTTGATTTTCTATAGAAAAGTAATCGATAACTTTGGTTTTCTACTGAAAAGTAATCGATAAATTTGCTTTTCTATACAAAAGTAATTGATTACTTTGCTTTTCTATAGAAAAGTAATCGATAAATTTGGATTTGCTATTGAAAAGTAATCGATTACTTTGCTTTTATGTAGAAAACTTATTGATTACTTTGCTTTTCTATAGAAAAGTAATCGATTACTTTGATTTTCTATAGAAAAGTAATCGATAACTTTGGTTTTCTACTGAAAAGTAATCGATAAATTTGCTTTTCTATAGAAAAGTAATTGATTACTTTGCTTTTCTATAGAAAAGTAATCGATAAATTTGGTTTTCTATAGAAAAGTAATCGATTACTTTGCTTTTCTATAGAAAAGTAATCGATTACTTTGTTTTTCTATAAAAAAAGTAATCGATTACTTTGCTTTTCTGTTGAAAAGTAATCGATTACTTTGCTTTTCTGTAGAAAAGTAATCGATTACTTCGCTTTTCTATACAAAAGTAATCCATTACTTTGTTTTTATATAGAAAAGTATTCGATTATTTTGCTTTTATATAGAAAAGTAATCGATATATAGAAAATTAATCGATTTCTTGCGAAAATTAAAAAAATATTTAAAATCGTAGATATTTAAATCTTTAGAAAACGTGTAATGAATCAGTTGATAAAACAAAATTAAACTAAAATAGGTTGACATTTAATTGTTTAACTAAATATAGAAAATTTCTAATTCAATTTTAAATTGATTCCCTATTTCTAGAATCTGTCATCCGCAACACATCGATAACTTGACATTTATTTACCTTTAGAGAACAAAACGTGAAAACAAACACAACTGCAACAGCAATAGCAATTATAATCCTTAAGGATATTGTAGCTATTGATGTTGATGTTTAATGTTTCTTTTTTCAATATTTTTTATTTATTTTTCTTGCCACAAGAACTAAGTGTTAACTCTTGTATGTTGATTTAACCGCAACTTGAAGTAGATACCAGCAAACTATAAGCAGAAGCAGTGGCAGAGGCAGCAAAAGCTGTTTCAGTAGCAAAAATGAAAAAAAGACTGTATCTCAATAAAACAAAATAACAACAAACCAACAAACTTTTCCTATTCAGATTTTATATTCTTGTATACATATACATCATCATTGTTTTAGTTTTTCTTTTTCTCTTGGTTAAAATTTATAAAAATGAAAAAAAAAAATTGCAAAGTAACTAAATGGAAAAACTTAGGAGAAAAACCTGCAATACATATGTTGCCCTGTTTCCTGTTTCCTCCTACATTTCTAGTTATATCCTCAGCTTGGCTTTTATTTAAACCCAACACTATGTAGATGTATCTAGAAATTGTACCACCGGTTAAGGGTTATTTTATGTAGATTTTTATTTTAAAATATTCTTGATTTTTCCCCCTTCTTTTTGTTTTTCATATTGTTTTGTACACGAATATAATACAACATTATTTTGTTGTATGTTAAAGTCGTTTCTAGCTTGATATTTTATTTTATATATTTTAATCTCGATTTTATTTTTTAGAATTTTATTCTAGAAATAAAAACTTAAGTTTTGCTCAAATCTTCTGGTATGTACAACCAAATGTTGCAAGTAAATGTTAAAAAAGTTTACGGCAAAAAAAAGTATATTTCGATATTAGCTTTTAGATGGAAATATTTGTAACAAAATCACAGTGGACATATTATGCAAATAACTATGAAATTACTTTTTATTATTTGTTGCAAAACAAAATGCCAAGATAAAAAAGTAAAAAAAAATGTTCGAAAAATTGTGTGGGGGAACTTTTTTTGCTTGAAAGTTTGAGAGGTGTATTGTGACAGTTATTAGGTTTGCAAGATGTTCAAGTGTAATCTATACATTCTTTACCCCTTGACATTAGCGTGCTGCAAACAAAATCTGAAACTTTTTATTCGGGAAACCGTTCCATAACTGAAACTGGGAATATTCAGCGGCGAAAAAGCTATAATATGTATCAAATAAATATTTACCTAATTCTGAGTAAAAATAGAATTTTTTAAGATGTATTTAAAATCGTTTTTTTATTAAAAAAAAATTCCAATAAAAAACCTTAAAAACCTATTTATGAGCACACCTTAGTAAAAATTTGATTATTGTAATAATAAAATAAGTAATAATAAGATAAGTGCTATAGTAAGTTAAGCTCGACCATACGATACCCTTCACCACTAAAATCAACAAAGTTATTTTTCGTGAATAAAGGTAAATAATTGCTAAATTTTGCCATCATACAAACATTTTCTCAAAACTTATATATTTAAGCTGTTTCCGTCATTTAGACTTATATGAAAGATAGGGTCAAATATGGACCAATTATTTCGAAATTTGGTAAATTGATACAAAATATACACATATTCAGATTTACAAGCATTTAAGTGATATGGTCAAATGTGGACCGATTTCAACAAAATTTGGTACAGAGATTTTGGCTTACATAAGCAGTACCTGTTTTTCATCATAAAATATTTATATTTGTGGCCAATATATTAGTTCCTGGTATTAGGAGATATTCGGATAAAATTTATTGGATATCATTTCAGAATGGACCTGAATAAATATCCAGTGGTCAAAAGTGTTAACAGCTTGTTTTTTCGGAATTATTAAGAAATTTGATTTTTAAATTTTAAAAAGGACTTTAGTCCTTTTCTCAAAAATCTTAGGAGATGGGCGGATTAAATTTATTGAATATCATTTCACAACGAACCTGAATAAATATCCAATGGCCAAAAGTGTTAACAGTTTGTTTTTTTTGGAATTATTAAGAAATTTGATTTTTAAATTTTAAAAAGGACTTTAGTCCTTTTCTCAAAAAACTTAGGAGATGGGCGGATAAAATTTGTTGGATATTTATTCAGGTCCGCTCTGAAATGATATCCAATAAATTTCATCCGCCCATCTCCGAAGATTTTCGAGAAAAGGACAAAAGTGCATAAATATCATTTAGAATTTTCTTTTTGGTTTTTTCGACACATTAAGCGTAGAAAAAATGTTTACTCAAACGTTTGTAAATATTTTGAATCTGGGATAATATGGTATATAGCAGTATTTTTTTTATTTTTTTAAAGCTGATTTTAGTATATAAATATCGGTTTTAAAGTGATAGCTAAATTTTTTACCATTAACAGTACCCCTGTTAAGTGCTTAACATAGCTCTGTTAACTATTTAGGTTTGTGTCTTGGAAAGTTAAATTTAAAATTTAACTTCACGCACATACCAAATTTCATAATTGGTTTACATGGGGGTCTAGCCAACCAGCCAGACGGACGGACTGACACCGCTAGGGGGATGACTAAAATGCTATACCACGGCGGTTCTGATCTATCTTATATGTTAAAAAAACTGTTAAAACTTTGAAGTCAAGTTGGTTTTCGATATTATCTTAAAAATCGTAAATTTTTTAGCCAAAAACTGCGTATCGGCACTTTACTACTTTTCAGGTCAAAAATTGCAAAATGGCAAATCTTGGTTTTAGATCGATTTTCTTACGACTTATGATCGTGTGCACTTTAAAAATTTCCAAAATTTTCTTTTGCGTGACATGATGAAAAGTGGAGACTTTTTCTGTATATTTAAAGTGGGTGATTAAGTGGGTCTTATATGCAAACAAGTGTTATACTCATACTAGTTTATTTGATGTATAATACTGCCTTTTAGTCATACTACTGACTTATACCGTGACTAGTTTCTTTTATTCTATACACATACCTCTGTCTTATACTCTAAAGCATACCTTGTATTCGTTCTTTCCTCGAAGCCCACTTAAATCCAAAGATCTGCTATATACTTTTTGCTATTAAATTAAGCTATACCGCAACAATATCTATACCTGTAGTAAAAAATGTTGACTTGAGCTATTTCTCAAAAAAATAAAATTAAGTTTTATATAATTTTGGGGTTTGCTGATGTTGTGCTATTTTCTGGTTAATGTGGAAGCAACATTGTTGCTGGTAAAAAAACCTAACAGTATAAATTGTTTATAATTTTAAGTTATATTTCTTGCTATTAAACTTCTAAAATTGTATAATCAAAACGAACAAAAAGAACAAAACTCCAAAAAACCTTGTGGAAATAACTAAAAAATTATACAGCTGAAATTTGTTTTAACTGTTTAAAACGACCTTAGTGGGCGGTATTAATAATAAACGACCCTGTCATTCAGTTGTCAGCTATAGAAAAAAGGAAAAAAGCTTGAATGTAGGAAATTATTGCAATATTTATTTTTGTTTTGAAGAAGTATAAATCTTAAAATAACGTTATTGTAGAGCGTGGAATTTGATAAAGATGGGTTAAAATTAGATCAGTTGATATGATTTTTTTTATACCCACCATCAAAAAGAATGAAGGGTATATTGAGATTGTCATTCCGTTTGTAATTTCCTTAATATTGGCTCAAAAATTAAAAACGATATATATTGTGAATTCTTATCTGTCTGTCTCTCTGTCTGTCTGTCTGTCTGTCTGTCTGTCTGTCTGTCTGTCTGTCTGTCCGTCTGTCTGTCTGTCTGTCTGTCTGTCTGTCTGTCTGTCTGTCTGTCTGTCTGTCTGTCTGTCTGTCTGTCTGTCTGTCTGTCTGTCTGTCTGTCTGTCTGTCTGTCTGTCTGTCTGTCTGTCTGTCTGTCTGTCTGTCCGTCTGTCTGTCTGTCTGTCTGTCTGTCTGTCTGTCTGTCTGTCTGTATGTCTGTCTGTCTGTCTGTCTGTCTGTCTGTCTGTCTGTCTGTCTGTCTGTCTGTCTGTCTGTCTGTCTGTCTGTCTGTCTGTCTGTCTGATGTCTGTCTGTCTGTCTGTCTGTCTGTCTGTCTGTCTGTCTGTCTGTCTGTCTGTCTGTCTGTCTGTCTGTCTGTCTGTCTGTCTGTCTGTCTGTCTGTCTGTCTGTATGTCTGTTGAAATCACGATAACGAATAAACGAAAATAGCTAGCTCACTGAAACTTAGTAGAAACATTCGTCATCTATGAGAAAATTTTGGTATTGAAATTAAGCAAAATCGGTTAACATTTTACCAGAGCTCCCGTATAACCTCGTCTAGACTAATCGCTTATTTGCTAATAAATGACAAACTATAACAACTATGATGACAAAATTTCGTATCTAGAAGTTTTACGAAATCGGTTCTTATTTAACCATAGCTCCCATATAAAAAACTTACGGAAACAGCCTAAATTCAACCTGAAATTCACTTAAATGCCAATAAATAATAAACTGTAATAGCTTTGGCTACTAAATTTAGCACAAAGAAGTCTTATGTGAATGCCAGCCAATGTGCAAAATTTTGTATTAATCGGTCACCATCTGACCATAGCTCTCATATAAAAAACTTACGGAAACACAAAAATACAACAAGAAAAGGGGGTTTATGTTCGTCTGTCCGTTAGATAAAAGCTCGATAGCGCCTTAACTAAAAGGGCTACAGCAACAAAATCGGTCACCATTTGACCATAGTTCCCATATAAAAAACTTACGGAAACACAAAAATACAACAAGAAAAGGGGGTTTATGTTCGTCTATCCGTTAGAAAAAAGCGCGATAGCGCCTTAACTTAAAGGGCTACAGCAACAAAATTTTACAAAAGGAAGTCGTATATGAATGCAAGCTAGTGTGCAAAATTTTGTTATAATCGGTCACCATTTGACCATAGCTCCCATATAAAAAACTTACAGAAATACAAAAACACACAAAGAAAAGGAGATTTATGTCCGTATGTCCGTCAGATAAAAGCGTGACAGCTCCTTAACTACAAAAGCTAGAGAGATAAAATTTTACAAAAGTATTTTTGATATGTAACAAAAGTTGTGTACTGAAAATGGGTGAAATCGGTTTACATTCAGTTAGAGCTCCCATATAACCCCGCCCCGGGAAACACATGAATGCTGATAAATTAAGTACAATTGTAATAGCTATGACGACTAAATTTATAATAAAGAAGTTTTATGCAACTATTGGTCAGTATATCAAATTTTATAGGAATCGGTCCATATTTGACTATAGCTTGCATATAAAAAATTCTTCCGGAAACCAAAAAATACTTAGCAAGGACCAGTTAAAAGCTATTAAATTAGAAACTGTGACAGCTATTGCTACTAAATTTTGCAAAAATAAACTTTATATAAATACCAGCCAGTGTGTGAAATTTTGTTGCGGTCAACATTTGGCTATAATTCTTATATATATATTACATCCCCTTTTTTATATCTACAATCAAAAAGATTCTGAGGTACAAGCAGCACATTAATATTATGTATATGGTAGATGCATTAGGAACTCCTAGCAAAATATATGGACCAGTCATATTACTATCAACTTCTTTATCCTAACTAAATATTAAGCTAAACGAAAAGTATTTAACAACATATTAATGTAAAACTATACCCGGTTACGATAATGAATTTTGTTCAAAGTAAATAAATACTAGGGACACTTACATACTTTTGAATGTTGAGCTTTAAAGCTACTCCAATCGAAGTTATTCGAAATATTTTACCAAACATATCAAGTAGTGTAACAACTTTTTTCCAATTTGGTTCACGTTTTGAATTTGCTGCACCCTCGTAGATATATGAGATATGTTTCTAAATTTAACACAACTTAATGGTGGGTATATAAGATTTGCCATAGCCGAATATTTGTTAATAATTTATTAAGGAGATATTATATGGGTAGGCGTAAATTCCAACTGTTTTAAGTCAGTATACTATTTTTTAAACATATGTTCATAGACGAAACGAAAGGGTTAATTGAAATTTAAATAGTAGATTTAACCTACATATTTTCTTAAGTTAAATTGCCCTAAATATTAATTTCTCCTGATAATATAAACAATATTTTCTCCTTACTTACAATCAAGTAATGAGCAATCTAATTTACATGTTACCAAATTGTATCCTATTACAATTCAATTGTATTTCAGTTCAAGTGCATTTTACAATAATTGACATTCTTGTTAAAAATATTTGTTAGTTTATGTCATGAAAAGCTTAACATTTTTCCAGGAAATTGTAATTTAACCAATAGTTTGTCCTATATGAATGTATTGTCTATTGTATCTGTCTATTACATCTACACATTAATTTAGCACTTATGCACAGATACAGATATACTGTATATCATTGATGGACAAAAAGAAAATGTGATTGTATTTGTGAGCGAAACGAGAGAATACACCGGCAGAAGCACGAATCGATATAAATTTCATGAAATAATAATAACAAGGAAGTTTCATTCTCTCTCTTCAAAATTATTTTGAAGTATATTGGGTTTTTGAAGTTTGATATTTAAAAACAATTGAAAGAAAAACGTTGCCACATTAAGAAAAGGTGTACATAATACATTGGGATTAATTGCAAAAATGTGTAATTTTGAAGTTAAGCATATAATGAAGACATTCGATATTAAAGAAATATAGTTGAACAAATTGTGTGATTATTTATTGAAGTTTTTTCGTAAATATTCGTAAGTTTTTTATGCATAAAGACATATATACCTACATAAATTTTGTCACCAAAAAATATTAGAAAAGTGGGATTGTCGGCAAAAATATGGTAGCACAAACTTTTACTATCCTAACAAACGTCAGAAAGTTATCATGGCGACAAAAAGAGAGAATGGAGCAACCTTCAGAATTATTAAATCATGATAAATTTGGTTGTTTATTTCTGTTTTATTTCAGTTACCGCCGAACCAGCGAGGAATGAACATGAGGAGAAGTATTGTACTTTTTTTTTGTTATTTTTAGTAAACAAATATTAATTATTTGTTTCCTATAGAAAAAAAGTATCTTTCTATAGATATACTATTTCTTATTAATAAAAAATTACTTTTTCTATAGAAAAAATTACTTTTTCTATAGAAAAAATTACTTTTTCTATAGAAAAAATTACGTTTTCTATAGAAAAAATTACTTTTTCTATAGAAAAACTTACTTTTTCTATAGAAAGAATTACTTTTTCTATAGAAAAAATTACTTTTTCTTTAGAAAAAATTACTTTTTCTATAGAAAAAATTACTTTTTCTATAGAAAAAATTACTTTTTCTATAGAAAAAATTACTTTTTCTATAGAAAAAATTACTTTTTCCATAGAAAAAATTACTTTTTCTATAGAAAAAATTACTTTTTCTATAGAAAAAATTACTTTTTCTATAGAAAAAATTACTTTTTCTATAGAAAAAATTACGTTTTCTATAGAAAAAATTACTTTTTCTATAGAAAAAATTACTTTTTCTATAGAAAAAATTACTTTTTCTATAGAAAAAATTACTTTTTCTATAGAAAAAATTACTTTTTCTATAGAAAAAATTACTTTTTCTATAGAAAAAATTACTTTTTCTATAGAAAAAATTACTTTTCCTATAGAAAAAATTACTTTTTCTATAGAAAAAATTACTTTTTCTATAGAAAAAATTACGTTTTCTATAGAAAAAATTACTTTTTCTATAGAAAAAATTACTTTTTCTATAGAAAAAATTACTTTTTCTATAGAAAAAATTACTTTTTCTATAGAAAAAATTACTTTTTCTATAGAAAAAATTACTTTTTCTATAGAAAAAATTACTTTTTCTATAGAAAAAATTACTTTTTCTATAGAAAAAATTACTTTTTCTATAGAAAAAATTACTTTTTCTATAGAAAAAATTACTTTTTCTATAGAAAAAAATACTTTTTCTATAGAAAAAATTACTTTTTCTATAGAAAAAATTACTTTTTCTATAGAAAAAATTACTTTTTCTATAGAAAAAATTACTTTTTCTATAGAAAAAATTACTCGCACTCGCCAAAGTCTGTTGAACGATTAAATCATTGATGGACGTTTCACCAAACAATTGTTTATAAGCAATTGACATACATATAACAACACAACATCTCGCAGTGTATTTTTAAGAAAAACCAACAAAAAATGATCAAAATAACGGCTTAATTTAAAGAGCATAAGAAAAAGGGGGCGTTGCTTGCAAACAATTGTTTGATGAAATGTCCATCAATGCTGTATATGTATATTAGCATAACCAAAGATTTAGGACTAAAATTTTGGTATCTAAACATTTGTTATTGTTTGTTGGCTTTTTGCTATAATATTCTTAACTTTGTATAACAATTTTTGTTCATATTAGGTAGATATTTAATATAAGTAATAATAACAATATCATCATCATCAACACTTTATCATACAGGTATTTAACAAAAACCATAACTTTCTAAGAATCTTTAACAAAATTGTCCTCTTGCAATTTTGCAAGTATTTAGCTATTAAAGTTATCTTACCTAATTCTGTGTTTCATAAATATTTTCTAGCAAATTGTAAAAACTTTGAAATTTACATAAATACTTAATTGTGTTGCAAGTTAAGGATAAACTTTTAGTTACAAATTTGTCAAACCAATCTAATGTTTGAAAACCTTTGTTGTATAAATTTTCATATAACTAAAATTGTTGAGATGATGTTATTTTGGGTAAAATTTAATATATTAGGTGTATTAAAAAGATCTCTGTTCAGATAGGTCATACCAAAGACAATATAATATGCAAATGTGAAATTAAAGTGAAAAAATAACAATGAAAAACATATAAACACACAAACCAACATACATTTCATGAGTACGTGTGTGTGCCTAAGCTTTCTCTCATTGGATAATCGTCCCCATTAATTTCTTCCGAATAAGAGTAAAAGCGGTATACTCTCTTTTGTATGGAGTTTTAAAAACGATCATACGACAAATCAATGTATGGAAGTGCAATATCTAAATATAATAGATTTTTAAGGACAAAAGTGCCTCGTTGATAAAAGAAGGTACCACCAAGCACTAACGTTGGTTGTAAGTAACACTAGTTCACAAAATTTAACTTTTTGCTATACATGATTTCTCTCAAAAATTCACTTTTTTGAAAAAAGTCCTTTATTTTAATTTTTTTATCAAAAATTTTTCTATAGAAAAATTTTTTTATCGAAAAATTTTCTATAGAAAAATTTTTTTATCGAAAAATTTTCTATAGAAAAATTTTTTTATTGAAAATTTTTCTATAGAAAAATTTTTTTATCGAAAATTTTTCTATAAAAAATTTTTTTTATCGAAAATTTTTGTATAGAAAAATTTTTTTATCGAAAAATTTTCTATAGAAAAATTTTTTTATCGAAAATTTTTCTATAGAAAAATTTTTTATCGAAAATTTTTCTATAGAAAAATTTGTTTATTGAAAATTTTTCTATAGAAAAATTTGTTTATTGAAAATTTTGCTATAGAAAAATTTTTTTATCGAAAATTTTTTAATATAAAAATTTTTCAAAAAGAATTATTATTCGCATTTGATCCCAAATCTGTTACATTTATTTATTATTGTAACAGACCAATTTATTGATAAAAAGCCAAAAATTGTTTGCGGAGAAATCAAAATTCCTCGACGCGTTTCGATGGTTGGTTAGGTCATCTCTTCAGGAGGATTATCCCCAATTTAGACAGATCGAAAACCTCGCATTAATACTTATTTACAAATAAATGTAACAGATTTGGGATCAAATGCGAATAGTAATTCTTTTTAAATAATATTTACATCCCGACAATTTTGTTATTTTTTTTAAAAATTTTTTATCGAAAATTTTTCTATAGAAATATTTTTTTATCGAAAATTTTTCTATAGAGACTTTTTTTTCGAAAAATTTTCTATAGAAAAATTTTTTTATCGAAAATTTTTCTATAGGAAAATTTTTTTATCGAAAATTTTTCTATAGAAAAATTTTTTATCGAAAATTTTTCTATAGAACAATTTTTTTATCGAAAATTTTTCTATAGAAAAATTTTTTTATCGAAAATTTTTCTATAGAAAATTTTTCTTTAGAAAAATTTTTCTATCGAAAATGTTTCTATTTTTTTGTAAAAAGAATTTTCATATTTAATTTTTTGAATAGACAAATTTTTCACATAAAACTTTTTGTATATAAACATTTTCTACATAATTTTTTTTTTGTAGAAAAATTTCTATACATACATATATAAATATTATATTCCATATTTTTGTATAGAAAAATTTTCAGCATAAAAATATTTTGTATGGAAAAATTTTACACATGATCTTTTTTTAAACAAAAATTTTCCATATACAATTTTTTGTATATAAAAAAAGATTTTTATATAGAAAAACTTTTAGTATACAATTTTTTGAGCATAGAAATTTTCTATAGAAAAATTTTCAATGACTATTTTTTAGTATTCGGCTTTATTCGTGATATTTTTTTTGACAATTTCTATGTTTTGCCTATTTCTAAAAATGTACTGCCGATAATTTTGAAAAAGATATGCTAATTTTTCACGAAAAATTTCTAACAGCCCTGTTCATACCTATAGTGTTGTAGGGTAAAGATATTCGTAAATTACTCAAAAAATTTCAAATTGCACTTTAAACTATCAAAAATTAAACAGCCTAAAGTTAATTAACCACAAAATTTTCTCAACCTTAAGAATCTGCGTAGGCTTTTGTTATTGAGCCTTGGGTCTGTCAATATTGTTTTTGGCCAAAAAGAAAAACACTGCCAATTTTCATTAGGCAAACAAAATATTTATGTTAAATATGTTTAAATTTTTTGGACAAATTTACAAAAGTAACAGTCAATTAATTTCGCATTAGGATTAGCTCACGACTAAGAAGCGCAACTTTAGTGTAAGACATAATGAGCTAATATATTTTTGTTGGTTATTTTTATTGTTAATTGCAAAACATTAATATAACAAAAAATTAAAAAAAAAATCTTGTTTCTTGAGTTTTTTTCTTTGTTTTTATAATATTTTAAGAAATCATATTATTTTATTATCTCTAGGTTGGCTTCTTAGGAATATTGTATAAATGGTCAAGAAGAAAAACAAACAAACAAAAAAAAAGGTGAAGATGAGAGGATGATGAAGATAAGTGGTCGTCAGAAGGAGGCTGGAGCCTGGACGGATGGATGACTGTTAAATGTGCTATTTAAATAAACATCTTCCTTTTATGTTTTGTTTTTGTTGCTGTTTTTTGTTGTTTATTATTTGTTCCTTGTATCCTTATTATAAGTATTCAAGATAATCCACTTTAGACAAGTGTTTAAGTTTTTCTTTCAATTTCCTTTTTGCCTTTTATGTAACAAGTATTTTGTTGTTTTTTTTTATTTAAGAACTTTTTGCTTTTAGTTTTTAATTCTTCTTACTTAGTTTTTTTAAAGGTTACTTTAAATGCAATTTTAAATTAAGAGGAGTATAATAAAATAAATCTTATTTTTTTTTCTTACACTAAAATGAAATTGTGTTTTTGTATTCTCGCCTGACAAATCTTCCTTAATAGTTCCATGTCACTCTTATATTCTTTACTTGTTATACCAAATATCACTTTAATCATTTTACCAAATCCTGTCATTTATTTACATCTGCCTTTAAATTTGAAAGTCTCATTGCTTTTTCTTTCGATTTTTTTGTTCCTTTGTGTAATCTAAGCTCATTTGAAAAATTTTCTCATTTCTCAAATTTAAATTACTTTTGTTACATTTTTATCATCCATTTTTTTATTTCATATTTTTTTAATTTTTCTCAGACCTATTATCCTTATTTGAAAACAACATGTTTCTCTCATTAAACGTTTATTTTTTTAAATTTTTTGTTCTTGACTCCTGTTTTGTAATGTCCTCCATAAAACATAAAGTCTCTTAAAAATCATAGACATTTTTGTATTTTATCCACTTAAGTTTTACTTATGTTTCTTTTATAATTTCACATTTTTTTCGGTTTCACCTTTAGGCTTGATTTGAACTCATTAAGCTATTTTATTACCTTTTACAATTGTTAATAATTAATTTTAATTTTTTTTTATTATTTCATTTTATGGTACTAGATGCATCAGGGATTTGGAGGATTTTAAGTACAAAACATAACATTGGATTTTTTATGTGTAATGGTCTCTTAAGACCAAAAAACAACAGATATTTTAAATTTTTATACAAATTTTGTTTTTATCGAAAAAAAAATTATTGCAAAATTTTTGTAGGGAAAAATTTTTCATCGAAAATTTTTCTAGAGAAAAATTGTTCATCGAAAATGTTTCTACAGAAAAATTTTTCATCGAAAATGTTTCTACAGAAAAATTTTTCATCGAAAATTTTTCTACAGAAAAATTTTTCATCGAAAATTTTTCTACAGAAAAATTTTTCATTGAAAATTTTTCTACAGAAAAATTTTTCATTGAAAATTTTTCTACAGAAAAATTTTTCATTGAAAATTTTTCTACAGAAAAATTTTTCATCGAAAATTTTTTATAGAAAAATTTTTTATTGAAAATTTTTCTATAGAAAAATTTTTCATCGAAAATTTTTCTATAGACAAATTTTTCATCGAAAATTTTTCTATAGAAAAATTTTTCATCGAAAATTTTTCTATAGAAAAATTTTTCATCGAAAATTTTTCTATAGACAAATTTTTCATCGAAAATTTTTCTATAGACAAATTTTTCATCGAAAATTTTTATTTCACCACAATTTTATATCTTTAAACGAGCACTAATTATATAGAATGGCTATCTAGTTTTTGGCTTTTTTGCCTTATAGATTTAGCAAGAAGGTAAAAACAGGTAAAAAGGGGAAAAAATTGAAAACATTATATTTCCTTAAATAATAAGTAAGAAGCCAAATTTTCAAAAAATTTCGTTGTGAACAACTATAAAAATAGGTGGACAGGTGTTTGGTACTTTTCTGAAAGGCTGAAGTCAGTTTTAGGTACTATTTTAAACCCAATGTTATCTTTTGAACCAAAGAATATAAAAAAACTTTGTACTGCAATCAATAAATGTGAACAAAATATTGAACACGTATTTGGTACATTTTTAATTTAATAAAGTAATATGAATAGGAACAGTATGTGAACTGTGTTTTAATAAAATGTACCGAATTCAATTGGTACCAAAGAAGTAACAAAGGGATAAAAGAGGAAAAACTGGTAACTTTATAACTTTCAAAGAAAAAGATATGTCCTTTATATTATAGTATGCTATGCATTTGATCATACTTCTTACGATGAGACGATGAAGATTTCTAAGTTTATATGACTAATTTCCGACAGGTGGCGCCACTGAAAATTACTCAGAATAGAATCGTAATACGTGCATTTAATCAAGCTATGATCTTTAGTTGTTATTATGAGCCAACGAAGATTTCGTAATTGGTATGACTAATCTCCGATGGGTTTGGAGCCACCCATGAAAATCACTCAAAATTAATTAAATAGTAAACTGTGAAATTTGATCATGATATGATCATTAGAGAAGTTGTTGCGCATGAGCCGACGAAGGTTTCTTAAATGGTAAGAACAATTTCCAAAATTATTCAAAATTAATTGAATTGTAAACTATGCATTTGATCATATGTTGATTGGACAAAATAAATAAAATGATTTAAAATTAATTTGATATTCCCCAAATTTATTTAAGTTGGTGGTGCAATAACGTACTTTGTAAAATAAAATATATGAAAAGTTTAAAATTTGCCTCGAAATGCTTATCATCACGGGTCGGTGCAAAGAGAACTGAACCAAATATAGTCGACAGAGTTGCCGTTTTTTTATACTTTTAACTAAAATAGGTATCTTTTTCAATGTGTAGTTCTAACTTTTTAAAAATAAAAGGTTTTCTACTCCAATTTTTTTTAAATATTTTTATCAAAAATTTTTCCATAGAAAATTTTTTTATCAACAATTTTCTATAGAAATTTTTTTTATCAAAAATTTTTCTATAGAAGATTTAAAAATTTTTTGTTATACAAATATTTTTCTCAAAAACTTTTACAGAGAAATATTTTTATCGAAAAATTTTCTCTAAAATATAATTTTTATCGAACAATTAAAAAAAATTTAATTAAAAAATTATTAAATATTAGAAATTATTTATATTTTGAAAAATATTCCCAATATTTATAAAAATAATCCCAGTGTTTACAAAAATAATAGTGTCGTGGCAACAATGTTCGAGATTATATTTCTTTGTTCTTTCGAACCATGTATTTTGTTTGCTATAAGTAGGATTTTGATTTGTTTCTTGGAAATTTTGTTTTTTTTTTCTTTCCTTTAACAAAGCAGAACCAACAAAGTCTGTTAACATTCAAATTCCGGAATGATTTTAATACTTATTTTCACGAGTTTTATTAATGATCGTGGTATTTACAAAAATTAAAAAACAAATGCATCGGCTACTGGTGGTATGAACTGCCTACTCCTGCTTATCATCAAGCTCCGAGCAAGGCTCGGTCAACCAATAACTTTCTATATATACTATTTATGTAAACAAAATTATATATATGAAATTTTATAGAAATCGGTCCCTATTGACCAAAGCTCCTATACAAGCCCTTCTTTCAAAAGTCACTCAGTGCAACGAAAATCACAAAAACGTTTGAAAATCTTAACATCTTAACTTAATCTTAACTTAAGTACACACAATTTTTATAAAAACTACTGTCAAATTTCTTTCATGACAAAATTTAGAAAATAAATGTCTTTATTCAAGAAAAACAACATTTTTTGACTTGACCGACTACAGACAGCACTTTCTTATTAATTTTGTAAAAAATGTTACAATATCTAGTGGATATATTAAAAAAGTTAAATGAAAAAATAACAAGAAAGAAAATGCTATAGTCGTTTAAGTACGACCATATTATACCCTTCACTACTGAGGTCAAATATTATATTTCTTGAAATTGATATATTTATCTAAATTTCCTGTGAATTTAAAAAGAATCTAAAATGAATTTAGTACATGTTTACGATATTAATAATAGCCATATAACTACTATCTTCCATCATTTTTCCATTTTTAATTAAATTTCCATTACATTTTATTGCTACATTAAAAGCCCGAAAAATTACACATAATAAATAAATTCATTATAACTTTTCACACTTAAGAAGCAGCACGTATTAAAAATTGAATATTGCACAAGTCAAAGTTTTATTATCAAATGTATCGAATAAATTGATTTTATCCCAAAACGCCAAAACAGAAAAAAGTGATAAATAAAACAAAAAGAAAATTACGAAAATTTATATTTTATTGTCCTCTGTGTGATCCTTAAGAGACTTATTAATATGTAGAAAAGATAATTCTTTTCATCAATTCTGTCGAAGACAAAAACAAAACCACTGAGGAAACCAAATCAAACAAACACACACACATACCAACATATGCCAACACTTATACATTTACACGATTTATTAAGAGTCATTAGAAGCAATAAAATAAAGAAAAAACTTATTATTAAGATAATAAAAAAATATAATAATAATCATTATCATTATAATAGAAAGATAATTGTGACTACTACCGACTACTACTATCTAATGCTACTGCCACTTTCTCTTGTCTTAAATATGATGGTGATTGTATGTATGTACGAGGGGAACCACTGCAGCATTAGATGTCAAGAATAAGTTGAATGGCTGGATTACTAACCCGTATCAGTACGTGGCTACATCACTATCATTTCTAGTGGTTTTGTGATAAAATTGCCTCTCATTAGTTGCAAATTAGTGGCTTGAATAAGCACTAATAACGAATAATGTTACTGGCAGATATATCCAACAAATACTTACAATATATGATTCTCTATGGCCAAAAGCTAAAGAAAATAAACATAATTTAATTAGTTTTAATATTAGGCCAAAAATGAATATCCCAAGACACAAGATATAATTATCAAAGAAAACATAAAACGTGCGAAATGAAGAAATTATAATTTGAAAAAAAAAGAAAATGTTATATATTATTGTGTAATAAAAGAACAATATTATAGTTAAATGTTTCAAAAAATATTCATATGTGTGTAGTCTTTATTAATGTTTTCTTCTACCCCTATGTGACTAACACATAACCAACATTAACTCGGATGGGCTGCTCAGATCATTGACACATCCTAAGGATACAATTTATAAATGAGGGTGTTCCAATATATCAGAAATGCAAAATGTGGAAAACATAATTTTCCACAGAAAACTTTATGCTCTAGAACAAAGTTTCTATATAGAAAATTTTTCGTCCAAATTTTTCCATCAAAAATTTTTCATTCAAATTTTCCTAAAGAAAATATTTCATTCAAATTTTGCTATGTAAAATTGTTCATTAAAATTTTTTTTATGAAAATATTTTTATTAAAATTTTTCTGCAGAAAATTTTTTCATACAAAATTTTTCATTAAAATTTTTCTATAGAACAATTTTTTATTTAAATTTTCTATAGAAAATTTTTAATTTAATTTTTAAAATTTAATTCGTTCAAATTTGTCTGTAGAAAATTTTTCATTAAAATTTTTCTAAAAATTTTTCAATAGAAAATTTTTTACAAAAACTTTTTTATTCAAATTTTTCCATAGAAAATTTTTCAGTAAAATTTTTCTATAGAAAATTTTGATTTAAATTTTTCTATAGAACATTTTGATTAAAATTTTTCTGTAGAAAATTTTTAATTAAAATTTTTCTACTAAAAATTTTTCATCTAATTTTTTTTTAGAAAATTTTTCTATAAAAAATTTTTTATTCAAATTTTTCTATAAAAAATTATTCATTAAAATTTTTCTTTAAAAAATTTTTCATTAAAATTTTTCTGTAAAAATTATTCTATAGAAAATTTTTCTATAAAATTTTTCTAAAGAAAATTTTGTCATTAAAATTTGTCTATAAAAAACTTTTCTATAGAAAATTTTGTCATTAAAATTTTTCTATAAAAAAATTTTCATTAAAATTTTTCTATAAAAAAATTTTCATTAAAATTTTTCTATAAAAAAATTTTCATTAAAATTTTTCTATTAAAAATTTTTCATTAAATTTTTCTATAAAAATTTTTCTATAAAAATTTTGGTATTGAAAATTTTGTTATTAAAATTTTTCTATAAAAAATGTTTCATTAAAATTTTTCTATAAAAAATTTTTTATTAAAATTTTTCGTTAAAATTTTTTTATAGAAAATTTTTCTATAAAAATTTTTCTATAGAAAATTTTGTCATTAAAATTTTTCTATAAAAAATTTTCCATTAAAATTTTCTATTAAAAATTTTTGATATGGAAAATTGTTTATTAAAATATTTCAATAAAATTTTTTTATAGAAAATTTTTCATAAAAATTTTTTTATATAAAATTTTTGTATTGAAAATTTTTTATCATAAAGAATTTTTTCATTAAAATTTTCCTATAGAAAATTTTTTATTAAAAGTTTCCTCTAGAAAATTTTTCATTAAAATTTTTCTATAGAAAATTTTTCATTAAAATGTTTTTATAGAAAATTTGTCATTAAACTTTTTCTATAGAAAAGAATATTTTTCATTTATATTTTGATATAGAAAATTTTTCACTAAGATTTTTCTATAAAAAATTTTTCATTAAGATTTTTCTATAGAAAATTTTTATTTAAAATATTTTTCATTCAAATTTTTCTATATAAAGTTTTTCATTAAAATTTTTCAATAATTTTTTTTTTTCATTCAAATTTTTATAAAGAAAAGTTTCCATTGAAATTCTTCTATAGAAAATTGTTTATTAAAATTTTTCTATAGAAAATTTTTCATTAAAGTTTTTCTATAGACAATTTTTCATTAAAATTTTTCTATAGAAAATTTGTCATTAAAATTTTTCTATTGAAAATTTTTCATTAAAATTTTTCAATAAAATTTTTCTATAGAAAATTTGTCACTAAAAGTTTTCTATAGAGAAAACTTTTCCATAAAAAATTGGAATGAAATATTTTCTATAGAAAAATTAGAGTGACAAATTTTTCTATAGAAAATATTTCATTCCAATTTTTTATAGAAAAGTTTTCACGGATTCGAACCCACAACCTCTTAACGAAAAGTTTTCACTTAAATTTTTCTATAGAAAATTTTTCATTTTAATTTTTCTATAAAAAATGTGTCATTCGGATTTTTCTATAGAAAGTTTTTCGTTAAAAAGTGTTTATTCAATTTTTTTTATAGAAAATTTTTCATTCAAATTTTTCTGTAGAAATTTTTTCATTCAAATTTTTCTACAGAAAATCTTTAAAAAATTTTTCATTACAATTTTTTTATTTAAATATTTCTGTAGAAAAGTTTTTTATTTTAATTTTTTTTTTAAGTTTTAATGAAAACTTATCTAAGAAAATTTTTCATTAAATGTTTTATATAGAAAATTTTTTATTAAAAGTTTCCAATAGAAAATTTTTCATAAAATTTATTTTATAAAATTTTTCATTTAAATTTTTCTATAAAAATTTTTCATTAAAATTTTACTCTAAAAAATTTTCATTAAAATTTTAGTCTGAAAAATTTTCATTAAAATTTTACTCCAAAAAAATTTTGATATAAAATTATTTATAGAAAATTGAAAACAAAAATTTAAAGAAAGTTTTTAATTCTAAGAAAAATTTTCCTATAAAAATTTTAAATTATGAAAAAAATTACCACATTCACCCAAATAAACCAACAGGATAATTGAGTGAACAAAAGTGTCAGTGAATTGTTTTTGTATTTATTCATAAGCATATGAACCTAATAGACTTTCATATATGAATAATATGCGAGGACATGATTTGGAAATAAAATTTTCGTTGAACCTAATAACACTGAAACGGAAGAAGTAGAAGCAAAATCTAAAGTGCAGAAGCAGCGGCATCAAATGGCTATAATGTTGGTAGTAGAAACACGAACAAATGCACGTCTAGGAAAGGTGTGTTGTCCCTTAATTAACACAAGAGTTTTACAGCTAAAAACCATTAGACGAACTATGTTTCAAAACATTTACTCCAGTCACTGTGTCAAGTCAATGCGTCCTCTGTATGCCTCTGTGTGAGGATATATGAATAAATAGTTGGAAGGACTTACGGTCGGACATTTGTATGTACAAATAAATTTATACAAAAAGTCCAGTCAGCCATTTATTCCGCAATCTACACGGGCAGCAGCAAACAGCCATTAATGTGCATTTTGTTGAAAAACCAGAGGTGTAAAAGTGTTAAATGATATTTTAAGAGGTTTTAATGACACAAAATAATTCGAAGTGATTTTATATTGAATAAGCAGGAAAAATCCAATGTTGTCTTTACTTTGTTTATTTCTGTAAAGAATACACTCCTTTAAATAAATTTGTTACTAATGAATACCAGTGTTGGTTTATTTGTTGTAAAATTATGCCCTGATCTTTAAAAAACGAAAAATTTGTTATGAAAAAATTCCCTTTAAACGAAAATTTGTGTATAGACAAATTTTCCTATTACAAAAATTTTTTATAGAATTTTTTATTTGGGAACTAATTATTCGAACTTTAGAAATAATTGAAAAATTAGGTTTAATCAGGCTTGAGTTGTTAACATTGTTACTATTCTAAAAATAGCATCAAACCAAAAAGTCTTGTTCTTCTCTACATGCCAACGGCAAGTGAAAAGATCGAGCAAAACAAGTAATAGGAGAATGCACAATCAATTAAACGTAGGGATGTTCGATCAAACTCAATGAGTTAAATTGATGATTATCTCTGCAATTTGACAACTCGACTGTGGTCGAGGGCGCTAAGTGCTGATGACGTCCTGTGGCGGGACAGAAATTGCAATCCACTGAGCCGCGTTCAAAAATAATATTTTCAGTTTTTCTCCACAATTACTTTTCAAATTTTCAAAATTAATAATTTGAAAGTTAAATGAACTCAAGCCTGATTAAACCTAATTTTTCTATAGAATTTTTTTTTTAATTTTTATAGAAATTTTTTTTACAATGTTTTTCATAAAAAATTTTTTTATAACAAAAAATTTTTCTCTAGCAAAAAAAAAATTCTATGGAAAAATTTTTTCTAGAAAGAACTTACTATTTTCCATAGAAAAATTTATTTAGGGACAAAAAAATTTATATTAAAGTAAAGTAGTATTTTAAGTACCTTTTGAGCAAAATACCTCATCACATTTCCCACGTATTTTAACGTAAAAATTTATGCGTTTAATCATAGAGAGCATTTATGTTTTTGTCCAAATTTTTTCGCTTGTAATGCCACTAAAAGCCTGGCTAAAACGTAAAGTTTGCCAACTGAATAAAACTATTTTTCGATGGTATATGGGCGGACGTTTTGTGTTAAGATTGAATGTGTGTAACTTTGTGTAAGTATGAATTCATGTATCCATATCCGGTCCGTATGTTTGTGTGTTAGTTAGAGTGTGTACTTAAATGTCAAAGTGTGTTATAAATTATGTGAAATTTTCATTGGTAATTTCAACTGAATTAATGTTTATTTTAGCATTAGAGTAATTCATACATACATATTTCACTGTGCTTAGCTCAGCGTGATTACTTTTTCAGTTTTTCAAACATTTTTCTTTATTTTACATTTTTGCTAAATGTACTTGTATTTATTTTGAAATAGAAAATACTAATTAAACAAACATATGGAAAACAACAGAAAACATATTTTCAAAATAATTCATTTATAGATGCATGGATATTTTACAAATTAAACATTTACCAAAAAGGATATACATACTTTGATGTATTAGAAATTATTTGCATTGGACATAGAATTACTCACATTATGGCAATAATGGAAATAATGGAAATGGAAGTTTAAAGGAAATATTAGCATAAGTTGCTTGTTTGTGTGTGTTATCAAGTTAAATAGTAATTAAAGAGTTAATAGGTTCGTCATTTTGAAAAACCGGAAATAAGGTTAAGTATTGAACAATATATAATTATTATAATAATTTAAATACAAAAATTTATAAATAATAATTTTCTGTTTTTAAATTACTTTACTTTTCCTTAATAAACTTTGATTTAAATTTTTATACTTTAAATAATTTTTGCATTTATTAAATTCTTTTAACTGATTGAATTTACTCTATATAAACTTATCTACATGCATGTGTGTTTATTCAAAGGCAATTAAAGACAACTTTTGGATTCTATTTGAAAAGTTCAATATACTTTGTAAATTTACTGCAATAAGTTTAAACAAAAGAGTTTTTAAAGTAAATCGACTGGAAAAGAAGAATTTCACTTCCTTTTATTAAAAGTTAGTGGAAAAATGTTAGAGAATTAAACAAAAATTGTTTGATGTATATGAATGCAGTTAATGTAAATGTAACTTTACTTTACTACCAAGTGCCCATGATTCAGCACCTGCTTAGATCAAAATAGCATCGGTTGGCAAGTATGATTCTACGTTTGATTTCGAAACTTATGTCGTTATTTACGTTGGCGGAAGTACCAAGGCAAACAAATTCTTTTACAACCTTGGATCTATAGTTCTTAATGATCACATGTAGTCCAATTCTGTCTGTCTGCTTTTAGAAATCATTAGTTTTGTTTTGGATTCATTGACAACTAGACCCATTTTGTTCGATTTCTTCTCAATACTTGAAAAGACGGCAGTCACTTCCCTCAATGTTCGACCAAGGATATCAGTGTCATTATCTGTTGAAAACAGTTCCAGTTGTGCTAACTGCAGCATCTCCCAAGATTTTCTCTAACAAAATATTAAAAAAATCGCTTGATAAACTATCGACTTGCCTTAATCCCAGTTTAGTTGTGAAGGACTCCGATAAGCTTTTATTTATTTTAACTGATGACGTTGCATTAGTGAATTTCATCCTGCATAGCTTATTAGCTTCCTAGGGATAACAAACTCAGAGATTGCTTCAAACAACTTCGTTTGTATGGGGCTATCAAAAGCAGTTTTATAGTCAACGAAAAGATGATATGTGTGTATTAGTTTCTCGATCTTCTTCAGGATATGACGTAGCGTAAAGATCTGGTTAGTGGTAGTTTCACCTGGTCTAAAGCCAATTGTTGCTGAATCATGGGCACTTGTACAAACAGATGAAGCTGTTCTTGAAGTCTTTGAGAGAAAGATCCAATAAAAAGTCCATAGTCCAATCAGCATTAACAATGAACTTCGACACCGATTTAATCATGAGTTGTATGAATTATTCGCCAACATAGTAAAAAGCTTTAAACAGCAGCTTTTGCGTTGGCTGGGACATGTTGTACGAATGGATGAAAATACTTTAGCAATAAGATTGTTCGAAAATAAAATGGATGTCCAAAAGTGGATGTATAAAATTTCGATATATATATGTATATAAATACCATTTAAGTAATTTCGTAAATTCAATAGAATCTTATATGCAATTGAAATTATATATCTCTATAATTGGCACATACTGTTTTATCTCCTTTTATCTGTATTGAACAAAGAACACTGGGACTCTAATCATCTGGCATACGTTTTTCTGACCATATGGCCTCTATAAGCTGGGACATAAGCTTTGTCCACTCATCATCTTTAGCCTTAAAAATCTCTGCTGACAAACCATCGCCACCATCTGTTATCAGGTTTCCTTGGTCATCCTTACAGGAGAATATACAATTGCTAAAACCATCCGTTTGGTGTTTAACTTTTTGATAAAATTTACGCACATCATAAAAGTCATACTCTTTCTTATACATCTCAGCTTCCTTGAACACACGTATCTCCATTCTTTTTTCTTCGGAATAACTGTTTCTCTTCAATCCTTTTCTTTCGATATATATCTAAAGATGAGTGACTACTGACTGGAGAGTTGCCCTGTAGGGTTAATTTTTCTCAGCAGGGGTGATGTTGGTGATGTTAAAGCTTATTTGCCCTTCTTCTGCACATCTAATACACTCGATGAGTGCTTTCCGTCAACTACAATATGGTCTATTTGATTTTTTGTTATTTGATCGGGAGACGCCCATGTAGTTTTATATATTTCATGGTGTTGATACCTGGTGCTACTCACTACCATATTGCGAGCCGCCGCAAATGAGATCAACCTCAGATGCTACGCTGCACAGTGGTATTTCTTCATACATCGAAGTGCAAAAAAAAGAAGAATGAAATTTTGTACACTTGTTCATAGATAAAAAAATTCAAAAAAAAAAAAATTCGAAATCCTTCGACACTTATTTTTCTACTTAAAGTACAATCCGCAATTCTCAACCGAATTTGATGAAATTTGGCACACGTCTATTAGTTGATCTAAAAAAGTGGTCAACTAATTTCTGTTGAAATCAGTTTTCTCCTTCAGTACCTGCATTGAAAACCCATTTTTTACAAATTATTTTTTTCAATGTATAAGCCTCAATTCTCAACAAAATTTAAAAAACGGCAAACGTCTATTAATTAATCAAAGAAAGAGTTTTAATAATTTCGGTTGATATCTCTGACTCTTTGATTAACCCGGACCTTCATTTTTCACTTATTTTTGTTCTCAATGTATCAGCCGGAATTCCCAACAAAACTTGATAAAATTTTTAGTTCATCCAACAACTAATTTTGGTTGAAATCCGTCCTTTCCTTGGGGTAAATGATTTGGACCCTCAATTTTTACTTATTTTTCTTCTCAATATAAGCCGCAATTCTCAACAGAATTTGATGAAATTCGGCACATGTCTATTGGTTGACCCAAAAAGAGTATCTGCCTTGGACTTATACTGAAATGCAGTTTAATTAAAAAGTTAAGCCTAAACGACTGCAACACTTTTTGCTTAAATTATGCCTAACAATTTACATGACTTTTTCCTTTCACGTAGTTATGATGGGAGCAAACCAACTTAGTTTTTGTAAAAAGGAAAACGAGAAAACTGCATTTTGTAGAGCTTTATTGATTTCCTGATATCTCCTAAACTATATTAGGAGATTAAGATATTTTTAGCTGCAGACTAAAACCAAGGTTCTGCATCTTAATTAAATCGACAAGATTAAAGCTGTGAAACTATATTTGATGTATGAGCTACTGAATTTAATGCTGTGGGTGCTGTGGCGTAGTTGGTTAGCACGACTACTAAGCATAATATCACATTGAGCCTGGGTTCGATCCCTGGTCTCGGCAACATCAATTTCTGTAATTATTATTTCGTTTGTAATTATTAATTACCACAGCATCTTCCGTCGGCGGTAACCCTACAGCAATAACACGCCTAAGACGATAAATAAATAAAATTGGCTGTAGAACAAAACAAAAAATGCGTCTAAATAACAACAAATGGCGCAACTTCACTGTGTAAAAAATAGATATGATATTATTGGCATCACTGTTTTGGACGGAAGTGTTGTTTATCTCGTGAAGTTCTTAAGTGCTTAAAAAAGTGTTTTTCTATTAACATACACAATTTAAATCATATAAATCTTTTATAATTTATGTACATTCTCTGTGGTATTCGAATGCAGTTTCATAACATCATTCGTTTGCTTGTTTTATTTATCAAAAACATTTGTTCATACATTCGTTTGATAACAACAACAATTTTTGTGTTTTGTGTGTTTTTTCTCCAAATTTTCTTGGTAACAGCTGATTATAAATTATCATTACTATTTTTCTCCAACTAAGATTATCTTGTCAGAATCTTTGCAACGCCATCTATTGTAAAGTAGACAGTAACTATCACTACTACCCAGCAAACAATTTTATTAAAATTTGTATGTATATAATTATTATTATTTTTTATTTATTGCAGTTTAAAATCTGACTGTACCGCTTCAGCAAATGATCGCATGGTCTGCTGTCGGTAGTGGACTTAAAGTACGTGACGCAGATTCTTTAGCTGATCCTAACAAATGTATGCAATGGACTTATCCTCGGTGCAAACCAATTTCCAAAGAAGGTAACCCAAATTCGTATATTCTCTATATACAATTGTATAGGCGGTATTTGCCTGAGTGTTACTTCACTTTATAAAAAATTCTTAAAATTACTGATCTTTTATTTCTAAACTTTTCTCTACAGGACTACATCATTAGATTTTTCAAAAGCGGTGGTCAAAAAATTGCTTTTTTGCAGCAGAAATGGTGTATCGTATCCATTCCATGATCCAGGTACTGAGCCTTAAATTATTATCCGTTTTTCGTTTGCCATCGTGATCAACATTAGAGGGGATCATTTTAATTCTTTTATGATTTTTCATAGAAAGTGATTTTTTCCAAGAAGGGGTTACTAGACATACGTCCTAGCCCATTCTTAAAAATTACTCGAGTTAATCGAGTAAAAAATTCATCTTAAAATTACTCGAGTAAGATTTTTCTGTAAGCTTTTTATATATATTTTTAATACAACAATTTTTTTAAATAAAATTATAGTGTTTTGGCCAAAGTTTAACAATTCGCAATAAAAAACATAAAACAAAAATAAACAAAATATTTTTAATACAAATTAATATTTGTAAATATTGTCACCCTAAATATTTTAAGTGAGTTTATTTACTTCTATTTATAAAAAGCAATCTTACGATTTCATAAATCTTAAGTTTGATCTAATAGAATAGTAGGCTCTACGAATACCTTTTACCTATGTTTACAATGGGATCTTCAACTGGACTAAAGTAGGATCTACGATTACATTACGTCCTTTAACTGAACTATAGTGGGACGTACTGTTACTATAGTAGAACCTACGATTACACAGGGATCTTCAACTAAACTATAGTAGTATCAACGAATACATTGGAGACTTCAACTGGACTATAGTAGGTTTTACGATTGCAATGGTACCTTCAACTAATCTATAACAGGAGCTACGATTACATTAGGACCTTTAAATAAACAAAAAAAAAGAAATTACGAATACATTGGATACCACAGCAGGTCTATGGTAGACAACGCTATTTATATCTGAAATTACATTGACTTTAAATTACATGGACTTATATACATACAATGGACTATATACACACAATGGACTATATTACAAGTTGTAATTTAAAAGTCTCGATTATTGCTTAGAATTGACAATGTTAAAATTCGCGATTATTTCATAAATGGAAAATAACTATATTAAAACCCTCGATTATTGCTTTAAATTAACTATAGTAGAACCATCAATTATAGCCTAAGATGGACCATCGAACGGTAGATAATTGATTTAAGTGGTCTTCATTTGAACCCCTGATTATTGCATAAAATGGAATATATCATTAGTAGCAACAAATGCTTTCAAGCCAAAGTTGGCCATTATTTGCGTGGCAGGGGAATAACAACAATTAACATTAAATATTTAAAAAAACTTTTTCTTAACTCGTAATCAAAAAAAAAAAAAAAAACACAAATACTAAACTTACAAAACATACAGCAAGTAGTATCTTAGTTCTCCATTTGACCAACGTTTTTTTTTACAAACTTGACAGTTTAAAAAACGTTGAGACAAATTTTAGTCGTTTTATTAAAAAAAAAATACTTACAAAATTATTAAAATTCACTCGAATATTCACTCGATAATTCGATTACTCGTGGAAAATTACTTAAATTAATCTTTATTTGAAATTAGCTATTTTATTTTACTCGAGCGATTAATCGATTTTATTTTTCCGATTAATCGAGCAAACATAACTCGTGTAAACACCCTAGTGTACAGAGTTAAGATTGAGGATATACCAAGTTAAGGATAGACTAAGTTAGGTCTAGGCGCAGACAAGTTAAGACCAATCAAAACCGTTGCTTGGTATCCAACATCACCCACGTTTGTCCATAGCTCTCATATTCATAATTCTGATAAACATCAAAGTATGGTAGAATTTATAATAAAGAAACTTTTTATAATCATTAGTGGGTATATAAGATTCAGCATAGACGAGTAAAACTCTTATTTGTTTTATGTATAGTACCTGGTTGACCGAGCCTTGCTCGGGGCTTTATGATAAGCATTTTGAGGCAAATTTTAAAGTTTTTATATATTTTATTTTACACAGTTACAGTTTAACTCATTTTAAATAATTTTTAAAAATGGTCATACCAACAGAAACCTCCGTCGACTCATGCGCATGCGTAACAACTTTGCTTATGATCATAACATGATCAAATGCACAGTTTATGATTTAATTCATTTATAGTCTGATCAAATGCACAGTTTACAATTTAATTCATTTTCAGTAATATCAGTGGCGCCACCTGTCGGACTTTGGTCATTCCAATTAATAAACCTTCGTCGGATTATCCGCAATAACTTTGCTAAAAATTATAGCATGATTAAATGTACAGTTTACGATTAAATTGACTTTAAGTAAATTTCAGTGGCGCCACCTGTTGAAATTTCTTCATACCAACTAAGAAACCTTCGTCGGCTCATGTGCAACAACATTGCTAAAGATTATAGCATGATTATATGTACAGCTTACGATTAAATTGACTTTAAGTAATTTTCAGTAGCGCCACCTGTCGGAAATTATTCACACCAATTAAAAAGCATTCGCCGGCTCATGCGCTACAACTTTGCAAAAGAACATAGTATGATCAAATGTACAGTTTACGATTTAATTAATTTTTAGTAATTTTCAGTGGCGCCACCTGTCGGAAATTCGGTTTACCAACTTAAAAACCTCCGCCGGCTTATCCGCAACATCTTTGCTAAAGAGCATAACATGATCAAATTCACAGTTTACTATTCTATAAACAACATACATACAGACAAACATTCATTTGTTTTAAAGTTATAACATTACTAATTTTTTCCCCTTTTTATCCCCTAATTTAAAAAAGTTCCATATGCTTAATTGTACTTCTTTGGTACCAATTGAATTCGGTACATTTTATTAGAAAGCAGTTAACATAATTTTCCTATTCATATTACTTTTGTAGATGTTAAGTTATCAGTTTATCCCTTTTTTACACATTTTAGCCACAAAATCAAAAAAGTACCAAATACGTATTCAATATTTCTTTCACATCTATTGATTGCAGTACAAAGTTTCTTTCTATATTCCTTAGTTTAAAATATAAGAGTGGGTTAAAAAGGTACCAAAAAAACTATTTTCACCCTTTTTTACCCCTTATCGGACATACATAGTTTCAAAAAAGTACCAAACACCTGTCCGTTTATTTTCATAGCTGTTTAAAACGTAATTTAAATTTTGTTTCTATACCTATTACTTAAGGAGATATAGCGTTTTCGATTTTTTCCCCTTTTTACCCGTTTTTACCCTCTTAGAGGCAAAGGTTCCAAAAGTCCCTTCTTCTTCGACCTATACATCAAAGAAGATACCCACTGTCCAAATTTTATCAAAATCGTTTGAGCCGTTTTCGAGATAGTCATTCTATATATATATATATATATATATATATATATATATATATATATACATATATATATATATATATATATATATATATATATATACATATATATATATATATATATATATATATATATATATATATATATATATATATATATATATATACAATTATTGCTCGTTTAAGAATATAAGATATAAGATGTAAAAAAATATTTTATTTACTGATGGGATCAATTGGTCAAAAACTTAAAAAATTAAAATCAATTGTTCATTTACTGTCAAAAAGAAAAATATACAATATACAATTACAACTACTTAGTACTTAGATATTGTATTGAAAAGAGTTTACGGTATTGCCATATTTAAAACTCAAGAAAAGAGAAAATCTGCAAATATTGTGATTTCTCTTAATATTCGAGGCAAAAGCTCTTTAAAATTAGTGGAACTTTTATAAAATTTGGAACTTGTTATACAAAAAAGAAATGTTTGCAAAAAAGAAGAAAAATTTTGTTTTTTAAAGAAAAATGTATTGTATATGTTTTGATACTACTAACACACATTTTCGAAAACGGTACATTCACAAATACTTATAGACATTTGTTTGAGTTTATGTATCACAGAGAGAGGAGACCAGAGAGTAAAATAATTTTCCCCAAAGACTGTTGCTTAAATATTTTGTTATGATAAATGATTATGCTCTTTTAATTAGAGAGTAGGAGAATTAAAAGAGATAAGTATAGTAAAGATGAGAGAAAAATGAGATTATTTCTTTGTAATAGAGAAGAGTTTCGATGTGGATGTTATGTTTTCCTGTGAAATAAAAATGAGTATCAGTTTGTTTTTGTTTTTATATGGCAAAATATTGCTCATACGCATTTTGGCATAAATGGAGATAGATGTTTTGACTGATTTTCTTTTTACAGGTTTGGTTCAATGTGTTACTTGTTGTTTTTAGGGCTCTTTTCTTCTTTTGTTGTTGTTATTGTTGTAGTTGTAATGGCTCTGTCTTTAGTGTTTTGTGAGGATTTTTGTGCAAGAATTTTTCGAGTTTCAGTTATGTTGTGAATTTCAAACGTTTAAGAACGTATGTTCAACGCGTACGCGTATTTAAGAAGAAAAAGTATTTGACAAAAAAAAAGGAAAATAAAAACAAATAAGAAAATAAAATTTAAATATATATAAGAAATAGTTAAACAAAATAAGTCTTTATTAAAGAAAAACAGGAATTTAAGAAAATTTTATTAAATTTAAATAAAAGATTTCGAGGTTTAAAAGTTAAATATTTTAGTTTTTCTGAAAAAGGACTTGGAAATACACATATACCTAGAAACAAATCCTTGATAAACGATATGTTGCTCTGTAGTGTTGGTGAGATAAAGTCATTTAAGTAATCGAAAACAGAAAAGTGCGTAAAGAAAATTTGTTTCTATTTTTTTTAAACAATTTGTTAAAATTTTTGTTATTGTTGTTAATGCTGCTAAAAGTTGTTGTGTTTGCCAACAAATAAAGACTTAATGTTTGCTTGAACGCCAGTCACTCATCACTTAAAGAAAATGTGTTTCAATGTTTATTTGGCCAAATTTTGTTATAAATAAATTTTTAAAAAACCAAAAGAAAAAAAATGTAAACACACACCTCTTTTCAATTCAATTTTCCTTTCTTAAAGATATTCAAAGAAATATTTGAAAAAATCAGAACCATAAAGTGTTTAAGTGTAAACAAATCTCTCAAACATCTCTATAAAAATTAATTATAATTTTTTCCTCATTCTTGTGTGAATATTTCTAAAAAAAATTAAAAAAATATTTATAAATAAATTCAAAAAAATCAATTATTTCTTTAATTGTGTATATAAACCTCTAAATCAAGCAGAAATAAAAAATTTTAACACTAAAAATTCGGTTTCTTTTAATAAATCTCAAACCTTTAACAAAAAAAAAAAAACTACTTATGTTATAAAACATTTTAAGAAACCTATAAATAAATCATTAAATTTGTAAATTATTAAAGAATTAATACAACAAAAATTTTATAAAAAAAAATTCTATATCATGAAAAAGATTTAATTGAATTCGTTCTCAAAATTTCTTAAAGGCTAATGCTAAAAGATTTGAACTTTTTTCAAAAAAGATAAAAGCAAAAATTTCATAAATTAAAAGCAAATTTTAATTGCTTAAATAACAACAAATAAGAAAAAAATTTTAATAAAATTTAAAAGGAAAATATTAAGAAAAGCCATGAAATGAAAAATGTGTGACCACAAAAATTCTTTGTTTCCTTAATTTATTAAATGTGAAAATAATAAATCAAAAAAACCAAAAAAAAATCTTTTCTTTATAAAAAATAAATCAATTAAAATATAAATTAATATAAATACAAAAAAATAAATAAATTGTGAAAATTTAATTAAGTAGTAAATTTCCTAACACAAGTTTCGGTTAAAAACGGGTACATTAGCAAGTATTTTAGTCTTAATTAAAAAATAAGCAAATCACTTGAAAACAAACAACAAAAAATAAAAATTCCAAAAATAATTAATATAATTAATTAAACAAATAAACATAACGCCAATTTATTTCAATAATATTTCAAAAATGTACATAAAAAAATCCATTAATTTATAAAAAAGTAAGCCAAATTCAATTTTTTATAGCATTAACAAATTAACACAGTGAATCAATTTTAGTATTAAATATTTTTAATTTATTCCAAAATCTTCACTTACATTTTTTCATGTTCTTCTATATAATTTCCTTTTAATTCCATAATTTAATTGGCGCCATTTTTTTATATTCTTTAATTATATTCAAATATCAGAATTATTTGAACATTATTTTGTTATACATAAATTCCTAGAAATCTGACTGAGAAATAAATTGCTTGTTTAGAGACCTCAAATAATATTTTACGCAAATAGTACAAAATAAATATTATGGAAAACAATAATTGGATTCCTATAAAAAAAGAAAACAATGTGTTATTAAATAGTTATTTAGGTTATTACCACAATGTCAATGTCAAAAACGTAATTACTATTATAGATTATTCAAAACCGGTGAACACTTTAGCCAATGGTATGGGTGGAGCCAGAAAATTTTCCAAAGGTCGCCAAGTTCCTTTTATTTTGGGTAAAAGAAGTGTTTTGTACTTTATAGCTCCACGAAAAACCGGTATTTTAAAAAATTTACGCTCAAAAACACCTCATTTACACCTGTTGTATGTTATACCTATATAGAGCACATTCATGAAATATATATCAAACGAAATTCTTGGAGGCGGCCAAAAAAATATGCGAAAAAATTAAAAAGTGGTGAAAACGAGCTTCAAATTTTGGCAGCCATTAAGTAGTCTTAGAAGTGACAAAAGTGTGGTGTCTATTTTGTAGAACAACGACTTGGTCCCAAATGTTAAAACGAATGCAGAAGAAGATGAAATATGAAGAAAAACTTGAATGCTTCAATCGATTTATTTACGTTTTTTTAATTTGCATGTAAATTACGCTTAGAGGCGCAAATTTGCGCAACAAAGATATTGTGTTCAGCAAACAGAAGTTTTTGCGAGTTCATGATCTGTAATTAGATTTTACGAACTCCTAAGGGTACAAAAATTATTCGAGTTGAAAGTCGGTTTCAGAGAAATAAAAACTGTTTGATTTTTACTCATATACATACAAACTCTATCAAACGTTTTAGAAGCCAAAACTTAACTTTCCCCAAAATGTCTCCATATATGTCACTACATCATTTGTCCTAGGTTCCCAGTACTTCACAAACTTCGCTTCATCAATATGCCACTTTGCCAAGCAAATCTAGCAGGCCTTAGTTCCATACTCTGTTTTGGCAAAGTCAAACTTCCAATTCTATATTTACATGAACCTAGGAAAAACACACAGACGCACGACGACACATGATCATTCAGCAGTTCAAATGGTTAGTATAAATAATGATAAATCAGGGGCAGTGGCTAATTGTTTTTCACTCCCCTAAATAATATTACTACGACTTATATATGAATTTGGCATCGTCTTAGCGATTAATTTCTTTAAATGTCGCAATTGATAGGTTTTCCCTTTTCACGATACACGATAAATATCATACGAAGAGTATCCCAAAATATTGATTTCATTTTCACGGGGAAATTTGTTGCCTCATGATTGTGACCTCGCGAGGCAGAAACTTTAAGCAGAGCTTTTACACTCTTAAATAGTCATCATTACTTTACAGTCATCCAAAATTATCGTTTTAAGTTTTTTTATACCCTTCACCACCATAGGTGGAAAGGGTATTATAAGTTTGTGCTGATGTATGTAACGCATAGAAATATTTGTCTTAGACCCACCTTTTAGTATACCAATAGGCTTAGAATCACTTTCTGAGTCGATTTAGCGATGTCCGTCCGTCCGTCTGGCTGGTTGTGCGGCTAGACCCCCATGTAAACCTTCTTAACAAACTACAGGTCGCAGTTCTAAAGATAATTTGATGAAATTTGGCACAGATCATTTTTTTGATAATTTTACCATGGCTGTTGAAATTCGTCAAAATCCGTTCATTATTTCTGGTACCTCCCATAGGTCCCACTTCCCGGAATTAATATATTGGCCACAAATATAAATATTTTTTAATGAAATTTAAAATACCGCTTATGTAAACTAAAATCACTGTACCAAATTTCGAAATCGGTCCACATTTGACCATAGCTCGCATACAAACTCTTCTTTAAAAACGCACTTAATGAGACAAAAATCACTAAAACGCTCGTAGATCTAAAAATGATGAGATTTTTTTTTGCACACATAATTTTTGTAACAACTGTAATCAATTCGCCATTTCGAGATAATCGGTCCACATTTGACCCTAGGTCTTATATAAGCCCAAATGACGGAAAAAGCTTACATATATAAGTTTTGAGAAAATGTTTGTTTGATGGCAAAATATAACAAATATTTGTCTTTGTAGAAGAAAAATAACACCTTTGATCTTAGTGGTGAAGGGTATCGTATGGAATGAGATTTTTGTCTCATTTAATGCGTTTTTAAAGAAGAATTTGTATGATAAAATGTGGACCGATTTCGAAATTTGGTACAGTGATTTTGGTTTACATAATCAGTATTTGTTTCAAATTTCATGAAAAAATATTTATATTTGTGGCCAATATATCAATTCCGGGAAGTGAAACCTATGGGAGGTACCATAAATAATGGACCGATTTTGACGAATTTCAATAGCCATGGTCCAATTATCAAAAAAATGTTCTGTGTCAAACTTCATCAAATTATCTTTTTGCGACCTGTAGTTTGATTAAAAGGTTTACTAAATCGACTCAGAAAGTGATTCTAAGCCTATTGGTATACTAAACGGTGGGTCTTAGACAAATATTTCTATGCGTTACATATATCAGCACAAACTTGTAATACCCTTGCCACCTATGGTGGTGAAGGGTATAAAAATATTATGTAAAGACATTGCTCTCTATACATTTTTTGTCAAAAATAAAAATTAAAGTGAATAAAAAACAATAAAAACACATAAACGTACAAACAAACATACATTTCATGTGCATGTGTGTGTGCCTTAGCTTTCTCTCATTGGATAATCAGAATCAGAGAGAAAGTGGTATACACTCTTTTATATGTGACTTTTCAAAACGACAATCAAAGTATAGAAGTGTAACATCTTTGATTAAAATACTTAAATAAATTCTTCAATGCATCAATCAGTGTTTTAGAAAATAAGCATCGAATACGGTTTCACTGCTTTAATCTTGATGTCGATTTAATTAAGATACAGTGCCTTAGTCTTAGACTGCAGAAGAAAATAACTTAATCTTGTATTTAGTTTAGGAGATATCAGGAAATCAAAAAAGGTCTTCTTTGAACAAAAACTAAGTTGGCTCGCTTTTGCTAAATGCTCCCACCATAACCATGTTAAAGGCGAAAGTCTCTTCTTCAGATTCAAAGAAAAAAATTCAAGGAAATTTACCGATTGTAGAACAAAGTTCAAAATTTTCTGAAAAAAGTCACTAAAATTGAAACGCATAATTTTAACAAAAAGTGTTGCAGTAGTTTAGGCGTAACTTTTTCATAAAATTGAATTTAACTGTAAGTTTCGTAGGAGTCAACCAAAATTAGAAGAAATCTTTTTTGGGTCAGCCAATAAATGTGTGCTGAATTTCATTAAAACCTGCTGAGAATTGCGGCTTATATTAAGAAGAAAAATATAGAAGTGAAAAATGGGGGTCCAAAGCTGGTACAAAGTATTAGACGGATTTCTGCTAAAATTGGTTAAGCTCTTTATTGGATAAATTAATAGACGTGTGTCAAATATTTTTAAATTCTATTGAGAATTCCGGCTTATACATTGAGAATAATAATAAGTGAAAAATGGGGGACAGGTACCCCAAGGAGTCGACGGATTTCGAAAATTTTTGGAATTTTTCTTATCTATATAAAACTGAACAAACATGCGAAATTACATCGTTGTATAATCACTCCTTTTACTTTTTGCAATATATTAAGAAATTTCACTGTGCGCTATTAAGAGTTATTTCTAGGAAATTCATATTTTCTCACTATTTATACCAAATAGACAGTATAAATAGTGAGGACAACAGAGACACTTTTGAAACTTGAAAAATGTGTTCGGTCCAACGGACATCGCACTGTATTTTATGCCTATATGTACCACCCATTATTACATACGGGGGAACATTGTCTATCGTGCGTTTGTATGTTTGCATACAACAACAGGGGCCAAATTACGGCATTCGATATCGATCGAAATCTTAGATATTTTTGAAACATTTGTATAGCATACTTTAAGGATAATAAACATTGTTTAAAAGATGCCAAAAAATGAACAATAGTAGAAGAGTTTTAATTGAACAATACATATTTTTAAAAACGAATCAAAGTGGATACAAATTTCAATAAACTTTGTGCATCGAAGTAACTTTAAACATCCCTAAAGTATATTTCACAGTATTCGCTTAAAAGTCAGAGTTTTCGATCGATATCGAATGCGGTAATTTGGCCCCAGGTCTCTCGGGCAAAATCGACCCTACTGTCACGGCCCCATTTAGATATAATGGTTGAGTTTGAATTTAGCGTATAATTCATGTTTTTCCTCATGCTTCTTATATCGGACATATACGCGATTACGAACAGCGAGTATTAAGGCCACACCATACTCTCCAAATTTAAACTTTCAATTCTATATGTTTCATTTAGTCACAGACCAAACATTTGGAAGCTAAGGCATCTAGGATAAACACATCAACTCATGTTGATTCATCAGTACAAATGGTTAGTATAAATACTAAGAAATCAGAGTTAGAGGTATTATCCGCTGGACTTAACATATATTTTTCAAAACTATGCCAGATCTTTTTCAGTACATGATCTTGGAATCGTTAAAGTTATTCCCCTTCTTCAAATAGTGCCGTTTGTCATCGATTTAATTCTTCAAACGTCGCTATTAATAAGTAAGAGCCTATTTGTATGGAGAAAAATGGGTTATTTTTTAGTTTTTGGGAAATTTAGACCAAAAACTAATAATTTTCACAAACAAAAATAATAAAATATTAAAGAGAACTAACACAGCTTTATTTCAAATTGTGAAAATCTATGAGGTCGGCTGAAAGTTATTGCAGTTTTCCCCCGAAAATGCATGTCCTTGAAAACGCGCCTAAGGATATGCACTAAAAATTGTATGTTGTAAATAAAGAAATTCCAAAATTAGACCTGATTTATCATTTAATGGCTTGTTACTAGTAAATAGTTCACTTTTGTTTAAATATAATCAAATTTACTTAGTTTATTTCATGTTGGAAAATGGTACATTTTTCTCAGGTCGGTTTCAAAAATCATTTTTTAATTTTTTGAAAATTTTGTTCAACAAATATTACAAATTTAGAATTTGCTCTTCAGTGTGTTCAAACAGACAAATGAGGGAATAAAACCAAAAAAAATTAGGTCGATATATTAAACCGTTTCGCCTTACCTGCGATTTCAATTTAAAGAATTTCGCGAAAATTATCATTTTTGGGCCCTATGCTCCACTGGGAGTCAAGGATAACAGAAGAAGAAGATATATTTACTAGTAATAAGTCATTAAATGATAAATTATGTCTAACTTTGGAATTTCTTTATTTACAATATACAATTTTTGGTGCAAATCCTCAGGCGCGTTTTCAAGGACATGAGTTCTGTGGGGGAAAACTGCAATAACTTTTAAACTATCTCATGGATTTTCGTCTTTCATGATTCGAAACAAAGCTGTGTTACTTCTCCTTAATATTCTATTATTTTTTCTTGTAAAAATTATTTATTTTTGGTCTAAATTTCGCAAAAACTCATAAACTTTGGACCCGATGCGCGCCCCAAGAACGTTGTCCGATTGGGCTCAAATTTTCAGATCTAAACTTTTAGACCTAGTGTCACAATATTCCGTAGAAAAACATTTGAAATCAAAGAAAAAAATTTCCTGTCACCCTAACCTACATATAAAATTCCAGAGCTAATATTTATATAATCATGAATGGCTTTGGGTACAATAGAGTCTTAATTGTTTTATATTTAGTCTTTATTACTTCTTAAAATAAAAAACTTTGTTCCGTAAACAATTTTATTTGAAACCTTGGCTGAGCTCAGCATCAAAATATAAGATATACCGCCTCTATTTTCTAAATGACACCTAAAATTGTTGTCAATAAATACCTATAGTACATACTTATATTTCCTAAAAAATAAAAAAAATACTTTTGGGAAAATTCTTTCTAATAAGCCAAAAAAAAAAAAAAAAACAGGAGGAGGGAGACTGATTTATTCCCAAAAATAATAAGTTATCCTATTAAGCTTACAAGTATGAAAAATTATATCATATACTTGGTAACTTTTTAGCAACTTTTGACACGCTCTGCCCCAGCATGAGTATGTGTTTTCCTTTCCTATTGATTAATTTGCCACAAAAAAAAAAAGTAGAAATTTTCTTTCTACAACAAATTTTGTTTTTAAGTAATAGAATTTTTAAGTTAAATTTTCAACACCTGTCGGCAGCAAACAGTTTTTCATTGGTCCAATGATGGAAAGCTAAATTGAACTGATGGAATAAAAAGTCTATATATAAATAAAAAAAATAAAAATAAATTATTCGCCACAATATTGTTATTTTCTTGTAACATAAGGCGCTTTATAATTATTTAGCCACAGCATGACTTGTTTATATAAAAAATACTAAGAGTCTTATGAAGTTTCCCGTAATGTATACAATTTAATCCTACACCATTATATAGCAAAGGCAAAAAGATAAATATGTATGTATTTGGTTTGAGGTGATGTTGGTGAGGAAATCAAATAAGGTTCTTATTAAGAACTTCTTAATATAAACAATTCGACCTAGAAATTCCTCAATAAAATATAATATGATAGCACTTCAAATGTATCCCCCAAATATTCCAGGTTTATAGATTACACTACAAAATTAAGAAGTCAAAATTTGAGAATTGTTTGCTAATACTAAATTTTATCTCAACCAAATTTTTTAAATAATAATTATTTAGCATTTTCTTTTCGAATTTCATTATCTTTAACCAGAGCCGAACATGTTCCAGTAAAAAAATTTTCTAATTTTAAATAATTCAAAGAAAATTTTGCCAGTTGTTAATATTGATTCAATTACTGGAATTGTCTAAAGTTTTTTTTTTCACTTTCTTTTCTTGGTTATCCGAGGGCTTGTAATTTTCTTTTGCAATTTACGAAAAGTTTTAAAGACGAACAAAGACTTTAAGATTGTTAAGAGTTGGTAGAAATAAAATAGAAATAAAATTTAACAAAGACACCTGCGAATAATCTTAGAAAACAGTCAACGTATTTTGGCCAAATAAATAGGAATGAGATATTATGTTTCTACAAGGTTATAAAAAACAAAAAAGTAAAATCTGTTATATTATTTCAGAAAAATAGGGTACAGTAAAAGGGATTAGAGAAGGATTTGCAGCAGAAGCTATGGAGACATGTTAAGTGAATTTTGAAAAATTTATTGCTTTTGATTTAGAAGGAGATTTGTATGGAAATATCATAAAGAAAATATTTATTTAGTCCTTGGATTAGAGATAAGGAAGTATTAAATTTCACTGAGTTAAAATCAGTTGTATTATTTTTTTTTTAATTTTGATAAATACACAACGAAGTGAAAGTTTGACTGACCGAAAATCTGTGCAAAATTATTATGTAAAAGACTTATTATTGTATTGTATGAATTTTGAATAGAATATTTGATTTATTTTTTATTTATTATGTTTCATTTATTATTTTTCATTTATTATATTATATTAACTCAATAAGTTTATATTAAAAATTCTATAGCATTAACTAAAATTTTCACGTCAAAAATGGGAAACTTTTATATTCATCGTTTCTTGGACGAACCTTCCATGACTTCATCGTAGTTTGAGATGCTGACCACCGCCTGATCAAATTTTTTACCAATCCACAGATCCACATTTGCATCCATTCAATGAGAAATTGATAAAAAATATTACCACACTCTCTAGATTTAGCAACTAGTGACTATTTCTTTAATAACAAGTAAGAGTGTAATATTCGGGTGCGCCGAATATTAAAATCAAATCAAATTGAATTGAAACATATCTACTATCTAAGTTAATTAGGTTTTTTTAGGAGTTCCTAATGCATCTACCATATACACAATCTTAATATGGTGCTTGTACCTCCGAATCTTTTTGATTGTAGATATAAAAAATGGGATGTATCATATATGTATAAGAATTATAGCCAAATGTTGACCGATTGTAACAAAATTTTACACACTGGTTTTATAAAAAGCTTATTTTTGCAAAATTTAGTGGCAATAGCTGTCATAGTTTCTAATTTAATAGCTTTTAACTGGTGCTTGCTAAATATTTTTTGGTTTCCAGGAGTGTTTTTTATATGAAAGCTATAGTCAAATATGGACCGATTCCTATAAAATTTAATATACTGACCAATAGTTGCATAAAACTTCTTTATTCTAAATTTAGTCGTCATAGCTATTACAATTGTACTCAATTTATCAGCATTCGTGTGTTTTCCGTGGCGTGGTTATATGGGAGCTCTAACTGAATGTGAACCGATTTCATCCATTTTCAGTACACAACTTTTGTTACATATCAAAAATACTTTTGTAAAATTGTGTATCTCTAGCTTTTATAGTTAAGGAGCTGTCGCGATTTTATCTGAAGGACATACGGACATAAGTCTCCTTTTCTTTTTGTGTTTCTATAAGTTTTTTATAAGGGAGCTATAGTCAAATGGTAACCGATTGTGACAAAATTTTGCACATTGGCTGGCATCCACATAAGACTTCCTTGTGCTAAATTTAGTGGCCAAAGCTCTTACAGTTTATTATTTATTGGCATTTAAGTGAATTTCAGGTGGAATTTAGGCTGCTTCCGTAAGTTTTTTATATGGGAGCTATGGTTAAATGTGAACCGATTTCGATGAACTTTTATATGCTGCCATGTGCTTATGTAAAACTTCTAAATACCAAATTTTGTCATCATATTATTATAATTTGTCATTTATTAGCAAATAAGCGATTAGTCTAGACGAGGTTATACGGAAGCTATGGTCAAATGTTAACCGATTTTGCCCGATTTCAATACCAAAATTTTCTCATAGATAACTAATGTTTCTACTAAATTTCAGTGAGCTAGCTCCTTTCGTTTATTCGTTATCGTGATTTCAACAGACAGACGGACAGACAGACAGACAGACAGTCGGACATCGCTGAATCGTCTTAGAATTTCATAAGGATTCAGAATATATATCGTTTTTGATTTTTGAACCAATATTAAGGAAATTACAAACAATATACCCCCCATTTTTTTTTTTTTTTTTTTTTTTTGATGGTGGGTATAAAAATATTGATTTAGTCCTTGGATTAGAGATAAGGTAGTATTAAATTTCACTGAATTTACTTCAGTTTTGTTATTTTTTGGATTTTGATAAATATACAACGAAATGATAGTTTGACTGACCGAAAGGCTGTGCAAAACTAATATTTAAAAGACTTAGTATTGATTTTTATGAATTTTGTGTGGAAAATTTGATTTATAAGCTAGTCATAACTATATTTTTTATTTATGAAATAAAATTTTATTAATTGTATATAAAAATTAATGGGAAGCATGATTTTTAGGTTCATCGTTTCTTAAGATTTAGGATTTTGAACACCCACCGCCTGATCAAAAACTTTTGCCAATATACCCATTTATTACACTACTTCACAAAATTTAATTTTAATTTAATTTTTTTTTTTAAATCATAAAATGTCGAATGTGATAAAAACATACCATTTTCATTAAATGGTCACAAAACTGAATGTTACAAGAAAAACCTTATCATAAACAGTGATTTTGTTAACAAAAAGGTAAATGAAGTGAGTAGGAATGCCAAGTCTCATTAAAGTATTTTGAAAATTGTAGCCGTTATTAATTTTTTAAATTTTTAAATTTTATATGAAATATTAGTTTTAATTGTTAAGAACTTTCATAGTTTTGCAATTGTCAAGTCACGATGGTAAGATATTGACTTTTTTGATTTTTTTTTATAAATTTTTGAAAAAGAAAATTTTGATTTTGAAAAAAAAATTACATTTTTATATGAAAAACTCAATACAACCATATGAAAAAACAAGTAAGAAAGCGCTATAGTCGGTCAAGCCCGACCATACAATACCCTTCACCACTAAGGTCAAAGGTGTTATTTTTCCTGTATAAAGAAAAATATTTGCTAAATTTTACCATCATACAAACATTTTCTCAAAACTTATATATTTAACCTGTTTCCGTCATTTGGACTTATATGAGAGCTAGGGTCAAATGTGGACCGAATTTGGCAGCTTGATTACAGTTGTAACAAGAATTATGTATGCAAAAAATAAACTCAAAATTTTTAATATCTTTAGATTTACGAGCGTTTTAGTGATTTTTTTGTCTCATTTAGTGCGTTTTTAAAGAAGAATTTGTATGGGAGCTATGATCAAATGTGGACCGATTTCAACGAAATTTGGTACAGTGACTTTAGTTGACATAAGCAGTATTTGTTTTAAATTTCATGAAAAAATATTGATATTTGTGGCCAATATGTCAATTCCGGGAAGTGGGACCTATGGGAGGTACCATAAAATATGGACTGATTTTGACCAATTTCAATAGCCATGGTCCCATTATCAAAAAAAATGATCTGTGTCAAATTTCGTCATATTATCTTTAGAATTGCAAGGTTTACATGGGGGTCCAGCCAGACGCACGGACGGACATCGCTAAATCGACTCTTAGCCTATTGGTATACTAAAAGGTGGGTGTTAGATAAATATTTCTATGCGTTACATACATCAGTACAAACTTATAATACCCTTTCCAACTATGGTGGTGAAGGGTATAATGATCTTATCAAGGCTTAAAGAAAATTTTGTGGTGAAGCCGCCGGTGTTTCTTTCAACAAATCAAGATAGATATGATCAAATCAAGGGAACAACCTCTGTGAAAATCAGTAATTCTAGAAAAAAAGATTAAAAAAAATCGTATCCATAGAATTTAAAATTTTGGATTTATTTGTTTAAAATTTTGGATTTTTTTGTAGGGGGGCATAAAAAAAATACAAATTAAATAGTTAGACTTCAAAGTAATTTCTCTTGTTGACCAGTGTTATCAATATATCCGCTTTTGTCCAAATTTCTTATTTTGTTTTAATATAGGTTAATCACTTCAGTGCCAATATTTTTTTGGAAGTCATTCAGAACAATGTCCTAAACTTAAACAATAAATTGTTTTCTTAATTATTTAACAGGAACCATTTTGTTTGCTATCATATTTTCAATGTCAATTTCGTACCTGTAAATTTATAGTTATTTTGGTTCTTAAGAATATGATACAGATCATCGAAGCAACACAGGTAATATTTAGTATCATGAGATAACACCGAATTTAAATCACTAACCTTGTATGGAATTTTTGAAAAAAATTATGATGTCTACTTTTAGGAGGTTCAATAAAATATGGTAGCACAAACTCTCACTATCCTAACAAACGTCAGAAAGTTATCATGACGACAAAGTAGAGAATAGAACAACCTTCTGTATTATCAAATCATGGTTTAAATGAAAGTATTTTACTTTGAGGGAACTTTTAACAAATAATTAATAATGTTGTGAACCTTATATATTCTATATCTGTGACTTGGAGCTAGAAGGGCCAATGTCAAAAAAAGTAGTTTTGCGAAAATTTGATTTAAAATTTTTATTTTCCATACAAATTCATAGTTACATTGCCCAGAAAAAACCTTATAAATTTGTTCTGAGTAGAGTTAAAGATTATCTGTTGGAGCCAAATAAAAGAGGGTAAAAAGTTAATGTAATGCAATGATTAACTCAAAACACCAAAAAAATTGACATTGGATTTTTAAGCATCAAGCTACAGATAGTAGGATTCTTACAAAATTTGCGACCTGATGTTGATTTTGTCTAATGCATCGAATATTAGCCTGTTGATGAAGGCACCATGTCGTTGACTCTGCCGAATACATCCTAAATTGGTTTCGTCCTCCGTTTCTGCTTTTGTTCTTCTGATGGTCTCATATTTCTTGACCTTCGGTCTAATGAGCTCTTAAAGTAAGCTGACGTTCTCTTTGAGCAATGCATTGTAAATCTTATTTATCCTTCGTTTCCGCAGCTGTTAAAGCTGTCAGGCGTTTCCGTTCTCCTGAAGGTTAAATATTTCTAGGATCTTCGATCTTATGAGCTCTCAAAGTAGACTGGCGTTCTCTCTGAGCAATATGTCATTAATAGATTTAAACCTCCTTCTCCGCAGCTGCCTGACATTGCTGTTCTCCTAATACTATAATATTTATATGACCTTCGGTCTCATGAGCCCTCAAAGTAGACTGGAGCGATCATTGAGCAATATGTGGTGAATTGGTTTAAGCCTGTCTGTGCAGCTATTCAAGCTGCCTGACGCTGCTGTTCTCTCGTTAGTATAATATTTCTATGATCTTCGTTCTCATTTAATTCTTTGCCTTAAGTACACCCGAAAAAGTATTTCATTTGCATGGTTCACAGAGATCCCCTGCGCCGATCTTACCACATTTGGTTTAAATAATTGCCAATAGGAACATTTTGCAGAAACTTTAAAGCTATAATAATAATACTCAAAAATAAGTATTATGGTATGGAGGAAAATCTTCCCCTGCTCCGATGTTTTCAATTTTTGTCAGACTCATTAAACATTTAAATCAAATATTTTGAGTAAAATAATATCAAAACAATATAATAAAAATTTTGTGGTCACACTTGCACATTTATTTGACGATTTTTATTTGATAAAATATAGAAAAAATACGTTCAAAGTATAAACAAAAAAACGGGTTATATTTATGGTCACACTGAAGAATAAATATTTTCCCAAAAAATATTTGATCAAATTTTTTCAAAACAAAATTGTGTATCTAGCAATTTGTTTCTCATATTTGATGTTGTTGTTTCTCAAATTTGATGTTGTTGTTTCTGTTTGAATAGTAAATACACATGCTCAGCTCATGAAACTTGTTAGTATTGTACTTGTCAGCGTTACCGTTATGCTACTAAAGTTGCAATTTGCGACTTTTTCAGGTGGCCTGCGACGCAACCTGCGACTTTTCTTCCATGGCCCCTTTTTGCTACTTTTTCGAATTTTGTGCGACTTTTGACACCTTTTAACAAAATTATTTAAAATTTTTATATTTAGTCCATATTTAATATCTTAACTAAAATTCCCTAAAATGGCTTTAACTTTTTGTACAGTAAAAAACTAAAACAAATAAATTTTGGGCGGCAGAGCCGCTATCTTTTAGACAACTACGTACATTTGTCATTATTTCATTGATTTTTTAATGCGGTAGATTTATAGTTCGAGAAAGTGTATTAATGAAACTAAGAAGGTGAAACACCAGTTAAAATACAATCAAGTTCTGAGTCAGAAGATGATGAAGTTTCCCAACAACCCTCATGCTCTTCGAAGATACAAAAAGTTTTAGGAAATATTCTAAGATATGGGAGTTGCATTAGTGAATGTAAAATACGTTCCTGTTAATGATTTTACTCTATGCGCTCGGAATTTATAATGGTTAAAATAAAAACTTCTAAAAATAATTTAAAAATCATTTCATTTTATTTAGTTTTATGTTGATATTTTGAGGGGTTTTGGCATTTTATGTTAATTTATACATGAATTAATATTTGGTCCATCAAATAATTAATCCTTAAATTATTTTGGTGCGCTTCAGATCTAAGGTAAAGCTTTTTTAAAGAAAAGTTTTAAGACCATTCCTGATCAATTTTGTGCTAAGTTCGCGATGTGCTTCAGTTAAATGTTTTTAGATAAAACATTTGCGTTCTCAACTTATAAAGGGATTTTTGACAAACTTTGGATGCAAATCGGTTATAAATGACATCGCTTTCATACCTCATGTGATTTGGTCTCAGTTTACTATATAAAAACCATTAAAAGCAATATATACATTTTTTCAAAATCTTCATGAAATTTTAGCAAAAAATTATTTTTTGGTGCGCTTTTGCTTTTAGGTGTTAAATGGCAAAAACTCGGTTTACGATGAAGTTAAGATTTTTCATACATAAGTAGTATTAGAAGTAACAAAATTAAAATTTAGAGGACAATGGATTCATTCCCAAGTATTGTGTCTATTTCATAAAACAACGACTTGGGTCCAAATGAAACGAAAGAAGAAGAAGACGAAATTTGCATACTAAGATTTTGTGTTCAATATACTCAAATCTGTAATAAGATTTTCCAATTTTCAAGTATGAATTGTTTTATAGTTTTTTGTTCATTGTTTAAGTAAAAATGTTATAAAAAAAGTGTGCGACTTTTTTTGTAAAAAGCGACTTTTTTTGCGACTTTTTCAAATTTGTCAGCGGTAACGCTGGTACTTGTAACGGGGAAGGGACCATTCCCTGTTCCGGTCCTTTTGATTTTCTTCTGAAGTACGGTCATTTTTATAGTTTATCAAATTCAATGATAATTATTAAATTTTTCACCATTTGGTGCACTATTTATCCTATTTGGGCCCTTTATGGATCAGGTTGAATAAACAAACTTACAAAAACATTTATAATATTTATATAGATATATAGATTTTAAAATTGTACTTGATCATTTTTATTTCATATTCCAATTAATTAATACATTTTATTTCTTGTAAATTTTAAATTTTTACACAAATTTCCAAATATTTTCATTATTTTCCTTTCAAATTTCAGATCAATATTTACTACAAGCTGTAATTACATAAATTGTATATTTAAAAGTATTCTCTAATAATAAATTGAATGCCCAATGGAATTGTTTCAAATAACAAAGAAAACAAAAGTGTTTATAATAGAAATTTTTAAAAATAACAACAAATACTTCAGAAAATCAGAAAATTATTAAATCTGATAATTAATGAAAAATTTTAATTAAGAGCAAAAACAAGAAACAAAGCTAATAAAATTGTAAAATTATTGAAAATATTAAAAAGAAAACACTCAACAGAATCCAAACGCTTTAAGGAAGGAACTGAAATGAGAAAATTTAAATAAGAAATTGTATATATAAAAAAAAACGATAAAGGGACCAACTACAAAAATGTTTAGATTTTAAAATTAGCAAAAAAAAAAAAAATCAAAACACCAAAATTGAACAATAAATTTTTAAAGAAAGATAAAATTTTAAAAATGGATTACAATAATCAATTGGATACTAATTTAAATACCGGCAATATCAGTACAGATGACTTTTTGGCCATATTCACCTCTACTACAACAACAACAACAGTAACAAATGAGGCTGGAGGGGGGCCTGGAGGAGGAGGTGGTGGTTTGGCAGGGGGAGGAAGTAAATTTAATAATACATTTACAGCAGCTAATACTACATTAAATCCGCCCTTACTCACCATAGATGGTCAATATACAGTCACCAGTCTTCTAGATACGGCACTGACAGGTTCCACCCTACAAAGTCCTTTAGAGGGAGCCGATATTAATGACACACTCTTCCTATTAACCTCGAATATATATAATGCCACCTCAGCGAATGGTGGCGCCACCTCAACAATTAATCTTACCTCCTCCTATGGCAATTACAATAGCATCAATCAAAATTTTTCCTCATTTAATGGCAGCAATATCACCGAAGTCGTCTGGGATGGTCGTTATCCCAGCGGCTATACGTTGACCCATATTGTGATAGCCTCCATTATAGTCACCATTCTCATGATTGTCATCATTGTGGGCAATATGCTGGTCATTATTGCCATTGCCACCGAAAAGTCTTTGAAGAATATACAAAATTGGTTTATTGCCTCCTTGGCGGTGGCGGATTTCTTTCTGGGTCTCATCATAATGCCCTTCTCGCTGGCCAATGAACTGATGGGCTATTGGATATTTGGCAGTTGGTGGTGTGATGTGCATTCCGCTATGGATGTGCTGTTGTGTACCGCTTCAATTATGAATTTATGCCTGATATCGCTGGATCGTTATTGGAGCATAACGAAGGCAGTCGATTATCTAAAGTCACGTACACCGGCACGTGCAGCTGTAATGATTGCCGCAGTTTGGATAATGTCGGCATTGATTTGTATACCCCCGCTGTTGGGTTGGAAAGTGAAAATGCCGGAGGGCCCTTTGCCAAAGTGTGCGGTAAGTTAAAGAAGAAGAATAAGTGTTTTTGTTCATAAAGTCTCTTTTTCACTTTTTTCCATAAGTGCAAAATGTTTAATAAAAAATGTATAACTAGAATTTTATTATGGAAGGGGTTGAGGCAACCGTAGGGGGTTAATTCGAATAATTTGTGTAATTTATACATCAATTATTTAGTAGCACAAACATTTGCCTTCATATGCATTCATTTATTGTGGCAGGTGGAGACTGAATGGGGCCAGGGGAAAATATTAAAAATAAACTTTTCCCCTTGTGTATAATTAGCGTGAAATTTTCTTTCGTTTCTTTTTTTTTTTTTGTATTTGTCTGGGTATTATGACATTATACAGCGGCTATGCAAATAGTAAATAAATATTAAGATTCAATTAAACAAAAAACAAACATTAATAATAATTTTGTTGTTATTTGTTTATTTGCCTTTAAAACAATGTATTTCACCTTTTATGTTTGATCAGAATTATTTTAGATTGGGGGCAAATCCATTATAATTTGGTCTGAAATTGAATTTATCTATTGAAAATTTTGACAAATTTTTGATTTTTGAAATGATTTTCTATTTTTGAAAAATTTGTTTATGTTTTAGAAAATTGTTAAGACTTTTTATGTTTTAGAAAATTATCAATGAATTTTTATGTTTAAGAAAATTTACGATTATCTTCTATATTTGATTTTTTAATCTTTTATAAAATTTTCGATTTTTTTTTTTTGCTCAAAATAACTTTATTGAGAATTATGACAAACTCAGTTATAACACAGTATGACAGTGGTTGGGTAATGTTAACAGAATATCAAAATAGGCTTAAAATAAAGAAATACGTGTCTCGGCGTTTTGCTGTAGCACGTCAGAATTTTAAGAAAATCGATTTTGAAGATACGAAGGACCGTGGAGGTTCACTTGTAACGTAGTACTATTATAAAAAGTTCTATAAAAATAGAATGGGTGAACCGATGTAAATGCTTGAGCCAGTTTTGAAAAGGGAATTAAATTTGGATTGGTTTTAATTAAAAAACAATTGTTTTTCCGCTAGATGGCGCTTAAGTTTTCATGTAAAATTAAAAAATATCCAAAAAATGTAATGTAATTCCATGTAATGTAAATGTAATGTAAAAATACAAAAATTAGTATGACATCTTAAATATTATTTTGTATTTTTACTGTATTTTTAATGAATTTCGTACATTTTTTGGATATTTTTCAATTTTACATTAAAATTAAAGCGCCATCTAGTGGAAAAATAATTGTTTTTTTAATAAAAACAAATCCAAATTTAATTCCCTTTTCAAAACTGGCTCAAGCATTTAAATCGGTTCACCCATTCTATTTTTATAGAACTTTTTATAATAGTACTACGTTACAAGTGAACCTCCACGGTCCTTCGAATCTTTGAAATCGATTTTGTCGTACTGTGTAATAGTATTCTATGTTTGAGAAAATATTCGATGATTTTCTATGATTAAAAAGATTTTTTGTTTTCGACAAGTTTGACGATATTCTATGTCTTTGTAAATATCCTGTGTTTTAGAAAAATGTTAAAGATTATCTATGTTTTAGAAAATTGCCGATAATTTTCTAAGTTTTCAAAAATTTTCGTTGATTTTACAATGCTTTATAAAATATTCTACAAAATTCTACGTTTTTATAAATTTTCCATTATTTTCCATATTTTTAAAAATTTTATAGGTTTTAAACAATTTAATGTTAAAAAATTTGATTGATTTTTTATACAAAAAAATGTCGATGTTCCATAATTTTCCTTACTTATTCAATATTCTAGGAATCTTTTAATTTTGTTCTGATCTTTGACGTTGTGGAAAATTTTGCGTAATAAAATGTTTTGTTATAATAATTTTCTATGGAAATATTTAGTTATAAATATTTTTCTATAGAAAATTTTTCGTTATAAAAATGTTTCTATATTTTCGTTTTAAAAAATTTTCTATAGAAAAATTTTTATAACGAAAAATTTTCTATAGAAAAATTTTTATAACGATAAATTTTCTAAAAGAAAAATTTTCAATAGAAACATTTTTATAACCAAAAATTTTCTATAAAAAAATTTTCTATAGTAAAATTTTTATAACAAAAAATTTTCTATAGAAAAATTTTTATTACGAAAAATGTTATATAGAAAAATGTTTATAATGAAAAATTTTCTATAGCAAAATTTTTATAACGAAAAATTTTCTATAGAAAAATTTTCTATAGAAAAATTTTTATAACGAAAAATTTTCTATAGAAAAATTTTTATAACGAAAAATTTTCTATAGAAAAATTTTTATAACGAAAAATTTTCTATAGAAAAATTTTTATAACGAATAATTTTCTATAGAAAAATTTTTATAACGAAAAATTTTCTATAGAAAAATTTTTATAACGAAAAATTTTCTATAGAAAAATTTTTATAACGATAAATTTTCTAAAAGAAAAATTTTCAATAGAAACATTTTTATAACCAAAAATTTTCTATAAAAAAATTTTCTATAGTAAAATTTTTATAACAAAAAATTTTCTATAGAAAAATTTTTATTACGAAAAATGTTATATAGAAAAATGTTTATAATGAAAAATTTTCTATAGCAAAATTTTTATAACGAAAAATTTTCTATAGAAAAATTTTCTATAGAAAAATTTTTATAACGAAAAATTTTCTATAGAAAAATTTTTATAACGAAAAATTTTCTATAGAAAAATTTTTATAACGAAAAATTTTCTATAGAAAAATTTTTATAACGAATAATTTTCTATAGAAAAATTTTTATAACGAAAAATTTTCTATAGAAAAATTTTTATAACGAAAAATTTTCTATAGAAAAATTTTTATAACAAAAAATTTTCTACAGAAAAATTTTTATAACAAAAAATTTTCTATAGAAAAATTTTTATAACGAAAAATTTTCTATAGAAAAATTTTTATAACGAAAAATTTTCTTTAGAAAAATTTTTATAACGAAAAATTTTCTACAGAAAAATTTTTATAACGAAAAATTTTCTACAGAAAAATTTTTATAACGAAAAATTTTCTATAGAAAAATTTTTATAACGAAAAATTTTCTATAGAAAAATTTTTATAACGAAAAATTTTCTTTAGAAAAATTTTTATAACGAAAAATTTTCTTTAGAAAAATTTTTATAACGAAAAATTTTCTACAGAAAAATTTTTATAACGAAAAATTTTCTACAGAAAAATTTTTATAACGAAAAATTTTCTATAGAAAAATTTTTATAACGAAAAATTTTCTATAGAAAAATTTTTATAACGAAAAATTTTCTATAGAAAAATTTTTATAACGAAAAATTTTCTTTAGAAAAATTTTTATAACAAAAAATTTTCTACAGAAAAATTTTTATAACAAAAAATTTTCTATAGAAAAATTTTTATAACGAAAAATTTTCTATAGAAAAATTTTTATAACGAACAATTTTCTATAGAAAAATTTTTATAATGAAAAATTTTCTACAGAGAAATTTTTAGAATGATAAATTTTCTAAAAGAAAAATTTTTATAACGAAAAATTTTCTATAGCAAAATTTTTATAATGAAAAATTTTCTACAGAGAAATTTTTATAACAAAAAAATTTCTATAGAAAAATTTTTATAACGAAAAATGTTTATAACGAAAAATTTTCTATAGAAAAATTTTTATAATGAACAATTTTCTGCAGAAAAATTTTTAGAATGATAAGTTTTCCAAAAGAAAAATTTTTATAACGAAAAATTTTATATAGAAAAATTTTTATATCGAAAAATTTTCGATAGTAAAATTTTTATAACGAAAAATTTTCTATAGAAAAAATTTTATAACGAAAAATTATCTATAGAAAAATTTTTATTACGAAAACTTTTTTATAACGAAAAATTTTCTATAAAAAAATTTTTATAACGAAAAATTTTCTATAGAAAAGTTTTTATAACGAAAATTTTTCCATAGAAAAATTTTTATAACGAAAAATTTTTGTTAGAAAAATTTGTATAATGAAAAATTTTCTTTAGAAAAATTTTTATAATGAAAAATTTTTATAACGGAAAATTTTCTATAGAAAAATATTTATAACGAAAAATTTTTTATAGAAAAATTTTTATAACGAAAAGTTTGCTATAGAAAAATTTTTATAACGAAAAACTTTCTATAGAAAAGTTTTTATAATAAATAACTTTATATATAAAGTTTTTCTCTGCGGAACTACCCATATAAAGTTATTTTAGTTTTTATATCATTTTGACGTTCTCCACCATTTAATCTTTCCTTGGGGATTTCATTTGAAAGATAAAAGTAATAAGTGCATATGAATAAAGCGACAATGTTCATGTAATTTAAAATCAATATTTTATTTTATAGCCAGTCACTTGCCTCAATTACGCATTTCCTATGACCTTCCCAGGCTTAAAAGAAGATTGCAGTCATTTATTGCGAACAAATATATATTTATAAATTGATCAAGGTTATTATTTAAATGGTATTTTCAATTTGAGAACTTACTACTTAATTTATGATGATACTTAGCAAAAGTTTTGCGATAAATTGTTTAAATTTGTTTTGAAATTATTTAAAAATGTTTGGGTAACGAGTGAGTACATGAAGGTGGCTGACGGATGTTGAAGGTATAATTTTAGGTAATTGAAACTTTGTTTTTATTCACTAGAAATATTGTTTTGTTTATTGATTTAAAGGAACTCCGACTCTACTAAATATCTAAGAGATATCGTATTGCATACATTTAGGAAGTTTTTTAGGGCTTTGTTTTTTTACCTCCTGTAAGTATGCAATATATTTTCTTAATACTATAACATCTGAAAAATTTTGAAATTTGACTTTCGATATTCGATTAAAATCGATTACCTGCAAAATTTCTATAGAAAACTTATTGTCATAGAAAGTTTTATTTAGAAAAATTTTTAGGATTAAAAAATTTTCTATAGAAAAATTATGGCAAATAATATTTCCTAAAGAAAATTTTTTTTGGAACCAACAATTTTCTATAGGAACATATTTTGTAACGAAAAATTTTCAATACAAAAATTTTTAGGAACGGAAAATTTTCCATAGAAAAATTTTTTGGAACGAAAAATTTTCAATAGAAACATTTTTTTTAACGCAAAATTTTTTAAGAAACATTTTTAGGAACTATAAAAAAATGTTTAGGAACACAAAATTATACGATTATTTTCTATAGAAAAATTGTAAGGAACGAAAACTTTTTTATAGAAAAAATTTTAGCAACGAAAAATTTTCTTTAGAAACATTTTGTGGAACGAAAAAATTTCCATAGAAAAATTTTTAGTAGCGAAAAATTTTCTATAGAAACATTTTTATTAACAAAAGATTTTTTTATAGAAAAACTTTTAAGAAAATTTTCATAGAAAATTTTTTAGGAATGAACAATTTTTAGGGAACGAAACATTTTCTATAGAATAATTTTTGGGAACGAAAAGTTTTCTTTATAGGAACGACAAATTTTCTATAGAAAAATTATCTATAGAAAAATTTTCAATAGAAAAATTTTTCTACAGAGAAGGTCTATAGAAGTTTTCTATACAAAATTTATAATAATCGGGTAATATGGGTAATAAATATTAATTATCAAAAAATTTTCTGTGGAAACATTTTTAGGAACGAAAAATTTTCTAAAGAATAATTTTTAGGAACGAAAATGTTTTTATAAAAATATATGTTAAGAAAGGAAAAATTTTCTGCAAAAATTTTCTAGATACGAAAAATTTTCTATTGAAAACTAAACTAAAACTATTCTATAGACAAATTTTTATAAACGAAAAATTTTCTTTAGAAACATTTTATGGAAAGAAGAATTTTTAATAGCGAAAAATTTTCTATAGAATCATTTTTATTAACAAAAGATTTTTCATAGAAAATTTTCTATAGAAAATTTTTTTACAGAAAAATTTTAGATAATGAAAAGTTGTCTATAGAAAAATTTATAGGAACGATAAATTTTCTATAGAAAAATTTTTAGGAACGAAAAATTTTGTATAGAAAAATTCTTAGGAACGAAAAATGTTCTATAGAAAAATTTTTCTACAGAGAAGTTCTATAGAAATTTTCTATACCGGACATTATACCCATAAAAAATATTAATTATCGAAAAATTTTCTGTAGAAAAATTTTTAGGAACGAAAAAATTTCTATAGAAAATTTTTTAAGGAACGAAACATTTTTTATAGAAAAATTTTTAGGAACAAAAAATTTTCTGTAGAAAAATTTTTAGGAACAAAAAATTTTCTATAGAAAAATTTTTAGGAACGAAAAATTTTCTATAGAAAAATTTTTTGGAAATTGTTAAGTAACGTAAAATTTTTTTTTAACGAAAATTTTCTAAAAAAAGATATTTAGGAACGAAAAATTTTTTATAGAAAAATTTTTAAAAAAGGAAAAATTTTCTAAAGATAATAATAAATATTACTAAAAAAAGTCTAAAATTTTCTATAGAAAATTGTTTAATATATACATTTTTTACAATAAGTTTTTAAAGGAACAAAAACTATCTATAGTAACATTTTTAGTATTACAGTAATTGATTTAGAATTTACAGATCTAAGGAATTTTCTATAGAAAAATTTCAGCATAAAGGAATTTTCTATAGAAAATTTTCAGTATCAAAAAATTTTATATAGAAAATTTAAAATTCTAAATGAATTGTTTTAAACATCCTTAAAGTATACATCATAAATTTCCAAAATCTAGTTTGTTTTGTTTTCAATTGAAGGCAGTTCACATTAAGAGGAATTCAAAACAAAATTTGTTTTAAAGGAATTTTGCTTTTTCTAATGAAATTATTTTCCTAATTTTAAACACATGCATACAAACATATAGTAATCTTCTCTTTCAAATTATTCAAAACATTTCCCTAATCTAAAAAAAATAACTACATACAATATATCTATAACTCAACACCATAAATCCAGCCGACAAACCTTTTGTATATTCTAGCCTTTTTTCCAATTTAAATTTTACGGTAGAAAATTGTTTTATTACGTTTTCAAATCAATTTTAGCTTGAATTTAAATTATTTTCTGAAGCCAGCGAACAAAAGAGAGAAAATAATTTAAATTGAACACAGAGAAAAAGGGTTGCCTATTTTAAGGCTGCGGTATAATTTAATAGACAGAGCATACCTTTAAGCTTTATGTAAATTACTGAAATATATTTTATTTCGTCTTTTTTCCCATTTCATCAAAAACATTTTTCAGATAAAAATTTGAATTTCTGCCACAATAAATTGATAAATTTTCGAACAAACGATAAAAAATTAACTTACAGCTGATACCTTTCTACAAAAAAGACTTTTGTGAGTAATTTTTTTTTCATTTTGCTTTTGCCGTTTCCCCATTTCTTTTGTATGTGTAATAATGTGAAACGTTATTACAAAAGGATAAAATCGAACGAATGAAATAATAAAAAGGGAAATCCTTTAAGCGTTAAAATTTCCACATATATACAAAATTTTAATGGAATAAAATATTTATTATATGTTATACGCACAAATATTAGCATTACATTTTTCCTATTATACCAGCCAATAAAATAGTCGTCATTGATAGAAGAATAAAGTGAAATATGAGAGTTTTAACATGAAAATGTTTGTCTGTTGAGAAATAAAATGAACAATTCCTGTTACTTTTACTGCTTTGGGTACGATTTCTATCCTCTAGCCATTTTTTTCTTGAGTAAGCGAAATAAATGAATAACATTTTTTTAGGTAGAAAATAACTGTTATAAATCTCAAAATCAGCTAAAAATATCCTCGACTAAATGGAGCAACAGACTCAGTGATATAGAGTGCTAAAAAAAGGACTATCGTGTTTTCACATATGGAAACGGAAATCAATGTTTACACATCCACAAGTAAATAAATAAATAAGTAATTCATTTATATGTATAAGAAAAATTGTGTCACACCCTAGAAATGAATTTGAATCGACTTAAAATAGAGTTTCGATATTTTTCATTGAAACGTTCTATGACTATCTAGGAATAAAAATTTAAAAATTGTAACCGTTATTTGAAAAATTCCTGTAAAAATCTATCAAGAATTAAGTAGTACACTAAAACATATTACCAGCATGTGCTGTACCACATTACCAGAAAATTACTAAAGATCACTTTTAATGAGATTTTAAATATATTCTCAAATATCTTAAATTGTATCATATTAATTGGTATATAGCAAACAGGTATACCACATTATCCGCACCTCCTCTATTTTTGTGTGTTTCCAAGATATGATAAACGTTTTCTTCAAAAATCTCAAATTTTAGAAAAGACATTTAAAATTTCGGGTGATTTTGTACTTAGGAGCCATAATACTTAAAAAAGTAGTTTAATTTAAATTTAATTTTGTCTGTTAATAAATACTAATTATCGCGGTCAATTGAATGCTTTGTTTTTATAAAATAGATAAGGTAGACATGTTAGACATCAATAAAAAGGGAATTTTATATACTTCTAAGAAAGGTTAAACATTTTTGACAATTAAGAAATTAGTTTAAGACTTTTGAGAAAAACGTGGAACAACAATTAATTTACATAATTTTTTAATATCACTTTGTAATCTTTTGCAAAAATCTTTAAAACTAACAAAGGTACTAAGATGATTTTTGAAAATAGTATAGAATATTATATAAGAAATTCAAAAATATTAATTTCAGAACATGTTCTGAAATTTTAATAAACATTTTTTAATAAAGAAAAGTACACTTTTTACAATAAATTTATTATAATTACATCACTTTGTAATTTTTTAGCAAAAATCTCCAAAACTAAACAAGGTATTATGACCATTTTAGGACACAGTGTAGACAAATACCTTAGAAATGCAGACATATAAATTTAAGAATGGATTCCTTAATTTCAATTACCATTTTTGAATACAGAAAAGTACGCCTTAAGAACATTACACTTGCTATAATTTATTGCAAAAAAAAGTTTTGAAATCTATAATCAATTTTTTTACAGATACAAAAAATTCAAGTTTTGATTTGCTGATTTTCGACCACCGCTGGTTGTAAGGTGTATGTCCAAAATTATTCAAAATATAGTCTACACGTATCCCTGAAGCCTCATATTTTAGAAAATGTAAATCTTTTTTAGTCTTTTGAAAAAAAATTTTCAAATATACAGAAAAAAAAAAAGTAATGTAGTCGGTCAAACCCGACCATACGATACACACATATATATATATATATATATATATATATATATATATATATATATATATATATATATATATATATATATATATATATATATATATATATATATATATATATATATGTATATATATATATGTATATATATGTATATATATATATATATATAATTCCCCAACAACATTCCAATTGGAAAACTATATAGGAAACTCCTCCCATTATCAGCTTTTCGTTAGAAAATTTATCCCACTATAAACTTTTCTATTGAAGACTCTTCCAACTATCAATATTTCTATAGAAAACTCTTCCCACTTTCAACTTTTCTATAGAAAACTCTTCCCACTTTCAACTTTTCTATAGAAAACTCTTCCCACTATCAATTTGTCTATAGAAAACTTTTCCCATTATCCACATTTCTGGAGAAAACTTATCCCACTATCAACTTTTTTATAGAAAACTTATCCCACTCTCAACTTTCCTGTAGGAAACTTATCAAACTTTCAACCTGTCTATAGAAAACTCTTCCCACTATCAACTTCTAGAGAAAACTTATCGCACTTTCACGGCGGTTCATATGAGAGAAGACCATTTTTCTCTCATATGAACCGCCGTGGTATAGCAGGTTAGTCATCTGCCTAGCATACCAGAGGTTCTAAGTTCCATTCCCGGCCAGACCGACTTGAAAATAATAAATTTTTAAAAAATCGGCGGTTCACCCCATAACTGAATTGAGTATTAGGCTGTGTAAAACTTCTCTAACTAATACATTTGCCATTCGGAGTCGAAGCTAAAACGTAGGTCCCTTTCAATGAGTCTAAAATAGTGTCGGATGCAGCTCATTGTTTGAGAGAAGACCCCTTGTTAATTGTGGAAAATTGTAATTAAATTAAATTTACTTGACTTTTTTTTTTTTAAAGTCAGTCCCATAGGACTAACTTTCTGCCGCTCACAGTCACAATTTTTACCTTAAGGTTGACCTATCTTCATATACAGTGGGTGAATGGGTGAGTTTTTTCTTCGAGCCCCTTACATATACATTTTTATATATACATACAAATATATGCCTCTAAAAGTGTGAGTGATTGTAAGCTTTAAATCCTACACTCAAAAAATATAAAAAAAAATTCAAGCTTTATCAATTCTTTTTCCCTTTTGTAGAGGCTTTTAATAAAAAAAAACGAAAAAAATAGAAGAAGTAGAAAACGTAACATAAAGAATTGAATCATCGTCATGGCAAATGGGGAATTTGTGAATTTTATGAAAAGAAATAACGACTTTTTCATAATGTTAATATTGACAACAAAAACAACATAACCAAAAGGACGAGCAATTTCTTTCTTCCCTTAATACAAAAAAAAAAAAAAAAATAACTCACGCATTCATACACATATGTTTTTATCTACACGTGCACAGTTATTTACTTTCAAAACTGAATGAATAAATAGTGAAGAGGGAGGGGGAGATTATTCTGACCATACCCAAGTGATATCTTCTTACCTTTTGCCTAATACCAAATGCTCACGCAAGTTATTTGCACATAATAAAAAACAATTTGTTAAAATTTTGTGCGTTTCTCGGCTAAAGTGGATTTTCTCATGTGTCTTCATTTTCTGCTGAGGTAATAAATAAACAGAGCTCGAGTGGATGGATGCCTATGGAGAGAAATCAAATCAAATATTAAATATTAATCGTGCGAGATATTGGTCTGGCCAATTATTGAAGATAAGCATAGGGTGGGGCAGAGAAAACAAAGTGTTTTTCATTCATGTGTGGAGTTCCACATCAAAACGCAAACTTTTTATCTAAAAATAATAATAGAATTTTTTTTGGTATAAATTGTGAAAGAAGACTTTTTAGGCGATAAATGAGTACTAATTAATAAAGAGAAGAGAGGAATTCGATTATTTAGAAAATTAAGGCATAATAATTTAAATATATACATTAACCTTCTAAATTTTGATACAAATATCCATTTACTTTTAGAAAATATTGCAATTTTGCTATATTCCCTCAATATCTTTTTTGTCAAATCTTTATTACTAACTTATTTGACACTTAAAAAAACTTAAATCTCGTTATATTTACTTTATTTTGGCATCCTGTTTACTATTTTAAAAGGATTTCAAAAATAGCTTAAGTATTCCTTAGAACGACTAAAACTTAATCACACTATTCCCTTTCACTCAATATAGAATAACTTACACTATAAAATTTTTATGGCAAAGTTGCCTTAAAAGTTAATAACCCCAGCCTTTTGGGCTCTTTATTTTCATTTTTGAACATTAAAACATTTTCAAAATTTATGCAAATTTTCATCAGCCCATTATTTTTTCAATTAAAACTAAAGCCTTTCAATAACAAATAAAGAAAAAGTATTTAACAAAGTCTTTAATTAATTTGCATAAATTAATATTCAAGTAAATATTATCTAGTATAAGATAATAAAAACCCAAAAAATTAAAATGTATCTTTTCGCATCACTAAACAATCCAGAAAAATCGAGTCAAAAAATTTTGAATACAAATTTTTCATACACAAAATTTTTGAATAATAACCCAGTAAAACTTTTCATTACCAAATAATGAGTTAAACAGTTAAACTATTGAACACGAACTACTTACTCATTCGCTGTTTAAGTCATTACATTAACATGGGGATGTCATTGGAGGCAAGTACTTACCAATTGCAGAAATGTAATGACTTGGGTAAGCAATTTGAAAGCAACAACAACAACAGCAACAACTTTTTTGTTGTTGTTTTATTAAAAACATATATTTTTAAACGAAATACAAAATTTTTTTATATGATCCCATGGGGGCTCGAACCCAGACCCTCCGACTGCTAGGCAGAGACTCTTCCACTGAGCTACTTCATATGTTGAAAACTTAGCACCTTATAATTAATATAAACAATTTTTATTTTTAGATCCAAAATCATGTGACAATAACTTTGTTTTTCCCTGCTTTTTTTGCTTTGTTGTAATTTTTGGAAAAATATTTTTATACGATTTTTTGTAATTATTTTAAAACTTTTTTAAAATTATTTTAAAACTTAAACAATTTAAATCTTCTTTTTTGTATAAGTTTTTACATAAGATTGACTCTTACTTACTTAAATGTTACAACCTGTTAAGGTCAAAGTCCGAGCATATTTTAGAATTCCATGGATTTCGATCTTGTGCGAATATTCTCCAATTTTATAGGCCAAGCTTTGAAAAATGTTCCTCTACTTGGTCTTTCTATCGAAGTTTCGGACATCCTCCTCTAATATTAGGTAGTGGGACATTTCAATTCTAATTTTATCCTCTTCATTGTATTTTTTTTTCAAGAGAGAGTTACTAGCCCGTAATCCTAACCCATCTTTACCGATCTTATGGGACAACTCTCGGAACATGTTAACTCACAATATTAATGGGTGTTAAACTAGCTCCCCGGGTGATACCACGAGGAGGTGTGTGTCCACAGTTGAGATGAAGGATGACCCAGATAAGTTGGGCTTACCAAGTTAAGACCAATTAGAATCGTGTTTGGTATTCAACATCCCCTACATAATCAAAATTGACTCATGATGGTATTTTTTCATTAACGTGAGTTAGTTTTGCAATTTTTTTTTTACAGAAGATAATATTTAAGTTCTTAAAATTCAAAAATCATTTAAAAATACTCTTTTAATAAAAAAAAACTAAAAAAAATTGTTGCCCTTGGTGGGATTTGAACCGGGGCCATTCAGTTTAAATTACCATCTTAATTACAAATAAGTACTTCTGTAATAACTTATTATTTATTCGGATGGTATATTGTAGTCGTTACAAGGTAACCAGTTATCAGAGTACTTGCCATTACCAAAGTTTTGCTGGGAAGTTTTATATATAAAATTTTTGATGACAAATTTGTATATAAAAAATTTTCGATGAAAAATTTTATATAAAAAATTTTCGATGAAAATTTGTATACAGAAAATTCTTGTTAAAAAATTTACAAATGGAAAATTTTAGTTGAAAAATTTTTCTACGGAAAATTGTCGATGAAAAATTTTTGATAAAAAATTTGCATATAAAAAATTTTTGATAAAAAATTTTAATATAGAAAATTTTCGATGAGAAATTTTTATTTAGAAAAATTTCAATAATAAATTGTTTATAGAAAATTTTTGCTGGAAAATTGTTATTTAGAAAAATTTTGATAAAAAATGTTTATACAAAATTTTTTATAGAAAATTTTTGATCAAAAATGTTGATATAGAAAATTTTCTTTAAAAAATTTTTTTATAGAAAATTTTCGATGAAAACTTTGATATAGAAAATTTTGGATAAAATTTGTATAGAAAATTTTTGATGAAAAATTTTAATATAGAAAATTTTCGATGAGAAATTTTTATAAAGACAATTTTTGATAAAAAATTTGTATATGGAAATGTATTTAAAAAAATTTTATATAGAGAAATCTTATGAACAAATTTAATATAGAAAATTTTTATAAAAAAATTTTATATTAAAAATTTTCGATATATACAGAAAATTTTTTATGAAAAATTTTATCTGGAAATTTTTTGTTGAAAAATTTTTATATAGAAAATTTTTGATAAAAGATTATTATTTATCAATTGTTTGATGAAAAATGTTTTAGATAGAAATTTTATATAGAAAATTTCTCCAAAATTTTGGTGAAAAATTGTTATATAGAAAAATTTCGATAAAAAAGTTTTATATAGAATTTTTTATACAAAAATTTTTGATGAGAAATGTTTGAATTTGCGATAAAAAATTGTTATAGGGAAAATTTTCGTTGAAAAATTTTTATATGGAAAATTTTCGATGACAAATTTTTATTTAGAAAATTTTCGATAAAAAATTTTTGTATAGAAAATTTTGATATAGAATTTTTTATAGAAAATTTTTGATGAGAAATATTAAAATTTTCGTTAAAAAATTTTTATATAGAAAATTTTCGATGAGAAATTTTTATATAAAAAATTTTTGATAAAAAATTTGTATATAGAAAATTTTTGATAAAAAATTTGTATATAGAAATTTTTTTTAAAAATTTTTATATACAGAATTCTTATGAAGAAATTTCATATAGAAAATTTTTATAAAATAATTTTAAATAGAAAATTTTCGACGAAAATTTTTCTAAACAAAATTTTTTATGAAAAATTTTATATTTTGTCGAAAAATTTTTATATAGAAAATTTTGATGGAAAATTTTTATATAGAAAATTTTCGTTAAAAAATTTTTATATGGAAAATTTTCGTTAAAAAATTTTTATATGGAAAATTTTTGTTGAAAAATTTTGATATAGAAAATTTTTGATGAAAAATTTTAATATAGAAAATTTTCGATGAGAAATTTTTATAAAGAAAATTTTTGATAAAAAATTTGTATATAGAAATTTTTATGAACAAATTTCATTTAGAAAATTTTTATAAAAAAATTTCCGATCAAAATTTTTATACAGAAATTTTTTTGATGAAAAATTTTATATGGAAATCTTTTGTCGAAAAATTTTTAAACAGAAAATTTTCTACGAAAAATGTTTATATAGAAAATTTTCGAAGAAAAATTTTTATATAGAAAATTTTCGATAAAAAATTTTTATTTAGAAAATTTTTGATGAAAATTTTTATATATAAAAAATGTCGACAAAATGTTTTTTTCTAGAAAATTTTTGATGTAAAATTTGTATACAGAAAATTTTCTATTAAAAATGTTAATACAGAAAATTTCTTATCAAAAATTTATAAAAAAAATTTTTGGTGAAAATTTTTTTTATAGAAAATTTTCGATAAAAATTTTTATGTAGAAAATCTTCGACAAAAAATTTTTATATAGAAAATTTTCGATAAAAATTTTTATATAGAAAATTTTCAATGAAAAACTTTATATAGGAAATTCAAAAAAAATTAAACATTTCTTTTAAAGGAAATTTTGAATGAAACATTTTTCATAGCAAATTTTGGATTAAAATTGTTTATATAAAAAATTTTCGAATAAAATTTTGTATACAAAAAATTTTCGATTAAAAAGTTTTTTACGGAAAATTTTTGATGAAAAATATGTGGATAGAATATATAGACAATTTTCAACGAAAATTGTTTATTCGATTAAATTTTTCGATTAAAATTTTTTTTATATAAAATTTTCTATAAAAATATTTAGATAGAAAATTTTCGATAAAAAAATTTATATAGAAAATTTTCAATAACAAATTTTTAAATTAAACAATTTTCTGTTAAACAATTAACTATAGAAAAATTTGTAAAAAAAATGTCTATAAAAAATTTTCTATTAAAAAATGTTCTATACAAAATTTTTGGATAAAAATTTTCTGATAAACAATTTTCTACATAAATTTTCTCTTAAACATTTTTTTATAAAATTTTATTTTACACTATTTTCTATAGAAAATTGTCTGTTAAAAAATTTTCTATGGAAAATTTTTTGTTAAACAATTTTCTATGGAAAATTTTTTGTTGAACAATTTTCTATAAAAAATTTGTTGTTAAACAATTTTCTGTTAAACAATTTTTTATAAAAAAGTAAATCTTTTTATTCCTTTACTGCCCTGCTTTATATTCAACAATATTAATTCCAAATTCAAATAATCCAAAAATATGCAAATTTTCAAATAAACGTACATATCTAAATATTTGTATGTCGTCTGAATTTTCTATATCATGTCTTTGGCAAATGCCAACAAAATGACAAAATTAATATTTTCCCTTTAGATTGAAATATGTATAAAATGTCTGTGACATCTTCAATGGAGTATGGCTGAAGCACCATATGACAAATACCTTTAAGTATTACAAGGATTAAATATTTTAATAAGATTCCTGCATAAGATTAACTAAGTACTTTAATTTATACATATTTAAGCAGAAATTCTAATAAAGGACTTAATATAGGATTACAAGGACTAGGGGGAGGGGAAAACATATTCTTTTTTAAATAATTATAGAAATTTAGAAAACAATTTAATGGCTGACATGAAAAGTAACTTAAGTGATATTTGTGAAATTTTACTCAATTAACACAACAAAGACTAATACAAATGCTTTCTTTAAGACTATTAAAGGATCTTTAACAAATCTAAAAATTTTATTGAAAATATTTCAGTTTGTTTGTTATTATTATTTTTTTTTTGATTTTACTAGCGATTTTTATAACCTACTAAAAATTAAAAATAAATGTTAGTTGCGATATTTTACACTTTATCTTTACTAAATATAAAATTTTCTCTCATAATGAAAATTTTCCCTAGTTTGGACATTATCTTAAAAGGTTTACTTTTTTGGTAGCTTTTTATTGTTATTGTTAAAACTGGAATTTAAATTGCTTTTAAGAGGATACACAACATCACATTTTCTCCTTTTATTTAATACTTTTTCTTTTTGGCTTTTACAAAGTAAAGCCCTTAATCCTTTTAGTCCTTTAAACGCACAAATTTCCCTTAAACTTACCTAAAACTCGAGTATTTTAAACCTAATTTTTTGCAAAATTTAGCCAAAAAGAAGCAACAAGAAAAGGGTTTCGGATTTAATGGCTAAATGTAGATTTTCCTTTAATACGCTTTTGGGGTTTATAAAGTGAGATTTGTGAAAAATACATTATTTTTCAAAAACTACTATTTAAACTATCTACTAAGTCCTTCTGTTAACTGCGGTAACTATGATGATTTCTTTTACATTACGATCACTAATAATGTCATTTCTAATCCTTAACATAAGCAATAAAAATATCTTAAAAAAAAGGATTTAAAAAGGCTTTTGCAAATTTCCTCTGTAGTTGAAAGTATGAAATGAAAATATTTTCTTCTCCTCATTTATCATTTGAGATGTGGGTAAATAAATATCCTTTCATCGCTTATGTAGTTTTTTCATTTATCCACATCAACCTGGTATTAGATAAGACATTTTACATAAGTTCTTTATAAATTCTGTATAGTCTTACTTTGCTGATGGCCCTTATATACAAGAATTTAGAAGTTCTGTTTTTCAGTTGTAGTTTAAGCTCCTGAGACCTGGAAAACTAGTATATATTTACCAAAGAAATATATCTGTTAGTTTTCAGGATGTACAGTTTCAGAAATTTTTAAAGATCTACAAGTGTGTTTTTTCTACATTCTTAGAAGTTGTTAGTAATAAGGTATATATATCTCTTGAGAGTCAAGGATAACAACAAATTTTTGATAAAAAAATTTTCTATAGAAAAATTTTTGATAACAAATTTTTTTACAAAAAAATTGTCTATAGAAATACTTTTGACAAGCAAATTTTTTATAGAAAAATTTTTGACAAAAAAAATGTCCAATTGGAGGCATGTTTATGAAATTTCAAATACTTCTTGGATTGCATTTATTTATTTATATCAGCAAAGGGCAATCAATTTATTTGCTATAACCAGTTATGACACACAGAAGACTAATATTAAACTCTCCCCAACAAGTGGTACAAATACAATCACAAATTTGCATACGTATTAGCTCTTTTCGCTGATTTATATCACTATTTATATACATAAATTTCATTAAAACCAATTCATACATCATTTGGCACCAAAAATAGCATAAAATGCCGCAAGAAGAAAACATTACGCGGTCTCTATCTATTTTTTGAATGTGAAAAAAAAATTATAAAAAAATATTACACTGCAATAATGTTTTAAACAAATTGTCTTTAATTTCTTGTTATTTCTCTGCTTTTATACGTTTGAGAAGATGTACCCATTTTTTTATTGAAGAGTGGTGAAATGTAGATTAATTTGCCATTTTAATTAAATTAATTGTGTTCATAGAAACATGTAAAAAAAAGAACTGTATTCGATTCACATCAACTTTTTGATACCCTACAAAACTTTGGTAAAATGTAGAAAGATTGTAATCATATTACCTGCCATGGAGGTATTGTGGGTGATGTAAGTGATAGTGGATAACAAGCAATTGTTCTGATTGGTCATTACTTGGTGAGCCCAGACTTATCTTGGTTATCCTTTATATCAATTGTGGATACTGGCCTTTCTAGTGGTATCAGCCGAGTAACTACGTTAGCACCCGTTAATATAGTGAGATACTATGTGCCGCAAGTTAACCCATTAGAACTATAAATCTATAGTTTATTTTATATGTTTGATGTCAGTTTAGTGGTGTAGGGTATAATGAGTATATATTTTTCGCCGAACTGCGAAAAATATGAAATAAACTGAGCCAAAATATAGTTTTTGTGGATATTTCATACAATTTATAATCTTCAAAGTGATATAACTTTTTCGAAGATCCAATTTTATTTGCAATATTTGTTTGTCTATCTGTCTGTCTGTCTGTCTGTCTGTCTGTCTGTCTGACTGTCTGTCTGTCTGTCTGTCTGTCTGTCTTTCTGTCTGTCTGTCTGTCTGTCTGTCTGTCTGTCTGTCTGTCTGTCTGTCTGTCTGTCTTTCTGTCTGTCTGTCTGTCTGTCTGTCTGTCTGTCTGTCTGTCTGTCTGTCTGTCTGTCTGTCTGTCTGTCTGTCTGTCTGTCTGTCTGTCTGTCTGTCTGTCTGTCTGCCTGTCTGTCTGTCTGTCTGTCTGTCTGTCTGTCTGTCTGTCTGTCTGTCCGTCTGTCCGTCTGAAATAAAAATCAGGTTTACACAATCTTAGCTAATTTCAGTGTTCGCTTATTTTCTAATATTTCTTTCTTATGATCAGGAGTAGGCAGCCCATACCACCAGCAGCCGATGAATTATTTAATTTTCGTAAATACCACGATCATTAATAAAACACCAAAATTCAATTTATAGCAACAAAATAAATGGTTCGAGAGAACAAAGAAACATAATCTTGAACATTGTTGCCACGACACTATTATTTTTTGTAAGGTTTGGAAATATTTTTGTAAATATTGGAAATATTTTTCAAAACAGAAATAAATTCTAATACTAAACGGTTAAAGATTTATAGTTTTTAGATATTTTCGATCCAAAAAATTTTTGATAAAAAAATTTTGAAAAATTTTTGATAAAAAAATTTCGAAAAATTTTGAAAAATTTGAAAAATTTTTGATAAAAAAATTTCGAAAAATTTTTGATAAAAAAATTTTCTATAGAAAAATTTTTGATAAAAAAATTTTTTATAGAAAAATTTTTGATAAAAAAATTTTCTACAAAAAAATGTTTGATAAAAAATTTTCTATAGAAAAATTTTTTATAAAAGGATTTTCTATAGAAAAATTTTTGATAAAAAAATTGTCTATAGAAAAATTTTTGTTAAAAAAACTTTTGATAAAAATATTAGAAAACAAGTAAGAGTGTTATATTCGGCTGTGCCGAATCTTATATACCCACAATCAAGTTGTGTTAAATTTAGAAACATATCTCATATATCTACGAGGGTGCAGCAAATTTAAAACATGGACCAAATTGGAATAAAGTTGTTACGCTTGTTGGTATTGTTGGTAAAATATTTGGAATAACTTCGGTTGCAGTAGCTTTATAGTTCAACATTCAAAAGTATGTAAGTGGTTTCCCTAGTATTTATTTACTTTGAACAAAATTCGTTAATGTAACCGGGTATGGCTTTATATTAATAAGTTGTTAAATACTTTTCGTTTAGATTAATATTTAGTTAGGATACAGTAGTTGATAGTAATACGACTGGTCCATATATTTTGTTAGGAGTTCCTAATGCATCCACCATATACATAATCTTAATATGCTGTTTGTACCTCCGAATCTTTTTGATTGTAGATGTAATATATATGTAAGAATTATAGCCAAATGTTTACCGATTCTAACAAAATTTCACACACTGGCTGGTATTTATATAGAGCTTATTTATTTGCAAAATTTATTGGCAATAGCTTTCACAGTTTCTAACTTAATAGCTTTTATCTGGTCCTTGCTAAATATTTATTAATTTCCGGGAGTGTTTTTTATATGAAAGCTATAGTCAAATATGGACCGATTCCTATAAAATTTGATATACTGACCAATAGTTGCATAAAACTTCTCTATTTTAAATTTAGTCGTCATAGCAATTACAATTGTATTCAATTAATCAGCATTCATATGTTTCCCGGGGCGGGGTTATATGGGAGCTCTAACTAAATCTAAACCAATTTCGACCATTTTCAGTACACAACTTTTGTTACATATCGAAAGTACTTTTGTAAAATTTTGTCTCTGTAGCTTTTGTAGTTAAGGCGCTATAGCGCTTTTATCTAACAGACAGGACATAAACCCCCTTTTCTTTTTGTATTTTTGTGTTTCTGTAAGTTTTTTTTATATGTGAGCTATGGTCAAATGGTGACCGATTATAACAAAATTTCGCACACTGGCTGGCATTCACGTAAGAATTCCTTTTTTTAAAATTTTGTTGCTGTAGTTTTTTTAGTTAAGGCGCTATTGCGCTTTTATGTAACAGACGAACATAAACCCCTTTTCTTTTTGTGTTTTCGTGTTTCCGTAAGTTTTTTATATAGGAGCTATGGTCAAATGGTGACCGATTGCGACAAAATTTTACACACTAGGTGGTATTCATATAAGACTTCCTTGTGCTAAATTAAGTCAAAGCTGTTATAGTTTATCATTTATTGGCATTTAAGTGAATTTCAGGTGGAATTTAGGCTGTTTCCGTAAGTTTTTTATATGGGAGCTATGGTTAAATGTGAACTGATTTCGATGAAATTTTATATGCTGCCTAGTGCTTATATAAAACTTCTAGATACCAAATTTAGTCATCATCGCTGTTATAATTTGTCATTTATTAGCAAATAAGCGATTAGCCTAGACGAGGTTATATGGGAGCTATGGTTAAATGTTAAACGATTTTGCCCAATTTCAATACCAAAATGTTCTCATAGATGATGAATATTTTTACTAAGTTTCAGTGAGCTAGCTTCTTTCGTTTAGGCGTTGTCGTGATTTCAACAGACAGACGGACATCGCTCAATCGTCTTAGAATTTCATAAGGATTCAGAATTTATATCGCTTTTCTTTTTTGAACCAATATTTATTAAGGAAATTACAAACGGAATGACAATCTTAATACACCCCCCATTCTTTTTGACGGTGGGTATAAAAAATGGATTAGCAAACTTTTTCTTGTAAAAACGTTAGAACTTCACATTGAAAAAAATACCTATTTTAGTTAAAAGCATAAAAAAGCATATAAATATTAATAATTCAAAAATATACTAATGTATAAAATAAACACAAATATTTTGTTGGTTATGGTTATTATGTGTATTTAAAAAATATAATTAAAAAAATGAATTTTTCATTTAAAAAATTAACCGCAATGTAAATAAATTGATATTGCCATATGGCAACCAAATAGAAAATATCATTAGTAATATTAGGAGCATTAGCGATAAAGCTAACAAAATAATTACATATTTTAATTTTTAATTCTTCTATATTTAAGTCCGTGTTTTAGTACGTTTTCTTTGATACTACAATGTTAAAATTACTAACACAATTACATATTTAGCTTTCTTTTTTCTGTCCCTTTTTGGACTCTGGTTATGGTAATCCTTTTAGCCAGACTCAAATTGTGTTTTTCCCAAAATCTGCTCATTATTGTTGGTTTCTATAATTGTTTTAATCCCAGTGTTTATTTATATTTAATATACACAAATGGTCAGAGATTAAAGTCTGTTCTATTATTTATTTTTCCAAAAACTTAAAAAGTATTAAAAAAAACTAATAAAAACATGAAAATAGCATTAAACTCGTTTGCTTTTGTAAACAACTGAAATAATTTTTTAATATATAAATTAGTTTTTATTTTCTTTTTAAGTAGAGAACCTAAGAAGGAAATTTAAATCCTTATTCCTAATATTTTCATACAGTGGCACTTGTTACTTTAGTGCTATTTTTCTTTTGTTTGTCTTTCTTTCATTAAACTGTTAGACGACATTTTTTATTAGAATTTTATTTTTATATTTTCTTCCCTCTTTATTTATCTTATTTTTTATTTGTTCGTTTTTTTTTATCCATTTATGCCTCAAGGTTAATTAAAACTTTTATTTTCTGTTGTTTTTTTTTGCTTTTACTGTTGTTTTAAGATATTTTTTTTTTTTTCATTATTTATGTGTTATTTCCTTGAACTGTTGGTTTTTCATTTTTTCCTTTTCCTGTTTCCTGAGGCTTAATTAAGTGCAAAGAAACATTTTTAATGGGAAATTAATTATGAATTTACATATCGGTTAAAAATTAAATTTTTAATTTAAACCCAGTGGGTATAAATTAAGACATTTTCAATGATGATTATTTAATGGAAATTAGATTTGGTTCACCAACTGAAAATTAATGTAGGGTTCTATAACTCAAGCGTCTAACGATTGAGTGAAATTTACATGTATTTTAATTTTGTTACAATAACAAAACACATGTAAATTTCACCCGATCGTCAGACGCTTGACTTATATGAACCCTACATAAGTCTTATATTACAAAAATATGTGTGTATATATATTATACACAAAAGTATTTTATGTATTAATAGCTAACCCGGCAGTCGTTTTTCTGCCAAAAAATCACACAAAATTTCATAAAAATCGTTTAAGCTATTTCGAATGAGTTTGGCAACAAACACTGCGACGAAAGAACTTTATATATTAGAGATTTCATAATTTAATACAAAATGTTCCTATTATTGATGTATTTTATACTCATGTAGATATTTTTCACAAAATTATAAAGGTTTTCAAACAAAAAATAAAAAAAAACAAGTAAGAAAATGCTAAATTCGGTCAAGACCGACCATACGATACCCTTCACCACTAAGGTCAAAGGTGTTCTGTTTCCTGTATAGAAACAAATATTTGCTAAAATTTTGCCATCATACAACTAATTATCATTATTAAAACATCTTACCCCCCCCCCCCCCCCCCTTCTTCATAGCATTCTGCATATAGTAGCCGACGGCTGCAGCAAGAATGTGGGAAGTAAAGGTAGATGAAAACTAAAAAATGTTTGTTTTTGTTCAGTCGATAATCTAAGCTTTTACTTATGGTTTATGAACATAATTCTAAAAAGTTTTGTTTGTAAATTTAGTAATAATGCGAGGTTTTCGATCTGTCTAAATTGGGGATAATCCTCCTGAAGAGATGGCCTAACCAACCATCGAAACGCGTCGAGGAATTTGGTTTCTCCGCAAACATTTTTTGGCTTTTTATCAATAAATTGGTCTGTTACATTAATAAATAAATGTAACAGATTTGGGATCAAATGCGAATACTCTTCATTTTGAACAAACATTTTGTCCAAACTTATATATTTAAGCTGTTTCCGTCATTTGAACTTATATGAGAGCTAGGGTCAAATGTGGACCGATTATCTGGAAATTTGGCAAATGATTACAGTTGTTACAAAAATTATTTATGCAAAAAGAATCTAAAAACTCCCATTATCTTCATAATTACGAGCGTTTTAGTGATTTTTGTCTCATTTAGTGCATTTTTAAAGAAGAGTTTGTATAGGAGCTATGGTCAAATGTGAACCGATTTAAATTAAATTTGGTACCGTGATTTAAGTTTACATAAGCAGTATTTTTTTAAATTTCATGAAAAAATATTGATATTTGTGGCTAATATATTTATCAATTCCGGGAAGTGGGACCTATGGGAGGTACCATAAATAATTGACTGATTTCGACGAATTTCAATAGCCATGGTCCCACTATGAAAAATATGATCTGTGCCAAATTTCATCAAATTATCTTTAGAATTGCGACCTGTAGTTTGATTACAAGGTTTACACGGGGGTCCAGCCATTCAGACGGACGGACGGACGGACTGACAACGCTAAATCTACTCAGAAAGTGGTTCTAAGCCTATTGGTATACTAAAAGGTGGGCCTAAGACATATATTTCCATGCGTTACATACATAAGCACAAACTTATAATACCCTTTGGTGAAGGGTATAAAAGCAGTTTTCAATACAAAAGTAATTAACTTAAACTTGTAAAGTTCTTATAACAAATACTAAAATTTAGAGAACATGAGGGCTAAATAGCTCCCCTTACCAATTTTTATAATCCCTCTATGTAAATGTATATTATTTCAACTTTAATGACTGCCTGACTAATTTTGAACAGTAGATACTTTTTGATGTAAAAAATGGGTAAAAACTAAAATTAGGTCTCCTAAAGGCATAAACAAAATTGCTTGCGCTGGGATCTACTATTCAAATAAAAGGAGACTTTTTGATATTTATTTGTACAGATCAGTGATGCCTTCTAATACATAGGGATGCTTTAGTGGGTACCTATAAATAAAATTATTTATTTATTATATAATTTATCTTTTAAGCCAACAAACTCAAAAACAAAATTTTGTACAAAGCACAGTTGCACAGTGGTTTAAAACAAAAAAAAGTGGTAATAAAAATAAATCCAGTCTTTCTAAATTTTGCTGTTTACACAATTTTTGGTGTTTACACAGGCTGAATCATTTGGTGTCAAAGTAGACCTCCTCAGAAGTGAAAGAGCTTTTGGATCTTGCAGCTCTTTGAGTTATTGATTTTTTACTTTTTGGAATGAGCTTGAAGAAACAAAGAAAAAACATGCTTACCTTGATATAATTACAATTATGGGTTTTAGAAAAATACTGACAAATAGCCAATAGTTAAGGAAATGGAACTGCGAAACCCGTTTTTAAATCTCTTGAACCGTTTTATATAAAGAAATTTTCAAAATCAAAAATTTTTCGTTGATCGAAAAAAGTTAATTTTTTCCCGAAATGTTGGTTTTAATTTTTTTCTTTTTACTAAGAAGGTTTTTAAAAAAGGTTTATGTTTTATTGTGTATTCATAGAGAATGAGGGCCTAGCATAATTTTAAACTAAATTTTAAGTCAGTGTAATATTCACTCCATGTGCAGCATTGACCAAAATTTGTCGACTTTTTATGAAATATTTTAAGTTTTCAAACACACAACAAAAAAGTTAAGATGATTTTGCTACTTTCTGAAATGCAGTTATATAACCCCCTATATTTTCTTAAGACTTCAAAAATAAAAAGTAACACAAATTCACAAATAAAGATTTTATAAAAAATGAAAAATTTCGATACACTTTAATTTTAATTGCAAACAAAGGTCAATTGGGATTCATTTTTATAACTATTAAATTTGTTTTATATAAACAATAACGTAAGCTTTATTAGTGCAAAAAACCTTTATCTACCTTGTACAATTTTTCCGAAAAATAAAGTCAAATTTCAAAAATGATTTTATAAAAAATAAACATTTCAGTTTTTTTTTTTTTGTACATTTTTCTCGGAAATGTTTCAGAATTTTTTGAATGTTAGTAAAAAATTTACAATTTAATAATCTGGATATGCTTTTCTTTTCACTGATGTATTAAACATACGTAAAAGGTTTTGAAAAAATGTATAATTATTGCATTAAAAACATACGCCTCAGGTCAAAAATATATAAACACATGCAAAAATTGTTCAAACATTAATTTTCCTGGCTTTAGCTTTTTCGTAGATTTTTTCATTTTTTACAAAATAATTTTTGGAATTTGACTTTAAATTTTTGCGAAATTGTACAAGGTACATAAATGATTTTTTGTTTTAAGAATCAATTGAAATGTTTTCAATTATTTCAATATTTCCTGAAAATAAGCAAAAACAAATTTCTTAAATTTTGTAAAAATTAAATAAGGATTAATAAATTTTTGTATTCTTTATTATTTCCTTATATTTTTTTGACAAGTCCACAAAATCATCTTTTGTATTTCTAAGTAACTAAAATCTCAATTTTAAAAATGTCTTTTATTGTGTACTTTCTTAAGGCATATTATTATTATTTTTTTTAGCAAATCCCTAAAATAATAACCAAAGCAACCGAGTTTTGTAATTCTTAAGATAAAACAACAAATAGCAGTCGGTATGACATTTATTTATTATTATTTTTAATTCAAATTTGTACATACATAAGTGTATTTAAGGAAATTTTTATATTAGGGGAACTCTTATTTAAAAAAAAAATTCAAAATGTTTTACTCTTTTCTTTTTATGTGAGCTATTTGGTGTAAATTTGAATTTATATATAAGTTATATAAGTTAACTCATAGTTAACTTATATATCCTGAAATTTTGAAAACTATTAAATTCTAAAATTGTTTTATATTTTTACGTTTCAAACTTAAGAGGTTTGTCGTTATATGTTAACCTTAATTCAAAGTCTCTATAATATAAATTTATTGCACTTCATAAATTTTTTTCTGTCAAATGTGAAATTAAAGTGGATAAAGAACAATAAAAAAGCATATAAACGCACAAACAAACATATATTTCATGAGCGCGTGTGTGTGTCTTTGCTTTCTTTAATTGGAAAATCATCTCCGTTTCCGAATAAATGTTTTTAAATGTATTTTTCAAAACGACCATATCGCAAATCAATTTATGGAAGTGTAACGTCTTTATATTATAGAGTATTTGCTTCATAGATTGATATGATACTTTGTAAGGTTTATTTTAACTGTAAACGTTAAGTTTTAATAAATCAGAGTCACCCTAATTTATATACCGAACCCTGTACTTAACAACTGAAATAATATTTCGTTTGTTTCATTTTCTCTTAATCCTTCGCTAAACAAAATAAAAAAGAAAAGAAAGGAAAAAGAAGCAAAACAGCTTCCGACACTAATCCCTGCTTAAGGAAGTTTACAGTTTCATTTGGATCATAAATTTAAGAAAAAATTACAGAAAAAATAAAAAGACATTTTGCCAAACAGAAAAATTTCAAAAACAATTCTAAACTTAAACCACAGAATAGTTAGTTACACAACAAACAACCAACAATAAGCCATTTTTTCCTGAAATGCTAAGAAACAGAGTTAAAATAATACCCAGCAGACAAAGAACCAACAATTTTATGTAACGAAAAAGTCTAATTTAAAAAAACTTTTATATTGCTGAAACATTTTTATCGGAAAATTTTTGTAGAACGAAAAAAATTTAAAACCTAAAAAAGTTTGTAGATATAACATTTCAACTACGCATCATCAGGAGGAGTATCTCTAATTGTAGACAAATCGAAAACCACGCATTTTCTCTAATTTGAGAAACGAAATAAATACGAATTATATTGCCTATACAAAATACTAAAATAAAGCAACAATTGACATTTAAACATCTTCTTCAGTTCCTACCGTTTTGTTGTTGTTGCTATTTTGGCAACTAAAGCAGAAACGCTGTAAAAGGGGTTCAAAAGAGTTTAAAAAAACAAAACTTGGAGCATTTCAAAAATTATGAGATATCAATTTACTGCGATCATTTATTATTGTAATAAACTGTTTTTTTTTTTTAATAAAAACACGTTTATATTAGGAAAATTGTGAAATCCAAAATTATATATAAATACAAATTTAACTTAAAAAACGAAATTCAAACAAAATTTTTGACTGTAAGAAATTTTTTGTGCCTAAATATTTTCGATAAGAAAAATATGATTTAGGCGAAAAATTTCTATAAAGAAATTTTACGGAATATTTTTTTTAAGAGAAAAATTTTCGTTTTTTGTAAAACAATTTTGGTTATTACGATTTTCTATTAAAAATTTTTCGTTAAAAATTCTTTATACAAAATTTTTCGTTATAAACATTTTTTGTACAACAATTTTTGATAAAAATTTTTCGTTATAAAAATTCTTGTGCAAAATTTTTTGTTATACAAATTTTTATGGAAAAGCATAATAATCTCTAAAGAAAATTTTTCAGTATAAAAATTTCTATACAAGTTTTTCGATATAAAAATTTCTATTGAAAATTTTTCGGCATAAAAATTTTTTATAGAAATTTTTTTAGTTTCTATAAAAATTTTCAGTTTCTGTAAAATTTCCATACAAAATTTTTTGTTATAAAAAATTTTTTGTTATAAGAAATTCTATAGAAAATATTTCGGCTTAAAAAAATCTATAGAAAAAATGTTGGCACAAAAAATTCCATAGAAAATTTTTTGGTATAAAAAATTTCGAGAAAAAATTTCTATAGAAATTTTCTTATAAATTTGTTATACTGAAAAATTTTTCAGTAAATTTTTTAATATAAAAATTTCTATTGAAAATTTTTCAATATAAAAATTTCTATTAATAATTTTTACTGAATAAAATTTAAATATAGAAATTTTTTTAGTTTCTGTTTCTACAAAAAAATTTTCGTTACAAAAAATTTCTACAAAAAATTTTTTGGTGTAAAAATTTCTATGGAAAATTTATCGGTAGAAAAAATTTTTCTATACAAAATAGAAGAAAACATAGAAAACATAGAAAATTTTTCGGTATAAAAAATTTCGAGAAAAAATTTCTTAAGAAATTTTCTTATAAATTTTTTATACTGAAAAATTTTTCAGTATAATAAATATATAAGAAAATTTTTCGGTATAAAAAATTTCTATAGAAAATTTTTCAGTTTAAAAAATTTCTAAAGGAAATTTTTCAGCATAAAAAATTATATAATAAATATTTCGGCATAAAAAATTCTATAGAAAGTTTTAAGTATAAAAAATTTATTCAGAAAAATTTTCGGTATAAAAAATTTGTATAGAAAATTTTTAGGATAAAAATTTCAGGGTAAAGTTTTCTTTAAAATATTTCTATAGAAAATTTTTTAATATAAAAATTTCTATTGAAAATTTTTCAATATAAAAATTTTTATTAATAATTTTTACTGAATAAAATTTAAATATAGACATTTTTTTAGTTTCTAAGTTTCTACAAAAAAATTTTCGTTACAAAAAATTTCTACAGAAAATTTTTTGGTGTAAAAATTTCTATGGAAAATTTATCGGTAGAAAAAATTTTTCTAAACAAAATATTTCGGTAAAAAAAAAAACCTAAAAATATGTTCGGTAAAAAATGTCCATAGAAATTTTTGTGTATAAAAAAATTCTATAGAAAATTTCTATAGAAAATTTCTTATAAATTTTTTATACTGAAAAATTTTTCAGTATAAAAAATATATAAGAAAATTTTCGGTATAAAAAATTTCTATAGAAAACTTTTCAGTTTAAAAAATTTCCAAAGGAAATTTTTCAGCATAAAAAATTATATAATAAATATTTCGGCATAAAAAATTCTATAGAAAGTTTTAAGTATAAAAAATTTATTCAGAAAAATTTTCGGTATAAAAAATTTGTATAGAAAATTTTTAGGATAAAAATTTCAGGGTAAAGTTTTCTTTAAAATATTTCTATAGAAAATTTTTTAATATAAAAATTTCTATTGAAAATTTTTCAATATAAAAATTTTTATTAATAATTTTTACTGAATAAAATTTAAATATAGAAATTTTTTTAGTTTCTAAGTTTCTACAAAAAAATTTTCGTTACAAAAAATTTCTACTGAAAATTTTTTGGTGTAAAAATTTCTATGGAAAATTTATCGGTAGAAAAAATTTTTCTAAACAAAATATTTCGGTAAAAAAAAAACCTAAAAATATGTTCGGTAAAAAATGTCCATAGAAATTTTTGTGTATAAAAAAATTCTATAGAAAAATTTTCGGTATAAAAAATTTAAATTTTTTGGAATAAAAAATTCTATAGAAAAAATTTTGGCATATCAAATTTCTTTAGAAAATTTTTCTGTAAAAAAAATTTTTATATAAAATTTTTCGGTATTAAAAGTTTCTATATAAATATTTCGGCATAAAAAATTTTATGGAAAATTTTTCGGTATAAAAAATTTTCATTGAAAATTTTTTGGAAATTTTTTTCATAGAAAACTTTTCGAAATTTCTACAGAAAATTTTTAAATACAAAAACTTTAATTAAAATTTTTCAGTGTAAAAATTTATATAGAAAATTTTTTAGTTTAAAAAATGTCTAAAAAAAAATTTTTGTTATAAAAATTTTGTAAAGAAATTGTTCAGTATAAAAACTAGAAAGTTTATATTTTTCACTATAAAAAATAGAAAGTTTCTATAGAAAATTTTTTGGTATAAAAAATTTCCGTAGAAAATTTTTCAGTACAAAAAATTTGTTTTAGAAAATTTTTAGGTATACAAAATTTCTATAAAGAATTTGTAGGTATAAAATTTTTTTTTACAAATTTTTCAGTATAAAAAATTTTTTAGAAAATTTTTCGAATATAAAATTTTATAGAAAATATTTCGAATATAAAATTTTATAGAAAAATTTTTTGGTATGAAATAATTTCTATAGAAAATTTTTCGGTATAAATAATGTCTATAGAAAATTTGTTTTTCTATACAAATGTTTTATACAATTTGTATAGAAAATTTTTCGGTATAAAAAAATTTCTATAGAAAATTTTTCGGTATAAAAAAATTTCTATAGAAAATTTTTCGGTATAAAAAAATTTCTATAGAAAATTTTTCGGTATAAAAATTTTTTATAGAAAATTTTTCGGTATAAAAATTTTTTATAGAAAATTTTTCGGTATAAAAATTTTTTATAGAAAATTTTTCGGTATAAAAATTTTTATAGGAAATTCTTCAGAAAATTATTTGGTATAAAAATATCTTAAAGATTTCTTAAATTAAATAGGGATTATGCACTCATAATTATTTTTGCAATTTATTGTATCACTTCATCTAAGTTCTGTAGGGTATGTCATATGTTCGACCATTACAGACTACAATCACTATTAATTGTTTTTTCAATATTTTGAAGAAAGACATTTCTTAATTAAATCCAGAACAACAAAAAATATACAAAACAAAAATAATTTTTATTAACGCCAACTAGCCAATTTACCAAGTGATATTTATGTATTTCCAGCCACTTAAGGCGACTGAAGGCTGGTTTTATTTCCAATAAATTAACAAATATTTTGCTATACACACAATTTACATATATACCAACTAAACTTTATCCTTCAACTTTTCTGGGCCAAATTTAATCAGTATAAATAATTAATGAAATGTCTTGGCAAAAAAAAGACTGTATCCCATAAAGAACATAACATATTAATCATAAAATCTCTTTGAGGCCATTCAATAGAAAATGTTATCTGATTTTTTGGAAAACCCTGAACAAAATAAATGAAGTAATAGAAAAAGAAATTTGTAAGTAGAGTAAGAAAACTATTGATTAAACTATAATAAAGTATAAAAATAATAACAATAAAATTGAGTTATTTTTTTACCCACCAAATCAGTTCGAACAAAAACAATCAAAATATTAATTTTACTTGAAACCACCTACTAATTTCATCCCCATAATTTAGTTATTTTTCTTACACTTTTGGGAGGGGGAAGGGCAAGAAAAACAAAATGACCAAGTGAACCCAACCTCCTTAAGGAAACGAAGTCACCAGCACTAGTAGGTCCAAACTATTACAATTTTTATTGCGTTAATAATAAATTAAATAATTTATTACTTTATACACCTAATCAAAGTGATTTTGATCAGAATAAAATATGTATTTCCGACACAAAACTTAAAGTTGTAGTTGGCTGTTAAGGTCCTGCACTAGTTTTTGATGAAAGAAATATAAATGTTTCTTTGGAAATTGAGTTTTTGTTTTGAGGAAAAAAGTAAACTTGGCTAACAAAAATTTAGGAAGAAATCAATTTGTAAAGTTCAGGAGCAAAATGAAAGCAAATAAATATTAACACGAAAGTATAAGGAAAACAACTTTTTAAATACCAATGCATTTACTCACATAGGCGGTAGGATCCAAAAGTTTTTTAACACTTACTTACCCCCACATACATTTTTAATCGCTATCAATAATAATACATATTATACAAAAGCTTTTACTAATATTTAGATATACTGCTACTAATACGAATATTGTTTCCAGTACTAATACTAATACTTCTTCTGATAATAACACTGGTACTAATACAGCTAACAATACTGATTCTTAACTTAACTATTACTGATGCTAATAAGTTACAAACACTAACGCCGATACTAATAGTTGTAATAATAATTAGGTATAATATTGGTACTAATACTGATACTTATACTGATACTAACACTGATACTAATACTGTTTTCTTATTAGTTTTCTTATTAGTAAACATATACGGATACTTATACCAATACTTACACTAATACTTATATATTGATATTATTTAATACTGATGCTAATAAGCTATTAATATTGACACTTATGCTAATACTAATACTTGTAATGATAATCATACTTATAGCAATACTTTTATAATACTGATACTAATACTAATAGAAAACAATTTTATAAGAACATTTTCTATGGAAAAATTGTTGATAAAAAAATTCTATAGAAGAATTGTTAATAAAAAAATTCTATTGAAAAATTTTTCATAAAAAAAATTCTATTGAAAAATTTTTGATAAAAAAAATTCTATTGAAAAATTTTTGATAAAAAATTTATGGAAAAATTTTTGATAAAAAATTTATGGAAAAATTTTTGATAAAAAATTGATGGAAAAATTTTTGATAAAAAATTTATGGAAAAATTTTTGATAAAAAATTTATGGAAAAATTTTTGATAAAAAAATTTTCTATGAAAAATTTTTGATAAAAAAAATTCAAAAAGAAAACGTATTTGCATTTGATCCCAAATCTGTTACAAATCTGACAAAGTTATTGATAAAAAGCCATAAAATATTTCGTAGAAACAAAAATTCCTCGACGCATTTCGATGGTTGGTTAGGCTATCTCTTCCGCAGGAGTATCCCCAATTTCAGACATATCGAAAACCACGCATTATAACTTATTTTATAAACAAAATCATTACGAATAATGTGTGTAAACCATAAGTAAAAGCTCAGATTATCGACTGAACAAAACACAAACATTTTTAATCTTCTTTCACTTCCTAGTCCTCCTGAAGAAATGGCCTAACCAACCATCGTCGAAGAATTTTGGTTTCTCTACACACATTTTTTTTGCTTTTTATGAATAAATTTGTCTGGTTTTTTTTTCTGTTTGAAAAAATTTTCTATACAAAAAAAATTTGATAAAAATAATTTCTTTAAACAAATTTTCTGTAGAAAAATTTTTGATAAAAAAAAATGTCTAGAAAATTTTTTATAAAAAAATGTTCTTGAAAAATTTTTGATAAAAAATTATATAGATTTTTTTTTTAATTTCTAAAGAAAAATTTTTGATAAAAAAAATTTTCTATAGAAAAATTGTTGATAACAAAATTTTCTATACAAAATTGTTGATAACAAATTTTATAGAAAAATTTTTGATAAACAAATTTTCTATAGAAATTTCCATAGAAAAATTTTTAATAAAAAAATTTCTGTAGAAAAATTGTTAATAAAAAAAATTTCTGTAGAAAAGTTTTCTATAACAAATTGTTGATAAAAAATTTGTACGTATATATTTTCTATAGAAATAAATTTGATAAAAGATTTTCTATAGAAAAAAATTTGATAAGAAATTTTCTATAGAAAAATTTTTGATAAACAAATTTTCTATAGAAAAATTTTCTATAAAAAGACTTTGATAAAAAAACTTTCTATAAAGTTTTTGATAAAAAAAAATTTCTATAGAAATAGTTCTGATAAAAAATTTTCTATAGAAAAAATTAGATAAAAATTTTCTGTACAGAAAAATTTTCTATTAAAAGTTTTTGATAAAAAAATTTTCTATATAAAAAGTTTTGATACAAAATTTTCTGTAGAAAAATTTCTGATACAATTTTTGCACAGAAATACTATAAAAAAAATTTCTGCAAAAAAAATTTCTACAGAAGCATTTTATGCCGAAAAATATTTTAGCGGAAAATTTACTATATACAAATATTTTATGCCGACAAATTACAAACAAAAGGAAAAATTTAACACATAAAAGTTTTATATACAAACAAATGTTTGATAAAAAGCGGGAGGTAAAGAAGAGATAAAAGTTACAAGTTTTGAGCGCTTGATTCTGTTAAGACAATCATTTTTCTACAAAACAAAATTTCTATAAAAAAATATTTTTCTACTAAAGTATTAAAGAAACTTATACACAAAATTTTTTCTAACGAAGAATTTTCTATATTCAAAAATTTTCTATATTCAAAAATTTTCTATATGGAAAAATTTACTAGAGAAAAGTTATATGTATATAGAAAAATATTCGATAAAAAAGTGGGAAGTAATGAAGAGATAAGATTGAAAATTCTTGTGTGTTTAAAATTGTTAAGACCCTTCGCTGTAGTGTCTATACAAAAGTATAGGCTCCTAGGAATGCTCCTCATGATGATCATGGCCGAACTGACCATGAAAAATAGTCCCGGCAATGGTGTCCCAACCAACATTTATAAGAAAAATTTTCTACTACAATAGTACGTTATCGTAATAAATTTTGATCCTAGTGCAATATATTTTCGATATTCTAATGAAAGAGGAATTTTCTGTATACCTATTTTTTTCTAGCAATTTTCTACCAACAATTTTTCTATTGAAAAATTTTTTATCGAGAAAGTTTCAATAAAATAATTTCAATACAAAAAAAATTTTTTATAGAAAAAATTTTTTTCCAAAAATTTTTATAAAAAATATTTTAAATAAAATTATTTTACCTAAAAAAATTCCTAAAGAAAAAACTTCTAGAGAAAAGTTGTATATAAAAAAATTTTCGACAGTTATTTTCTGAATATCGACGCATTATATTCAAAAAGTGCTATCTACATTTTCGACCAAAATCGTTTTTAATGGGAACGTGTTCCTTGGCTTGTCTTTTATATGTCATATAAATTTTAAGAAAGAAAAATAATTTTAAAACATCTTTTTTTATAAATTGTGTTTGTGCTATCTACATAAAATCAAAAACTAGTGATATCTACATTAAAAATATTTGTAGATATAATAACAATTGTTGTAAAATATACATTGTAATTTATGATAAATCAACGAAATGGATTTCTAAAATATACTCGGCCTTTGACCTTTACAGATTGTAAATACAGGTCATTATAATAAATCTTGTTTTTTTCAAAAAACTCATTCTTTTAATTAAAATTAGTGATATTCTGATAAAAGCCTCAATTTTCATTATATTTTATTTTTTTGTTGTTAAAATAATGCTATCTACTAGCTTTAGTATTTAAAACGATAAAATTTTAACTCGTAAAAAGTGCTATCTACTATAGAAGCGCAAATATAAGGAGTTAATAAAAAAACTTAATTTGTACAAAATCTTAGCCCCAATTTGTATGGTATTGTAAAACAAAGTTTATTTACTACTCTTATAGTTAATGACAAAAACAGTTTTTTCGTTCTCCTGTAAAATTGTGAATTTGCAGATAGCACTTTTTGAATATAAACCCTCGATATATTTTTTTGATTAATTGAAAAAATTACACTTAACAAATTGCTACAAAAAAATTCTATAAATACAAATTTTGAATAGAAACAATTTTTACCAAAAATTTCTAATAGAAAATTTCTAAAATTTATAAATGAAAAATTTCTAAAATTTATGTATGAAAAATTTCTAAAATTTATGTATGAAAAATTTTCTACTCAAAAAACTCCTGTTGAAAAATAAAAAAGTTTTAAATAGAAAACTTTTCAACAGGAAAATTTTCCAGAAAAAGTTTTATATAGAAATATTTTTGATACATTTTTTTGAAACCATTTTTGGTATTTTTTTTATAGAAAAAATAATACGAAGAATGTTTAAAAAGATTATATTTTCTTAATAGGAAACATTATTTTCCTCTTAAAAAATATTTATGCAGATAATTTTGAGAAAAATTTTATACAGAGAAGTTATTTGAAAGTCTTAAAGCTTTACAAATTAAACAAAAAATGCAATTTGGACTAATATGTAATTCAAATTTCTTAAACAAAAGATGTCGAAAGCAATTTTGTCCACTCTCAAATAGATTAAACCCAAATAGTTTTCTATTTCCCCTTATTATTAAATCACTCCATGTACAAACAATTTATGTCTATAACAATATATTGTTACATACTCAATACCTTAATAATATAAATGTAATAAATGTTTTCCCATTTACGTTTACATTATGAATTTGTCTATGTGTTAATGTAATAATGACATTAATGTTATAAAAAAAAATACGAGTGAATATAATTCCAAACGTGTGTCTTGAAATTTCGCGTCATGGCAAAATAATCACAATTCTAAGACTACGGGAAATCCATCATTACATTAAACGTGAAAGAAAATGTTTGAAGATGAAAGGTCTTAAAAACTGTAGGAAGTTTTACAGGATGTTTGAGGAATATGATTTTGTACAGGGTGGCCCAAAAGTCGCGAACGGATTTGAAAAATTAATAACTTCTCTAATTTAACTATTATTATTATTTTTCTTTTAAGAACTTGTAAAATCAATCTGGGAGATTAATTATGAAAGGTTACCACGTTATCCAGCGAACCAAAATCATAGAACTTTATTTTGAACATCATCAACGATCAATAATTCAAACTCAACGAGCCTATCGTCGTCATTTTAATGTGCGGAATTCACCATCCGAAACAATGAGTCGACGCTTAGTGACACGTTTTCAGGAACAAGGCTCAGTGAGGAATCTTCCACGAAGCGGAAGACCACATTCTGTTATTAGTAAAGCAAATATTCAACGCGTTCTGGAGAGTGTTGAGGAGAATCCTGAAACATCAACTCGAAGGCGCTCTGCTGAGGTCGGCGGTTTTTACGCAAAATATTAAAGGCAATTTTACATCTTTTCACATACAAGGTGCAGTTAGTGTAAGAACTAAAGCCATGAGATTCCCAAGAACGATTAATTTATACAGTTTGCTTTCCCCCCTTCGGCCTTTTTGGGCCACCCTGTATTTATTGTATTACAGCAATTTAGACAATAAGATACCAAAAGACATGCTGACATTTTGTCATCTCAACACTCAACTCATGCCGGTGGCAAATATATATATATAAGTATACACATTTGTGTATATATGTATATGTGTGTATGCAGGTTCTGTTGTAGAAATCCAATAACTTGAACATGAGTAACATATAAGATATTGTTTTATTACTTATTGTAAACAAAGATCGCAATAGAAAGAAAAATATACCCTAAAACACTTGAATAAGGAATAATTTAAAAAATATCATTGAGTATTTGCTTGTGCTTTAAGAATTTGAATTTTGATTAAAAATTGACAAAAAGAACTTTTGACATTTTGTACAGTTCTTTTTATAATTTATGGCTCAACCATAAATTTTTAACACTTTTTTTAAAATCGAAAATTTTTGTATTAGTTAGCCTTAAAAAATTTAAATTATTATGTTTGTTCCCGTACTCTAACGAAACAACCCAAAACAGTCCAAAGTTGTCAGAAATTACCCAAAAAACAACAATTTGTATTGAAAATTTTGTACGGGAACAAGTTTGAGTAAGTTTGGGTAGTTTCGTTATAGTACGGGAACAAACATATTCTTTCTTCTGTTTTTCTTGTCTTTATTTCTTATACAAATTTTTCTTTATTTTTATGATCAAAAACAATAAATATATATTTCCTTTCAAACATTATTCTCCAGAAAAGTAAAAAATATTATTAAAGGGCATAAAGTTATTCATAAACAGCACAGCATGAATGAACGAATGGATGGATGGATAGATGAATGAATGAATGAATGAAAAGATGTACAATAACAAAAGACATCTTTGTTTGTAACCTATTGATATTAAAATATCTCAAACAAATATTTTTATAACATAACACACATATGTTTCTATGAAAAGGGGCTGTAACAATTATAAAAATGTTAGAATAATAACAAATACAAATCATTTTTTACTGTGGTTTTTTAGGGTTTTTTTGAAATTCAAAAAATATTTGATCTATTGTATTCGGAATATAAAAATAAATTTGTCAATGTTTACTTAACTGTGCACAATAGGGCATTAAGGGATTTTTTGATGTTTACAGTTTCAAAATGAAAACTTTTAATTTTAAATGATAAACAATTAATCTTAGGAGAAATAAGAAAAATCAGTATAATGATGAATACATCGGAAAACTTCCAAAATTAGAATCAAGTTATGGTCCCTTTAGTTTAAAAATGCTCGAATGAACTTCTGAGACGATTTTACAATAATTTACCAGCTGTAGTGCTGGCTGAGACAAGAACAATCAAAATATGGCTAAGGACGTCGGGCTAGTAACCCACTCCTGGAAAAAATATTTACTATGAAAAAGATAAAATTAGAATAAAAACGGAACCCCTAATGATAGAAGAGGGCGTCCGAGACTTCGTCGAAAAGACAAAGTCGGAAAAACCCTCCAAAGCTTGACCTACGAAATTGGAGATTATGCGCACAAGATCGAAGCGTATGGAGTTTTAAAATATACTCGGGTTTTGATCCTACCAGGTTGTTAAAATGGGCTATTTAAGTAAGTAAAATCTTAACGTATTTTCATATTTGTTTCCAATCGATTTTGTTTAAAAGATGTAATTTTACTGAAATAATCGGTAAAATCCCCCTTAGTTAAAAAAATACCAAACACATATTTATATTGTACTTCTTCAATCTCTATTTAAACCATATTTCTGAATTCATTGCTTTCAAAGATAAAGAGTGCTCTAAATAAAATTTGTAGTTGGATTTTCTTAAATAAAAATCAAACCTTTTAATATAAAAACTCTACAAAATACGCAAATATAATGACATATTATACAAAATCATTTAGCATTAAAATGTTTACTTAGTACTCGGGTTTTGCAAAATTATCGACTTTTTTCGAAAACCCTCCCATTAAAGATTTTGCAGTTGCTTCTGATACCTTTTTGGAGCATGTGTTCCACCTGCGCTTAAAATCGGATATGTTCTTGGAAATCTTTCCTGTGTTCTTCAATTCCTTTTTTACCAGAGCCCAATACCTTTCCACAGGCCGAAGTTCTGGACAGTTAGGTGGATTTGCCTCTCGTGGTACAAAAATGACATTATTCTTTGAGTACCACTCAATTGCCTTTTTTCCATAATGGCATGATGCCAAATCGGGCCAAAAAAATGTAGTCACTCTGTGCTCTCTTAAAAAGGGTAACAACCGTTTTTGTAGGCACTCCTTTATATAAATTTCTGTGTTTATTGTGCCTGATGCCACAAATACTTTACTTCTTTTGCCACAAGTGCAAATAGCTTGCCACACGAGAAACTTCTTAGGGAATTTTGTTTGTTTTTTTGTGCGAAACTCTTGCCGAACATTGCCCCGTTTATCAGCAACATAAAAATCTTGACCAGGAAGTTGAGAAAAGTCGGATTTTTTTTGAAAAGTTTTAATTATATTTTCACGAACTTTTTTTTCGCAGTCCATTTTGATTAAAATAACTATTGAAAATTAATAATTTCTAAAATAATAGTATCTGACATATCTATAGAAACTAACTTGATCAAAAAATAAATTATTAAATAAATTTTGTCTAAAATTGTAAATGCATATTTTTTTTAGAACACTCTTTATGAAAAGCTTATTTTTACCCCATTAGTCGAACAAGTACCAAACAAGCGTTTGATTGTCGTTAATTGATGTTTATTGTCTTAGAAGGTATATGTGATGTTGGTCTAATTTGAAAGCGACACATCTCATAACGTCAAATAAGTATTGGTCAACCTTGAAAACGCGCATAGGTCTTCCCTACATCTTGTTTTGTGTAGTTTTGTGTAGAAGCTCCCTTTCTCTATGCGCTGTTGTACGTTTTTTGAACCATATATGTGGTTCAACAAAAAAGTACAAAAAATTTGTTTTTAAACCCTTTTCTTTTCGAAAAAGTGCTCAACACGTTTCCTCTTATTTTTATAACTGATCTCAACTCAATTTAAGTCATGTTCAAAAAATAAATCAAAAATGTACCAAATAAATGTCTTATATTTCTTCAATATCAATCGACCTGTCTATAAATTATATATCTTAATTGGTTTAAACAGTTTTTAAAGACCAATTTCGTTTTTGTTTATACGAATTTCAGTTTCGAAGATATAATATTACCGACTTTTCCCTCAAAATTGAAAAAAGTACTAAATATGTATTCAATATTTTGTGCCTGACAATCGACTTTTCAATAAATTTCATTTCTAGTTTTATTGGTTCAAGAGATGTACAGTGTTAAGTAACAAAGAACTTACCCTTAAATTTGATTTCGCCTTTTTATCTCTTTTCATTCCCAAAATCGAAGAAGTACCAAACACGTGTTTAATATTTTTTTCATTGGTTCAAAAGTTAAAAAATACACTTTTTGTCCCCTATTTGTTCTATTTTCCAGAAAGTACCACATCAATTTTGATCCTATTTCAATTTCGATCCCATTTTAATCTCTTATCGATTAATAAATCCAAAAAAAAACCGATATAAAAATTTTTCTTTTAGAAAAATTTTCGATATAAAAATTTGTCTTATAGAAAAATTTTCGATATAAAAATTTGTCTTATAGAAAAATTTTTGATATAAAATTTTTTCTTATAGAAAAATTTTCGATATAAAAATTTTTCTTATAGAAAAATTTTCGGTATAAAATTTTTTTTTATAGCAAAATTTTCGATATAAAAATTTTCTTATAGCAAAATTTTCGATAAAAAAATCTTTCTTATAGAAAAATTTTCGATAAAAAAAATTTTCTTATAGAAAAATTTTCGTTAAAAAAATTTTTCTTATAGAAAAATTTTCGATAAAAAAATTTTTCATATAGAAAAATTTTTGATTTTAAAATTTTTTCTTATAGAAAAATTTTCGATATAAACATTTTTTTTATAAGAAAATTTTTGATACAAAAATTTTTCTTTCAAAAGAATTTCCGATATAAAAATTTTTCTTATAGAAAAATTTTCGATGATATAAAATTTTTTTCTTATAGAAAAATTTTCGATATAAAATTTTTTCTTATAGAAAAATTTTTGATATAAAAATTATTCTTATAGAAAAATTTTCGATATAAAAATTTTTCTTATAAAAAAATTTTCGATATAAAATTTTTTCTTCTAGAAAAATTTTCGATATAAATTTTTTTCTTCTAGAAAAATTTTCGATATAAAAATTTTTCTTATAGAAAAAATTTTCGATATAAAAATATTTCTTATAGACAAATTTTTGATATTAAAATTTTTTTTATAGCAAATTTTTAATATCAATTTTTTTTATAGACCCATTATTAATATAAAATTTTTCTTATAGAAAAATTTTTAATATAAAATTTTTGTTACAGAAAAATTTTTAATATAAAATTTTTCTAATAGAATAATTTAGGATCATTATTTATTATAGAATATTTAAATTTTTCTTATAGAATAGTTTAAGGTTATTATTTATAGAATAATAAATTTTTTCTTATAAAAAAATTGTCGATGTAAAATTTTTCTTATAGACAAATTTTCGGTATATAATTTTTCTTATAGAAAAATTTTCGATATAAATTTTTCTTATAAAAAAGTTTAAGTTTAAAGAAAATTAAATTTTGACAGTTTTTATAAAGAAGGAAATAAATAATGAATAAAAAAAGATAGTTACAAAAAGTCATATTTTGCGAACTATTGTAATCGCTTCAGCTGACCCATTTTTAGAGCCTGATTGATACTTGCTTCCAACTACGTTCATGTTGCCTCAATTTGCTTTTATAAAACAGTCTTTATAAAATAAAACCCTCGTAAAAATTATATATAAGACATATTAGTGACGGTAATAGATTCATCATAGAAAGCTAAATGCAACACTTTGTCACATTAATTTTAATATCAATAATGTTATTATAGTGAAGTAACATGATTTCCATCTAAATTAAATCTAAAAGAGAAACTAGGAATTTAATTTTTCTAGGAAATTCCCCCTTTAGTCTTATTATTTTTTATAACAACAATTTTCCACTTGTTAAAGACATGGAAAGCAGCAGCATATGTTTGTTGAGACGACTTAAGACGTGTGTGTATGTGTGTGTGTGCATTTGTCCGTCCGCCTTACAAGTAAAACAATTGCTTTTTCCACATAATATAGAAACGTGTAAACATCTATCTGCTAAGTATTTACTATATACGATATAATATTTTGTATTAAATCATAGTCAATATGTTTTTCATTTAAGTGTAACTAGAGATGACTGTCTCAGGCTTTGGCTCCTTTTCTTCACCTTCTACAATAACTCGCTTATGTCAAAAGCATTTCTGGGAAATTTGTCGGAAAAACAATCAGATTCTGTAGTGTTTGCAAGTGGCAGACAACATCAAGGAGCAGAAAATTGAAATCAATAATTTCATTTTAGATGCCAACACTTATCCTTATGTTTTCCACAAATTCAATCTGCCAATAAAATAAAGCAGCAGCTACAAGGATAACAATTCCCTGTTGTAAATTAACAAGAATTTTTTTTTATAAATATTTTATAATAACATTTTAACTGAATTTAATGCTTTTCTATTTATTGTTAACTGAATTGTAAATTTAAGTTGGTCATACACCCTCTAAATTACTTTAAAATGGCTAAACCATTTGTTGGCTGACCTTAATATTCTTTAAGAACATTTGCTAGACTTAATGGTAAAAGAGTAGAAATTTAAATATCAGGGCTGCTGTTGCCATCGATGCCCTTGTCTCGCTCCGCTTATCTTTTAAGGATTCTCTGTAAGGACTTGTATAGTTTTAAGCTTTTTGGTATTATTTACTAAGTAAATCTATCGCAAAGTTAATATTCTTGTCTTTTCTCGTCTTTTCATTATTTTTTTTCTTATTTTGGCCTATATTTTCCCTTGGTTTTTTGTTATAATGAAACTGGAGAAGAAAACTACAAATAAGGGATATTTTCCTTTTTTCTTAAAGTTTTTCTTTTATTACGTCTTGTTCTCTATATATTTATTTCATTGATTTTGTGCTGTAATTTTTTTTCGTTTTTTGCAAAAAGCAACAATAATTTTTAAGACGATATTTGCCTGGTAGCAGATTTTTTATATAGTTTATTTCTTCCTTTGCCAAGTTTTTTTCTTAAGAGTATTTTATTTCTATTCAAGGTTCAAAGTTCTTTAGGTTCTAACCCGTATTTTGTTTTTTTTTTATACTTTACATATTATTTTGTATATATGTTTAAAAGCACAGTAGTTTCATTAGAAAGGTTGGCGGTCAGAAGACATTTCTTTAGAAAATCTAAGGATAGGCAGAAACTTCTATAGAAAAGTTGACGATAGGAAGACATTTCTGTAGAATAGTTGACGATAGGAAGACATTTCTATAGAAAAGTTGACGATAGGAAGACATTTCTATAGAAAAGTTGACGATAGGAAGACACTTCTATAGAAAAGTTGAAGATAGGAAGACATTTCTATAGAAAAGTTGACGATAGGAAGACATTTTTATAGAAAAGTTGAAGATAGGAAGACCTTTCTATAGAAAAGTTGACGATATGAAGACATTTCTATAGAAAAATTGACGATAGGAAGACATCTCTATAGAAAAGTTGACGATAGGAAGATATTTCTATAGAAAAGTTGACGATAGGAAGACATTTCTATAAAAAAGTTGACGGTATGAAGGCATTTCTATAGAAAAGTTGACGATAGGAAGGCATTTCTATATAAAAGTTAACGATAGGAAGACATTTCTATAGAAAAGTTGACGATAGGAAGACATTTCTATAGAAAAGTTGACGATAGGAAGACATTTCTATAGAAAAGTTGACGATAGGAAGACATTTCTATAGAAAAGTTGACGATAGGAAGACATTTCTATAGAAAAGTTGACGATAGAAAAACATTTCTATAGAAAAGTTGAAAATAGGAAGACATTTCTATGGAAAAGTTAACGATATGAAGACATTTCTATAGAAAAATTTACGATAGGAAGACATCTCTATAGAAAAGTTGACGATAGGAATATATTTCTATAGAAAAGTTGACGATAGGAAGACATTTCTATTGAAAAGTTGACGGTATGAAGGCATTTCTATAGAAAAGTTGACGATAGGAGGGCATTTCTATGGAAAAGTTGACGATAGCAAGGCATTTCTATAGAAAAGTTGACGATAGGAAGGCATTTCTATATAAAAGTTAACGATAGGAAGACATTTCAATAGAAAAGTTGACGATAGGAAGACATTTCTATAGAAAAGCTGACGATAGGAAGACATTTCTATAGAAAACCTGACGATAGCAAGACATTTCTATAGAAAAGTTGACGATAGGAAGACATTTCTATAGAAAAGATGACGATAGGAATACATTTCTATAGAAAAGTTGACGATAGGAAGACATTTCTATAGAAAACTTGACGATAGGAAGACATTTCTATAGAAAACTTGACGATAGGAAGACATTTCTTTAGAAAATTTGACGATGGGGGACCTTTCTATAGAAAAGTCGACAATACGAAGACATTTCTATAGAAAAGTAGGCGATGGGAAGACATTTTCATAATAAAATCACGATTGGAGAACATTTCTATAGAAAAGTTGACGATAGCAAGACATTTTTATAAAAAAGTTGACGATAGCAAGACATTTTTATAGAAAAGTTGACGATAGTTAGTTATTTCTATGGAAAAGTTGGCGATATTAAGACATTTCTATAGAAAAGTTCACGATAGGAAAATATTTCTTTAGAAAATTTAGAAGAACATTTCTATAGAAAAGTTTATGATGGGAGAACATTTCTATAGAAAAGTTCACTATAGGAGAACATTTATGTAGAAGTTGAAGATATAAAAATGTGGGTATCTTAAAATTTCTAATGCCCATTGTCCAGAAAATTCATAATATAAGTTATTTTCAATGCAGTAGATTATTGTTATGTATCTTCGACTACTTCATCTATGAACAATTTAATGGAGAATTTGTGTTTTTCAAGCAATTGCTGCGAAAAAAGAAAATCATTCGCCAACAGCAAACCACTATCTCGGAACTGGGTTACAAGGATTCTATTCATTTAACCCCTCGACTTTTAGCGAATAACAATCTGTGTGTCTTTCAGTCTGTCTGGCAGTTGATACAAAGAACTGTGTGACTTAACATCGAAGTGTCGTCTTGGCCTCCTGCTCCTTTACTTCACTTTCGATGGGTAATTTGAGTATTATTGTAGCAATTTGCAGTTTGTAATTTGTGTCTGCCTCCCAGTCTAAGGCGTATATTCAAACATTGTTATCATTTTTTGTAAGCAAAAGATTAAAGGACTTCAGTCTTTCTATTTTGCTTGTTTAAGTGAGTCTGTGTAAAAGAATTTTGTGTATATTTTCTACTGAAAAAGAAAACGAAAATGCTTCTGATTGTTTCTTAAATTTCAATTTACTTGCGGCCATATGACAATGAATGAAGTGATTTACTGAAGAATATTTGTTTAAGTATTTTCTTCATTTCGCTGCCTTTTTCCAAGTTTTGTATTTGTTTTTAAAATTACGCTGTTATTACCCTGGTCTATCCTAGGGTAGATAGTATTTTATTTGAATTTTTACTTTTTTTAGTAACGTTAAGTAATTTATTTACTATTTTTTTTTTCTTTCTCTTCCTTTGTCGCTTTTTAATTTTTTTTTTTTTTCGTTTGATTTAATCTTAATTTCAGAAAATTTGCTATTGCCTTAAGGCTAATGACATAGAAATTGTTTATTAACATTTAAGCGAAATTTTTCGATTTGAAATTAAAATTATTAAAGGCTTAGTGTAGCATAAGCTGCTGATATTTGCTGGTAACCACGATAAGAACAAATTGCTCGGTTCGTTTTTTGATATTGAGTTTTATGTTTAAGGATTTAATGGATTGTAATAAAGTTATAAAACGAATTATTTATTATTGGTGGCATAAGTATTTTTAGAACAAAAGTAGAATAGATAGTTTCTAGATATAGAAACTGTTAAAGATAGAAGAAAATTTCTAAAGAAAACTTAATTTAAGGAAGACATTTCTATAAAAAAGTTAACATTTCTATGGAAAAGTTAACGATAGCAAGACATTCCTACAGAAAAGTTAACGACAGGAAGATATTTCTATAGAAAATTTGACGATAGGAACACATTTCTATGGAAAAGTTGACGATAGGAGGACATTTCTATAGAAAAGTTGACGATAGGAAGACATTTCTAAAGAAAAGTTGACGATAGTAAGACATTTTTATAAAAATGTTGACGACAGGAAGACATTTTTATTGAAAAGTTGATACAAGGAAAATATTTCTAGCGAATAGTAGACGTAAGAAAGACATTTCTAAAGAAAAGTTGAAATAAGGAAGACATTTCTAAAGAAAAGTTGATGTAAGGAAGACATTTCTATCGAAAATTTGACCTTAGGAAGACATTTAAATAAAAAAGATTACGACAAGAAGACATTTCTATAGAAAAAATGATGATAGGAAGATATTTCTATAGAAAAATTGACGATAGGAAGACGTTTCTATAGAAAAAATGACGATAGAAAGACATTTCTGTAGAAAAGTTGACGACAGGAAGACATTTCTTTAGAAAAGTTGACGATAGGAAGACATTTTTATAGAAAAGTTGATGATAGGAATACATTTCTATAGAAAAGTTGACGATAGGAAGGCAATTCAATATAAAAGTTGACGATAGAAAGACACTTCTAGAGAAAAGTTGACGATAGGAAGACATTTCTATAGAAAAGTTGATGACAGGAAGACATTTCTATAGAAAAAATGATGATAGGACGTTAGGAAGACATTTCGATGGAAAAGTTGACATTAGGAAGACATTTCTATAGAAAGGTTGGTGTTAGGAAGACATTTCTATAGAAAAGTTGACATTAGGAAGGCATTCCTATAGAAAAGTTGACATTAGGGCGACATTTCTGTAGAAGAGTTTACGTTAGGAAGTCATTTCTATATAAAATTTGAAGTTAGGAAGACATTTCTATAGAAAAGTTGACGTTAGGAAGTCGTTTCTATAGAAAAGTTTACGTTAAGAAGACAATTTTATAGAAAAGTTGACGTTTAGAAGGCATTTTTATAGAAAAGATGGCACTGGGAAGGCATTTTTCCATAAAAGACATAAGTTTTAATTTAAATTTTTCTTTAAAAAATTAATTCTTTAAAAATAATATTGTGTTATATTTTTAATCGATTAATTAATGTATTATTTATGTTAATATTTTGTCAATAAATCGCACAAGTAAACAATTAATATGTTTTTAATTCATTATTTATTATTTAAATATCAAATTAAAAATTCACTTCGCAGCTGTTATTTTTCTGTATTAAAAGCCATATCATCTAACTCACAAATGAAACAAATTCTCGTGTTTACATTACAGACTTACTTTCTAAGCTTTTTTAACAATTTCACAATTTATTCAGTAAATTAAGAATATTGAGTTAATCGTTTTGGTGTTTATGCTGCACTAATATGCAAATGTATAATAATTAATATTTATAAATATTTAATTTTCTATGCATTTACATTAAAATAACAACAGAAATACTTTATTGTTATAACAAGATAATAAAAGTTTATTTATTAGAAACGTCTACTTGCTTATTAGAGGTTATTAGGGTGTCAATAAATATGACTTTTTCTGGTTAAACTTATAACAAATATAGCAGTTATTAATATTTCTTTAGAAAAGTTAAAGATAGAAAGACATTTCTATAGAAAATTGACGAAAGGAAGACATTGTTATAAAAAGTTTGCAGTTAAAATAGATTTCTATAGAAAAGTAAACGATATAAAAACATTTTTATAGAAAGGTTTCCGATAGGATAACATTTCTAAAGAAAAGTTGATGAAAAACCCAAAAAATGGTATCTTGAATAATTTCAAGCATTTCAAAGTCGATAGAAGCAAATCTAAGGTCGACAGCTTTTCTAAACTTTCATAAATACTTTCTTTTAGAAGCAGAAATCTAAGAGTAAACTAATTCACGATTATGATGCTTTTTAACGCTTGTTTGTAAAATATTATAAAGAACTGACGAATTGAAATACAGAACAGTTCAAATTTATATAGACCTCTAGGTTCAAATTTATATGGGCAATCGGTTTTAAATGTTTCAAAGTTTCAACGTCGCCAACGTCTTTAAAATTGTCTTCGTTTTCGTAGGTTTGAAATTTATCCACATCTGTATTTATAAGAAATTTTTCATAAAAAACATCAGTAACTGCAAGATGAATTCCGTGTGTCAACCATAACTGAAGCAGTGTTTGATTTTCAGATCCAAATTTGATTTTGAAAGTGAAATATTAGACAAGCTAATGGATAGCTTGTTTAATGGCTTCTTGAGTTTGCTTGGTATTGCATGTTCCAAAAATACGGCTGAGTCCCAGGTTACAAAATATACCGTCATATATCATCTTCCCCTTGCACTTGTCCATTCGTCCATTGTAAGGCACCTCTTGTTTTTATACCCACCATCAAAAAGAATGGAGGGTATATTGAGATTGTCATTCCATTTGTAATTTCCTTAATATTGGCTCAAAAATCAAAAACGATATATACTCTGAATCCTTATGAAATTCTAAGACGATTGAGCGATGTCCGATGTCTGTCTGTCTGTCTGTCTGTCTGTCTGTCTGTCTGTCTGTGTGTCTGTCAGTCTGTCTGTCTGTCTGTCTGTCTGTCTGTCTGTCTGTCTGTCTGTCTGTCTTCCTGTCTGTCTGTCTGTCTGTCTGTCTGTCTGTCTGTCTGTCTGTCTGTCTGTCTGTCTGTCTGTCTGTCTGTCTATCTGTCTGTCTGTCTGTCTGTCTGTCTGTCTGTCTGTCTGTCTGTCTATCTGTCTGTCTGTCTGTCTGTCTGTCTGTCTGTCTGTCTGTCTGTCTGTCTGTCTATCTGTCTGTCTGTCTGTCTGTTGAAATCACGATAACGCCTAAACAAAAAGAGCTAGCTCACTGAAACTTAGCAGAAACATTTGTCATCTATGAGAAAATTTTGGCATTGAAATTGGGCAAAATCGGTTAACATTTGACCATAGCTCCCGTATAACCTCGTCTAGACTAATCGCTTATTTGCTAATAAATGACAAATTATAACAGCTATGATGACAAAATTTAGTATCTAGAAGTTTTACATAAGCACTAGGCAGCATATACAATTTCATCGAAATCGGTTCACATTTAACCATAGCTCCCATATAAAAAACTTACGGAAACAGCCTAAATTCCACCTGAAATTCACTTCAATGCCAATAAATAATAAACTGTAATAGCTTTGGCCACTAAATTTAGGAAGTCTTATGTGAATGCCAGCCAGTGTGCAAAATTTTGTCACAATCGGTCACCATTTGACCATAGCTCCCATATAAAAAACTTACGGAAACACAAAAATACAAACTTAAAGGGCTACAGCAACAAAATTTTACAAAAGGAAGTCTTATGTCAATGACAGTCAGTGTGCAAAATTTTGTTACAATCGGTTACCATTTGACCACAGCTCCCATATAAAAAACTTACGGAAACACAAAAAAAAGGAGATTTATGTCCGTCTGTCCGTCAGATACAGCTCCTTAACTACAAAAGCTAGAGAGACAAAATTTTACAAAAGTATTTTTGATATGTAACAAAAGTTGTGCACTGAAAATGGACGAGATCGGTTCACATTTACTTAGAGCTCCCATATAACCCCGCCCCGGGAAACACATGAATGCTGATAAATTGAGTACAATTGTAATATTATGCAACTATTGGTCAGTATAACAGTAGCACCCCAACTATTGGTCAGTATAACAAATTTTATAGGAATCGGTCCATATTTGACTATAGCTTTCATATAAAAAACACTCCCGGAAACCAAATAATATTTAGCAAGGACCAATTAAAAGCTATTAAATTAGAAACTGAGACAGCTATTGCCACTAAATTTTGCAGATACGCTTTATATAAATACCAGCCAGTGTGTGAAATTTCGTTACAATCGGTTAACATTTTGCTATAATTCTTATATATATATATATATATATATATATATATATATATATATATATATATATATATATATTACATCCCCTTTTTTATATCTACAATCAAAAAGATTCTGAGGTACAAGCAGCATATTAAGATTATGTATACGGTAGATGCATTAGGAACTCATAGCAAAATATGTGGACCAGTCGTATTACTATCAACTTATTTATCCTAACTAAATATTATGCTAAACGAAAAGTATTTAACAACTAATTAATGTAAAACCATACCCGGTTACGATTAGGATTTTTTTTTTAAGTAAATAGGGAAACCACTTACACACTTTTGAATGTTGAACTACAAAGCTACTGCAACCGAAGTTATTCCAAATATTTTACCAAATATATCAAGTAGCGTAACAACTTTTTTCCAATTTGGTCCACGTTTTTAATTTGCTGCACCATCGTAGATATATGAGATATATTTCTAAATTTAACACAACTTGATCCACGTTTTGAATTTGCTGCACCCTCGTAGATATATGAGATATATTTCCAAATTTAACACAACTTGATCCACGTTTTGAACTTGCTGCACCCTCGTAGATATATGAGATATATTTCTAAATTTAACACAACTTGATGGTGGGTATATAAGATTCGGCACAGCCGAATATAACACTCCTACTTGTTTTAATTCTTCTGCTTCATTTCATAGACAAATTACGTGCAAATTTATAATGTTATTACTGAATAATACCAACAAAAAATTATGAAAAGTTAATAGCTAAAACCGCGGTTTTTTCGACAGTTTGCGGATTCGGTTTTAAGGAATATAAAACCGTGGTTTCGGTTAAAACCGAACTGCAAACCGTATCTACTCGAATGCTTGATCGATTGTCTTAAGCCTCCTATAGACTTACACACTTACATTTTCTTTTCTACAACTTAAATATTCATAATTTTCCTAATTCCCATTTCATTTCTTTTAATACTTTTCATTAATTTCTCATAATTTTGACATGTGAAATAAAGAAACCGAAACAACGTAAATGTAATTACTTTTGTTTTCAAAGTTTTAACAAACAAATACATTTGTAAATATTAATAAATCAAATTCTTACACACACGTAATGTGTGTTTGTATTCTGTAATATATTAAATTAAATTTATCTTTTCGAACTTTTATACATTTTAAGCAGACAAAAGAGGAAGATTCGAAGAAAATCGTAAAAAAAATCATTACACACATGTCAAAATGTTAATAAACATGATGTTTCTCATATAACCCCGTTCAAAGACCACTTGCATAACCCACCCGACACTATTAAATACAACGATATTTCGGTAATGATAATAAATGATATCCTTACAACTATAACAAGGAAATCAACACACAAATGGAAATAGACAACAAATAGAAAAAGTAACAAAAAAGCTAAGAAAAAAAATAAAACTGTTAACAAATTTCATTATTGTTATCAACACATTCATTTTATTAAATAAATGAATGAAATGAATAAGAATGAAAGAAATAAAATAAATAAAAATAGCATCAAGGATACAACTAACATTTAGCATTTAACATTCAAACAAACTCAAGAGGAAAAAGAAGAAGAAGTAGAGGACGATGAAGAGAATAAGTGGCCCAGACAACACAAGTCACACATATTTTCTCACTTAAAACAAAAAAAAAAAAACAAAAACGGGAGTAGGCAGCACTATCACTTTAACAATCACACCAACCTTAACACATACAACAATGAATACTCATACATATTCATTTCATCTTTAAATGTCTCGTGATGTGAAGATGAGTGTGAAATAGACAATTTTCTTAAAGCATAGTTTAAGGCTAAAACCAGCAAGAAATCAATAGACATAAAAACGAGACCAAATAAGTTCGTTCTCAAAGAACTTTGACTGTTAAGTAATCAAGACAATGAGATATAGGAAGATAGTTCTTTTTACTATAAATAAATTTTGTGTGTGTGTGTGAATATGGGAAAGAAACTATAATTGAGAATATTTCTAAAGGGAGATAAATAGTTTTTCTTTAAGTTCACAAATGTCATGAATGATGTTATTAGTAAAAGTTTTATTTGCTCCAAAGATTTCAATGGATTTGAAGTAGTCACTGAAGAAGTATAATTTAGGGTGTTCGAATAAGAATTTTTTATTTTATCATTCAAAAGTTATTGTTACTTGTGTGATAAGTAACGCCATCTGGTGAAAAAAACGGCTTGCTCAACTTTAGGCTTACACTTTTTCTTTATTTTGAAAAGAACCATCAGGGAACGCAGTTTACGATGATCATTCAAGATGACAAGATTTATCACCAGGCCCGCCACATTTGCCGATTTATCTGCATTTTGCCGATTTTTGACCTACTTTAAAGTTTTGACAGTTTTTATGAATATACATGACAAATCAGAGTTGAAAAAACGTTATAAGTTTTAAATAATTCCCATACATTGGAATTTTCAAATTTAGAAACGACATACAAATTTTTTATAAAATATTGTGGTATGTATATCAAATATTTTCTACAGAAATATACAATTTTTTTTATGAAAAAATTTTTCATTTTAAATTGTTTTTGCAAAAAAAAAAAATAATTTTATTTTTTTTTCTGTCGAAAAATTCTTCTTCATAATTTTTTTTGTTAAGAAAAATTTTTTAAATAAAATTTTTTGATTAGAAAAATTTTCTATGTAAAATTTTTATATAGAAAAACTTTCTACATACCTACAATTTTATTGTCCGTCTGTCTGTCTGTCCGTCTGTCTGTATGTCTATTGTCGGCACGATAAACCTTAACGAAAGGATATAGGTCACTGAAATTTGGCACAAATATTCATTTCTTGGAAAATTTTGGTATTGAATTCGGGCAAAATCGGTTCACATTTGACTATCTAAAATTTTCTATATAAAAATTTCTATTAAAAAATTTCCTATATAAAAATTTTAGACCAAAATTAAAGACCACAGTTTTAGCTTCGTGACGATATGTAACTTATCTGCATAAATGTGCATATTTAGACAAAAATGGGAAATTAGTGACATAAGCCAAATTTTGTTTTATTTGGTAAAATGTTATAAATCTAAAATTATCTTAAAATAAAGGTTAAAGATATAGCTTTAAATCTATTTATAAATTATCTTCATTTATCTGCATATTAAGGCTTAAATTTGTTAACAGTTAAATGAATTTATACAAAAATTATGGTAGTTTAAAAATTTCGGTTTTTGAAGCAAGTCTTCAAGATTTGACTAAAGTACCCCCTCTATAAAGGAGACTTCTTTTTTCGGCAAGCTAAGAAAAAATCTTTAAAATTTCATTCATATATGACATCAATAACAGAGATGTTTTTTTTTTGGTCTTTTTATTCTAGATTTTTCAGCTACTAAATCTTTCATAGTTAATCTTTAATCTTCCTCATAAGATAAAATCAGTTCTCAGCTTTTAATAAAAGAGTTAACTCTGTAGCTGTTACTATGTTTCCTCCCTTTTAAATGTAATTAATTATGACATCTTTTTCTATTAAGTCTATAATTAAATCTATTACATTTCATCCATCCATTTCGTTTCCATCCTATCAGTAGCAGTATCTTGAGGAGACCCCAAAATGCTTGTGTATGCAAAGCTCCTTTTAAAAGCATCAACACAAACATCGACATAAAACAAGAAGAGAAAAACATCTTTTAATCAACAACAACAATAACATCAACATCATCGTCAAGAACAATAAGCTTAAGTATAAATGATTTAAGGTTAGTGTTTGTGACAGCCACTATGACATTTCCTGTCAAAGGAATAATACAATGAAAGGTAGGGGTTACAGAGCTTACAAATGGACCCTAAAAGGATAATGCTCGCACAAAGAATATAAGAAGAAAAAAAAATTAAATGAACAAAATGGCGCCTGGATTTTCTTAAAATCAAAAAAAAAAATACAAAAAAAGAAGCTAAACGGCATATTAAATTACCCACATATAGCTATGGCTATGTTAGGATTGAAGATTTAAAGGATTTTTTCTTTAAATACGAATCCTTATATTACATATACAGTTTATACTTATAAGTAGAGGAACTGTCACAGCCTAAAAATTAATTTTTGTTAATTTTTATTCAAAATTTTTGTCCCAGGCTCTTGCACAGACTAATATGACACGGAGAAACAAGGCCCATAAACTTGCGCTAGGCTGAATGTCATATAAAGTTTAGAATTCAAATTCGATTCGGTAAAGAAGACAGAAAGTTATATAACAGAACGACTACAAAAACAGCCTTTATCGTTTCTGTGACAGCTCGGGTTTCCTACATATTTCTGGCTTAAATGATAGCAAATAAAGTTAGCAAATGCGCTTGAATCAAATCCATTCGACTGCCTAGAACATTTTCCTGTAGAAAGGAAACAAAAAATTGTAGAACACAAAAATGGTGTGATTTATAGCGCCAGTGGACCTCCTTTTTTAGAATTGTAATAGAAACTACTACACAATCTTTAAAGAATGATCTTTCAAAGCAAGTCAAAATTTATATATAAGATTAAAATGTAAAATATTTCAATAATTTTCCATATTTTTAAGAATTTTATTGCACCTGAAACAATCACAAATTTTATTTGGAACACTCCTTATAAATTGTTCACTGAAACTATTTTTTGACAAAAGTTCGATGTAAATGTTCAATATAAAATTTTTCAGTAAATATTTTTAATAAAAAATTTTAATCAAAAACTTTTTGTAAAAAATGCTTTTATAAACAAATTTTGTATAAATCAGCATTTATCAGGTATGTGACGGACATTTTTCGTTTTCAAATCGATCGATTTCAGACATATTTTTTAGCTAATTTTCGGTTATTTCCCTCAAAAAAAATGAAAATTTTGGCTTTAATCCTTTTGACTGATATTTTATCTTTAATTTGCTTTGAATTTTTTGGGAAAATAACCGAAAATTATCTCAAAAATATATCAAAAATCGATCGATTTGAAAACGATCGTTTTCCATCACATAACTGTATATAAGAATTTTCTGCTTTAAAATTTTTCAATAAAAATCAGTTTATCAAAAAATTTTAGTGTCCAAATTAAACATGGAAATTTTTCGATATGAAAATTTTCTATATACGAATAAAAATATACAAAAATATACAATTTTTTCATAAAAGAATTTATTTTTAAAAATCTTTCCTCAAAATTTTTTTATATTAGAATTTTCAATAAAAATTTTACTATTAAAAAATTTTTTATATAAGAATATTTCATAAAAATTGTTCTATATAAAAATTGTTTATATAAAGATTTCTTATTAAAAATATTCTTTAAAAATATTTTCGATATGAACAAAATTTTTTTATATGAGAATTTTTTGTAAAAGAATTACTCATCGAAAATTTTCTATATAAGAATTTTTCATTAAAAATTTTTACATTAAAATTATGCATTAAACTTTAATTTTAAGATTTTTCCTTAAAAACTTTAATTTTTAAGATTTTTCCATAAAAAGTTCTTATATAAAAATTTTTTCAGAAAAAAATTTTGATGTGAAAATTTTTCCACAAAAATTTTTGTCGAGTCTTTTGCATAAAAATTTTTCACTTTTGTTTCTACGTTCAAATTGCTCTTTAAAAATTATCTACATCAAAACTTTTTTATATAAATTTTCCTCATTGAAATGTTTACATTAAAATTTAGCATTAAAAATTTCAATATAAAAATTTTCTATAGAAAAATTTTTAGTCGAGAAAATTTTTCATAAAAAATTTATATTTAAAAGTTTTCCTTAAAAAATTTTTATATAAGAACTTTTCACGAAATTTTTTCTTTTTAAAAATCTTTTTTTAAAAATTCTTTATATAAGAACTGTTCACCAAAAATTTTCTATATGAAAATTTCTCATTAAAAATGTTATATTAAAATTTTGAATTAAAAATTTTCAACATAAAAATTTTCTTCAGAAAAAAATTTTGATGTGAAAATTTTTCATCAAAAATTTTCGTCGAATCTTTTGCAAAAAAATTTTTCACCTAACATTTTTTATATTCAAATTTCTCTTTAAAAATTATCTACACCAAAACTTTTCTATATAAATTTTCCTCATTAAAAATTTTTACATTAAAATTTAGCACTAAAAATTTTCAATATACAAATTTTCTATAGAAAAATTTTCGATATGAAAATTTTTCATCAAAAATTTTTGTCGAGTTTTTTGTATAAATTTTTTTTATCTAAGATTTTTTATATAAAACTTTCTCTTTAAAATTTTTCAACATAAAAATTTAGCATCAAAATATTTCTATATAAAAATATTTCTATAAATAAACATTTTTAATAAAAAAATTTTTATTCAAAATATTCTATAGAAAAAATTTTTGATATGAAAATTTTTTATCAAAAATTTTTGAAACGAGTTTTTTATATACGAATTTTTCATCAAAAATTACTAACAGAGAATTTTTTTCATTAAAAATTTGTTATTTCATTTGTTTGTTATTTTCGTTAAAATTTTTCCTGAAAAATTTTTTATGTAAGAATTTTTTATCAAAAATTTTGTATATAAGAATTTTTTATCAAAAATTTTCTGAATAAAAATTTCTCATTAAAAATTTTTACATTAAAAGTTTTCAATAAAAAAAAAATTTATAAAAAAAATGTTCGATATTAAAATTTTTCATCAAAAATTTTCGTCATGAGTTTTTTATATAAAAATTTTGCATCTAAAATTTTCTATATAAAAAGTTTTCTTTAAAACTTTTCTACATAAAAATTTGTCGTCAAAAATTTTCGATATTGAGATTTTATATATAAACATTTTTAATTAAATATTTTCTAGAAAAAAATTTCTTAGAAAAAGCTTCCATCAAAATTTATTTATAGGAATTTTCTATACAAAAAATATGTCATCAAAAATGTTTGTCAAAAATTTTTGAAACGAAAATTTTCTGTATAAATATGTACCAAGTTTTTTGTGAAAATTTACATAAAAAATTTTCTAAATATGCATTTTGCATTAAAAAATGTCTATATAAGATTTTTTCATCAAAAGTTTTCTATATAAAAAATTTTGTAAAGACAAAATTTTTATCAAAAATTTTCGATATTACAATTTTTTATATAGAAAATTTTTATTAAAAATTTTTGATATAATAATTTTTATAAAAAAAATTTCTTTAGAAAAACTATTATAAAAAATTTTCTAAAGGAAAGGTTTTATAAAAAAATTTCTTTAAAAAAACTTTTATAAAAATTTTAAATAATAAAAGTTTTATATAAGAAATTTTCTATGTAATGATTTTTCATTAAAAATTTTCTATATATGAATTGTTCATTGAAAAGGGTCTATCAGAACTTTTTATCAAAAATTTTGTGTATAAGTTTTTTCATCAAAAATATTCTATAAAGAAATTTTCTTTAAAAATTTTCTATATAAGAATTTTTTCTATAGGAGTTATTAATATTCGTCAAAAAATTTCTTTATACATTTTTTTTATCCAAAATTGTTTTTGTAAAAGTTAAAAACCATTCTTTAAAAATTAATTTGTAATACTCTATATTTGCCAGTTTTTTGGAGTAAACTCCTCATTTTAAGGGGGTGAACCAAAAGTTAATTTAGTTTTTTTTTTTTGGAGAGGGAGACACTCTAATATATATATTTGTTAATACATATATTTCATTTGCTTATCTTTGGTTTGCAAATCTTTACAAAAAGTTTTTTTTTCGCAAATTTATAGACGAAAATTCTTAAGCAGCCAAATAGAGATAAAATTTTATTTATTTAAGTTTAAGTCTCAACAAAACTTTTCACCATTTTTTCAAATTCAAAATACTTTAATGTTTGTAAAAAAATCTTTGTTAGAAGCCTTAATTTATGCAAACATTTTTCACAATTTAATACACCTTAGGTCTTTATTTAACGCCTAAATGCTTGCTATTTTTATTTAAAATTAATACTCTTACGCCTAAAGACATTCATTATAATTTAAAATTGTTTTATTTTTTTAAATAATCTTTCATGTTTTTCTTCTTAATTTCAGTTATTTTATACTTTTCTTCCATCATCATTGTCTCGTAATGTGTTTGCTTGATTAATTTCTGTTGAAAATTTTCAGATATTTAATTCCAAAATAAATTCAATAACGTGTGTTTCAGAATGTTTACATGATTTAATGGTATTTTATGTTCACTTTTTTCTACTTGTTTGTCATCATCATCGTCTACCCTAAGGGAATTTTCGTTTATACATAAATGTTGTACATTTAGGTAGTATATAAATTTTCCACTTTTCTTTATATATATACATTTTTTTTTTTGGTATTATCAGTCATCAGACATATGTATTTTTAAAAGTAAATATTTTATTGAACTGGAAAATTGCAAAAGAAATAAATGGTTTGGTTTCGTTCGGTTGTGTGTATTAGTATGTGTGTGTATTTAGTTCTCGTCAAAATAATTTCTATATAATTTCCCATCAATGCTTTACATAAAGCACATTTGTGGATATTTAATTTTTCTTGTAACAAATGATTTTTGGTTTTAAAAAAATGTTGTGGTTTTCGTTATTTTTTTTTTTTTTTTTGTTATATTAAGGTTAAATATTTGGCTTAAATTTCAAGCATATTAAATTGAATTTTAAATATTTATTAAACAATATTTTCTGAAATCAAATTTATATCTTGTATAAACATTTTTCTTCAGATTAATTGTGTATTAAAATACATATATACTAGAACGTCTTACAGTGACATCAATATTTTACAATCCGTATAAAAATATCAATATAAAAAATATGTAAACATAATATGTCCGTATTATTTAACTATTAAACACATACCTCATGCTACATTTTCCCACTCCTATAATTTATAATTTTTATATTATTAAAAGGCAATGTTGCCCTCTGTTCATATCAATATTCCTTTTGACCTCTTTCTCATTAAAGTAATTACACTAAAACTTTGTCCACATAAGTATTTTCTAAATATAAACCGATGAAGGAAATTCGGTAACAATCGATCCACAATTGACCCTAGCTCCCATATCAAGCCCTCGGCCGTAAATGTATTTAAATTTCGAATCTTTCAACATTTTCAAATAGTGAAATTTTGATAAACATTTTCATATAGTGGAATTTGTTATATAGTGAAATTTTGATAAAAATATTCATGAAGAGGAATTTTGATCAAAATTTCCTTATAGTGAAATTTTGGCAAAAATTCGTATATAGTGAAATTTTGGTAAAAATGTTCACATAGTAAAATTTTTAACAAAATTTTCATATAGTGAAATTTTGGTAAAAATTTTCATATAGTGAAATGATCAAAATTTTCATATAGTGAAATTTTGGTAAAAATTTTCATATAGTGAAATGATCAAAATTTTCATATAGTGAAATTTTGGTAAAATTTTTCGTATAGTGAAATTTTGATTAAAATTTTCATATAGTGAAATTTTGATCAAAATTTTCATATGGTGAAATTTTGATCCAAATTTTCATATAATGAAATTTTGGTCAAAATTTTCATATAGTGAAATTTTGATTAAAGTTTCTATATAGTGAAATTTTGATCAAAATTTCCATACAGTGAAATTTTTGTAAAAATTTTTATAAAGTAAAAATTTTATCAAAATTTTTATAAAGTGATATTTTGATGAAAATTTTCATATAATAAAACTTTGATCAAAAATAACATATAATGAGATTTTAATTAAAATTTTCATATAGTGAAATTTTGATAAAAATTTTCATATTGTGAAATATTTATCAAAATTTTCATATAGTGTAATTTTGGTAAAATTTTTCCTATAGTGAAATTTTGATCAAAATTTTCATATAGTGAAATTTTGATTAAATTTTTTATATAGTGAAATTTTGATCAAAATTTTCATATAGTGAAATTTTGATCAAAATTTTCATATAGTGAAATTTCGATCAAAATTTTCATATAGTGAAATTTTGATCAAAATTTTCATATAGTGAAATTTTGATCAAAATTTGCATATAGCGAAATTTTTATCAAAATTTTCTTATAGTGAAATTTTGATCAAAATTTTCATATAGTGAAATTTTGATTAAATTTTTTATATAGTGAAATTTTGATCAAAATTTTCATATAGTGAAATTTTGATCAAAATTTTCATATAGTGAAACTTTGATCAAGATTTTCATATAGTGAAATTTTGATCAAAATTTTCATATAGTGAAATTTTGATCAAAATTTGCATATAGCGAAATTTTTATCAAAATTTTCTTATAGTGAAATTTTGATCAAAATTTTCATATAGTGAAATTTTGATCAAAATTTGCATATAGCAAAATTTTTATCAAAATTTTCATATAGTTAAATTTTGGTCAAAATTTTCATTTTGGTAAAATTTTCCGTATGGTGAAATTTTGATCGAATTTTTCACATAGTGATATTTTGGTAAAAATGTTCATATAGTGAAATTTTTTAAAACTTTTCATATAATGAAATTTTGGTAAAAATTTTCATAAAGTGCAATTTTGGTAAAAATATACATCAGTGAAATTTTGTTCAAAGTTTTCATATTGTGAAAATTTGTTCAAAATATTCATATTGTGAATACTTGATCAAAATTTTCATGCAGTGAAATTTTGATCAAAATTTTCATATAGTGAAATTTTGATCAAAATTTTCATATAGTGAAATTTTGATAAAAATTTTCATACAGTGAAATTTTGATCAAAATTTTCATATAGTGTAATTTTAATCAAAATTTTCATGTAGTAAAATTTTGGTCAAAATTTCCACACAGTGAAATTTTGGTCAAAATTTTTTTATAGTGAAATTTTGGTCAAAATTTTCATATAGTAAAAATTAGGATTAAAATTTTCATATAGTGAAATTTTTTATCAAAATTTTTTTTATATTGAAATTTTGGTCAAAATTTTCATATAGTAAAAATTAGGATTAAAATTTTCATATAGTGAAATTTTTATCAAAATTTTTATATATTTAAATTCTAGTCAAAATTTGCATGTATTAGAATTTTGATCAAAATTTTCAATTTAGTGAAATTTTGATCAAAATTTTCATATAGTGACATTTTTATCAAAATTTTCATATAGTGAAATTTTGATCAAAATTTTCATATAGTGAAATTTTGATCAAAATTTTCGTATAGTGAAATTTTTATCAAAAATGTGTATAGTGAAATTTTGATCAAAATTTTCATATAGTGAATTTTTGATCAAAATTTGCATATAGTGAAATTTTACCAAAATTTTCATATAATGAAATTTTGATCAAAATATTTATATAGTGGAATTTTGATAAAAATTTTCATATAGTAAAATTTTGATCAAAAATTTGATATAGTGAAATTTTGATAAAAATTTTCATATTGCGAAATTTTTATAAAAATTTTGACCAAAATTTTCATATATTCAAATTTTGATCAAAATTTCCATACAGTGAAATTTTTGTAAAAATTTTTATAAAGTAAAAATTTTATCAAAATTTTTATAAAGTCATAACTTGATCAAAATTTTCATAAAGTGATATTTTGATAAAAATTTTCATACAATAAAACTTTGATCAAAATTGTCATATAGTGAGATTTTTATTAAAATTTTGATATAGTGAAATTTTGATCAAAATTTTGATGTTGAAAAATTTGGATCACATTTTTCATATAGTGAAATTTTGATAAACATTTTCATATTGTGAAATATTTATCAAAATTTTCATATAGTAAAGTTTTGATCAAAATTTTCATATAGTGAAATTTTGATCAAAATTTTCATATAGTGAAACTTTGATCAAAATTTTCATATAGTGAAATTTTGATAAAAAAAATATGTTCATATTGTGAAATTTTTATCAAAATCTTCAAACAATAATCGATGAAAAAGTTCTACATGAATGTAATTTTGGTTGATGAGGTTCTTTGAAGATGTGTTTATAGATAATAATATTAAACATATTTTCATTTACCTTTAACCTCTATAATGCTTTTTATTATTCATAATCGCATTTTAAAGCTACTAAATAATTAAGATAGCAAATAACCCGGTGACCTATAATAATTCCAACTTAATTGAAATACTACAGAAAAAACCTTTTCTTACTTCAAATTATTAATGATTGAAGGTTTGATTGATTGGCAGATTTGTTTGAGTTTGATTGATTGTGGAATTATTTATAAACCACAAATTACATTCATATTTTTTATACTTACAAAATATTAATGAAAAAAAAAAGAAAATAAGTGTCTCTCAATTTTTACAACTTAATAAACAGAATAATCGAAAACTAAATGGAGCTTAACTAAAGCAAACACTTGCCAACAACTTAAAAGTAGCAATATAAATATTTACTTACAATTACCTGCGTATCCTTGAAATATTTTAAGTGTCCTTTTTCAGAATTTTCACAAAATTAAATATTTGAATTTAATTTCTTTACTCTAGTAAAAATATACATTTCAAATTATTGTATAATTTCAACGAATTAAATGCATTAATGCCAATAAGACATTCCAATGCCAAAAATATTTTCTATTTAAAAACTTAAGCATTTAAATACTTAAGTTCTTCTTATAGCCAAAAATTGACATCTCAAGGACATTGAAATTTAATTTTTACTTAAAGATATTTTGTGGTCAACCTCAAGAAATTTATAAGAAATTCTTTAATTAATTTGCCTTAATGTAAAATTCTATTTTATTTTTGAACGGGAAACTTTTCATTTAAAGTTAAAAAAGAAAGTTTGAATTTTTGTATTTAAAAGAAATTAGTTTTTAAGGGAAATTTGAGTGATTTTAGTTTGAAGTGAGGGTGAGACAACGTCTGTTTGTGATGACCCACTGCTGGGTGATATAAACTTGTCAAAACTTGTTGTGGTATTAAATTTTTTTTATATAAAAATTAAAAAAGCTAATTTTTAGTATAGATTTTTTTGGTATTCAATCAATTTGTTTTCTTAAAAAATAAGGCTTTTAAATTTGAATGTTTTGGTAGTGAAACTTAGAATATTTGCTATATAGAAATTTTTTATAGAAAATTTTGCATATACAAATTTTTAATAGAAAATTTTCTATATAGAAAATTTTCTATTAAAATTTGTTTATAGAAAATGTTCTATATAGCAATTTTTTATAGAAAATTTTCTATATAGAAATTTTTTGTTGAAAATTTTCTATATAGAAATTTTTCTAATCAAAATGTCTATATAAAAATTTGTTATATAGAATTTGTTTTATAGAAAATTTTTATATAGAAAATTTTTTATTTAGAAATTTTTTATGTAGAAATTTTTCATAGAAAATTTTCTATATAGAAATTTTTTATAGCAAATTTCCTATATAGAAATTTTTTGTGGAAAATTTTCTAAATAGAAATTTTTTATAGAAGATTTTCTATACAGTACATTTTTCATAGAAATTTTTCTATATAGAAATTTTTCATCGAAAATGTTCTATATAGAATTTTTTTATAGAAAATTTTCTGTGTGAAATTTTTCATATAAACTTTTCTATATAGAAATTTTTTATAGAAAATTTTCTATATAGAAATTTTTAATAGGAAATTATGTATATAGAAATTTTTTAAATATAAATTTTTCACAGAAAATTTTCCATATAAAAATTTTTTATAGAAAATTTTTTATATAGAAATTTTTCATAGAAGATTTTCTATACAGAAAATTTTCTATATAAAAATTTTCTATATAAAAATTTTTCATCGAAAATTTTCTTATAGAAATTTTTTATAGAAAATTTTCTGTGTAGAAATTTTTTATAGCAAATTTTTTAATAGAAATTTTTTATAGAAAATTTTCTACAAAGAAACTTTTAATACATTTTCGATATAAACATTTTTTAGAGAAAATTTTCTATATATAAATTTTTTATAGAAAATTTTCTACATAGAAATTTTTTATTGAAAATTTTCTATAGAAATTTTTTATAGGAAATTTTCTATGGAAAATTTTTTATATAAAAATTTTCTATATAGAAATTTTTTATATAGAAATTTTTTATATAGAAATTTTTTATAGAAAATTTTTATTGAAAATTTTCTATATAGAAATTTTTTGTAGAAAAATTTCTATATAAATTTTTTATAGAAAATTTTCTATATAAATTTTTTATAGAAAATTCTATGTATACATTTTTTATAGAAAATTTTCTATATAAATTTTTTATAGAAAATTTTCTCTATAAATTTTTTATAGAAAATTTTCTCTATAAATTTTTTATAGAAAATTTTCTATATAATATTTTTTATAGAAAATTTTCTTTATAATTTTTTTTATAGAAAATTTTCTATATAAATTTTTTAAGAAAATTTTCTATATAAACATTTTTTATAGAAAATTTTCTATACAAACATTTTTTATAGAAAATTTTTAATATAGAAATTTTTTCCTGAAAATTTTCTTTATACAAATGTTTTATAAAAAATTTTATATATAGAAATTTTTTATAAAAAATTTTATATATAGAAATTTTTTATAGACAATTTTCTATATAGAAAATTTTTATAGACAATTTTCTATATAGAAAATTCTTATAGACAATTTTCTATATAGAAAATTTTTATATAAAATTTTCTTTACAAATATTTTTTATAGAAAATTTTCAATATAGAAATAATTTTTTACAAAATTTTCTATACACAATTTTTTTTAGAAAATTTTGATATAGAAATTTTTCATAGAAAATTTTTTGACATAAATTTTTCATAGAAAATTTTTATATAGAAAATTTTCTATATCAAAATTTTTCATAGCAAATTTTCAAATACAATTTTAAATATCAAATTCTCAAATATAAACTTTTCACAGAAAATGTTCTGTATTGAAATTTTTTATATTAAATTTTCGAAATCGGATTTTTTTTAGAAAATTTTCTATAAAGAAATTGTTCATAACAAATTTTTAATATAGAAATTGTTCATAGAAAATTTATTTAAAAGAAATTGTTTTTATATAATTTTCTCTATAGAAATTTTTCATCTATAATTTTCATTATAGAAAGTGTCAATGGAAGATTTTCTATACAGAAAATTTTCGCATAAAGTTTTCAATATGAAAATTTTTTATAAACAATTATATATAAAAAATAAATTTGTATAGAAAATTTTCTATATAGAAATTTTTAATAGAAAATTTTCTATATAGAAATTGTTCATAGCATATAAATTTTCATATTTAATTAAACAAAATTGTTTCTAATTTTATATTAATGTTATTTTTCTTTCTTTTCAGGTAAGTGGATTCAATACACAATTAAGACATTGTATTCAATAAAATGAGTTACAGTAAATATGGTAATTTTGAAATATTATTTTAAATGACATTATCTAAAGAAATTTAGAATTTATTTACTAATGTCCTAGTTAACAGACATTCAGAGTTAAATTACAGCATTACCCCTAACATCTTTTAATAGGTACTTTTAACAGTAATGGTTGAGCTTCAATTAGCAACAATTTATCAAGAACTAAGTCCATATTTTTCTCCATTTTTGTGAGGATTTCGCAATGACAGTTCAAGACGGAAATAATCTGCAATGAAATAAATAAAATAAGGAATTATTTCTATTTTTGTAATTTAATTCAATAAAATCTACATCTCTATATGGATTAACCATTTGCCTGCACATTCTCAGTTCCATCATGCCACCCATTAGGCTCTCAAGATCCCACATTTTCCTATGGGTTTCTTCTAACAAATTTAAAAATCTTTCACGATCAGTTTTACATAATCGACATCGACCACAAATACAATTTGGCTGCTTGCAAAATGTTTGTAATTTGTTGTTCCCTTCCAAATGTTGTAACAAACACTCGAGATAATTTAGAAAACATTTGGTTGTCTTTAACTCGTCCTCATAGAAGAAATACAATTGCTTAAGGCCGGCTAACATTTGACAGACCTTTTCAATTTCTTGTTCATTTTTTGAAAGTTTTTTAAATTCTTCATTGACAAATTCAGTTTTGTTTTTAAATTCCTTTTGCATTTCCATGGTTTCATTGATGAGGCAATTTGTTATATTTTCGAGGTGAGAGAAGACCAAAGAACCTGCGGAAATATCACTTTCTTTCTTTAAAAATAACTCACTAAATTTATACATTTTCTAATTTGCTTTCTATATTTTGGAAAAATAAAATGTCACTATTATAAATAATTATTTCCCAGCAAACAAATTGGTTTTAGCAAATTTGGACAGGAAGGGTTTAATCGACAAATATATTTTTTTTGTATAAAAAAGAAAACTAATAAAAATATCTATAAAAAAAATTTTTTAAGAAAATTTTCTGGAATTAATTATTCGAACTTTAAATTGAATTAATTGAAAAATTAGAAATGTGGAGAAAAACTGAAAAAATTATTTTTGAACGCGGCTAGTCGATTGCAATTTCTGTCCCGCCACAGGACGTCATCAGCACTTAGCGCCCTCGACCACAGTCGAGTTATCAAATTGCAGAGATAATCATCAATTTAACTCATTGAGTTTGATCGAACATCACTACGTTTAATTGATTGTGTATTCTCCTATTACTTGTTTTGCTCGATCTTTTCACTTGCCGTTGGCATGTAGAGAAGAACAAGACTTTTTGGTTTGATGCTATTTATAGAATAGTAACAGTGTTCACATATGTAAGTAAATTACATGAATGTATGTGTAAGTAAATGCAACGTGCCCTTTGCTTTTTAATTATTTGGAATTAATTATTCGAACTTTAAATTGAATTAATTGAAAAATTAGGATTAATCAGGCTTGAGTTCATTTTTAATTTTCAAATTATTAATTTGAAAATTTGAAAGTAATAATGGGGAGAAAAACTGAAAAAATTATTTTTGAACGTCAAATTTTAGGAACATAATTCTTAATAGTTATGTTTGTAAATTTAGTAATAATGCCAGGTTTTCGATCTGTCTAATTTGGCGATAATCCTCCTGAAGAGATGGCTTAACCAACCATCGAAACGCGTCGAGGAATTTGGTTTCTCCGCAAACATTTTTTGGCTTTTTATCAATAAATTGGTCTGTTACATTAATAAATAAATGTAACAGATTTGGGATCAAATGCAAATACACTTCTTTTTGAATAATATTTACATCCCGACTATTTTGTTATTTTTTGGTAAAAAATTTTTTATAAAAAAATTTTCATAAAAAATTTTTTATAAAAATTTCTATATAGAAAATATAGAAATTTTTTTATATATAAATTTTTTTAGAAAATTTTCTGTAAAGAAATTTTTATAGAAAATTTTCTTTATAGATATTTATATAGAAAATTTTCTATATAGAAATTTTTCTACAAAATATTTTATAAAGAAATTTTTATAGAAAATTTTCTATGAAGAACTTTTTATAGAAAATTGTCTTTATAGAAAATTTTCTATATAGAAATTTTTATAGAAAATATTGTATATAGATTTTTATATAAAGTTTTCCATATAGAAATTTTTATAGAAAAATTTCTATGAAGAAATTTTTATAGAAAATTTTCTATATAGAAATTTTTATAGAAAATTTTTTATATAGAAATTATTTTCTATATAGAAATATAGAGTTATTTTCTATATAGAAATATAGAAAATTTTCTTTACAGAAAATTTTCTTTATAGAAATTATTGTAGAAAATTTTCTATATAGAAACTTTTATGCAAAATTTTCTATATAGAAATTTTTACAGAAAATTTTTTATATAGAAATTTTTATAGAAAATTTTCTATTTAGAAATTTTTATAGAAAATCTTCTATATAGAAATTTTTATAGAAAATTTTCTATATAGAAATTTCTATAGAAAATTTTCTATATAGAAATTTTTATAGAAAATTTTCTATATAGAAATTTTTATAGAAAATTTTCTATATAGAAATTTTTTTAGAAAATTTTCTATATAGAAATTTTTATAGAAATTTTTCTATATAGAAATTTTTATAGAAAATTTTCTATATAGAAATTTTTATAGAAAATTTTCTATATAGAAATTTTTATAGAAAATTTTCTATATAGAAATTTTTATAGAAAATTTTCTATATAGAAATTTTTATAGAAAATTTTCTATATAGAAATTTTTATAGAAAATTTTCTATATAGAAATTTTTATAGAAAATTTTCTATATAGAAATTTTTATAGAAAATTTTCTATATAGAAATTTTTATAGAAAATTTTCTGTATAGAAATTTTTATAGAAAATTTTCTATATAGAAATTTTTATAGAAAATTTTCTATATAGAAATTTTTATAGAAAATTTTCTATATAGAAATTTTTATAGAAAATTTTCTATATAGAAATTTTTATAGAAAGTTTTCTATATAGAAATTTTTATAGAAAATTTTCTATATAGAAATTTTTATAAAAAATTTTCTATATAGAAATTTTTATAAAAAATTTTCTATATAGAAATTTTTATAGAAAATTTTCTATATAGAAATTTTTATAGAAAATTTTCTATATAGAAATTTTTATAGAAAATTTTCTATATAGAAACTTTTATGGAAAATTTTCTATATAGAAATTTTTATAGAAAATTTTCTATATAGAAATTTTTATAGAAAATTTTCTATATAGAAATTTTTATAGAAAATTTTCTATATAGAAATTTTTATAGAAAATTTTCTATATAGAAATTTTTATAGAAAATTTTCTATATAGAAATTTTTATAGAAAATTTTCTATATAGAAATTTTTATAGAAAATTTTCTATATAGAAATTTTTATAGAAAATTTTCTATATAGAAATTTTTATAGAAAATTTTCTATATAGAAATTTTTATAGAAAATTTTCTATATAGAAATTTTTATAGAAAATTTTCTATATAGAAATTTTTATAGAAAATTTTCTATATAGTTTTTTATATGAAGTTTTCTATATAGAAATATTTATAGACATTTTTTTTATATAGAAATTTTTATACAAAAATTTTCTTTATAGAAATTTTTATAGAAGATATGAAGAAGTTTTTATAGAAAATTTTCTATGAAGAAGTTTTTATAGAAAATATTCTATTTAGATTTTTATATAAAGTTTTCTATATAGAAATTTTGATAGAAATTTTTCTATAGAAATTTTTATAGAAAAATGTCTATAAAGAAATTTTTATAGAAAATTTTCTACAAAGAAAATTTTTTATATAGAAAATTTTTAACGAAGAAATTTTTATAAAAAAATTTCTATATAGAAATTTTTATAGAAAATTTTCTATATAGAATTTATATAGAAAATTTTCTATATAGAAATTTTTATAGAAAATTTTCTTTAAAGAAATTTTTATAGAAAATTTTCTATATAGAAATTTTTATAGAAAATTTTCTATATAGAAATTTTTATAGAAAATTTTCTGTATAGAAATTTTTATAGAAAATTTTCTATATAGAAATTTTTATAGAAAATTTTCTATATAGAAATTTTTATAGAAAATTTTCTGTATAGAAATTTTTATAGAAAATTTTCTATATAGAAATTTTTATAGAAAATTTTCTATATAGAAATTTTTATAGAAAATTTTCTATATAGAAATTTTTATAGAAAATTTTCTATATAGAAATTTTTATAGAAAATTTTCTATATAGAAATTTTTATAGAAAATTTTCTGTATAGAAATTTTTATAGAAAATTTTCTATATAGAAATTTTTATAGAAAATTTTCTATATAGAAATTTTTATAGAAAATTTTCTATATAGAAATTTTTATAGAAAATTTTCTATATAGAAATTTTTATAGAAAGTTTTCTATATAGAAATTTTTATAGAAAATTTTCTATATAGAAATTTTTATAAAAAATTTTCTATATAGAAATTTTTATAAAAAATTTTCTATATAGAAATTTTTATAGAAAATTTTCTATATAGAAATTTTTATAGAAAATTTTCTATATAGAAATTTTTATAGAAAATTTTCTATATAGAAACTTTTATGGAAAATTTTCTATATAGAAATTTTTATAGAAAATTTTCTATATAGAAATTTTTATAGAAAATTTTCTATATAGAAATTTTTATAGAAAATTTTCTATATAGAAATTTTTATAGAAAATTTTCTATATAGAAATTTTTATAGAAAATTTTCTATATAGAAATTTTTATAGAAAATTTTCTATATAGAAATTTTTATAGAAAATTTTCTATATAGAAATTTTTATAGAAAATTTTCTATATAGAAATTTTTATAGAAAATTTTCTATATAGAAATTTTTATAGAAAATTTTCTATATAGAAATTTTTATAGAAAATTTTCTATATAGAAATTTTTATAGAAAATTTTCTATATAGTTTTTTATATGAAGTTTTCTATATAGAAATATTTATAGACATTTTTTTTATATAGAAATTTTTATACAAAAATTTTCTTTATAGAAATTTTTATAGAAGATATGAAGAAGTTTTTATAGAAAATTTTCTATGAAGAAGTTTTTATAGAAAATATTCTATTTAGATTTTTATATAAAGTTTTCTATATAGAAATTTTGATAGAAATTTTTCTATAGAAATTTTTATAGAAAAATGTCTATAAAGAAATTTTTATAGAAAATTTTCTACAAAGAAAATTTTTTATATAGAAAATTTTTAACGAAGAAATTTTTATAAAAAAATTTCTATATAGAAATTTTTATAGAAAATTTTCTATATAGAATTTATATAGAAAATTTTCTATATAGAAATTTTTATAGAAAATTTTCTTTAAAGAAATTTTTACAGAAAATTTTCTATATAGAAGTTTTTTAGAAAGTTTTCTATATAGAAATTTTTATATAAAATTTTATATATAGAAATTTTTAAAGAAAATTTTCTATATATAAATTATTATAGAAAATTTTCCACATAGAAATTAAAAAAAAAACAAATTATATAAAGAAATTTTCTATTTAGAAAATTTTCTATATAAAAATTAAAAAAAAAAATTCCTTATTATAGAAAATTTTCTATATAAAATTTTTTTATTTTATTATATAATTTTCTATAAAGAAATTTTTATGGAAGTTAGTAAATTACTATAGAAAAATTTTTATAAAATAATTTTCTTTAAATTTTTATGAAGAATTTTCTATGTCGAAAATTTTATAGAAACTTTTCTATCTAGCAATTTTTATAGAAAATTTTCTGTATATAAATTTTTATAGAAAATTTTTTATATAGAAATTTTGTATATAAAAATTTTAAAAGAAAATTTCCTATATAAAAATTTTTATAAAAAATTTTCTATATACAAATTTTCATAGAAAATTTTCTATATAGAAATTTTTTAAGAAAATTTTCCATAAAGAAATTTTCAATATAGAAATCTGTATAAAAAAATTTTTTATACAAAAAATTTTTATAGAAAATATTCTATAATAAAATTTTTTTTTAGAAAATTTTCTATATAGAAATTTTTTTAAGAAAATTTTCTATATAAAAATTTTTATGAGAATATTTTTTTATAGAATTTTTATTAAGAAAATTTTCTATATAAAAAATTTTTTATATAAAAAAATTTCATAGAAAATTTTTTATGTAAAAATGTTTTTTCTTTGAAGTCAAGTTTTCTGTAGAAAATTTGAAAATTTTGCTATATATCAACGGTATGATTGTCGTATATTCAATTAAATTAAGTATACGCCCCATAAGGTTTTTTGAAAATGTAGGAAATTAAATATTTTACTACATATTATGTTATTTCTAAGAATTATTTCAGTTTTTAAATTTATTTTACCCGCAAGCCTCTAGTATTAAAAATCCTGTCTTTGCTGTATGATGTCATACAATTTTTTTAAAATTTAAACATCGGAATTTTATGCCAGACTAAATTAATTGTGTCTAGGCATGTGTGTAATGAAATTTACATTCACTGGATATTTCAACAAAATTTATATTATTAATTTACATAATGCACATGAAAGAAAAACCACTAGCCGCCTTCATCTTGTGACTACCACAAATGATTTTTCCAAATTCATTTTTTACTCTTCATGGTACAGCAATGCCTGTCATCAGCCATTAGTGTATTATCAAGGAAAAACAAAATAACATAAAAGTCAATGTCATGTTGTTTCTTGAAAATATGCCTTTATACACCAGGACTACTCTTTATATAGGGTTTTATATAAATGAATGAATGAATGTATACATTATATATATGAAGATATATTTAATGTATAAACAAATTTTCTCTTGCTTCAGAGGATGACGTAGCCGTCAACATCAGTTTCCTTAAGTATAGGCCTTTTTTGAATGACGTACAAAGTTGGCAAAAATTATTAAGAAAATATGAAGAAAATCTTTAAGATATTTTTTTTCAGGAATGAGAAAAAAACGTCTTTCATTTTCCTTTTCGTTTTAACGAAATAAAAATTAATGTTCTTGAAAATGTCAGCAACAGCGGTTAGATATAATTTTTTAAATTTTTTTCTTTTCATACCAAAATAAATTTGACTCTGCTTTAAAAATTCTTTGCTTGTATGAATATGTGAACTATTAAGTGAAACTGAAAGTATTTTATGAAAAAGATAAAAAAAGTCAGGAAGAGTATAAGTTTTTTTTTTTTTTTTGTACAGAAGAAATAAATGAGTGGCAAAGAGAGAGTTTTCCACCGGAATGCCATTATCCTCATAACTGTCACACAGCAATAACAAAGTTAAAGACAACAGCAAAATCATCAAAGTCATTGCAATCATCACTGTCGTCATCATCGTCATTATTATCAACATCATTTTCAACATCAAACATCATTAAAACGGAAACGGAAGGATGTTATTAATATTATGTTTTGTGAGATATCATAGAAATGAGAAAATACTAAGGATTTCTGGCATTTCTTTTTCTTTTATTACATTTTTTTTTTTTTTGAAAATTATCTACCAAATGCAATTATATTTTATATTTTGTAGGTCTTGGTGTGAATGGTATTTGTTTTCTCATTGGAATACTTACGAATAATAAATGTCTATTTAAATACTTCAACTAAATGACAATTAAGGGAATATGTTTTTTTTTTAATTTATTTATTTACTGGTATAGCAAGAGTCGAGTAAAAAGTATAAAGTTAACATTTTTTACATTTTTTTTTATTTTATGGATAGAATATTAAATTATTTCTTTAATTATGGTAAATTGTTGTAAATATAAAATTTAAATGACCAACACATGTAAGGCTTTAAAATAGAAGTGAAGGAAAACGTTCTTGAAAATTTGAACATTAATAAATGCTAAAAAGATTTAAAACTAAAAACTATCTCTTGAACAATTTTTTGATTTTCTTTACTTATATACAAAATGTATCTACTAAAATTTCATATATTAATTATGTTCTATAAAACTTTGTTATATAAAATATTTTTTATATAGAAAATTTCATATGAAAATTTTTTATAGAAAATTTCTATAGAAAGTTTTTATTTAGAAAATTTTCTGTAGAGATTTTTTATATAGAAAAGTTTCTATAGAAATTTTTTATAAAGAAAAAAGTTTTTTTTTATATCAAAAATTTTCTATAGAAATCTGTAATAACGTGTATGTTATTATTAAATACTTTGTAAAATAAGAGCTTGCTCTTATTTAGCAAAGTATAATTATAATTACTCGAGAATAATTATAATTTTGAGTAAATAAAAGGGAAGAAAATATAAAGAAATTGTAAGAGATTGATATTTCTTTATATGAGGGAAAGTTATGCTTACCAAATTATTAATGTGCCAGTTGAATAAAAGAGAGGTTTTATTTATGGTTGTATTAAATTAGGAAATTTATTGAGTCCAATCCGACAGACTTCTAGTAGGAGAGAGTGAAGACCCAAATGTGGCTTACCAAGTACCAAAGGAAAGTGAAAGAATATACTTTGGTTTCGTTTGTAAGAAACCTTCGTTTTCATACAACCGAAACTTTGAGTGCTATTTTGACATCCTTTTAGAACTAAATAATGACAGTATGATTGAGTTTAATTAGAAAAGCTCAATCCAACTGTCAATGAGAAATATTACATTGTAGGTAATGCAGTTTAAACTTAAGTGTTATAATTAGTGATAATACAGTACATTTCATGTAAATTCATTTAATTAATTTCATTTGATAATAATTTTGTAAGAAACTTATAAACTAAGTCCATGCTTGGACATGCCGCCGGCCTCGACCTCAGGAATAAGATGGCCTCTTTCACTGCTTCAGAAGCACTGTTGCTAAGGAATTTATAGCAGTGGCAATTGTTTGCGGAATATCCGAATTGGTTTGTTGTAGATATTGTTGTTGTATATTTTGTTGTTGTAAATTTTGTTGTTGTTTGGGTTGGTGCTGCTGTACTTTTATGTTTCTTTTAGCTCTTCGCCCTTCATAACGTCTCCCTTCTTCGGGTAGGTGCAGTAGGGTGTGATGGTAGTGGTCGCAAACCCTGCACGTAGCCATTGAGGTGCATGAGTGCATATTGTGGCTTCGAGCCAAACAGTTCATACAATACCCTAAGCTTCCCACAATTTCTCGTCTCTTTTGCGGAGTCATCTTCAGAAATTTTTTACAAAAACGCATGCCATGAAACTCTCCACAGATTACGCACTTGTACACCTCTAAATCACGAGGAATGGTAGTGGATTCGGTTATAATGCTTCTGCTGCTTCCTTCGCAGGGTACTCTTGTAGATGTTAGTCTTCTATTTGACCTGCTGAAGAAATATGGTAAGGATTGTAAGAAAAGGAGTTTTGGAGATGATAGGAACTGTAGGTATATAAGTTTTGAAATAATGAGGAGTAAGAGCTAAGGAGATATAAATTAAATTTTAAGGTGAATTTTCATCATTTAGAAATGGAAGATAGCATAATTTTACAATAGGTCTAGTAATGACTCCTGACGATATGCGCACGTCCGCTGTTCGTGTATTCTTATCTGAACCGGGATATGTTTTTTCTATTCTTCCTAAACGCCATTCGTATGGTGGCTGTAAATCGTCAATGACAACTACGAGATCGCCAACTTGTAGATTTCGGGAAGGATTTTTCCACTTGTAGCGCTTGTGTAGAGCTTTCAAGTAGTCTTCTTTCCACCGAATAGAGAATTGATGGTGAATTGCTTTTAATTTTTCCCATCTATTTATTAGAGACATATTTGTTATAGTTTGCTCTGGAAACGCCATTATAGGAGCTCCTCTTAGGAAATGACCTGGCGTTAATGCTGATAGATCAGAAGGATCTTCTGATAATGCTGAAATTGGACGAGAGTTCAAAACACCCTCGATTTTAGCAAGTATTGTGGTAAATTCTTCGAAATTATACCTTTGAGCACCAGTTACTCGTTTGAAATGGAATTTAAAGCTTTTTACAGCGGCTTCCCATAAGCCGCCCATGTGAGGAGCGTGAGGAGGAATAAATTTCCATTCAAATCCATGAGTGACATATTTTTGATATATGTCTTGAGATGCTGTTTTAAGAAAAATGGCAAATTCGCGTTCTAGTGTTCTACTGGCACCAAGAAAGTTCCTACCGTTGTCAGATTCTACCCTTTGGGGGAGCCCCCGCCTCCCAATGAATCGGGAAAATGCGGCTTGAAAAGCTGCCGAGGATAAGTCTGAACATAGCTCTAAATGTGTTGCTTTTGTACTGAAACAGACGAAAACGCAAACATAAGCTTTGGTATAAGAAGACTTTCGCGTAGGTGAAATTTTAATCTCAAACGGGCCAGCGAAGTCAATGCCAGTTATTTGGAAAGGTAATGATAAATTGCATCTTTCCGGAGGAAGAGGTGCCATTATTTGTGAGCAAGGCTGCTGCTTATGAATTATACACGTTTTGCAGTGCCTTATTATGCTTTTGACTCGGGGTTTGAGTCTTGAGATAAAAAATTCGGTCTGTATCATACGACACATTTGACCGCATTCTGCGTGAGATAAAAATATATGCAAATGTAAGAGATAAAATTTGCAAAATCTTGAATTGCCAGGTAATATAATGGGATAACGCTCATTGTAAGGAAGACTTGACTGAGTTAAACGACCATTTACTCGTAAAATTGAATTAGAATCGAGAAATGGATTGAGTGTATTTAGCGAGCTTTTATTTGAAATGTTTTTCGAATTACTTAAATCTTGATATTCATCTTGATAAAAAGTCTTCTGAGATAGTACAATGAGTCTATTTTTGGCAAAATTCATTTCGTTTTGAGTGAGATTGTCTGAATTTGAAATTGAGATATTTGACCTTATATTTTTGATACATTTGTTGAAAAATCTGAAAATATAACATATTATTCGAAGAGCCTTTGTATATGAGGAAAATCTGTTTAAAATATCATTTTCAGCTACTTCGATGTGAAAAGATTGAGTAATTTTTGAATTTTCAACGTTTTTTAATGGGTTTTTTTTAGGCCATTCAGACGCTGGTTTATTTAACCAAGTTGGTCCATGCCACCATAGTGAGTTATTTACAAGATCTTGAGGCTTGCAGCCACGAGTACCAAGATCAGCTGGGTTATCGTGTGTTGGAACATGTCGCCATGTTGCGTTAGACATTAGTTCATGAATACGAGCAGTTCTGTTTGCAACATACGTTTCCCATGAGGATGGTGGTTTGGATAGCCAACCTAGGACGATAGAGGAATCTGTCCATAAATGTATTTCACAGCTTTTAAAATGCAGTGATTTTATAACATAGTTTACGAGATTTGCTAATAGCACAGCGCCATTGAGTTCAAGGCGTGGTAAACAAACTGTTTGTATGGGAGCTACTTTACTTTTCGCCAATAACAAATTTGAGAATGTATTGGATGTATCTGTTTGACAACGAATGTATACCGTGGCACAGTACGCTGATTTAGACGCATCTCCAAATCCATGAATTTGTATGGTATCATTCGGTGTGTATTGAAGCCAACGAGGAATGGAAATTGTTTCAACTTGAGATAAGTCTTGGACAAGATCATTCCATTTTTGAAGAGATTCACCTGAAACTTCTTCATCCCATTCCAGTCCTTCCAACCATAATTGTTGCATGAGTAGCTTTGCTCTGATGACTATCGGAGCTAACCAACCAGCTGGGTCGAAAAGTTTTGCAACTGAAGAAAGAATTTGTCGTTTTGATATTTGTGTAGCTTGTTCTATAGGAGAGAAACTATAATTGAATGAATCAGAGATTGCATTCCATTTTATGCCTAGCGTTTTAGTTGAGCTAGATTCATGAAAGCGAAGAAAATCTTGATCGTAAAGATCTTCTTTGGGTAAATCAACGAGTAAATTGGTATGATTTGCAGTTATTTTCTTAAGAAAAAGACCAGCAGATTTAAGAGTTGCGATTAGTTGATTTTGAGCAGAACGAGTTTCTTCAATTGAAAAACCTCCGGATAGAATATCATCAACATATGTTTCCGATCGCAAAATTGATGAAGCTTTCGGAAAATTAGATTCGGAGTCAGTAGCGAGTTGCAAAAGAGTGCGAATTGCTAGAAAAGGCGCGCAATTCACTCCGAAAGTGACGGTTTTCAATTGAAAGTCTTTGACAGGACCATTGGATCCAGTTTGAAATAGAATTCTTTGAAATGGTCTATCATCTGGATGTACTAAAATTTGTCTATACATTTTTTGTATATCCCCACTAAAAACGTATTTATATTTTCTCCAATTCAAAACAATTGTTATCAAATCGTTTTGAAGCGTTGGGCCAGTATACAGCACATCATTTAAAGAAAATTTGGATTTAGTTTTTCGAGAGGCATTGAATACGACTCTTACTTTAGTGGTTTTATGTTCTGGGCGGACTACCGCGTGATGTGGTAAATAAAATGAACTATATTTACCTTGAGATATAATTTCATTTGAGGAAGTTTCTTCCATGTGGTCTAGAGTTAAATATTCCTCTAGTACCGACTTATATTCGGATTGTAATTCTGGGTTTTTAGACAGAGTTTTTTCCATGTTTGCATATTGTGCAAGAGCAATAAATCGAGAAGAACCAAGAAAAACATCTTCGGGATATTCTTTTTTGAATGGCAGTCTTACGACATATTTACCATTTTCCTGCCGTGTGGTTGTATCAGTATAAAACTTTTCCACATATTCATGTTCAGCTGATTTTGGACGAGTTTCGGGTATTTCTTCTTGCTCCCAAAATTTTCTTAAGAGAGAGTTAAGTTCAGAAGATTCTGACTCATTTACCGAAGTTGTAAATGTTTGAAAAGTTTGAGTTTTCATTGGTCCACTCAATACCCATCCAAAGATTGTGTTATATGCCGAAGTTTGGCCACAAATGTTTTTCTTTATACCTTCAATGTTAATAAAATGTTCATAATCATTGCCGAGAATGAGATCTATTTGAGACGATTTGTTAAAAGTAGGGTCTGCTAGATCTAGTTTTTCAAGTTCGGCTGAGTGAAGAATTTCGAACGTATAGGCTGGAAGTCGTTTAGTGACTTTAGGTAGCACTATAGCTTTGATTGGTATTTTCATATTGTGTCTTTTTGCATATAAGACCAGTTCGCATTCTTTTTTGGCTGATTGTTTTTGACCTCCTATACCAACAATGTCAAAGTGTGAATTTTTGTAAGGCAATTGTAAACGAGATCTAATTCTTTCAGCAATAAACGTTCTTTGAGAGCCTGGATCAATCAAAGCTCTAATAGTAAACCATTCGCCTTTATGCTCGATTTGCATAAGGGCTGTGCGCAGCAAAATGTTTTCATCACTTGTAGAGCAATTCGCTTGAATATTGCGTGAAGTTGAAGGATATTCATTTTGTGCATTAGTTTGATTTACAGAATTATTGTTTGAATTTGTATTTTGAAAATTATTGTTATTATTTGGAATTGTATTCCGAGAAATATTATTAGTATGTCCAGAATTATTATTGTTTTGAGAATTTCCAGCATCTTGTGAATTCGATAATCTGTTTTGTAAGTGTAACAACGAATGATGTGTTTTCTTACAATAGATGCATGTTCGTTTGCTTGGACAATTGGCTTTAAGATGAGTGTAACATAAACAATTGTTACAAATTTTGTTTTTAAATACATAATCTATTCTTTGTTGTAACGTAAATGATCTAAATTTTGGACAATTTCGTAAGCCATGTCCTTCATTGCATAATTTGCAATTGAAATTTAAGTTTTCTTGAGACATGTACGTTTGAACATTAGATGACGGTGTACTAGAAATTCTAAAAGAGTCTTTTGAAGTTTTAATACTTGAAGGACGTTCTACTGATTCATATCTGTCAACTAGAAATTGTGACATTTGAGACCATTTTGGTAGATCTCGAGGTGAAGTTAGGGATTGTTCCCAAAGAGACAAAGTGAAATAAGGCAATTTAGTTGATATTAGACGAATTAGAATGGGATCCCAGCTCTCTACTTCAACACCAAGTGTTCTTAGAGTAGCTAACGAATCATTAACTGAAGACTGAATTCGTCTTATTGATTCACTGTCTTCTTTAGTAGCGGCTGGAATGTTAAAAAGTATTTTTATTTGGTTGTCGACCAACACTCGTTTATTTTCGTACCGAGTTTTTAAAGCATTCCAAGCTAATTCAAAATTATCATGAGATAAGGTATATCTTTTAACTATGTCACCAGCTTCTCCTCTTGTTTTATTTCTGAGATGATACAGTTTAGTTACAGGAGAGAGCTTTGTGTGATTAATGTATACTGCCGTGAACATATCACGAAACGAAGGCCATTGTTCATAGCTGCCATGAAATATTTCTGTATCACATGGCGGAAGTTTGATACAATTACTTGAATTGTCTAAATTATTGTTTGCAGCGATAGCCGGTGTTTGAAGAGAGTAACGAGATGCAGCCTCGTAGCCTTGGATATTAGTTTCCATACGAGCTGCTTTTAAGAAGTCAAGCATTTGAGAAGAGCAAAGATAGTATGCATCAACACATGCATCATGATTACGTCTAGCTTCTTCTTTGAATTCAGGTTTTATTACTGATTCAGGTGCAAGCATAACACTTTCATATGCAGCATCCACTTTGTTCCATCTTGAATCTAAATCTTTCAATTTAATTTCAAGAACCGACTCAGTATGCTCTTCTACTGCGGTTCTATTAAATTTCTGACAGAATTGAAGTAGATGATCGCAATCAAAAACGAAACGTTCTTTTGGAGAAGAAGGAGAGTCTTTACGAGAAGTGGTAGCCATTTTGAAATGTATTCAATATAGGATTTGTTTTATTACTGAGCTGCCTAACAGCGTTTTGTGTAATATTCAATTAAAAAATACGTGATAAAAATTGTTTGATAAATAAATTACTGAGCTGCCTAACAGCGTTTTGTGTAATATATTCAATATTTGATCGAGAAAAATTTCTGATAAACTAATTCGTGAGCTGCTTCAACAGCGTTTTGTGAATTAAGTAGAGTAAATTGCAATATTAAAAATGAGATATTTATATATCGTACTAGTTTTGACGCCTAGTCACGTTTAAACCAAAATAAATATTCCTAGAATTGTTCACTGGGAGCTATAAATGTTGTTATAGCATTAGATATTGGAATTTAATTAACAAAAATTCTGTACGCAAAATAGAGATAAAGAAAATTGATCTTATTTTATATTCTTATGAGCAATATTGAAATTCCACTAGATGTGAAGAATGTAGTAACAATAAAGGAAGAATATAAATTCAGATACAAGCTAGTAGTTAAAATATTAGTGAAAACAATGAGAGTGATAATTTAGAGAGTTTAAAAAATGATTACAAGTGTAAATGTTTATCACTATTAATTTTCACTAAAATTTTGCGCACAGTTGGGCAATCAGCTTGAAGTATTAACTGAGTAACCGCCAAAGATTAATTGTGAACAATTAAGAAATATTTGTGAAATAGAATGTGCAATTATAGCATTTCTTTAATCATATGAATTAAAATTCGAACCAAAGTTAGAAAAAATGTGATAATATATGAATGTTCATTATCGAGAAATTTTTAGAGAATTTTGAATTCAATAGAGTAAAATTCAATTTAATTTAGACCAATATCGAGACAAAAAATTTTTGTAACTATTTTTCAAATATGATTTTGACAAAATTTTTATATAATTTAGAGAAAAAAAATTATATGTTTAAATTTTTTAAGTTAGAGTGAAATTTACTTTGATTTTTTAAATTTTTCCGTTTTTTTTTTCTTTCAATAATAAGAGAAATTTTATTTTGAGAAAATTCAATATTTTTATTTATTTAAATTTTTCATATAAATTTGAGATTTTAGATATGTAAATGTGATGAATATAATAATGAGTATAATAATATAATAGGTATATAATAATTGGGATACAATTTCATTAAGCAAAAATTTTACATAAAAAACTTTAAATTTTATTGAAGTGGTTAAAAAAAATTTTGAATTGGCAAAAAATTTGTTTGATGGGAAATTTTTCAAAAAATTTAAAACAAATTCCGTTGGCAAAAAATTGTTCGTTGGGATATATTTAAAAAAAATTGTTTTTCAATAAAAAAAAATTTTATGGTATTTAAATTCAGAGTTTTTTAAACGCAAATAAAATTTTTGCTGGGTATTTCATCAAGATTTAAATATAAAAAAAAAATTGTTTTTGAATTGAAAAACAAAAAAATAGTGTAAAAAAAAATTTTTTCAAAGTGAAAAAATTTGCTGGAATATTTCTCCAAGATTTAATTATTGAGATAAATTTAAAAAAAATATTTCTTATGTAAAATTTGTTTAAATGCAAAAAAAGAGTTTTTTTTGCTGGGTTATTTTTTATAAATTTAAATTTTTATGCAGCTATTTCGAGTTTAAAATTATAAAAATAATTTTTTTTTTTTTTTTTTTTATAAATACAAAAAAATTGTTTACTGGGATATTTTCAAAAAAATTTTTTTTTTTAATTTTTGAGCTTTTATTTTTAGTTTTAACTATTTAGGATGTAAAATTCAACAAATTTTATAAATGCAAAAAAAATGTCTGCTGGGATATTTTAAAAATTTTTGATTTTTAAACTTTTATTTTTAAGGTATATAATTTTTTTTTTTTTTTTTTTTTTGTTTGGGATTGTCCAAAAAATTTTATTTGATCCGGGGATGTAATCCGGGGATGTAAAACTAAAATTTTTTGACTTTAAAATTTATAAAGTTTTAACCGCAAAGAAATTGTTTGTTGGGATTTTTTTTTTTTTTTTCAATATTTCAATTTTTTAATTTTAGTTTTTAGTTTAAACACATTTATTTTATAAAAAGAAAAAAGTTTTTTAAAATTGCAAAAAAATTGTTTGCTGGGATGTGTTTTTCTAAATTTTAGTTTTTATAGCCATTTTTAATGCATTTATTTAATTTTTAAATTATATATTTAAAATTTCCAAATTTTTATAATTTTTCCGGGGATGTAAAAATTTAACTCGATGGTAACACTGTTGATGAGATGTTTGTTTACCATGTATGTACGTATGTATATATGTTGTATATATAGAGAAGCAGCGAGTCTAGTTCTGCTTGCTCTTAATAATAACCGCTAGTTTTTGTGTGTTTTTTGTTTTTGATAATTTTTTGGTTTCTTCTTTATTTTTCGTATTCTTTTTTTTAAATTTTGGCACTTTTATAATTGTTTTTTCTTATTTGTGTTTTTGCAAATTATGTGTACTCTACAATCATAATTAATTTATAAAATGTTTGGATACTTTAATAATTTTATTTTTTAATTTAATTTTAATTCAAGAGTTTTTAATTATTATTAATAAATTTATAGTGAAAGGAATATTTAATTTTTTATTTTTAAATAAAAAAAGAAAAATTTTTAAAATTTTATGAGAAAAAATTTACTTTAGAGTGAAAAAAATTTTCTTATATTCTTAATAAAATTTTTTATTGTTTTTAAATTAATTTTTATTTTTAAATTAGAATTGATTTATTAGAATTGAAAGCGAAATCAATTAATTGTATCAAGTTTTTGACATAATTTAATATACATCATTAAAAGTGTAGCGCACTCACAAATAAGTAAAACCAAAGAAATTATTGTAGATCACCGAGAAAAAATCACGAGTACTCTGAGAGCAATAATTGGGAAATTTGCTCACTTGTAATAAATGTAAATTATAAATACCTTGTGTACAGTGGGGGAGAAAAAATCCATACAACAAATTGTTTTTAGTTGAATATTATGTGATTTGATGTTTTTTATTTAATTAGCACTGTATTATATATATATGTATGTATGTATGTGTGTGTATAATTTTTTGAGAAATATTTTATTTTGTTGTGTAAAGATGAAAAAATATTTTGAATAATAAAATATTTTTTATTTATTGGCACAAAAAATTTTTTTTGAAACCAATATGGCGCAATTTGTTGGATAATTAATCACTTCTTCAAGAATTGGGAATATTAAAAAAATTTATATGAATACGAATTTTTAAAATGGCGAAATTTTTTTTATATTCATATTTACTTTTTATATAAAATTTTTTTTTTCACTTTTTATATATATTTATTATATATTATATTTTTAAATACATTATGTATTTTTAAATTAACGGATTTTTTAACAAAAATTTTATTTTAATTTTTTATGTAAAATATTTTGAAAACTAACTGAACTTTATGTATATATTTTTAACGGGATTTTTTTTTAAATTTGCACAATTCTATTCTAATTATAGCGGATTTTTTTTCCAATTTTATTTTATATTTTTTTTTGAGCAAAATATTTTTTTTTATTTAAATATGTATATACTTTTTTTTTAACGGGAATTTTTCATTATGATAACGGATTTTTTTTTCACAATTTTTTCCTCTTTAATTAGGCTTTTTTATATATTTTTCAAACTTTTATGATTTTTTTTTTTGCCTTTTTTTCAATTTTTAAAATTTTTGTGCAAACATTTTTTGCAGACACTGTTTCACTTTTTGTATGTGATTTTTTTTAGGGGTGGTTTTTTCTTTTTCTCTATATAATATTTTTTAATTTTGAGAAATTAAATTGAGATAATTTTTTCTTTATCACTTTTGTTTTATTTATTAATTTTTTTTCACTTTTTCACATTACATACATATATATATATAATTTAACCGTGTGCGTTTTATATGTTTTTTTTTTTCTGTTGTATGTATTTTTTTTTTCACTTGTTCTTTATGTTTTAAAACTGAGTAGGTACTTACTTTTAAGCCGGAATAATTATACTGATGATGAGAGATTATAAGCTTCATTTACCTCATTTCTGTAGAGATTGATTATTCTTCGATTTTTAAGAGAACTTCTTTTTGAGTGAGTCTTCTTTGTTGTAAGTTGTAGGTGCTGATAAACTCTTCGAAGGACCATGTAATAACGTGTATGTTATTATTAAATACTTTGTAAAATAAGAGCTTGCTCTTATTTAGCAAAGTATAATTATAATTACTCGAGAATAATTATAATTTTGAGTAAATAAAAGGGAAGAAAATATAAAGAAATTGTAAGAGATTGATATTTCTTTATATGAGGGAAAGTTATGCTTACCAAATTATTAATGTGCCAGTTGAATAAAAGAGAGGTTTTATTTATGGTTGTATTAAATTAGGAAATTTATTGAGTCCAATCCGACAGACTTCTAGTAGGAGAGAGTGAAGACCCAAATGTGGCTTACCAAGTACCAAAGGAAAGTGAAAGAATATACTTTGGTTTCGTTTGTAAGAAACCTTCGTTTTCATACAACCGAAACTTTGAGTGCTATTTTGACTATTTTTTGCTATTTTGAAAATTTTGTATAACAATTTTCTATACAAAAATTTTCTATAGCAATTTTTTTTTATATTCTTTTTATATAAACTTTTTTATAGAACTTTTTTATATAGAATATTTTTTATAGAAAATTTTTATATGGAAATTTTTTTAAGACATTTTTTTTAGAATTTTTTTACAAAATTTTTTTTTACAAATTTTTTTAAAAAAAATTTCTATAAAAATTATCACATAAAAAATTTTTTATAGAAAATTTAAAAAGAAATTGTTGATATAGAAAATTTTCTCTAGAAATTTTATATGGAAATTTTTCTATAGACATTTTTGAAATAGAAAATTTTCTTTACAAATTTTTGAGATAGACATTTTTTATATATAAAATTTTCTTAAAAAAATTTGAATGTAGAAAATTCTCTATTAGAATTTTTTATATAAAAACTTTTCTATAGAAATTATTTTTATATCAATTATTTTTTTATAGAAATTCTTTATAGAAAAATTTCAAAATACAAAATATATACAAAATTTTCTCTCGAAATTTTTTATTTGGAGAATTTGAAATTGAAAATCTTCTCCATAGAAATTGTTTATATAAGAAAATTTTCTATATCAATTTTTTGTATAGAAATTTTTTATATAGATAATTTTCCATAACGTTTTTTTATATAAAAAAATGTTTCTATAAAAAATTTTTTTATATATAAAATTTCCTACAGAAATTTTTTATTTAGAGAATTTTCTATCGAGAATCTTCCATAGAAATTTTTGATATAGAAAATTTTCTTTAGTAATTTTTTATGTAAAAAATTTTCTATAGAAATTTTTTATATAAAATATTTTCTAGAGAAATTTTTTATATAAAAAATTTTCTATAGAAATTTTTTATGTAAAAAATTTTCTATAGAAATTTTTTATATAAAAAATTTTCTATATAAATTTTTTATATAAAAAATTTTCTATAGAAATTTTTTATGTAAAAAAATTTCTATAGTATTTTTTTTTTTTTTTTCAAAAAGAAGAGTATTCGCATTTGATCCCAAATCTGTTACATTTATTTTTTAATGTAACAAACCAATTTATTGATAAAAAGCCAAAAACTGTTTGCGGAGAAACCAAATTCCTCGACGCGTTTCGATGTTTGGTTAAGCCATCTCTTCAGGAGAATTATTCCCAATTTAGACAGATCGAAAACCTCGCATTGTTACTAAATTTACAAACAAAACTTTTCAGAATTATGTTCATAAATCATAAGTAAAAGCGTAGATTATCGACTGAAGAAAAACAAACATTTTTCAGTTTTCATCTACCTTCACTTCCCTTTATATAAAAAATTTTCTATAGAAATTTGTTATATAACAAATTTTCTATAGAAATTTTTTGTATAGGAAATTTTCTTTAATATTTTATTATACAAAAAATTTTTTACAGAAAATTTTTATACAGAAAATTTTTAAACAGACAATTTTCTATAGACAATTTTTATACAGAAAATTTTCTATACAAAATTTTTATACAGAAAATTTTCTACACAAAATTTTCTATAAAACATTTTTATACAGAAAATTTGCTAAACAAAATTTGTATATAGAAAATTTTTTATATAAATTTTTTATATAGAAAGTTTTCTATAGAAATTTTTTATATGGATCGTTTTCTACAAAAATTTCGTGTATAGAATTTTCTATAAAAATTTTTTATATACAAAATTTTTTCTATAGAAATTTATTACATAGAAAATTTTTTTATATATTTTTTTATACAGAAAATTTTCTATAGAAAATTTTTTATTTAGAAAGTCTTCTATAGATATTTTTAATATAGACAATTTTCTAAAGAAATTTTTTATAGAATTTTTTTATATAGAAATTTTTTATATAATAAATTTTGTATAGAAATTTTTTTTATAAAAAATTTTCTATAGACATTTTTTGTATAGAAAATCTTTTATCGATATTTTTTATACGGAAAATTTTCTATAGACATTTTTTTATAGAAATTTTTGTATGGAAATTTGTTATTGAAAAATGTTATATAGAAAATCTTCTATAGAAATTTCTTATAAGGAAAAATTTGTTTGTAGAAAATTTTTATTGAGTTTTCTTATAACGACAATTTTCTATCAAAATTTTTTATATAGAAAATTTTTTTTGTAAAAATTTTTTATACAGAAAATTTTCTATAGACATTTTTTTATAGAAATTTTTTATAGAAATTTTTTTATAGAAATTTTTATATGGAAATTTTTTATTTGAAAATTTTATACAGAAAATCTTCTATAGAAATTTTTTATATGGAAAAATTTTTTTGTAGAAAATTTTTTATAAATTTTTATAAAGACAATTTTCTATCAAAATTTTTTATATAGAAAATTTTTTTTTGTTGTAAAAATTTTCTGTACCTATTTACAGAATTGTTTTTTTAGAATTATGTCATTAGTATCATTTTCTATAGAAACCTTTACACAAAGTTTTCGTTACAAATTTTTATATTTGAAACTTCTTAAGAAAATCTTATAAAAAGAAAATCTTTAACAAAAAAGTTTTTATATATAAAAATTTTTATAATTTTTTTTTTTATAAAAAATTTTCTAAGAAAAGTTTTTATTTAGGAAATCTTCTTTGAAAATTTATTGTATACAAATTTTTCTATAATTTTTTTTTATATAAAAACTTTTTTGGTACAAATTTTTTGTATAGAAAATTTCCTACACAAATTTTTTATAAAGGAAATTTCCTATGAAAAACTTTAATATGGAAATTATTCTGCAAATATTTTCTGAAAATTCTTTATATAGAAAATTTAATATGAAAATTTTTTACATAGAAAATCTTCTTTTATTATAATCTTCTTTTATGATAAATAATTTGTATACATAAAATTTTCTATTACAAATTTCTAAAGAGAATCTTCCAAATGAATTGTATGCGGAAATTTTTCTAGAAAAAATTTTAATGTAGATTTTTTTTTGCTATTCTGTTTCCATTTTATTTATAGAAATTATACAGAAAATTGCTATATAAAATTTGTTATGAAAAATTTTTATATAGAAAATATAAAAAAAGAAAATTTGTATACAGAAATTTTTTTAATAAGTATTTTTTTTTTTTTTTTTTGAAGATATTTTTTCTATTGCAAATGTTTATTCTTTGAGGACAGATAATTCTTATTTTTTTTTTTCTATTTCCATTTCTTTCAAATCGCACGATTTCGGTAAACAGTTTACATGACCTACACATTAGCTGACCATGCATTTAAGTCACTTGTATAGAATATTAAATGTCCAAGATTTCCATTGTAAACTGTTAAGTTTTGGAATTCCCAGTTGAAAGAGCCTGAATAACATATTTATTATTATATTTTTTTTTTTTTTTGTATAACATTTTTCCTTTTGTGTAGTCCTGAGAATAATTCATGCTGCATAGTGAAATTCGAAGATTAAAACACCCCAACCCAATGCCATAAGGTCAAATATTTGCTAAGGAAAGAAATTATTATAAATATTTATTATCCCCCTAAAACATATGGATATTATTAGTACCAAGACAAACAAACAAACATATTTAATCCTTTTGGTATTCGAAATCACACCAATAATCACTTTCACGTGCTGAGTCTTTTCACTTATTTATATTGTATTGAACTTAAACCATAAAATTTAAACACCCTGACACCAGCATATTAAAATAATTTACTTCAGTTATAGAACCGATAAAATTTTGCCCCCATAAAAAATCTACAAATAAATGGCCTCATAAATATGAACAAAAGGAAAAAAATAAGTCACAAGAATAAAATGGGCAAAAAATATAAACATATACAAAATAATAATATATAAATATTTATAACAAAAATCTCAGCGACAAGAGAAAAAGCATAGCAGCTTATTTTTATCCTTATTCACAAGGACAAGGAGTTGGCTATAATAAGCTTTAATAATAACTGTAATAACACTAACAATGAAGAAAGAGTTATGTTTTTCAATTTATTTCAGTTTTCTTTGCGCTCATTTGACTCCTTCTTGCTTTTCTTATAGATTTACAAAAATTATTTACACTGTTATGTAGGGCCGTGTATATTTTTGGATTCCATTGACTCAATGACTTACTGGCTCATATGCATAAACATTATGGTAGTTTCAATATCTTCAAATTAAATTAAGATCTTTAAAAATGTGTAAATCTACAAGTTTTTTCACTTTCAATACCTCCCTAATAATCAACTTTTTATGGAAAACAACAAAACTCAAACAGCCATAATAATAAATGAACAACCCCTTTTCTATATGTATTTGCAAGTATTTATGTGTGTGTATGTGTTTGTGTATGAGTCTTGCTGGTTCTTTAATAAATTATGTTTCATTTTCTCTTTCATTTCCTTTAACTCGCCTTTCTCTTTCTCTGTCACTCCAGTTTTCTTTCCTTTTTAGCCTTTCATCATCCACTTAATAAATAGTAGTGAACTTTGAATATTCAATTTCAGTTTGTGTTTTGCTGCTACTGCTGCTGCTTCCAGCCACTTTCCTTCTGTATTGTTAGTATCGTTAACTGAAAATATTGAATGAAAGGCCATAAATGATATTGTCGCTAAAGGGCAAATGTTTGTAACTATTTGCGTAACTCAAATAAAATATTAAATATTCTCTACTGCAAACAAACATATTTTGTTAGAGCAAAAGTTTTTAGTGATTGGCTTTGGGAATAGAAGAAAATTTTATTGCAGTTTGGCGTATACAAATAGATGAATGTAATTAGAAGAAAATGTAAGTTTAGTTAGAGCTATGTACAATATGTGCATTTTTGAATATAAGACAAGAAGGGTTATTGCCTTGCTGTGGCTTTATTTTCATTGAGTTCTCAATTTGTATGACCTCAAATAAAGTTCTTAGTTTTCTAGAAGGTCTAAAATAATTTAATTTCATCTCAATCAAAATTTAAAGATTGGGAATATCTCGGGAGTTTTTGTTATTTGGTGGTATAGAATTTAAAATTGTAAAAGCAAACATGATTATAGCGGATCTCAGTAGGTCTTTTAGACAAGATGACATACTAGCGTTGAAATTGAAGCAGTGCTTTTTGATGTTAGCTACCTTACAAGTCCGCCTTATAAGTACCTCGTGCCATGCCACTTCATTTTTTATGTATAGCAAAGAGGCTAATGTTATCCCAAAAGAATGGAATTTGCGATGATAGGGCACTTACTAGCCTTCGCGTAGAAAATATAGTTTTGCTTTTTGCACCATTTATGGAAAGAACATTTGCAAAGCGATACAGTGTTGTATGATCAAAGACTTTATAATATAACTAGCTGATTTTACCCGGCGTTGCCCGGGTGGGTAGTTAAAGTTTTTAACTTATTACTGTGTTAACACTTTCTTTAAAATTAACAATACAATATTTTTATTAATTTTTTAATCGAATCATTTATTAATATATTTGCATATATATATAATTGACTTTTGTGAATAACTGTACTCCTCATTAATGTATTTTTTAAACGTTTTCGAAAGCAAATGGGTCCATAAATGTTAAACAACATACAGACAACCAGACGCGAACATTTTTTATATTTATAGATTATCGAAAAACTATCAAACAAACGAGCAATCATTAAAAATCATTAAACAGTCGTCAGTCAATCATCAAACAACCATCAATTAATCGTTAAAAATCATCAAACTACTGTCATAAAATCGCTAGTTAATCATGAAACAATTATCAAACAATTATTAAAAATCTTCAAACATTCATCAGTCAGTCAATCAATCATCAAACAATCGTCAAACAACCATCAAATAATCATGAAAAATCTTCAAACAATCGTCAGTCAAACTATTATCAAACACCAATATTCGAGCATCCGTTTTCCCATTTTATTTTAATCAAAAAAAGAGGTAGAAAAAGTGGGCATGGTAAATTTTTCTTAACTTGTCTTTATTGGTCCAACCGTTCTCAAGATATACAATTTTAAAGAAAATCGAAAAATTCAAAAAGCGAAAAACTATCCTATAGTATGAAAATATCCACATTTAAAACTTTAATTAATTGGGTTAAATCGTTTTCATCGTCACGCCCACTTGAGATTAAAAAAACCAAGCCTATTTTACCCACAGGTCACATATCCATATTTGTCATTCTTAATAGTTGATGTATATGGGAGGGGTTACGCCCATTTGAGATTTCCAAAAAAAAAAAAAAAAAAAACATAGCCTATTTTACTCACCGGTAACTCCTTATATACTGTAAAAATTAAAAAAATGAAAATGAATTAAATCGTAAACTGTGCATTTGATCATGTTATAATCATTAGAAAAGTTGTAACGCATAAGCAGACGAATTTTTCTTAGTTGGTATGAACAACTTCAGGTGGCGCCACTTAAAACTACTCAAAATGAATTAAATCGTAAACTGTGCATTTGATCTGACTATAGTCTTTAGCAAAGTTGTTGCGCATGAGTCCACGGAGGTTTCTGTTGGTATGAATAATTTCCAAAATTATTAAAATGAGTTAAACTGTAAACTATGCCAACTATGTGTTGGTCGGACAAAATAAACTTTATAAAATAAAATATATAAAAACTTTAAAATTTGCCTCAAAATGCTTATCATAAAGCTCCGAGCAAGGCTCGGTCAACCAGGTACTATTTTACTTATATGGGAAGGGTCACGCCCACTTGAGATTTCAAAACAAAACCTGGACCATTTTACCCACCAGTCACACCTTAACATACTGTCAAAATTTCAGAAAAATCGGTCCTCAGGGTTATCCATGTTTGTCATTTTTAATATTTGACTTTAATGGGAGGGGTCATGCCCACTTGAGATTTCAAAAAAGACCGGACCATACTGTCAACAATTCAGAAAATCGGTCAGTTCGGTCATCCATTTTTGTCATTTTAAATATTTGACATATATGGGAGGGGTCACGCCCACTTGAGATTTCAAAAAAAATACCTGACCTACTGTACCCACCAGTTACACCTTAACATACTGTCAAAATTTCAGAAAAATCGGTTCGGTCGGTCATCTATAATTGTCATTATTAATATACGAGTTATATGTGAGGGGTACGCCCACTTAGATTTCTGAAAAAAAATCTTGCCTATTTTAACCACCGGTCACACCATATCATACTGTCAACATTTTAGAAAAATCGGTCCCCAGGGCCATCCATATTTGTCATTTTTAATATATGACTTATATGAGAGGAGCCACGCCCACTTACAATTTAAAAATAACTTAGCCTATTTTAACCACCGGTCACACCTTACCATACTGTCCAAATTTCAGAGATTTCGAAAAAAATTTTGAAAAAAATTAGCCTATAGTCACCACCGGCCCCACCATACTACACTGTCAAAATTTCAGAAAAATCGGTCCGCTAGTTTCGGAGATCCTTCCCAACAAACAACACACAAACAGACGCGGACATTTATTATAGATATAGAAGAAGAAGATAGATAGATGAGGTTGCACTTCCATATATTGATTTGCAAAACTTCGGCCTGTGGAAATTAAAATAAATTGAAGAACACAGGAAAGGTATCCCAGAACATGTTCAATTTCAAGAGTAGGTCGACCAATATTAAATATCGAATAATAAACATTAAATGTAAAATGTTTTAGCTTTATTTTACGTAACAATAGAAAGACCGAAATTGCCCCAAAGCAGTCAAAATGATTGAAAATTTAAAGCATTACTCGCTGAAGTTTTTTGTTAAATGCAAGAAGATCTTGCATTATTATTGAGAGGCACACAAATTGAAAATTTTATTAGTATTCATTCAAAAGCAATCAAATTGAAGTCAACAGTCATAATGCTTGAATACTACAAAGAATCTGTAGTAAAGATAATTGATTAGTTTCAAGAGAGAAATCAACGAAAAACTATCAGAATGTTAGATAAGACACGTGGCCTTGATCTTGCTTGGCCACATATCGCAAGGCCGTTTGAAAAATATCTTCAAAGCAGTGGAATATGGGTTTAGTCTGATTATTACCCAGACCTTGTCCCTTCTGACTATCATTTGTTTCGACCGATGCAGAACGTTCTTACTGGATTATGTTTTACTCCAAAATGGGGTATCATCCGTTTGTGACCTATTGATTAGTGGAGCGCATAACAGTATTTTTTTATATAAGAAAAATCACACTCAGGCAAATACTGCCTTAACAATTATTTATGTGACCTGGCCTATGAAAAGGTGGCTTATGACTCAAAATGTATTGTTTATCTCTAACAGCTAATTTTTCGAAATTTTGTTTTTGATCCACCTTTTCATAGACCGGTTCACGTATAGAGTAGGGTAGAAGGGGGAGCGTTTGCCACTTTTTTTTTTAAGTGCTCTAGGTTTCTTACCGTGAGAGTTATCACAATTTTTTTGTTCTTCATAGGTACCTATATATGTTAACTTTAAACTGTGTTGGTTCAGATTGCCTACGGCTTTTCTTTATGTATCAAATTTGAAAAATAGTAAAATTAACTAAAAGTGGCCAATGTGCCCCATCCATGGGGCACAATTGCCAATAAGTTTGGTACAAAAAAGAAGTAAAAAAAATTGTTGTAATAAAGTAAATTTTTATTTCTATAAAGCTTTATTATACAAAACAAACAAACCAAAAAATTAATTCAAATTAAACAAAACAGTAAAAAATTCAGAGATCAAAATTTGAACTATTGGGACTCTGTTAACATTGTACTGTGACATATCAACATTAAAAAAAAATGTTAAGATGGAAGATGGATTGGGCTTTGCAACCAAAATACGATATCCTTTTTAGGGATATTACAAATGTCGGACTCAAAAAAATGTCGACGAGTTGCTTCGTTATATGTGTATGGCAAATGTGCCCCAGGTCGAGTCCTGAGATGTAAAGAAATATTTTTCACATAAGAAATAGATTTATTGATAAAAACTTAAAATATTTGTTCTCAATACTATATTGTTTATTAAACTAATGAATGATTTCTTAGGATAACAAAAAAACTAAGGAAAATATTACATAAATACTTGTAGCAAAATATTTTTTCAGAATCTGCTGAAACAATAAATCACGCCTGATGTTTTAAATATGAAAGCTACAGCAGTCAAAATTTGAGATATAGAATATCAATAATATAAAAGCGATTTAAGTTAGTTTTCAAGAAATAGACAAATGGTCCCCCTTCTACCCTATATACGAATTGGGTTACCATTTTTGGAAAGAGGATAGTAGAGAGGCAAAGGTGCACGTCATATCTATTTTTAGAACTGTGAAGTTTCGACATTTGTTGTAATTTAGACGTATTGCACACTGCGACAAAAAAAAAATGAAGTAAAAGTTTCTGGGATGATATACCATTTCTCTGGTAGGTACTTTCGAGTAGGGAAATCAATTATGTGCTTGCCCGTTTCTTTATTCTTTTCTTAAATATGGATTTTAGTGTTGATATCAGAAAATAATAACAAAAATAGCGGACGCATGTGGGAATTGGAAAATACCTTTGAAGTTACGACCTGTACATCGTTAAAACTACACAGAGTGTGATTCTGAGTCTATTGGTATACTAAAAGGTGGGTCTCAGACCAATATTTCTATGCGTTACAAATATCAGCACAAACCCAATATATCCTTTCCATCTGTGATGGTGAAGAGTATAAAACCCATAGAATATACATTAAATCGATATTCATATGACATCTGTGAAATACATGTATTTTTCTACTTGTTCGGTATTTTCTTTTATTTTAAACTTTTTTTACTTCATAAGCAAAATATTTCAACACTTTTTATCATGATACGAGTATTTATTATGCACTTTATTTATTCCTTTTATTAGAAATTTTATTTATTTACTTATTTAATAAAATTCTTATCCCCAAACTATAAAAACACTCAAGTGTAAATGAATTTGTATAAAAAATCATTTTAAGAAACATAAATCTTTATTTGCTATTTTTATTCAAACTCAAGCAGAAAACAGAAGAAAAACTAAAAATAATAAAATAAAATTTGGGAAACATTAGGAAAATAAACTTAAAGAAATTAAATAAAACAAAAAAGTTTGTAAGAAAAACAAGCAAATTTGTAGTTTAAAAGTTTACTTTTTTTTAGAAATTTTTCGAGAGTAAATGGAAAATTTTTAAGACTTAAAAAGAAAAACGATATGGTAATAAATAAGAGACATTTAATACCTTTTGCATATAAATCTATCAAATTGACACAATAATCGTTTAGAACACTCAGATATTTTTAAACCTACCATCAAATAGAATGGGGGTATATTGAGATTGTCATTCCGTTGATAAGTTCCTTAATATTGGCACAAAAACCAAAAGTGGCATATGTTCGGAATCCTTATAAATTTATAAGATGTTTGAGCAATGTCCGTCTGTCTGTTTAAATTACGATAACTCCTAAACGAAAGAAGCTACTTGACTGAAACTTGGGAAAGATATTCTTCCTTACTGGGTAAATTTTGGTATTGAGCAAAATCGGTTCACATTTGACCGTAGCTCTCATTTAAGCTCGTCTAGGCTCGTTGCTTACTTACCAACAAATGACAAATTATAACAGCTATGACGATAAATTTTGGTACATAAAAGTTTTACATAAGCACAATGCAGAATGTGAAATTTCATAGAAATCGATTCACATTTAACTATAGCTTCCATACAAAACACTTACGGAAACAGAATAAATTCCACCTAAAATACACATAAATGTCAACAAATGATAAACTATAATAGCTTTGGCCACTAAATTTAGCACAAGGAAGTCTTATGTGAATACCAGCTAGTGTGCAAAATTTTGTCACAATCGGTCACCATTTGACCATAGCTCCCATATTCAAAACTTACGGAAACACAAGAATAAAAAAAGAAAAAGGGCTTATGTCCGTCTGTCCGTCAGATAAAAGCGCAATAGCGCCTCAACAAAAAGAGCTAGAGAAACAAACTTTTACAAAAGCATTTTCGATATATTGAGAAAATCGTGTACAGAAAATGGCTAATGCTAATAAATTGAACACAATTGTAATAGCAATGACGACTAAATTTAGAACAGAGTAGTTTTATGCAACTATTGGTCAGTACATCAAATTTTTAAGGAATCGGTCCATATTTGACCATAGCGTTCACAGAAAAATCACTCCCGGAAACCAGTAAAATGCAACAAATGCAAGCTATTACATTATAAACTATGATATCTATGACCACTACATTTTGCACTCTTACTTGTTAAGATCAAAAACAATTTTTTATTAGGGACGAATGATGATATATGATTATTAGGGTAACAATTTTTTGTATTTGTGACACTAGATCTAAAAGTTTAGATCTAAAAATTTAAGCAAAATCGGACGCGCATCGAGTCCAAAGTTAAAGAGCCCATTTGTATGGGGAAAAATGGGTTATATTTTGTTTTTGCGAAATGAATAAGTTTTATAAAAAAGAATAACTTTTACAAGAAAAAATAATAGAATATTAAAGAGAACTAACATAGCTTTATCTCAAATCATGAAAAACGAAAATCCATGAGGTAGTTTGAAAGTTATTGCAGTTTTCCTTGAAAACGCGCCTAAGGATATGCACCAAAAATTGTATGTTGTAAATAAAGAAATTCCACAGTTAGACATGATTTATCATTTAATGGCTTGTTACTAGTAAATAGTTCATTTTTGTTTAATAATGATCAAATTTACTTAGTTTATTTTATGTTGGAAAATGATACATTTTTCTCAGGTCGGTTTTAAAAATAATTTTTTAATTTTTTAAAAATTTTGTTCAACAAATATTACAAATTTAGAATTGGCTCTCCAGTGTATTAAAACAGAAAAATGGGAGAATAAAAATCAAAAAAATTAGGTCGATATCTTGAACCGTTTCGCCGTACCTGCGATTTCACATTGAAAAATTTCGCGAAAATGTAAATTTTTGAGCCAAATTCGAGTAAATTCTCGGTAAATTTTACTTGTATTCAATTTTAACAAAAAAGATAATTATTATTAATGCTTCATTTATGGAAAACCTGTGCTAAAGGGTTTTTTTAATATTGGACGAGATTAACCCTTTCTTCACCGCGGTCAAATGTCAAAATTTGAATTTTCTTAAAATTTTCATAGCGAGTTTACGGAATATTAAGTAATAATTAGAGAATTTTAATAAAAAATCGTGAAAAAATTGTTTTTGGTAATACAAGCTGTGTTATAAATATAAAATAAAGCTGTGTTAGTTCTCTTTAATATTCTATTATTTTTCATTTAAAAATTATACATTGTTGGTCTAAATTTCGCAAAAACAAAAAATAACCTATTTTTCCCATACAAATGGGCTCTTAAACTTTGGACTCGATACGCGCCCATAGAACGTTGTCCGATTTGGCTCAAATTTTCAGATCTAAAGTTTTAGACCTAGTGTCACAATATTCCGTAGAAAAACATTTGAAATCAAAGAAAAATAATTTTGCTATCACCATTATGATTATATATAAATAAAGTTGCCTACTTTTAGGGTGGTCAAAATTATGAAAATATCATTTACTTTATAAAAGTTTACTCTTTAAAGGGTATTATTTTGTAGTTTTTACTAACTAAGGCCACCGGATTTTTTATGCACTTTATTTAAATATGTATGTGTTTTTGTATATTTCCATTTGAAGTCCTTTAGGGCATTTGGTCATTTGTACTCTCACCAACCTTTTCTGCTTTAGCCACTACAACCTGTTTTTCCGACATTTTTCCTATTTTAATATGTAGAAACATATAAATATTTACTAGAATTTATGGCATGAATAATATTATAATGCAAATTTAACATGTGCATGCAACATAATGGAAAAACAAAAGGTAAAAAAGGGCCAAATCAAATATGCAACGTATTGAAACACTTTATGGTCTTTTAAATATTCATGAAAACCAACTGAGTCACTTAAAAGGGGACACAGAAAATAGCAAAAATTTACATAAAAATGTTTACATAAAAAAATGTTTAATTTAAAAAATAAAATAAATAAATAAAATTTAAAGTATTCGAAATTAAAAAAAGTAATTGGAATTCTTAGAAATTTTATTAGCTAAATAATGTAACTGACCCTTCAGAGCTGTTTTGAAATGTTTCATTATTTTAATTAAAAAATTTTTTTTATTTGCAAATTGTTACAATGATTTTATTTCAGCTTGAATTACATTGTAATAAAAAAGTTTTGGGTTTTAATTCCACGAATTCAAAATTAAATGTAATAAAAATACAAGCAATTATTATGACAATGTAAAACAAAGAAGATGAAAAAATATGTTTACCTTAAGCGTAACCTATAAATTTTAACAAAATTATTTATTACACATTTAAATCTCAAAAAAACAAAAACTGTTTAAAAAAATTTAACAAATTCCATTATGACTATTGTCTATAAACAAAACGAAACATTTTACAAATTTTTTCGACATATCCTCGAAAATGATAAAAGCGACAAAAAATGGTTTTATTTACCATAAAAAACAAAAAAGGAAATTAAACAAAACAAGTGAGAAAGCGCTATAGTCGGTCAAGCCGACCATACGATACCCTTCACCACTAAGGTCAAATGTGTTATTTTTCCTGTATAAAGACAAATATTTGCTAAATTTTGCCATCATACAAACATTTTTTCAAAACATATATATTCAACCTGTTTCCGTCATTTGGACTTATATGAGAGCTAGGGCCAAAATTTGGCAAATTGATTACAGTTGTTACAAAAATTATGTATGCAAAAAATAAACTCAAAATTTTCATTATCTTTAGATTTACGAGCGTTTTAGTGATTTTTTGTCTCATTTAGTGCGTTTTTGAAGAAGAGTTTGTATGGGAGCTATGGTCAAATGTGGACCGATTTCAACGAAATGGTACAGTGATTTAAATACACATAAGCAGTATCTGTTTTAAATTTCATGAAAAAATATTGATATTTGTGGCCAATATAGTAATTCCGGGAAGTTGGACCTATGGGAGGTACCATAAATAATGGACCAATTTCAATAGCCATGGTCCCATTATCAAAAAAATTTTCTGTGCCAAATTCCATCAAATTATCTTTAGAATTGCGACCTGTAGTTTGATTACAAGGTTTACATGGGGGTCCAGCCAGCCAGCCAGACGGACGGACGGACATCGCTAAATCGACTCAGAAAGTGATTCTAAGTCTATTGGTATACTAAAAGGTGGGTCTATGACAAATATTTCTATGCGTTACAAACATCAGCACAAACTTATAATACCCTTTCCACTTATGGTGGTGAAGGGTATAAAAATGTAAACTTTTACTACTAAAGTACACCACAAAAGCATCAATATTGAATATCCACACACCTACACTTAAAAACACATTTACAATATGTATACAAACAAATCAGCTGTATATTTTTTTGATAGTGGCGTATTTTTTTGGTATTCTTCTACCGCCAAATGTACAAAAAACATAAAATCAAGGAACATCAAGAAGATACTACAGCAACAAACATAAATAGAATATAATAAAAATACAAAATAAAAAGAAAATCATAAAAAAAATAATGTTAAAACAAAAATAATAAATGACAAGAAATATTAAAATCACGAAAAAGAATAATAACCACGTTAATAATAGCGACAGGAATTGTACAACATAATACAAAGACACACATAATACAAAAGCTTGAATTGTCAATATATGTACATATGCATGTGTTGGTGTTTGGCAAATTTATAAGGAAAATTATTATCATCAAAAACATCGTATCACATAAATACATGTATTATGGTGCCACCTCTTATATTATCTCTTTTTCACCATATGGGGTTTTTTTAACTCACCCATCCTCCCACTTAAATATTCAAAGAAGGGATGGAATACGAAAGGTACTCAAATTAAGTCCAAAATCTTACTCGACTTTTCCTCTAAAACTTTAGCTTGAGGTGAAAAATGTATTCAGAGTACATATAGCACAATTATTTAAGTATAAGGCCACAGTTCCGGTAAAAGACAAACTTTAGTTTTAATACTTAATACTAGACGATAGACTTAGCACAAAATGAGTATAATAGTATAAATAGTATTAGATTTAAATACAGACAACTCCTGGGCCAAATTACGACATGCGATATCAATCGAAATCTGAGATATTTTCAAAACATTTGTATAGCATACTTTAAGGATAATCAAAATTATTTAAAAGATGTACAGTTTACTATATTTTTTGAAGTTATTTGCCAAAAGATGAACAATAGCTAAAGAGTTTTAAGTGAACAATATATATTTTTAAAAACGAATTTAAATGAATACCAAATTTCTATAAACTTTTTGCATCGAAGTACCTTTGAACATCCCTAAAGTATACTTCACAATATTCGCTTAAAAGTCTGAGTTTTCGATCAATATCGAATGCGGTAATTTGGCCCCTGGTATAACGAAAAATATAATATAAGGCTCATTCGTAATATAGAAAAATTCGTTATAACGCAAAAATTAGTCTGAGATCAACTTTAACTATAGTGATCAACTCATACTCTATAACTGAGTCAATTTAACGATGTCAGTCCGTTCGTCTGCCTGAACAGCCAACTTGTCGTGCATGTAATTTGTCATGGAAGTCACAATTTTTAAGATAATTTTATGAAAGTTGGTACAGACATCTTTTTTTATAGTGAGACTATGAAACTGAAACGGTTCGTTATCTACCTTTCATATTTCTGGGTTCCCGGAATTTCGATCTTGTCTTCATATTTTAGTATATCTACGAAATGTTCGTTCAAAAGCAACTTCAATACGTAAAACAAGTAAGAAAGCGCTATAGTTGGTCAAGCCCGACCATACGATACCCTTCACCACTAAGGTCAAATGTGTTATTTTTCCTGTATAAAGACAAATATTTGCTAAATTTTGCCATCATACAAACATTTTCTCAAAACTTATATATTTAACCTGTTTCCGTCATTTGGACTTATGTGAGAGCTAGGGTCAAATGTGGACCGATTATCTAGAAATTTGGCAAATTGATTACAGTTGTTACAAAAATTATATATGTAAAAAATGAACTCAAAATTTTCATTGTCTTTAGATTTACGAGCGTTTTAGTGATTTTTTGTCTCATTTAGTGCGTTTTTAAAGAAGAGTTTGTATGGGAGCTATGGTCAAATGTAAACCGATTTCAACGAAATTTGGCACAGTGATTTTAGTTTATATAAGCAGTATTTGTTTTAAATTTCATGAAAAAATATTGATATTTGTAGCCAATATGTCAATTCCGGGAAGTACGACCTATGGGAGGTACCATAAATAATAGACCGATTTTGACCAATTTCAATAGCCATGGTCCCATTATCAAAAAAATGATATGTGCCAAATTTTATCAAATTATCTTTAGAATTGTGACCTGTAGTTTGATTACAAGGTTTACATGGGGGTCTAGCCAGCCAGCCAGACGGACGGACGGACATCGCTAAATCGACTCAGAAAATGATTCTAAGCCTTTCGGTATACGAAAAGGTGAGTCTGAGACAAATATTTATATGCGTTACATACATCAGCAAGACCACGCAAGAGCAAATATTTTAATAAATTTTGATCAAAAAATTATTTAATCTTACAAAATTTTTGTAACATCAAACAGGGGCAAATAACAGCTGTGCATTTGTATTGTTTACTATTCAAACAGAAACAACAACATCAAATTTGAGAAACAACAACATCAATTTTGAGAAACAACAACATCAAATTTGAGAAACAACAACTCAAATATGAGAAACAAATTGCCAGATACACAATTTTGTTTTGAAAAAATTTGATCAAATATTTTTTGGGAAAATATTTAATCTTCAGTTTGACCATAAATAAAACCAGTTTTTTTGTTTATACTTTGAACATATTTTTTCTGTATTTTATCAAATAAAAATCGTCAAATAAATGTGCAAGTGTGACCACAAATTTTTATTATATTGTTTTGACAATATTTTACTCAAACTATTTGATTTAAATGTTTAATGAGTCTGACCGTACCTTAAAAGAAAAAAATGTAGATGTTTGAATTAATTTTTTACTAAACAAGTAAGAGTGGTATATTCGGCTATGCCGAATGATTGTTTTGTCAATCTATATTTATAGGATATGGATAAATATCAGGTCTACGTTAGTTGCTAAAGTATCGGTGCTTTGCCGGGAAAGTAATTAAATATTTACTGAAGTTAATTGATTAATTTATGATGAAGAGTTCATCAATAATATTTGTGATGTATTTGTGATGTGCGATATCTCAGACGGATGGACATCATTAAATTGATACTCCTGACGACTAGGATTCGATTGGTATAGTTTTACGAGTTTTCTGTATAATTATAATATGAATAGTACCTGCGATTAGATTCGTGGAGTTCCTGAACGGAATATGTATCAGATTTTAGAAAACCCTTCCGCAAAAGGGCGCTATCATATTTCATCACAATCGATCTATAAACACCAGAGATATTGCCAAAACACTACGATTGCTGAAAGTAGGAATTTTAAACATTTTGTAAACAAAAATACAAATAAAAACCCCCTGCTGCTGGAGTGTGGTTCTTAATAAATTATATATCAGAATTTAGGAACTTAAGTTTCATATAATCATATCATAAACATCTGAAATATCGCCATAAAATAAAAAAAATGTATTAAAAAATTCAAAATTAATTTAAATACGACAATTTGAGACACATCGGTTTTGTTGTTTTGGCAATATTTCAGGTGTTTATAAACCGAATTTGACAGCGAGCTTCGTGGGGGAATTTCCTAAAATCTGATATATAATTTATGTATATCCGTGCCATGGAATGATAGTTTTTTTATTTCTTTAGTGTATTTTTAAACAAAATTTACAAAACACATTTGCGCTACATCAATTTTAGTGTTTTGGCGATATCTCATTTGCTAGTGGACCGAAATTGATAAAAGCCTAAAATCTAATTACATATTATCACTCGTACACCAAAAGGATCTTTTTCTGTTGTTATTTAAGTGTTTTTCAATCAAAAATTTTAAAATGTTCGCCTAATTTTTTGTTTTTTTTTTTCGATATTTCGGGTGTTTATTGACCGATTTTTATGAAATTTAATAGTGTTCGTTGCGTATAATTTGTGCAGGTCCATCCTTCAGGAACTTCAGAAACTTAATCGTTTCTGAGTCGATCGGTATAACTTTTATGTGGTCTAGGTTCACTAATAAAAAAAATTAAAAACGGATGCACAAACTTACTTAAACTATCACCTACTGGTAAAGGGTATAAAAATATCAACTCCAATATATTTAGTACCACTATTGTCCCTCACTACTCATCACTTGTACGCAATATGAAATTTGTTGCTCTTCAAATTTGTGAATATCAAATATTTACGCATTAGAATTTGTTTTATTTAGTGCTCGTAAAATCCAGCGAGTGTCGATGAATATAACCGTGATGTTAGATATTTATTTGTGAGATATGTTTTTTCAAATGCTCTTGAATTTGAGAATAATGGTAAATATGATGTACATATGTATATATGTAGGAGTATGAATGTATGTGTCTCGCTTATATGTTTATAAAGATGCGCATATATGGAATTATCTTGCTAAGGACATACTACAAAACAATAATAAAATAACATGAAAAAAGGGAGAAAAACAAAGCCGAAACCAACAACAACAGCTAAAGCTCTTATGATTTTTTTTTTCGTTTTTTTTTCTAATTCTAAAGTATTATTGCTATAGTTGTTTTTAGTATTTAAATCTCATACAATACTTACGCTTCGAAGGCAAATATTCCAACACAATTTAAAACACATTTGCAGATGAATCAATGTGAATGCGAAAGTGTGTGTATCTAAGGATGTATATTTGCATTTGTATATGTTAATAATAAACACGTTGTATATTTTTTTGCTTTGTTTGGAAGTTAGTTGTTTTTTTTTTTCACAAAAAAACACATTTATTCATAAATAAAATAATTTTGCTTTTTGTTCAATTATTATGTTTTTTTGTTTTGTTTTTAGTTGGTCCTTGTGTTTAATAAAAATGAATATAAAACAAAAGGACATATGAGAAATTCCTAATTTATTATTTGTTTTGGTAAAACATTATAATACTTTGGTACTACCAAAGTACATTTTGCAAATATCAAGAATAATTATGTTGAAATTTAAATTTTGAAAGATTAAAAATTAGCACAGATGTTTTCATGAGTTTTTGTTAAAATCTTAACTTGGTCAGATCAAAGCTCTATAGTTTTGATTAGATAAAGAAAATAGTTAAAAAAAAACTATCTATTACGATTATATACAAAGACTTTATTTTGAAAGCGGAATAAGTCCACATTCCAAAAAAATTGAGTTAATGATGGGGAAAGGAAATTTTTCAAAAATGTCTTATTTTTATAGGAAATTTTTCAAAAATTTACTTTTTATAGGAAATTTTTCAAAAATTTACTTTTTATAGGAAATTTTTCAAAAATTTACTTTTTATAAGAAATTTTTCAAAAATTTACTTTTTCTAGGAAATTTTTCAAAAATTTACTTTTTATAGGAAATTTTTCAAAAATTTACTTTTTATAGGAAATTTTTCAATAATTTACTTTTTATAGGAAATTTTTCAAAAATTTACTCTTTATAAAAAATTTTTCAAAAATTTATTTTTTATAGGAAATATTTCAAAAATTTACTTTTTATAGGAAATTTTTCAAAAATTTACTGTTTATAGGAAATTTTTCAAAAATTTACTTTTTATAGGAAATTTTTCAAAAATTTACTTTTTATAGGAAATTTTTCAAAAATTTACTTTTTATAGGAAATTTTTCAAAAATTTACTTTTTATAGGAAATTTTTCAAAAATTTACTTTTTATAGGAAATTTTTCAAAAATTTACTTTTTATAGGAAATTTTTCAAAAATTTACTTTTTATAGGAAATTTTTCAAAAATTTACTTTTTATAGGAAATTTTTCAAAAATTTACTTTTTATAGGAAATTTTTCAAAAATTTACTTTTTATAGGAAATTTTTCAAAAATTTACTTTTTATAGGAAATTTTTCAAAAATTTAATTTTTATAGGAAATTTTTCAAAAATTTACTTTTTATAGGAAATTTTTCAAAAATTTACTTTTTATAGGAAATTTTTCAAAAATTTACTTTTTATAGGAAATTTTTCAAAAATTTACTTTTTATAGGAAATTTTTCAAAAATTTACTTTTTATAGGAAATTTTTCAAAAATTTACTTTTTATAGGAAATTTTTCAAAAATTTACTTTTTATAGGAAATTTTTCAAAAATTTACTTTTTAAAGGAAATTTTTCAAAAATTTACTTTTTATAGGAAATTTTCCAAAAATTTACTTTTTATAGGAAATTTTCCAAAAATTTACTTTTCATAGGAAATTTTTGAAAAATTTACTTTTTATAGGAAATTTTTCAAAAATTTACTTTTTATAGGAAATTTTTCAAAAATTTACTTTTTATAGGAAATTTTTCAAAAATTTACCTTTTATAGGAAATTTTTCAAAAATTTACTTTTTATAGGAAATTTTTCAAAAATTTACATTTCATAGGAAATTTTTCAAAAATTTACTTTTTATAGGAAATTTTCAAAAATTTACTTTTTATAGGAAATTTTTCAAAAATTTACTTTTTATAGGAAATTTTTCAAAAATTTACTTTTTATAGGAAAATTTTCAAAAATTTACTTTTTATAGGAAATTTTTCAAAAATTTACTTTTTATAGGAAATTTTTCAAAAATTTACATTTTATAGGAAATTTTTCAAAAATTTACATTTTATAGGAAATTTTTCAAAAATTTACTTTTTATAGGAAATTTTCAAAAATTTACTTTTTATAGGAAATTTTTCAAAAATTTACTTTTATAGGAAATTTTTCAAAAATTTACTTTTTATAGGAAATTTTTCAAAAATTTACTTTTTATAGGAAATTTTTCAAAAATTTACTTTTTATAGGAAATTTTTCAAAAATTTACTTTTTATAGGAAATTTTTCAAAAATTTACTTTTTATAGGAAATTTTTCAAAAATTTACTTTTTATAGGAAATTTTTCAAAAATTTACTTTTTATAGGAAATTTTTCAAAAATTTACTTTTTATAGGAAATTTTTCAAAAATTTACTTTTTATAGGAAATTTTTCAAAAATTTACTTTTTATAGGAAATTTTTCAAAAATTTACTTTTTATAGGAAATTTTTCAAAAATTTACTTTTTATAGGAAATTTTTCAAAAATTTACTTTTTAAAGGAAATTTTTCAAAAATTTACTTTTTATAGGAAATTTTTCAAAAATTTACTTTTTATAAGAAATTTTTTAAAAATTACTTGTTATAGGAAATTTTTCAAAAAATTACTTTTTATAGGAAATTTTTCAAAAAATTACTTTTTATAGGAATTTTGCTATAAAAAATATTTGGCGAAATTTGAAATAAAATTTTTCATTTTATTTGTTTTGAAAGTGCAATAAGTCCTATACATTTTTCAATTCAAAAGTAAAAATTTGTTCATACAAAACCAAAAATTTAAATTTTATTTGTTTTGAAAACAGTTTAAGTCGCATACATTTTTCAATTCAAAAAATGAATATTTTTAAATGTTTGTTTTGAAAGTGGTATAAGTCCATTCAACCCATTAACAACGCATTTCCAAATGGTTTATATTAATTTATTTTTATGAAAGAAAAAATTTGATAGGTTCTGATTAAAACCTAAGAAATAATTTACTAAAATTGGTCACCTATATTTTCAAAAAAACTAAAACGCAAAACCCTTTATATCTCAATTTAAAAAATAATGGACTTAATCCACTTTCAAAATATATTGTAATAAATTGAAATCCAAGTCACTATTTAAAAAAGGAAAATGATTCGCTGTATTAATTTGAAAGAAACTCGGAAGTGCTCATAGATGCTTTTAGTACGCTTATACCAAAATTACATTAATGTATTTTGGACCAAATTATGGTAAATTTTTTTTGTCTTATATTTTATAATATATAATTATACTTGTAGTGCGTAATTTTCAGAAATGTTTATTTATGTGCATTTTGTGGATAAGTTTTTATGTTCCTGTAAGTAAATATACGATTTTTATTTGAATTTAATTTTGATTTATGACTAAAATTTTTCGGTAGGCTTTTATGTTTGAAGACAGTTTTTGGTTGATTGCTCTCAGGGTTGTGATAATATTAAAGCGCAGATAGAAATTGTTTTTATACAATAAATTTGGATAAAAACATTTTGTAGACATTTTTTGATATAAAATTTTTTAGGGAAAATTGTTTAAATAAAAACTTTTTCGATGTCAAAATTTAGAAATTTTTTCGATGTCGAAATTTATAAACTTTTTTTTTTCAAAGAAAATATTTTTTTTGGAAATTAATAATTCTAACTTCCAATGTATCAAAATAATAATTTTCAGTATAATTAACAAATATTAATAAAAAATTAATCGATAGAAATTTTAGAGATTAGAAAATTTTTTGATAAACATTTTTTGATAGAAATTTTCTCGGCAATAATTTTTTTAATAGAAAATTTGTCTCTAAAAAATATTTAATTGAAAATTTTTCGATATAAAAATTTTTATAGAAAATTTTATGATATCAATTTCTTACAGAAGATTATATGATGTACAAATTTCTACAGAAAATTTTATGAATAAAATGGATTAAAAATTTTTTTCGACAACATTTTTTTTGAATGAAAATTTTTTAATAAATTTTTAACGGAAAATTTTTCGATTACATTTTTTATAGAAAATTTGTTAACAAAAAAAAATTCAGAAACATCTGTTTATTTTTATAGAAAACTTTATAGGAATTTTAAATAAAGAATTTTATTGAAATTTTTTATAAAAAGTAAAATTTTAGACTAAATTTTTCGAAGTAAAATTTTGTTTAATAAATTTCTTAGAGAAAACATTTCGATGTAAATTTTTTAATAAGAAAGTTTTTGATAAAAGACTTAAAGTTGTTATCAAAAATGTTTGAAGTAAATTTTTTGGAAACAATTTTTCGATGAAAAATTTCTAGAGAAAATTTTTTAATGTTAAATTCAAAATAAAAAAATTATCGACAAAAAACTTTTTTTCAAGTAAAAATTTTGAAATGTAATATTTTAGTAAAAAATTTTTCGATAAAAAAACTTTTTAAAATTAATTTGTAGATTTAAATATTTAAATCAAAAATGTTTTGCAGAAAATTTTTTGACAAAAATGTTCAGATGATAATCTTCGCTTTATGTTGCTAATTGTTACTTACTTACTTACTTAAAATGGCCTATATTACAACCTGTTAAGGTCAAAGGCCGAGCATATTTTAGAATTCCATGCGCTTCGATCTTGTGCGCATATTCTCCAATTTCGTAAGCCAAGCTTGGTTAAATTTTCTTCTACTTGGTCTTTCCATCGAAGTTTCGGTCGTCCTCGTCTTCGAGTTCCCTCGGGATCATGTTCAAACACTTTTCTTGCTGGAGTACTTTCATCCATTCGCACCACATGTCCCAGCCAACGCAAACGCTGCTGTTTGATGCGTTTTACTATGTCAATGTCAGCAAATAACTCATACAGCTCATGATTAAATCGATGCCGAAATTCATTGTTAATGCTGATTGGACCATAGATTTTTCGTAGGATTTTCCTCTCAAAGACTCCAAGAACAGCTTCATCGGCTTGTGTAAGTGCCCATGATTCAGCACCATATAATAACACTGGTAGTATAAGCGTTTTGTAGAGCGTAATTTTAGTTCTTGTTGAGAGGATTTTATTCCTAAGCTGCATGCTTAGGCCGAAATAGCATCTGTTGGCAAGTATGATTCTTCTTTTAATTTCGATACTTATGTCATTATTTATATTTACTGCGGTACCAAGGTAGACAAATTCTTTAACAACCTCGAAGCTATAGTTGTCCACGGATACGTGTTGTCCAATTCTAGTGGATTGCTTGCTAGTAGAGACCATTAGTTTTGTTTTGGATTCATTGACTACTAGACCCATTTTCATTGATTCCTTCTCAATACTGGAAAATGCGGCAGTCACCTCACGCAATGTGCGCCCCATAATATCAATGTCATCGGCAAAAGCGAGTAACATGTGCTTTCTGCTAAAAATTGTGCCAGTTGTAATTACTGCAGCACCACGCAAGATTTTCTCTAACAAAATGTTAGATGAGATCACATGATAAACTGTCGCCTTGCCTAAAACCTCGCTTAGTTAAAAAGGGTTCTGAAAGGCTTTTACCTATTTTAACTGACGATGTTGTGTCAGTTAATGTCATCCTGCACAACCTTATTAACTTCGTAGGAATGCCAAATTCTGACATTGCTTTATACAGCTTTGTTCGTATTGGGCTGTCAAAGGCAGCTTTGTAGTCAACGAAGAGGTGGTAAGTGTCTATTTGCTTTTCTTGGGTCTTTTCCAGGATTTGACGCAGAGTAAAGATCTGGTCAGTGGTGGATTTACCTGGTCTAAAGCCACATTGGTAGGCCCCTACTATTTCGTTCATCTTGGGTTTTAGCCTTTCACACAGGATGCTCGATAAAATTTTGTAGGCAATTGAGAGGAGACTTATGCCTCTATAGTTAGCGCATACGGATTTATCACCTTTTTTGTGCACTGGACAAAGAACACTGAGGCTCCAATCGTCAGGCATACGTTCTTCTAGCCATATAGAATTCAGGAGTTGAAACATGTTCTTTATTAATTCATCACCTCCGGTCTTAAAAAGCTCTGCTGGTAATCCATCAGCACCCGCAGCTTTGTTATTTTTTAGACGAGATATTGCAGCTCTTATCTCACTTATGTTGGGTGGTGGGCATATAATGCTGTCATCACTGATTTGTTCAGGCATGTCATGGTCACTTTCACTTGATACCAGCAATTTGCAGAAGTGCTCATTCCATAATTTCAAGACGCTCTCAGTATCCGTCACCAGGTTTCCTTGATTGTCCTTACATGAGAGAACACAATTGCTAAAACCTTCAGTTTGGTGTTTGATTTTTTGGTAAAATTTTCTCATCTCATTTCGGCTCTTATACATCTCAATTTCATCAAAAACGCAATTCTCTATTTCTTTCTTTTTCCTTCTGAATATGCGTTTTTCTTCCCTCTTTTTTTCGCGGTATCTTTCCAAAGTTCCTCGCGTAACTACATTCTGTAGAGTTGCCATATAGGCTGCATTTTTTTCGTCTGTGGCATTACTGCATTCCTCATCATACCACGAGTTTTTAGGGCGAGGGGTTTGGAACCCTAGTGCCGATTTTGCAGCAGTTTTTAAAGCGTTGGCAATATGTTGCCACTGCTCATTTATATTACTGGAACTCGGAGCATTTTCTCTGAGAAATTGAGTTGCTCTTTGCGAGAAGTCGATGGCAGTTTGCTGGGATTTTAGCTTCGCAACATTAAACTTTCTTTGCGCTTCCGATTTTACCTTCCGAGAGACACTCAAGCGTGTTCTTACCTTTGATGCGACTAGATAATGGTCGGAGTCCATATTTGCTCCACGTATAGAACGCACATCCATCACACTTGATGCGTGTCTCGCATCAACTAAAATATGGTCAATCTGGTTTTTCGTTTTCTGGTCTGGTGAAACCCATGTTGCCTTGTGGGTGTCAAGGTGTTTAAACCTGGTGCTGCTCAATATCATATTTCGGGCTGCCGCAAAGGAGATTAGCCTCATACCGTTGTCGGTAGTCACATTATGGAGACTGAATTTACCGATAGTAGGTTCAAAGATGCTTTCTTTTCCAATCTTTGCATTAAAATCACCAAGGATTATTTTCACATCATGACTGGGGCAGCTATCATAGACTTCTTCAAGCCGGTCATAGAAAGCTTCTTTCACATCGTCGTCTTTATCTTCTGTGGGAGCGTGTGCACAAATAAGGCTTAGATAAAAGTATTTAGCTTTGACGCGAATTGTTGCTAACCTTTCATTTACTGGGGTGAACCTTGTAACAAAATTTCGCAATCTTTTGCTTACCATGAACCCGCAACCAAACTCATGCTTACTATTATGACAGCTGTAATACAGGTCGCCTTTTGGTGTTTTGGCGACGCCGTGGCCATTCCATCTTATTTCCTGTACAGCAGTCACATCACATTTATATTTATCGAGAACATCCATTAACTGGATCAGAGCACCTCCTCTGTAAAGGGTTCGGATGTTCCAGGTGCTGATCCTTAAATCATGATCCTTTTTACGTTTGCCATGGTCGTCAACATTAGGGGGGGCCGTTTTAATTCTTAAAATTTGCTTTTTCATAGTAGCTGATTTTTCCAGGAGTGGGTTACTAGCCCGACGTCCTAAACCCATGTTTTTATAGTTCTTATGGGAGAACACGCTAATTGTTGGACAGGAATAATCCTCCTGAAGAGATGACCTAACCAACCATCGACTTTTTTGGAGAAAATTTGTGATAAAATTTTGTAATTAAAAAATTTCTTTTAATAATCGTTTAATACCAAATTTATCGAAGTAAAGTTTATTTTGAAGCAAATTTCTAAGAAAAATTTTTTCGATATAAAATTTGGAAAAAAAAATTTTTCATGTAAAATTTTCAATAAAAAAATTGTCAAATAAAATTTTTTGCAGATTTTAAATACAAAAATTTTTTATCCTTAAAATTTTTCCCCGTAAAATTTGAATACTACATTTTTCGAAGTAATGACAAATTTTAAAAAAATTTCTTAGAGAAAATTTTGAGAAAAAATTGACGTAAAAATTTCTGGCAAGAAATTTCTAATAAATTTTTTTATATCAAATTTGGAAATAATTTTAAATTTGAAATAAATTTTTTTGAGAAAATTTTGAGAAAAAATTTTTTGACTTAAAATTTTCAATACATTTTTTTTTCAGAAAATTTCTAATTCAATTTTTTATACAACATTTTTTAATAGGAAACATTTCGGTTAAAAAATTTTATAAAAAATTCTTTAAATTATTAAAATGTGAGTGAGTTCTTCGATGTAAAAATGTCTATAGAAAATTTTTATATAAATATTTTTATGGAAAAACATTCTTAAAGAATATTTGTTAATGAAAAAAAAAACATAAACTTAAAAAATATTTTATGACATGAGCCTAAGCCCGAACTCGAACTCACGACCTTCAAAAATTTTCTATACAAAATTTTTCGATTAAAAAATTTGAAAAAAAAAATGTTTTGTTACGAATGTTAATAGAAAATTCTTTGATGTTAAAATTTTTATAGAAAATTTTTACACAAAATATTTCGATGTAAGTTTTTTATTATTTTTTGGTCTTCTTTGAGATCGATACAACGACTTTTGCGGTTAGGTCTTTAACCTCATAACAGGCCTTAGTTTTGGTGCTAAAATGGGATTAATGTAAATGTATTTTAAAGCCCAATTTAATAAATTCTTGTATCGTTTCCAATGATTTGTGACACGGTAAATTGTTTTGGTGAAATAAAATTTTCCATATAAAAATACAAAATTTTTTAAATTTTTTTAACAAAATTAAAAACAGAATGCCAGGAATTTTTTTTGTTAGGAAAATTTCCAAAAGTGTTTTTTTTTTATAAATTTTTCAAAACATTTTTTATTTTATAGAAAGCTTTTTACTTTTATAGGAACTGTTAAAAAAAATCTTATTTTTTTTAGAAAATTCTTCAAAATTTTTTTAAAAATTTCTTATTTTCATAGGAAATTTGTCAAAAATTTCTTATTTTTATAGGAAATTTTTAAAAAATTTCTTATTTTTATAGGAAATTTTTCAAAAATTTCTTATTTTTATAGGAAATTTTTCAAAAATTTCTTATTTTTATAGGAAATTTTTCAAAAATTTCTTATTTTTATAGGAAATTTTTCAAAAATTTCTTATTTTTATAGGAAATTTTTTAAAAATTTCTTATTTTTATAGGAAATATTTCAAAAAATTTCATATTTTTATAGGAAATTTTTCAAACATTTCTTATTTTTATAGGAACTTTTTTAAAAATTTCTTATTTGTATAGGAACTTTTTTAAAAATTTCTTATTTTTATAGGAAATTTATCAAAAATTTCTTATTTTTATAGGAAATTTTTTAAAAATTTTTATTTTTATAGAAAGTTTTTCAGAATTTTCTTATTTTTATGGAAATTTTTTTCCAAAATTTCTTATTTTTATATGAAATTTTTCAAAAATTTCTTTTTTTATAGAAAATTTTTCAGAAATTTTTTATTTTTATAGGAACATTTTCCACAAATTTCTTAGTTTTATAGGAAATTTTTATCAATTTTCTTATTTTTGTAGGAAATTTTTCACAAATTTCTTATTTTGAAAGAAACTTGTTCAAAATTTTCTTATTTCTATAGGAATTTTTTCAAAAATTTGTAATTTTTAGGATACATTTTTTAAAAATGTCTTATTTTTAAAGAAATTTTTTAAAAATTCCTTATTTTTATAGAATATTTTTCAAAAATTTCTGATTTTTATAAGAAATTTTTTGCATGTTTCTAAGATTTTGTTCAATATACCACGCGACTTTTAAAATACTAATCTTTGCCCACCGATCTTTGCGTTTGCAATCTGATCATTTTGTGGCTCTTTTGGTCAATTTCTAGAGCTTTTGCATGAACGAATATCATAATATGACCAAACTCTACTTTGAGAACAATCAAAATTATTTTGTTGCCTTTTTTTCGTTGTTATCGGTGCTTATATTATTGCGTTTAGTTTTTCAGTTTTATATATTTTTAAAAATAAAACGAAAGTTGCTTCACTAAAAGGTGTCTTTTAAAGTTTAGAGCTACCCAAATGCTAGTTGACCACAACCAACGTTTTTTGTAGCCAATAAAATAATTTCAACCTCTTAAACAAAATTACAATAGTTCGGCATTTGCAATCAATATCGAACAACAAAATCACTTAAAATATATATCAATTCACTTTTTGTATGAAAATAAAACTCAACAAAATTCCCGTAAAACCAAAAATTGTTTTAGAGAAAAACTCAATGAAGTCAAATTGAAATGTTTCTTTTTCGAGTTTACATTTTAGTTGAAATTATTTTTATTGCAACAACAAAACTAGAAATGATTTCGTATAAAAATTCAATTAAGTTAAGAACAAATGAAATTTCAGCAAAATTTCTAAAAAAAAACTATTTGAAAAACAGCTTAAAATTTCAATAAAATGAGAATTTCTATTGCATTTCAATTGTTTTTTTTTTCGCATTCCATTTAACTTGAAACTGATGGCGTATGAGTGTTATTGATATCAATCATACGCAAAGAAGGCCCAGTGAAAAATTCAAAATTGGGATACAAAAAGTGGTTATTATTTCTGCAAAAAATTTACATTGTTAACTTAAAGATGAATAGTCATATTCTTTACAAACATATGTGGAAGGGGTATATTAGATTTATACTGATGACATAATAATTTAAGTACAATATTCGAATCAGAATCGCATTTGAAGAAATTGTTTCATTTTATATAAATTAAAAATTTTTGAAGACAAACTTTTTATGGAAAAAAAAATTGTATTTAAAAACATAATAAAACCCACAGTAAAACTTATTTATCAGTACTAAACTAATAATTGAAGTGTGACCAAATTATCTTCTTAAATTGGATGAAAAGTTTCTTCATAGTCCACAAAACCTTATATACATATCTCAAATTTACCTTTATTTTTCATAAAACTATAATTAAGTTTTTTTTTCTAAATTAAATTACATCCAACTTTTCTGACACAAAATCTCTGTAAATAATGAAAATATTTTAAATCCCATTAAAAGGATTTGTTGAAGCTTAGGAAATAAAGAACATTCTTATGTCCTATAACTAACATATAACCAAGCAAAAAAACCTATTTCTTATCTCTTATTTTTTTCTGTCCACTTTTTAATTAAAACACAGTTTATGTCAATATGATTTTGATTTGGATTTCGATTTTATGTTTTCAATTTCCTGCTAAAGAAAAAGTTTGTTTTGCCTGTTATTGTTTGTAAATGGCTTAACAAAAAAGTCTCTTAAATATCAATTAATTTTGTAAAATGAAAAAAAATGAAAAAATGGTTTTTAAAACTAACTTGAAATAAAATGAAAATCATAATAAAAAAAAACAATAGTTTTAGTTATGGCTGTGGGAATTGGAACTTTTTTTGTAACTTATCATTGCCGGGTAAGTTAAGAGGCTTAGGTTTTTCCCCTTTAAATTTTAGTTTTTATTTTTTTGTAGAAAATCTAAAAAGTTTTCTCAAATTTTTGTTTAGATTTAAGGGATTGCAAAAAAGGTCAACATATTGAAATGTTTTTTTGGAATTTTTTAATTTATGTTTGAAGGAAATAGGTAAACTTTTTTAAACTCTTTTATATATATTTATACTACATATATTAAAAGGATGCCTAAATATAAAGTGAAAGATGGATATATATTTGATGTTATATGTCATATGGTTTGAAATATATTTTTTAATTAAAATCCATGTCAGAAATTACTTACTTACTTTTGTGTGGGGTTGTATTTACTTAGAGTAGGTAGGTTACAACTACGAATAATTCCTATAATAATTTCTTAACAAAAATTTTTCTTTCAAAATTTCATAACGAACATTTTATGTTGAAAATTTTTCTATAAAAATTTTATGTCGAAAATTTTTCTATAAAAATTTTATGTCGAAAATTTTTCTATAAAAATTTTATGTCGAAAATTTTTCTATAAAAATTTTATGTCGAAAAATTTTCTATAAAAATTTTATGTCGAAAATTTTTCTATAAAAATTTTATGTCGAAAATTTTTCTATAAAAATTTTATGTCGAAAATTTTTCTATAAAAATTTTATGTCGAAAATTTTTCTATAAAAATTTTATGTCGAAAATTTTTCTATAAAAATTTTATGTCGAAAATTTTTCTATAAAAATTTTATGTCGAAAATTTTTCTATAAAAATTTTATGTCCAAAATTTTTCTATAAAAATTTTATGTCCAAAATTTTTCTATAAAAATTTTATGTCCAAAATTTTTCTATAAAAATTTTATGTCGAAAATTTTTCTATAAAAATTTTATGTCGAAAATTTTTCTATAAAAATTTTATGTCGAAAATTTTTCTATAAAAATTTTATGTCCAAAATTTTTCTATAAAAATTTTATGTCCAAAATTTTTCTATAAAAATTTTATGTCGAAAATTTTTCTATAAAAATTTTATATAGAATATTTTTCTAAAAAAAATTAATATAAAAATTTAATATAGAAAATTTTTCTATAAAAATTTTTACATAAATATTTTGTATCAAAAATTTGTCTATAAAAATTTGATAAAGAAAATTTTTTTATATAAATTTTGTATTGAAAATTTCTCTATAAAAATTTTATATCTAAAATTTTTCTCCAACAATGGATATCAAAAATATATTTAATAAAAATTTCATATCGAAAATTTTTCTATAAAAACTTTATATCGAACATTTTTCTATATAAATTTTATATCGATAAATTTTCCATAAAAATTTTCTATTGAAAATTTTTCTATAAAAACTTTTCTTTAAAAAAATTTATAACGAAAATATTTCTATAAAAATTGTAAACCGAAAAACTTCATGTCGAAAAAAATTTTATATCAACACTTTTTCTTTAAAAATGTTATATCAAAAATTTTTCTATATAATTTTAATACACAAAATTTTTTCTATAACAATTTTATCGAAAAATTGTCTTAAAAACTTTAATCTTAAATAAAAACATTTTATATCGAAAATTTTTCTTTAAAAATTTTGTAACGAAAATGTATGTAAAGAAATATTTTATCGAATATTTTTCTATAAAAATTTTGAACAAAAATTTCTTCTGTAATCATTTTATATCGCAAATTTTTGTATAAAAATTTTATATCGAAAATTTTTCTATAAAAATTTTATATCGAAAATTTTTCTATAAAACATTTAAATCGAAAATTTTTTCTACAAAAATTTTTGTAAAAATTTTATATTGAAAATTTTTCAAAAAAATTTTATATCGCGAATTTTTCTATAGAAATTTTAAATCGAAAATTTTTCTAAAAAAAAACTCTTATAAAAAATGTTTCTATAAAAATTTCATATCCAAATTTTTCTATAAAAATTTCATATCCAAATTTTTCTATAAAAATTTCATATCCAAATTTTTCTATAAAAATTTAATATCGAAAATTTTTCTAGCGGAAATTTTTTTTTATAAAAATTTTATTTCAAATTTATATTGAAAAATATTTCTATAAATATTTTATCAAAAAATTGTCTATAAAAATTTTATCTCAAAAATTTTGTTTAAAAAAATTTTATATCGAAATTTTTTCTTTAAAAATTTTATATCAGAAATTTTTCTATAAAAATTCATATTATAAAATTTTCTTAACACATTTTTATCAAACAAATCTTCTTTTAAAAATTTTCTTTCAAAAATTTTTTCTGGAAAAATTTTTCGATTAAAATTTTATATTGGAAATTTCTTTTATAAAAATTTTATATCGAAAAATTTTCTGAATTTCTCTATAAATATTTTACCTGTATTAAAAATTTTTCTACAAAAATTTTATATAGCAAATTTTTCTGAAAAAAAATTCATTTCGAAAATTCTTCTACAAAAATGTTTATTTAAAATTTCTTCTATAAAAATTATGATCAAATATTTCACCTATAAAAATTTTATATCGAAAATTTTTTATTTAAATAAAATATCGAAAATTCTTCCTTAAAAATTTAGTATCGAAAATTTTGCTATAAAAATTTAATATCGAAAATTTTGCTATACAATTTTTATACCGAAAATTTTTCTACAAAAATTTTATACGGAAATTTTCTCTACAAAAATTTTATACCGAAAATTTTTCTATAAAAATTTTATACCTAAAATTTTTTTTTTATAAAAATTTTATACCGAACATTTTTTTATAAAAAAAAGTTTTCTATAAAAATTTTTTATCAACAATTTTTCTATAAAAATTTTTTATAAAAAATTTTTCTATAAAAATCTTGTATTGAAATTTTTCTATTAACACTTTATATCGAAATTTTTTTTTTATACAAATTTATCACAAATTTAGTTTCCATAAAAATATCGAAAACTTTTCTTTAACAATTTTTATTAAAAAATTTTTCTATTAAAAATTTTTACAGAAAATTTTCTATTGAAATTTTTTTATAAAAATTTTATGTCGAAAATTTTTTAAAAAAAAATTTATAAAAAAAAAAATTTTAAATAAAATTTTGAAAAGAAAAATTTTTTATAAAAATTTGATATCAAACATTTTTCTATATAATTTTTTTATTAAAATTTTAATATCGGAAATTTTTCTATAAAATATTTATAGCGAACATTTTTCGATAAAAATTTGATATTGAAAATTTTTTCATAAAAATGTTATATCTAAAATTTTTCCATAAGAATTTTATGTCGATGTGTAAGTCGATGCTTTAGTATTTTACTTTAAAAAATATCCAAACAAAGATGGGTCAATTTATACTATTTATAGCTTTAAAAGAAAAATGCTTTTAAAAAATTGCATAAATTTTAATTTATTTAACGATTTTACCTTTAATAAAAATTTATTATGTATTTATGTATACAAAAAGTTAAGTTAATGAATACTTATGAATATGTATATTACATTTGCCGTGTAGTCAAATATGTACTGGTATATAGGTACACATACATTTGTACGTATGCATGTATACACATAAATTTAAAAAATGAATTTTTGTGTTCAGAAAGGACATTGTTTGTTCATTTAACGAAAATCTTAATGCAATTAAGATAAAAAAAATAAAGCATGAAAAACATGCATAAATTAATATTTTTATTTATGGGCATTTGTAACTTAAAATGCAATAAAAAAAGTAATTAATAATGATAAAATTGAGCTGAAAATATTTATTTAATAAATTGACTTAAAATACTTTCGTTCATTTTGTTACAATATTATCGACATCCTAAAAGTATGCAACATTTTTTTCTTTAATTAAATTTTAACTACTGTGATCCTTTGAGGTTGTATTCTCATCCCAAATTCTTTTGTATTTTAATAACGAAACTTGTAGATATATAAATTTTACAGCATTCTACTCTTAAATGTCTAATTTAGCTCTTACAGGACTCACCTCTCAAACACCGTGTTAAACTCTTAACGACTAGTATATAAGTGGTTTAGCGACATACAATATATGTATATAAGCTTAAGTGCCTTTTTGAGTAGATCTTATAATAAAAAAGTATTCAAATTCAAAATCGATTTCAAAGATATTAAAAAATTAATAAACGATATTTTACATTCCTTTGGGTATATTTATATGCATGTATGTAAATGTTGCTTTGTGTAATTTGATGTTTAAGCTCCTTAAGCAACAAACAAATGTTATGTCAATAAACATAGACTGACAAATAGAGAAAGAGCGAGAGGAAGGAAAGGAACATAATGATACTTGCGCAATCACGCACACACGCAAATACTTATTTATATACGCATTTAGATATATCACAATTTGTAAATAAACACCTGAGCAGTTGTTCATTTTTAGCAAATACAGTACAAATTTTCATTGTAATATACATAGATTAGGGCTTCCCTTATATTCAGCTGTTTTTCTTGAATCTAACAACAAATGTCGCAACTTCACTGTTCTAAAAATAGATATGATGTGCAATTACAGTGTCGAATAATATAAAACTTTATCTCTCCATTTCACCACTTTTCGCTTCTATACTAACCCCTTTCCAAAGAAGGTAACCCAATTCGTATATACTCTATATACAATTGTATAGGCAGTATTTGCCTGAGTGTTACTTCTCTTTCAAAAAAAAATGAGATTCAAACTTTGTTAAACCTTCGGCACAGAGTTTTCTTCTTCAAAACGGTATTAAAAAAACTCAACTTTTCAAAACCAAGGGTTACCCTTAATCACAAACATACGTGTAATGTATGTACGTGCCTAAATACCTTTGAGTGCCATGAATAAAAGCCTTAATGGTATTTACTTATTGTCGATTATTTAATTTAACATTATCATAAGTAGCAAAATGATTGTCTCGAATATTTTTATTAAAGTCGTTTGTGTGGTTTACAGTTTATGGCACTTAAATTTTATATTTAATTTCCTTTTTGCTATTATTTAATTATTAAATAGTTTCCTTACTTTAAAATAAATAAATTGTATGTGCTTATTAAATAGAGGCTTTTTTAAGGATAACTGCAATAACTATTTCTTTTATCAGGAATTTTAAAGGTAAATGTTTCCATTAACATTTTACTACAAAATTTTCAAATTTGTCAAAAATTTTCCTATTTTCCTATAAAAATTTTCTATAAAAATTTCAAAACGAAAATTTTTCTAAAAAAAATTCATATCGACAATTTTCCTAATCAAAATTTCATAACGAAAATTTTTCTATTAAAATTTCATAACGAAAATTTTTCTATTTAAATTTCATAACGAAAATTTTTCTATTAAAATATCGTAATGAAAATTTTTTTATAAAAATTTCGTAATGAAAATTTTTCCATAAAAAGTTTTTAGCGAAAATTTTTTTATAAAAATTTCATAACGAAATTTTTTCTATAAAAATTTCATAACGAAAATTTTTCTATAAAAATTTCATAACGAATATTTTCCTTTAAAAATTTCATAAAAAAAATTTTTACAAAGATTTCATATCGAAAATTTTTCTTAAAAAAATTTATATCAAAAATGTTTCTATAAAAATTTCATAAAGAAAATTTTTCTCTAAAAATTTTATAACTACAATTTTTCTCTAAAAATTTTATAACTACAATTTTTCTATTAAAATTTATAACAAAAATTTTTCTATAAAAATTTCATAACGAACAGTTTTCTTTCATAATTTCATATCTAAAATTTTTCTATACAAATTTTTCATCGAAAATTTTTCTATAAAAATTTCATTACGAATATTTTTTATTTTAAATTTCATATCGAAAATTTTTTAATTTAAAATTTCATATCAAAAATTTTTCTATAAAAATTTTATAAAGAAAAGTTTTCTATAAAAATTTGATACAGAAAATCTTTTTATAAAAATTTCATTTAGGAAATTTTTCTATAATAATTTCATATCGAATGCTTTATAAAAATTTCGAAAATTTTTCTATTAAAATTTCATACCAAAAAATTGTTTTTATAAAAATTTCGTATCGATAATTTTTTAATTTAAAATTTCATATCAAAAAATTTTTCTATAAAAATTTTATAACAAAAATGTTTCTATAAAAATTTTATATTGAAAATGTTTCTATATAAAACATCATATCGAAAATTTTTCTATAAAAATCTCTTATCAAAAATTAGTTTATAAAAATTTTACATCGAAAATTTTTTTTATAAAAATTTTATATCGAAAATTTTTCTATAAAAATTTCACATCAAAAATTTTTTTATAAAAATTTCACACCGAAAATTTTTGTATACAAATTTTATATCGAAAAATTTTCTATAAAAATCTCATATCAAAAATTAGCTTATAAAAATTTTACATCCAAAATTACTTTTATAAAAATTTTACATCGAAAATTTTTTTATAAAAATTTTATATCAAAAATTTTTCTATAAAAATTTGCGCTGAAAATTTTTGTATAAAAATTTCGGATCGAAAATTTTTGTATAAAAATTTCACATCGAAAATCTTTGTATTAAAATTTTATATCGAAAATTTTTTTATAAAGATTTTATGTCGAAAAATTTTCTATAAAAATCTCATATCAAAAATTTTTTTATAAAAGTTTTATATCGAAAATTTGTCTATATAAAATTGTATACCGAAAATTTTTCTATTAAAATTTCGTATTGAATATTTTTGTATAAAAATTTCATATAGAAAATCTTTCTAAGAAAATTTTATATCGAAAAATTTTCTATATAAAACTTCATATCGAAAATTTTTCTATAAAAATCTCATATCAAAAATTTTTTTATAAAAATTTTACATAGAAAATTTTTTTAATAAAATTTTTATATCGAAAATTTTTCTATAAAAATTTCACATCGAAAATTTTGTATAAAAATTTCACATCGAAAAATTTTCTGTAAAAATTTCACATCTAAAATTTTTCTATAAAAACTTCACATCAAAAATTTTTCTAAAAAATTTCGCATCGAAAATTTTTCTATAAAAATTTCGCATCGAAAATTTTTCTATAAAAATTTTACTCAAACATTTTTCTATAAAAATTTTATATCGATTTTTTTTTTTTTTTTTTTTTGTATAAAACTTTCATATAGAAAAATTCTTTTCGAAATTTTTTTCTATAAAAATTTCATATCAGAAATTTTTTTATAAAAATTTCATATCAAACATTTTTTTTTAGAAAAATTTCATATCCAAAATTTTTCAATAAAAATTGTATAAGAAAAAATGATTATAAGTATTTTATAACGAACAATTTACATCTAAATAATTATATACCGAAAATTTTCCATAAAAATGTTTGCATAAAATTTATTCTTCAAAAACATTTTTTTAATTTTCCTTGATTTAATTTATCTTGTTTGAATTTTTACCCCACTGTGCAATGTTACATAAAAGTTAGATTTCTGTTTTCTTCATGTGTGTTTCACTTTTGAAATTCTTTATATTGCGTTTATATAATTATAATTCCCTTATGAGAAGAGAATTATAATTATTCATTTAGTACATACGTAAGTATTTGTTTGTGTTTGTAAACTACTCTTATATTTGATATTTGGTTTTAATTAAATATATATTTATTTTCCTTTTATAAAATATTTATTTAAATCCCTTATTTGTATGCGATTGATACAACGTGTGTAATGTACTCATATAACTACGTTCTGTTCTAAATAATCTGGTGCATATTTTAAAAGTTTACTAAAGGAATACAGAGGGTAACAAAAATATGGGGTTTTATATCAAAAATTGTTGACAAACACAGTGACTATAACGAAAATCAAGAAATTCAAATAAATTTACTACTTTTGTCAATCACTGTAAATATAAGTTTATTTACCAACATGTATAAATTTCAAAGACCTTGATATTCACTTTCTATCGAGTGAGATAATAATAAAAATGACCTTGATAACAACTTAAATATTTATCTCTATTAAAATTGTTCATTCTTCTTTGAATAAAAGTATCTTTTCTCCACTTAGTCTACATATTCTTAAACATGTGTATCTTTTCATGAGCTGCTTGTAGTCACTGTAAAAAGTAGTTACATTCATCGCATACGAGTTTTCAGAAAATTGTATACTTTGGCAGTTTAGCTTAAGGATTTTCAATGTAGAGTAAATGTGTTTGTCAATTGATTTACGTAAACTATGGAACAGTAAATATTACAGCCAGTAGACAGTTTGTTTTTACTGGACAATAGTGAAAATTTATTGCTTTAGTTAAAAGCAAACAGTCAGAACGTGGCATTTTCTAAGGCACTTGTCTAGGCGAATTTGAGCTTGTATATGAGAAGGATGGTGAGACATTGTGATATAGGGAATGTCAAATTTATTTTGAAATAAGAAAAAAAAACTGAACGAAAAAATATTTTAGAATTTTACACTCAAACTGAAATTCCATATTAATTATACGCTACCCATAAGCCTAAAATTTTCAATTAATATCAATCATACGCACCCTTATGTAAAATAATACTTAAATAATTTACTTTCAGTTAAAAGCCATAAATTATTTTTATGTATTTCAGATTATTCCTATCTTATCATTTCCCCAATATTTCTTGGCATACTTCCCCTTCAACTTGACCCCCATTTAAAGAAATTTTCTACACAATTTCCTTGTGTTTAGTGTGAATTGCTATCGTCATATGGTTTCCATGTAGTTTATTTGCTTTTTAATACAATATTATTTTTATTCAGCTGTAAAACTTTATTAGAAGTGACGCAATAAAATAAAAATAAAATTATTTAATTTAGCTAAAATGAATTACATAGTGCCAATAAATCATAGAACGACAGTATTTTTAATGGCGCTACCAAGATTTCAGAAATTTCTGAGATATTAAGTTAAAAGAAAATTATTGTATTAATTAATGGCGAATATGGGAGTGAGACACCCCCTGAGAGAAAATTCGAACTTTTATGAGGGTATTAAATTGTGTTTATAATTAATTAAAAATACCAAAAATAAGCTGTAAAAGAAACATAATTAAGGAAATAAATGTTTTAAGATTCTATAAATTCTATAAAGTTTCTTCCAATTCCTTATAATAATATTAGAGAAAGGGTATAAGATCAATGATTAAAAGAAATAAGTTAATAAATTTAAAACTTAAAAAAAAAATTGACTGACGGACAGAAAATTTTTTGTAAACATTTTATAACAAAAATTAAAAAAAAAATTACATAACGCAAATTTTTCTATAAAAATTTCATATCGAATATATTTTTTTAAAAATTTCATATAATAATTTTTCAATCATTTTTCTATAAAAATTTTTCAATTAAAATTTTACATTGAAAATTTTTCTATAAAAATTTCACATCGAAAATTTTTTTATAAAAATTTCACATTTTCTACAAAAATTTTTCGATAAAATTTTGTACTGAAAATTTTTCTATAAAAATTTCAGATCGAAAATTTTTCTATAAAAATTTCAGATCGAAAACTTTTCTATAAAAATTTCATATCCAAAATTTTCTATAAAAATTTCATATCGAAAATTTTTCTATAAAAATTTTATGTTTCGATATTTTTTTTTTTAATTTCATATCCACAATTTTTCTATACAAATCAAAAATCAAAAATTTTTTTACAAAAATTTTATATTTCGATATTTTCTAAAAAAAAAATTTCATATCCAAAAATCAAAAATTTTTCTATAAAAATTTTATATCGAACATTTTTCTACAAAAATATTATATCGAAAATTTTTCTATAAAAACTTCATAAAGAAAATTTTTCTATAAAAATTTCATGTCGAAATTTTTTTTTTAACATTGAAAATTTTTCTGTAAAAATTTTATATCAAAAATTTCTCTATAAAAATTTCATATCGAAAATTTTTCTATAAAAATTTCAAATAGAAAATTTTTCGTTAGAAATTTCATATCGAAAATTTTTGTATAAAAATTTCATATCGAACATTTTTCAATAAAAATTTCATACTGAAAGTTTTCTATAAAAATTTTTATTTTTAAATTTTATATCGAATATTTTTTTATAAAAATTTTGTATCGAACATTTTCCTATAAAAATTTTATATCAAAAACATTTCTCTAAAATTTTTATATCGAAAATTTTTCTATAAAATTTGTTCCTTAAAAATGAAAATTTTAATCGAAAAAATTTAACATCGAAAAATTTTCTATAAAAATTTGATAATGAAAATTTTTCTACAAAAATTTCATATCGAAAATTTTTTCTATAGAAAATTTTTTTATAGAAATTTAACATCGAAAAATTTTCTATAAAATTTTATATCGAAAAGTTTTTAAAAAAAAATTGATAATGAAAATTTTTCTATAAAAATTTCATATCGAAAATTTTTCTTTAAAAATTTGATAATGAAAATTTTTCTATAAAAATTTTATATCGAAAATTTTTCTATAAAAATTTCATATCGAAAAATATTCTATAAAAATTTCAAATCGAAAATGTTTCTATAAAAATTGTATATCGAAAATCTTTTTCTAATTTTTTTTTTATTTTTATATCGAAAATTTTTTCTTTAAAAATTCATATCGAAATTTTTTCTTAAAAAATTTTACATCAAAAAATTTTAAATCGAAAGCTTTTTTATAAAAATTATAAATAAAAAAATTTCATGTCGAAAAATTTTCTATAAAAATTTCATATCGAAAATTTGTTTATAAAAATTTTGTATCGAAAATTTGTTTGTTAAAATTTCATATCGAAAAATTTTCTTAAAAAACTTTATGTCGGAAATTTTTCTTAAAAAAATTTCATATCGAAAATTTTTGTTAAGAAAATTCACATCGAAAATTTTTCTTAAAAAATTTCATATCGAATAATATTCTATAAAAATTTCAAATCGCAAATGTTTCTATAAAAATTGTATATAAATCTTTTTCTAATTTTTTTTTTTTTTTTTTTTAACAATTTCATATCGAAATTTTTTTTTTAAATTTTACATCAAAAAATTTTAAATCGAAAATTTTTCTACAAAAATTATAAATATAAAAATTTCATGTCGAAAAATTTTCTATAAAAATTTCATGTCGAAAAATTTTCTATAAAAATTTCATATCGAAAAATTTTCTTAAAAAATTTCACATCGCAAAATTTTTCTTAAAAAATTTCACATCGAAAATGTTTCTTAAAAAATTTAATATCGAAAATTTTTCCTAAAAAATTTCATATCGAAAATTTTTGTATAAGAAATCATACCGAAAATTTTTCTATAAAATTATCATATCGAATATTTTTATATAAAAATTTTATTTATATCGAAAATATTTTTTTAAAAATTTCATATCAAAAATTTTTCTATAAAAATTTCATATTGGAAATTTTCTATAAAAATTTTATATCGAAAATATTTCTTTAAAAATTTCATATTGCAATTTTTCTATAAAAGTTTTACATCGAAAATTTTTTTATAAAAATTTCATATCGAAATTTTAAAAAAAAAAAAATTATGTCGAATTTTTTTTTATTAGTATTATATATCAAAAACTTTTCTATAAAAATTCATATCGAAAATTTTCTATAAACATTTTATATCAAAAATTTTTCTTTAAAAACTTGATATCGAAAATTTTAGCTATCAAATTTTCATATTGAAATTTTTTCTATAAAAATTTCTTATCGATCATTTTTGTACAAAAATTTTATATTGAAAATTTTTCTATAAAAATTCAAAACGAAAATTTTCATAACAAAAATTTTTCTATGAAAATTTCATCTCGAAATTTTTTCTATGAAAATTTAATATCGACAATTTTGCTATAAAAATTTCATATCGAAAATTTTTCTAAAAAAATTTTATATCGAAAATTGTTGTATAAAAGTTTTGCACCGAAATTTTTTCTATAAAATTTTCATATCGAAAATTTTTATATAAAAATTGTATATTAAAGTTTTTTAAATTCAAATTTGATATCGAAGATTATTCTTTAAATTTTATACAACAAAAATTTTATACAACAAAAATTTTTCTATAAAAATTTTATAACAAAAATTTTTCTATAAAAATTTCATAACGAAAATTTTTCTATAAAAATTTCATAACCAAAATTTTTTTATAAAAATTATAAGTCAAACATTTTTCCATAAAAATTTCATATCAAAAATTTTTCCATAAAAATTTAATATCGAAAATTTTTTTATCAAAATTTCATATCGAAATTTTTTCTATAAAAATTTTAAGTTGAAAATTTTTAGTAAAATTAAAAATTTTAGGTTGAATTAAAAATTTTTCTATAAAAATTTCATATGGAAAATTTTGCTATAAAATTTTCATACCATTTGTTTTTTAATTTTATATTGAAAAATATTACCGATATTTTACCTTAAAAGGTTGTAATTATAGGCAACCCAAAAGCGATTCGCATGTTTATTCCGCAACAGCTTGTTTAAGTTCCATCATGTTCTATACTTATTTCTAACATTTAAAAAGGACAAACCATATTTTTTTTACTTGTCAGGCCAACTGTTATATAATGAAGAGTTCAAAAATGTATATCGATATATTGACACAAAACTTAAAATAAAAAAAAAGTTTTATCTTCAAAACACCATCAGTAAATCACCAATGACCATGACTTAATATTAATTAATCACTTAAAGTGTGCTTATAAAGATAGTGTTTTAAAAATTGTCTGCAAATTAATTGAAACTTCCATCCATCTATTCACTACGTATGAGTTATATTAATTACTTGCCCTAATGAGAGTGTGAGTAAATTTTAGCTTATGTGACGTATGATTAATATCAATTTCACATTAAGTGCCAACAAGTAGATACTTTTATAGATTAAAAAAATAAATCAATTTAATTTCAATTGCACTACAATCTTCCATCATCGACAAGTAGTTTTTTAAGTCTTTATACAACAAAAAAAATATATATAAAAGAACAAATCAAATGGAAAATAAAATTGAAAAAAATAGAAAAAACTACTACTACTATACAAACAGCTATTGCTATTTGAAACTTTCCTCAAGTGTTTTCCTTTTGCTACTTAAAACAAGTGAAAATATAAAATAAAACAATTTCTTTGAATCCTCTTTTGCTCTTCTGCTGCTGAGTATTGATTCAATAAATCATGTTTGGGAAAATAGAAGATTTTACCGAGCAAAAACCAAAGGAAAAACTTTTCTGTAAATCTATTAGAAAAATTCTAGTAAGTACAAGTTAAGTTATAGTGTATAGAAGAAAATTACAAGTAAAACAGAAATACAAAATATTTAACCAAAACAAATTACAAAACTTTTCCATTAAATAAAATTTAATTCTAAAAAAAAAATAGGAAAAATGAAAATATAAGAAAACCCAGAAAGCAATAAATAAAATAAATATTTTTTGCTTTAACACAATTTATAGTTTAATTTGTTTTATTTGTTGGAAGTAATAACCAGCAGCCCATGACAAATTAATTCTCAATATTTGCTTTCGTTTGCAAATTTGTTTGGATATTTATTATATTATTAAGACCCGTACATACATACATTTACAAGTACTTAAAAGATTATATATTTAATTTGATTAATAAGCATTTTATTGTATTTTATTTATGTCTAAAATAAAACAATTCAATTTAAAAGATTTTGCCTTCAAGTGCTTATAAGTATTATTAATCGAGATATTAGCAATATCTCGTGGCTTATGATTAATTTCATTTTTGTTTTGCTTTTTACAAAATCATGAAAATTTTCACTTAATTAACTTTCTCTATCTTTTCTTGTGTTATTTGGTTTTTTAGTTTTCCAAAAAAATTATTTATCTTAGTTTACGTTAAATTTAGCTGCCAATCGCTTGTTGGCTTAAAACTAATTATAAGAATGATTTTTCACTTTTCTTCCCTTCAATGCCAAAGAGTTTTTCTTAATTGTTACTTTTCCAGGAATTTCAAAGTTACTTTGCTTGAAAAGTTCAAAAGAGAAAAGTTTTCAAAAAGTAATTTTTAAGAACTAAACGTTGAAATCAAAATGAAAGGGTTTAGGTTTTTCTTTCGCGTTTAAAGTTTTGTGTAATGTTAAGTCATTTTCTAAATGATTTTTAAAGCAATAAGTAACTGGTTAAAGTTAAATATAGCTAAATATTTTATTTTTTGTAGCGTTTCCGAGCTAAAGTTTTTACTTCTTCTAGGAGTAGTAAAAGCTTTTGGACATTCGTTAAAAAGGTTAAGGAAAATCTTAATGGATTTACTTACATACTTTTAAAGAATAACCAATCATTTACTTTTCCAGTCGATAACACAAGCCTCTTGTCCGAAAATTGGCTGTAAACGAAAAATGCATTTAAATAGCAACAGATGGCGTAACTTAACTGTTCAACAAATAGAAATTTCGTATCGAAAATTTGTTTAAAAAAATTTCATATCGAAAAATTTTCTTAAAAACTTCATATCGGAAATTTTTCTTAAAAAGTTTCATATCGAAAATTTTTTTTAAAAAATTTCACATCGAAAATTTTTCTTAAAAAATTTCATACCGAAAAATATTCTATAAAAATTTCAAATCGAAAATGTTTCTATAAAAATTGTATATAAATCCTTTTCTAATTTTTTTTTTTTTCTTTAAAAATTTCATATCGAAAATTTTTTCTTTAAAAATTTCATATCGAAATTTTTTTTTTTTAAATTTTACATCAAAAAATTTTAAATCGAAAATTTTTCTACAAAAATTATAAATAAAAAAATTGATGATGTCGAAAAATTTTCTATGAAAATTTCATATCGAAAATTTTTCTAAAAAATTTCGTATCGAAAAATTTTCTTAAAAAATTTCACATCGAAAATTTTTCTTAAAAAATTTCACATCGAAAATTTTTCTTAAAAAATTTAATATCGAAAATTTTTCCTAAAAAATTTCATATCGAAAATTTTTGTATAAGAAATCATACCGAAAATTTTTCTATAAAATTTTCATATCGAATATTTTTATATAAAATTTTATATTAAAAGTTTTTCTATAAAAATTTATATTGCAATTTTTCTATTAAAATTTTATATCGAAAATATTTTTTTAAAAATTTCATATCAAAAATTTTTCTATAAAAATTTCATATTAAAAATTTTCTATAAAAATTTGATATCGAAAACAATGCATTTAAATGGCAACAGATGGCGTAACTTAACTGTTCTACAAATAGAAATTACGTTTTTTTCACCACCTTTTACCTCCCTACTAAACCAAGTTTTACTTCTTTTTAACCTAACTATGGCATTTCCTCAGAGATTGCCCTATAAAGGATGGGATGTTATCCAACAAGTTCAAGCTTTATTAGATGCAAATCATCTATTTTTTCTATTACTAAATAGATTTTAATGTCAAACTTTTAATGGTATCTAGTCTTTTGCAGATTAAAACCATAAAAAATTCAATGTTAAATGCAAACGTGAATGTTGAGGAGCTTAGTACAATATACCGTGACCTATCCAACAGAATAAAAAGGTCTGAAAGGAGGGACAAGAGAATGTGGGTAGATGAACAAGCGAGCCAAGCTGAGTCAGCTGCAAGTAAAGGCGACATGAGGACTTTATACAATATATCAAGGGCGTTGTGTGGCAAACCTACCTACACCAATAGTCCCATTCTGAGTAGTAGCGGTACACTTCTCTCAACCCCGGATGAACAATTCATGCGATGGATGGAACACTTTCAGTCAACATTAATCAATCCCATTGGATTAGAAGCACTGACGGAAGTGCAAAACGAAACCAACCATGACTGTTTATTCAACGGAATTTCAGACAGCCCACCAACAATACAAGAAGTGAAGAATGCAATTAAAAGCCTTCAGCGCAACAAGGCCCCGGGCAATGACAATATCTCAGCGGAGATGCTTTTATGTGACGTTGAACTATCGGCGAGTCTGTGGCACCCATTTGTGCATAAAATATGGGAAGAAGAAGCTCTGCCAACCTCCTGGAATGAAGGTATAGTCAAAATACCAAAAAAGGGTGACTCCAAAGACTGCAATAACTACAGGGGAATAACACTTCTTCCAATACCGAGCAAAATACTAAGTCGAGTGATTTTGAATAGAACGTCTGACGCAGTTTCTAAAAGACTACGAGGAAATCAGTTTGGGTTCCGAGAGAATAGATCTTGTGTTGAATAGTACTTGAATTCCGCACCCCTATTAACTTAGCGTTTATCGACTTTATGAAGGCCTTCGACAGTGTCAACAGGAGCTATCTATGGAGAATTTTAGAAAACCGTAACATGCCAACGAAAATTCTGAACTTAATTCGGGCAATGCACGTGGACTTTAAATGCCGGGTTTTATACAAAGGTAAATTGTCTAATCCGTTCGTATGCCTTCTAAGCCAAAGCCTAGGTCACCATCAAGAAACCACTAGCGCTATTACTGTTGAATCTCGGGCAGCTGGGCTAAAGGCTATGGCGCAAACCCGTCGCCACACATCAATGCGGATAACGAGGTTATTGGATGTGTAGGCACCTTTAATCTTGGTAGTTTGGTATCTACAAAAGGTGGCGTCGACGAGGATATTAAATCTCGTATTAATAAGGCAAAATCAGCATTCGGCATTCTCCGAGCTATTTGCAAATCTCGGCAAATATCAACAACAACTAAGTTACGAATATATAACTCGAATGTCAAGTCCATCTTGTATTACGGCTGCGAAACTTGGAAACGCACAAATGCCATCGATAAGCGCCTACAAACCTTTGCAAACAAATGCTTGCGGCAAATTCTTTATATATGGTGGCCAAATCGCATAAGAAATGAAGATCTACTAAACACTACAAACCAAATCCCTTCTTCGATAGAGATATATCAACGGAAATGGCGATGGATAGGCCACACACTTCGAAGGCCAAATACAAACATTGCTCGACAAGCGCTTCGTTGGAATCCACAAGGAAGCGGCCGTCGTCTTCGTGCACCTGCTAAAACGTGAAGGAGGTCAATTGAAGCGGAGTTACAAGCAGCAAACTATTCATGGAATGATGTATGCCTAACATCTCGCAATAGAGTTCGATATAAAAGGATGGTTGAGGCCCTATGCTCCACTGGGAGTTAAGGATAACAGAAGAAGAAGAAGAAGTCTTTTGCAGATGGTAGCAACATTTGATATTCGTATTCATTTAGCTACAGGACAAGCCTCTTAGATATTGAGAAAATGGGCAGAACATGAATGATACGAAATACACAGGCAATCACAAAAATGCTTATAAATCCAAAAATAGTTTAAGTCTTTTCTAAACAGTAACCGATAACCGAAATTTGGTATGAATTCCCCACCTACATCAGTGCCTTTGTCGGAATTGACACATATATATATAAATACACACATATATATATAAATCAGGCGCGACCACCGCGAAGCAAGTGCTTGCCAGAAGTTTTCTTATTCTCATTTATTTAGTCGTCATTCAACCTTTGACGGATGCACACGCGTGGAGGCTGTTATAAGTTTTTTTAATTTTTTTGTATTTTTTGTTATTGTTTTTTTTTTAGATACACTGTGAGATTGAATGTTAGAATAATTATTTTTATGCTAAACATTCAATCGTTTTTATAGAAAATATTTGATTTTATTTTAGTAAAAAATACGTTTTTCTATAGAAAAAGTAAGTTTTTCTATAGAAAAAGTAAGTTTTTCTATAGAAAAAGTAAGTTTTTCTATAGAAAAAGTAAGTTTTTCTATAGAAAAAGTAAGTTTTTCTATAGAAAAAGTAAGTTTTTCTATAGAAAAAGTAAGTTTTTCTATAGAAAAAGTAAGTTTTTCTATGGAAAAAGTAAGTTTTTCTATAGAAAAAGTAAGTTTTTCTATAGAAAAAGTAAGTTTTTCTATAGAAAAAGTAAGTTTTTCTATAAAAAAAGTAAGTTTTTCTATAGAAAAAGTAAGTTTTTCTATAGAAAAAGTAAGTTTTTCTATAGAAAAAGTAAGTTTTTCTATAGAAAAAGTAAGTTTTTCTATAGAAAAAGTAAGTTTTTCTATAGAAAAAGTAAGTTTTTCTATAGAAAAAGTAAGTTTTTCTATAGAAAAAGTAAGTTTTTCTATAGAAAAAGTAAGTTTTTCTATAGAAAAAGTAAGTTTTTCTATAGAAAAAGTAAGTTTTTCTATAGAAAAAGTAAGTTTTTCTACAGAAAAAGTAAGTTTTTCTATAGAAAAAGTAAGTTTTTCTATAGAAAAAGTAAGTTTTTCTATAGAAAAAGTAAGTTTTTCTATAGAAAAAGTAAGTTTTTCTATAGAAAAAGTAAGTTTTTCTATAGAAAAAGTAAGTTTTTCTATAGAAAAAGTAAGTTTTTCTATAGAAAAAGTAAGTTTTTCTATAGAAAAAGTAAGTTTTTCTATAGAAAAAGTAAGTTTTTCTATAGAAAAAGTAAGTTTTTCTATAGAAAAAGTAAGTTTTTCTATAGAAAAAGTAAGTTTTTCTATAGAAAAAGTAACTTTTTCTAAAGAAAAAGTAAGTTTTTCTATAGAAAAGTAAGTTTTTCTATAGAAAAAGTAAGTTTTTCTATAGAAAAAGTAAAGTTTTTCTATAAAAAATGAGGTTTTTCTACAGAAAAAGTAAGTTTTTCTATAGAAAAAGTAAGTTTTTCTATAGAAAAAGTAAGTTTTGCTATAGAAAAAGTAAGTTTTGCTATAGAAAAAGTAAGTTTTTCTATAGAAAAAGTAAGTTTTTCTATAGAAAAAGTAAGTTTTTCTATAGAAAAAGTAAGTTTTTCTATAGAAAAAGTAAGTTTTTCTATAGAAAAAGTAAGTTTTTCTATAGAAAAAGTAAGTTTTTTAAATTGTATTTATAAAAAAATATACTATGCTGAATATACATTTCTAAAAAGTAATGTTTTCTTTATAGAAGCAAAAGAAAAAAATTTTTGTTTACATAAAAACAACAAAAACCGCATGTTCATTTCACGCTGGTTCAGCGGTAACTGAAATAAAATAGAAATAATAACCAAATTTGTGTCAATTCTTGCTTCTGCCTGTGTATCCTCTCTTTCGCTCACAAATACAATCACATTCCTCTCTTTGGTCATCCCTGATATAAATTCACTCAAAGTTGAAAAAAATAGTACATATGGGTAAGTCCGAAAAACCTTAAGCCAACGAGAAAATTTTAAAACTGTCAAAATCGCGAATTTGTGTTTATGAAAAAATTGACCACATATTGATCTTTTAGAATATATAATGGATACAATTTTTGTTGGCTCTCTTCGTGAATGGCAGGTCCTTATTTTGCACCCATCTCGAATTTTAATACATTTTTTAAAATAATAGGTTTTTTGAAAGTTCATAAAAAACTCAAAAACATCAATTTAGTTATCAAATTTCAATAGGGGCTCAAAGTCCGCTTAATTTTATACAATTAGATGTAAAAGACCCCATCAAAAGTAATTGGAGTGATATAAATAACGCCAAGTAAAAAAGGGCTCTCAGTGTGTAGCGTCCGTCACAGAAATAAAGTTTTTTTTTTTTTAATTTGACTAGAGCAATTTTTCTTTTTTCTCCAATTGAACTTGGTTCGTAAAGAGAACTTATAGTATGTTTAACATTAGGCTAAAAATATATAGATGTTTTAATAGCATTTACAAAATAATATGTAATGAAAATTGTGTAGCGTCCGTCACAGTATATATTTTTTACAAAATAATATTTATTAAATACAAAATTTACGAACACTTCTCCGTCTTATTCATAAAGCAATAACACTGTCCATATCCACAGATTAAATTTAAGATATAAGGTGTTAAAAAAAATATACAGTGGGGCAAATTTGATGATTTTGAAATTTGATTTTTTTTTATTTTTGGGACACTCTAACAGCTAGCAGCAGCATTCTTGGGACGATGTAAAAAGTGTAAAGCATTAAATAAATATATGTATTTAGTCGTTTCGTGAAATATTAAATTGTGCCCAAAAATCGCATTTTAACCGCGAACATGAAAAGGAAGGAGATGAAATTCGGGAACAAATAAAACCATTATTTTCACTGATTAACGAATCCTTAAACAAATATGAAATATGAACTTTTTTCTAATAAAAAACATTCAAGGAAAAACTGTATCGCCTGTCACGTAGCGTCCGCAACAGTACATTTATGGATTTTTGGTAAAACTGGAAACTTAAAAACTTTATAAAAGCTGTTTTGGAATCCTCTGATTTTTCTCTATTTTCAATGTATTTACAATTTTTTACCGATTTGATAAAATTTACTGAAACACCTGTTGAAAGAAAGTCACTTCCAGTTTTTGTAGCGACCGTCACAGCACTTTAAAAGCGAATATCTTTTTCCTCCAAAAGAAGTATGTAAATTATCCAACTCTTTCATTCGATAGCACAATCGATGGGCTAATATTCCCTGAAATCAGTGTAAAACTATCTAGTGTAGAACGACAATAGGATACATTTAAGTACAACAAAATCCGTACAAATGTATTGTCCGTCACGCAGGATTTGCCCATATGTTTCTAAGAATTAACAACATTTTTTAAAGTTGTGCGTCTGTAGTTGACTTTCGTAGTAAAGGGTATCAAGGTTTGACTGACTATAGCATTTGCTTACTTGCTTTTATCTTTGTATGTAATCTTAGGACTAAAGTTAATTTTAATGTCATAAAAGCCCAGTGATATAAGTTACATTGTACATGATCGTATAACAGATAGTGTTGCTTCATCTTTAACTTAAAAATTGAGAAATCAGAAGCTCTGGTTCTTATGGACATGAAAATAATGTATAATATGCCTTGGGCTAAAATTATTTTTGAGTGACTTACCCTCTGATCTGCTTACAATTTAGGCCGACCTTACATGAAACCAACTCTCAAGCTTGGTCGATGTTTTAAAAGCATCAACAAATTTTTTAATAATTTTTTTATGACCAAATTTTTTTTAAATTTAAAAATATTTATAAGAATAATTTTTGTTATGAGCTAAAATTTCTGAAAAAAAAAATTTCTATGACAAAATTTTATAAAATCTTTAAAAAAAAATCCCAGAAAAATCGCTCAACTTTAAAAACTTTTTATCGAAAAAGGTTTGGAAAATCTTGAAACAAAACATCCCGGAAAGATCATTCAAATGGCATCGAGGGCTTTTTTGAATGCAGGGCATTCGAAAATCCCAATTTTGTATGACTATAGCACATATATCAGACTGACTTTGGCATATGGCTTTGTTTATGTTGGCTTTGCGGACCGTTTGGATTGTGGCTTATTCGTATATATCTGTGACTTAGGTAGAGCCAACAAGAAAAAGTATAATTAAAATGCAAGTAGTGGCAATTATGACTCCAGACCAAATCAATATCAAATATCGATCACAAACTTTTACAAGCGCATTCAGCTTTTTGACACCTTGTGTGGATTGACATCATCTAAATTTTCCCTGTTGAAAACCCGTCCATTAAAATTTTTACCAAAAATTTTTAAAATTTTTTCATTAAAAAAAACATTTTTTTTTACAATGAAAAAAAGGTAAACGGCAAATTTTCTATGAAGAAATTTTTATAGAAAACAATATCGCAAATATTAGAATATCTTTCGTGTGTTAATTTCATTTTTAAAAGAGGCCGAAGTCGTTCGCCGTTCTTTGAAATAGTTGGTAGACTTCTTTTGTTTTACGAATATTTTTTGGACACTCTTTTTCCTGGTCAAGATTTTCATGCTATTTCCTCATACCTTTCCTTTTCCTCATACCTTTCTTTTTGGGTAGGCTTTATTTTATTATTACTATTATTTTCAGATTTACGATCGTTTTAGTGATTTTTGTTTTATTTAGTGCGTTTTGACAGTAGAGTCTGTAAATGTGGATCGATTTCAACGAATTTGACGCAGAGGTTTTGGTTTGCATAAACAGTATTTGCTTTAAATTTTATGAAAAAATATTGATATTTTTGGCCAAAACATCATTTCCGGGAAGTGAGACCTGTGGGATTTAGCTTAAATAATGGACCGATTTTGACAAATTTCAATAGCCGCGGTCCCATTATCAACAACAACATCTGTACCAAATTTAATCAAACTATATTTATAATTGCTATTTGATTAGAATGTTTATATGGGGGTCCAGAAGTTTAGCCAGACGGACGGACGGACGGAGAACTGCATCGTCATCAGAAAATGATTCTAAGTTTATTGGTATACTAAAAGTTGGGTCTAAGACCAATATTTCCATGTGTTACATATATCAGCACAAACTTACAATACCCTTTTATAATACCATATTGTGGTGAAGGGTAAAAGCAGGAGGAGTAAAAGCTCCTTCAGAGCTCATGCAAGTAATGACGGTAACCAGCGAGCCTCGCTTGGCTGATGTAATCTCAATTTTTTAACAACGATTTGTTCTTGCTGTGGCGGAACCACTGACGTCTTAGTTTCATCTTTGTTTCCGATAAGTGTGAAAGAAAATTTGTTTAAAAAATTCAAAATTGGATCTACATCTTTTCTAGAGACTTAAAGTATACCCCAATAGCTGAAATTCTGTTAGCTGTAGATTTACAGTTGAAAAAAGTATACAGTTGAAAAGAAAAAACATATGGATCAATTTCGTTTATTTACTTCAACGTGATTTTCGAAACATGAAAATTGCTATATAAAAATTTAGTGCAATAAAAACTATGAACAAGTTTTTACTTTAAAAGTAAATGCATATTTTATTCGAAAAGCTCTAACTTATGTCTTCTATAAAAAAAATGTATACTTATTATTTTTTGTATGAACAAATTTATACCCAAAAATTTTTTATAAGATTTTACTTTTTTTATTAAAAAAAGCAGTATAAGACACCGTAATTTTTTTTATAACTAAAAAGAACTTGATAGTAAAAATTTCCTCGTATTTGTCTTTTATTTGAAATTTTTATGCATCATTTACTAAAGATAATTTTCTGCTACAGTAATTTTTATTATTTTTCTGGCACAATTTTGAAGAAAATATATAATAAATAACTAATTTTAAAATGAATATAATTAATATTGAAAAGTAATAAAATATTTTATGACTCTAGTGCAAATATTCCAAAAGAACATTTCTGCAATTATTAAAGGAATTTCTAAGACTTACAAGAAAATTCTTAAATAAAAGGAATTTCTTAAAAAAAAAGAGACTGAGGGCATTAAAATAAAACAGTTTTTCCTTTCACTACAGTCAACAAAATCAATATTTCAGTTATAAAATATTTGGCATTTAATTCAAAAAATTCTTTGCCTACCCCTACCCTCAATATCCTAAGCCTTATCAATGAAGTGCTAATTTAAAATATGCCCAACATAATCTTAAACTTTCTTTACATTTATTGAGGTCTCTTTTGGCTTATTTTATGACTTCGTTAAATTTCTGGCATTTTGATTTGGTTCTTTATGGCTACAAATTCCCCTACGAAAAAGTCATTGAAGCACAAAAAAAAAAAAAAAAAAGATGAAAACACAGAAGCATCCTCTGGGGAGTTTTATAATAAAACTGTAATAAATATTTACAAACAACCTAAATAAATCTATAAATTTTTTTAAAAAAATAAAAACTTTTCGCCATTATCATTAACTTTGGCTTTATTTATTTAGTTACTTATAAGGGAAATTTAGGTTTGGAAAAAAAAGGAAAAACTGCACAAATGACAAAATCGAAAAAAGGAAACAGCAGCAAGAAATAAAATACATATGTATGTATAAAATATTTCCTTTTCCTTTTTATGGTTTTTTAAATAAAATTATTTTAAGCTGAGATATTTGCATATTTTATGAATTTATTTATGCTGCCATTTATGCATGATGGGGTTAACTGAAAAAAAAACATAAAATTTTATTGAGAAAATAACTACACAAATTATTTGAAGCAAAAGTTTTATTTTTTTATATAAATAATCAAAAAAATGTTTTAAACTACTTAATATCATAGTTTTTATACCCACCATCGAAAAGAATTAGGGGTATATTGAGATTCATTCAGTTTGTAATTTCCTTAATATTGACTCAAAAACCAAAAGGGATATATATTCTGAATCCTTCTGTCTGTCTGTCTGTCTGTCTGTCTGTCTGTCTGTCTGTTTGTCTGTCTGTCTGTCTGTCTGTCTGTCTGTCTGTCTGTCTGTCTGTCTGTCTGTCTGTCTGTCTGTCTGTCTGTCTGTCTGTCTGTCTGTCTGTCTATCTGTCTGTCTGTCTGTCTGTCTGTCTATCTATCTATCTGCCTGCCTGCATCTGTGTCTTTCTGTCTGTTTGTCTAATTAAACAAAATCAATAAATAAAGAATAAGTTAAAAGTGTTTCCATCCTTTCATTCCACATTAAACCCTACTCTTTAATATAATTACACAACTTTCAGTCAAAACTCTACCTTCATCTCTTAGCAAATTATGTCACTTATGCTCAACTCAACACCTTTATCATTCTGTGACACAACTAATTACTTCATCCTTAAGGAAATCCTCTTACAAAAAAATCCTGTTTTATTTTTGCACTTAATCCAACATTTCAAACAATTTTATTAATTAATTATCCAGTTTTTGTCAAAATAAAAGCAACAAAAATCTCAAATAAAATACAAACATAAATTTCAAACTTAAACAAAAAAAAAAGTCATTTAGATTTTAGTCTCCTCCTTTGCTTTTGCCGGCTGACATTTTAAATTAATTTAGATAATTTTTTGAAAAGAAATCTTTGGAGACTAATTGCTTTAATTAAATATTTGAATTATATTGTATTTGGATACATACAAATAAAAACTTTTACGGCAGTTGTTTTATAAATTCATTGCAGTTGGAAAATCTCTAAAATTTTGTAAACGAAAAAATATTTTACATTGAAAAAAATTGAAAATATTTCTTTACATTTAACAACAACAAAACTTTTTTTTGCAAATATTATTTATCATTTTTTGTGATGCCTCTGGCAATTTATAATAAAAGCACCTTGGGGAATTGTGTTTATTTTATATAACTATGAAGATATGGCTATTAGTTACAGTGGAACAATAAATACAATTTTTTATAAAAAATTTTGATAAACTTTTTCGATATGAGCAATTTTCTATACAAAAGTTGTTAATATCAAATTTTCTTTACAAAACTTTTTGATTCTAAATTCTGTATACAAAATTTTTAACTTAAAATGTTTAAAACAAAAATTTTTTATGAAAAATTTCCTATGCAAAAATTTTTGATGAAAAATTTCCTATGTAAAAATTTTTGATGAAAAATGTTCTTAACAACCATTTTTCATAAAAAATTTTCTGTACAAAAATTTTTAATAAAAAGTTTTTCACACAAAAATTTTTAATGAAAAATTTTCCATACAAAAATTTTTGATGAAAAATTTTCTATACAAAAATTTTTGACGAAAAATTTTCTATACAAACATTTTTAATGAAAAATTCTCCGTACAAAAAATTGTTAATAAAAAACTTTTTATGTACAAATTTTTGATGAAAAATACAAAACTTTTTGACGAACAATTTTCTGTACAAAAATTTTTATTGAAAAATTTTCTATAAAAAAATTTTGATGAAAAATTTTCTATATAATTTTTGATACAAAAATTTTCCATACAAAAATATTTTTGATTTTTTTGATGAAAAATTTTGTGTACCAAAATTTAGGATGAAAAATTTTTGATGAAGTTTCTATATAAAAATTTTTAATGAAAAATTTTCCATATAGTAATTTTCTATACAAAATTGTTGATAAAAACTTTTTTATACAAAAACTTTTTATGAAAAATTTTGTATACAAAAATTGTTAATGAAAAATTCTCCATACAAAATTTTTTAATGAAAATTTTTCTATGTAAACATTTTTCTTGAAAACTGTTTTATACAAAAATTTTTGAGGAAAAATATTCTATACAAAAATTTTTAATGAAAAGTTTTCCATACAAAAATTTTTAACGAAAAAGTTTCCATACACAAATTTGTTATAAAAATTGTTGATAAAAAGTTTTCTATCCAAAAATGTTAGAGAAAAAATTATACCAAAACCTTTGATACTAACACTTTTTCTATAGAATAACTAACACTTTTTTTTAGAGAAAAACTGTTATACTAGCACATTCTCTATAGAAAAACTGTTATACTAGAATATTTTCTATAGAAAAACACTTTTTCAATAGAAAAACTATTATACTAACACTTTTTCTATAAAAAAAACTGTTATACTAACACTTTTTCTATAGAAAAACTTTTATACTAATACTTTTTCTTTAGAAAAACTGTTATACTGACACTTTTTCTATAGAAAAACTGTTATACTAACTGTTATACTGTTATACTAACTGTTATACTGTTATACTAACTGTTATACTGTTATACTAACACTTTTTCTATAGAAAAACTGTTATACTAACACTTTTTCTATAGAAAAACTGTTATACTAACACTTTTTCTATAGAAAAACTGTTGTACTAACAATTTTTCTATAGAAAAACTGTTATACTGACACTTTTTCTATAGAAAACTATTATACTAACACTTGTTCTATAGAAAAACTGTTATACTAGCACTTTTTTTTATAGAAAAACTGTTATGCTAATACTTTTTTAGTATACTTTTTCTATAGAAAAACTGTTATACTAACACTTTTTCTATAGAAAAACTGTTATACTAACACTTTTTCTATAGAAAAACTGTTATACTAACACTTTTTCTATAGAAAAACTGTTATACTAACACTTTTTCTATAGAAAAACTGTTATACTAACACTTGTTCTATAGAAAAACTGTTATACTAACACTTTTTTATAGAAACACTGTTTAGCTACACTTTTTTTATTGAAAAAATTGTTTGTGCTGACACTTTTGCTAAGAAAATGCACCTTTCAATCGAAAACTGACATACTGTAAATAATAACAATCTCTATTAAACACTTTTTATGAACCACTTAAATTTAAGACTTTAACTAAATTTATTTATTTTCTCTATAATTCTTAACATTTATAAAGAGAGACACTTGAGTCTTCTTAATTTATTATTGTTTGAATGTTAGAAATTTATTTAGTTAAAAAGTTTAGAATTTTGTCTAATACAATATTTTAAGCCAACGAAAAAATGCTTTTTCAAGAACAATAAATGTGTTCTTAAAATTGTCATAAATTATGCATATTAGCCAATTTATTAAGGTTGACATGTTTACGCTTTATGAGCAAAATAAATAAAATGTTTTCTCGTAAGGATAAAATCACTCTCACCAGTTTGATTTAGAAAGGAAAAGGAGTTGGTATGTGTGTTTATATATACATAAATATATATTGTAGCGTAGGGATACAAAGAACACTAACAAATCGCAGACATTTAACTACAAAAAAATTTATAAATTTCGGCCTGAGTATGTGATTGTTTATGAAACACCTTTTATTTTGACACAAATGCTGGCTCAGACACCCGGGAAAGGAAAGACAAAATTTATGTTAATTTTATTTTTATTTTGTTTTGTAAAATACGTATATTGTCATTGTCTTCATGGAGAAAAGAATAAATTTAAAAACTATAACCCATTGTGGGTCCAGACAGGTAATTAAGGGTTTATTGGCCCTTTGGTTATAACTAAAATAATTTATAAATATAATATATAGGAGAGAAATAGGAAGATCTCATAAATATTTATAATTTTTTCCTTTTTTTGAATTGTAGATACTTCTATATTAAGAACTGAGGCTCTTGAAATTCAGTTTTCAACGTTTTTTTTAGTTTTTAGCGCCTGCTTATATATGCTTCCTTTTTTATTGATATACCGTTTATTTCATTTTATTCTCTAACATATCTCTTATTTCTCTTTAAATGCTATTAATGGGTTAAATCCTTTATCATAGACCGTATTTTATGTAAATCTGCCAAAAAGTAAAATTAATAACAGGCTTCTAAAAACAACTTGTATTGGCTGATGTTTGACTACCTATGTTCTCTAATGAAAAATGACTTAAAATAGAAAATTTCTAAATTAAATTTTGCGGTTTTTTGGAAACTTTTTGCATTCATAATTTTTGACTTTTAAATTATGAAACGTTTTGTGCTCGTAACATAGTCTATAAATTACAATCTTTAAAACTCATTCAGTAAAGCAGAAATGTCAATCCACCTATATAATATAAACCTACACAGATACATACATATATTTACATTTCACAAAAATAAGGCAAAATTTAATGTATAATGTTAAAACTGGTCTTTTAACAGTAAAATGGTTGTTAATGGCTTAAAAGCTTTTTTCGGTTCATATCACTCAAAGTAAATTATAATAACTTTCTACCGCAATTATTTACAATAACTGGATGTGTACGAACAACAGCAACAATTCCAACAACACAATCTCCTGCAAACGCATACGAAATATCGACAAAAAAAAGTTGAACAAAATCTCGGTGAAAAAAATTTACTTAAAACGGAAAACTCTTAAAACAGACAAAGACAACTACCAAAAAAGAGAAGGAAATTTGAGAATGGACGAGGAAAAGAGAAACCTTAAAAGCATGTGTGTCAATAAAAATAGGATTTAGTTAGTGCAAATAAATTAAATGGCCTTTTTTAATCATGGAGTAAAAGAAAGTTGTAAACGAAAAAGGAAATGTAAATGCAAAAGGAATACAGTGTTTCAAAAGTGTTTAAAAAATAAACATACAGAAGTTCTAATATAGAAAAAGCGTTAGTATAACAGTTTTACTATAGAAAAAGTATTAGTATAAAAGTTTTTCTGTAGAAAAAGTGTCAGTATAGCAGTTTTTCTATAGAAAAAGTGTTAGCATAACAGTTTTTCTATAGAAAAATTGTTAGTATAACAGTTTTTCTATAGAAAAAGTGTTAGTATAACAGTTTTTCTATAGAAAAAGTGTTAGTATAATAGTTTTTCTATAGAAAAAGTGTTAGTATAACAGTTTTTCTATAGAAAAACTGTTAGTATAAAAGTTTTTCTATAGAAAAAGTGTTAGTATAACAGTTTTTCTATAGAAAAAGTGTTAGTACAACAGTTTTTCTAAAGAAAAACTGTTAGTATAACAGTTTTTTTTTTATAGAAAAAGTGTTAGTATGACAGTTTTTCTATAAAAAAAGTGATGGTATGACAGTTTTATTATAGAAAAAGTGTTAGTATAACAGTTTTTCTATAGAAAAATTGTTGGTATAACAGTTTTTCTATAGAAAAAGTGTTAGTATAACAGTTTTTCTATAGAAAAAGTGTTAGTATAACAGTTTTTCTATAGAAAAAGTGTTAGTATGACAGTTTTTTATAGAAAAAGTGTTAGTATAACAGTTTTTCTATGGAAAATGTGTTAGTTAAACAGCTTTTCTGTAGAAAATGTGTTAGTATAACAGTTTTTCTACAAAAGAAGTGTTAGTATGACAGTTTTTCTATAGAAAAAGTGTTACTATAACAGTTTTTTTTTATAAAAAAGGTGTTAGTTTAACAGTTTTTCTATAAAAAAAGTGTTAGTATAACAGTTTTTCTATAGAAAAAACGTTAGTATAACAGCTTTTATATAGAAAAAGTGTTAGTATAACAGTTTTTCTATATAAAAAGTGTTAGTATAACAGTTTTTCTATAGAAAAAGTGTTAGTATAATAGTTTTTCTATAGAAAAAGTGTTAGTATAACAGTTTTTCTATAGAAAAAGTGTTAGTATAGCAGTTTTTCTATAGAAAAAGTGTTAGTATAACTGTTTTTCCAAAAAATAACAAAATAGTCGGGATGTAAATATTATTCAAAAAGAAGAGTATTCGCATTTGATCCCAAATCTGTTACATTTTATTTATTAATGTAACAGACCAATTAATTGATAAAAAAACAAAAAAATGTTTGCGGAGAAACCAAATTCCTCTAGGCGTTTCGATGGTCCATCCATCTCCATCTCTTCAGGAGGATTATCCCCAATTTAGACAGATCGAAAACCTCGCATTATTACTAAATTTTCAAACATAACTTTTAAGAATTATGCTCATAAACCATAAGTAAAAGCGTAGATTATCGACTGAACAAAAACAAACATTTTTCAGTTTTCATCATCTATAGAAAAAGTGTTAGTATAACAGTTTTTCTATAAAAAAGTGTTATTATAAAAATTTTTCTATAGAAAAAGTGTTAGTATAACAGTTTTTCTATAGAAAAAGTGTTAGTATAACAGTTTTTCTATAGAAAAAGTGTTAGTACAACAGTTTTTGTATTGAAAATGTGTTAGTATAACAGTTTTTCTATAGAAAAAGTGTTAGTATAACAGCTTTTCAATAGAAAAAGTGTAAGTATAACAATTTTTTTATAGAGAGACCTTAGTATAACAGGTTTCACAATAAAATTTAGTTCATAATTACTAAAACCTTTATAAATTCCCCTTATGTTTCAATCCCAAACACTTAAAAAATACTTCAAAATTTAATTTCTAAAACCTAATTTGTACTATAATAAACTAATTTGAGTAATTGCATAATCTTCTCTAAAGTGCCAGCATGTGAGCTATAAACAATTTACAACATCTCATATAAGTTTATTGCCAGTTTTAAATCATATAAATCTTTGAAATTAACACATGACGAAGATGAAAAAGTAAAATGATTTGAAAAAAAAGAACGTACACAAAACCAGTCAAAAGTTTATTAGCACTCAAGGAAGCGAAATAAAATTTGCTTGATGGGAAAGGAGTTGTTAAAAAGTCAAAGGGTATTTCCACTAAAGCTTTGTAAAACAAAAGTCACAAATAAAACTTTGACTTGTAAAGAAAAACTTCAACTAAGAAAACCCGAAATAAATAATTTTAATAAAATTTTGCATAACTTAAGACAAAAAAAGAAATTTATAAAGGTTTGTCATAAAAGAAATATAGAAATCATAACTTTTACTTTACTATAAGTAAAAATCTTATTTTTATAGCATACTCACAGGCTCACATATTCAGTCACATAAACATAAACTTTGAGTGTATTTTTTATGCATTTATCCGCATTGTGGTTTTGAGCATTATCATGTTGTTGTTGCAAAAGGGTTTAGCTGAGATTAAAGATGCTTTTACCGCAGTGATAATGTGATCATTAATTTAGGAGCAAATTAAAATGATATCTATGAAAGTTATAATATTTTGTAGTACAAATTATATGCAAGCATCGGTATGAGTAATATTTTGCATTAAATATTAATCATACGACATGTAAAATGATGAAAATATTTAAAATATGTACGTAGAATGTTATATGTAGCACAAGCTCTGGTTCTATGCACAAAAGTATAAGAGCATTTTACCATGCGATCTGTTTCTTTCATTATAAGTTTTTCCTTAAATAGTAAGGAGAAGTTTTTCCTTTAATTATTAAAATTGGTTTTGAAAAATTCTTAGTTATCACCTAATTTTTTGCTTATAAATGTAATAATCTCCCTTGGAAATAAAACAACCTTTACAATTGAAGTAGAAAGACCTAATTGTTATTAACTTATTTACCACATTTAATAAACATTTTATTGTTTGCTACTTATGTAGACTAATTTTATTATTTTTTTCATTTCGACTAACAACAATTAATGCCCGGGCTGAAGTAAAATACCGACAAAATACCAACATTTGAAGGCATAAACTAATTTAGAAAATAACAAAATAAACGATAACAAAAACACAATAGGAAAAACAAGACAAACAAAAAACGCACAAAAAGAAATTATGTATTTAAATATGCAAACAAAATATACACGTGCTATACAAAAACAACAAAGCCTTTTGTCAGTTAAATACCCTCATAATATTATAGAATAGACAGGAAATATTAAAGGAAAGCATTTGAGAGAGATTTACTATTGCCAGTCAGCCGTATTAGAATTCTTTGTTAGAGATGTAGAAGAGATGATAGCAGGTGAAAAAATTTGAAAAATATGAAATTTTGTTTTTTATTTAGGTTATTCTATTTTTTCTGTATTCTTAGCAAAAGAAAGTCTTAAATGAGCAAAAATATGATAATTGTTGAATTATACCCCAAGCAAAAAAAAAATATTTACCTGGTTACCTTTTAACACTAGATGTTTGCACACGTGTCTATTAATTTGTTTTTCCTACATATGTGTGTGCATGGCTGTGTTAAACTTACTATTAACACTTAGAATTAAGCCAAAGGAAACCATTAGAACTGTAACAAAAAAGAAAATAAACAAAGCATGAGAAAAAAAGGAAAATGTACAAATTGAAACAACAAAAAACCAACATTTGCTCACACAATGTGAGTCGCGTTAACCACATCAACCTTTAACTGAAACAAACGATGCAGCATTTGAAAAAAGGAATAGAAAAATGTAGGTACACGATTTTTTAATTAAACCTTAAAGTTGTTAAACAAAAATGTATGTACATGAAAGTGGGAACCCCTAATTTATTATGAAAATTTCATAATATTCATCAGCTCCAAATAGACAAAAAAAAAGTACATAGGAGTTACCAGAATTAAATTATATTCGTTTTTGGTAACATGTGTTTAGTTTTTTTTATAGAAAAAGTGTTAGTATAAGAGTTTTCTTTTATAGAAAAAGTGTTAGTATAACAGTTTTTCTATAGAAAAGGTGTCAGTGTAAGAAAAAGTGTTATTATAACAGTTTTTTTTATAGAAAAAGTGTTAGTATAACAGTTTTTTTTATAGATAAAGTATTAGTATAACAGTTTTTTTATAGCGAAAGTGTTAGTATAACAGTTTTTCAATAGAAAAAGTGTCAGTATAACAGTTTTTCTATAGAAAAAGTGTAAGTATAACAGTTTTTCTATAGAAAAAAATGTTACTTTAACAGTTGTTTTTAAAGAAAACGTGTTAGTATAACAGTTATTTTTATAGAAAAAGTGTTAGTTTTCCATAAAAAACGTTTTAGTATAACAGTTTTTCTATAGCGAAAGTGTTAGTATAACAGTTTTTTTTTCATAGAAAAAGTGTTAGCACAACAGGTTTCCTATACAAAAAGTGTAAGTATAACAGTTTTTCTAAAGAAAAAGTTTTAGTATAACAGTTTTTCTACAAAAAAAAGTGTTTGTTTAAAAGTTTTTCTATAGAAAAAGTGTTTTTTTTATAGCAAAAGTGAAAGTATATGTTAGTATAACAGTTTTTCTATAGAAAAAGTGTTCGTATAATAGCATAACAGTTTTTCTATAGAAAAAGTGTTGGTATAACAGTTTTTCTATAGAAAAGTGTTAGTATAACAGTTTTCTATAGAAAAAGTGTTAGTATAGCAGTTTTTCTATAGAAAAAGTGTTAGTATAACAGTTTTTCTATAGAAAAAGTGTTAGTATAACAGTTTTTCTATAGAAAAAGTGTTAGTATAACAGTTTTTCTATAGAAAAAGTGTTAGTATAACAGTTTTTCTATAAAAAAAAGTGTTAGTATAACAGTTTTTCTATAGAAAAAGTGTTTGTATAAGAGTTTTTCTATAGAAAAAGTGTTGATTTAACAGTTTTTTTTTTATAGAAAAAGTGTTAGTATAACAGTTTTGCTATAGAAAAAGTGTTAGTATAACATTATAACTGTTTTTCTATAGAAAAAGTGTTAGTATAACAAAGCTAAAGTGTTAGTATAACAGTTTTTCTATAGAAAAAGTGTTAGTATATCAGTTTTTCTATAGAAAAAGTGTTAGTATAACAGTTTTTCTATAGAAAAAGTGTTAGTATAACAGTTTTTCTATAGAAAAAGTGTTAGTATAACAGTTTTTTCTATAGAAAAAGTGTTAGTATAACAGTTTTTCTATAGAAAAAGTGTTAGTATAACAGTTTTTCTATAGAAAAAGTGTTAGTATAACAGTTTTTCTATAGAAAAAGTGTTAGTATAACAGTTTTTCTATAGAAAAAGTGTTAGGTTAACAGTTTTTCTATAGAAAAAGTATTAGTATAACAGTCTTTCTATAGAAAAAAAATGTTAGTATAAAAGTTTTTCTATTAAATAAGTGTTAGTATAACAGTTTTTCTATAAAAATATGTTTGTGGAACATTTTTTCAATACAAGAAGTGTTAGTATAACAGTTTTTCCATAGAAAAAGTGATAGTATAACAGTTTTTCTATATAAAAAGTGTTAGTATAACAGTTTTTCTTTAGAAAAAGTGTTAGTATAACAGTTTTTTTTATAGGAAAAGTGTTAGTAACCTTAGTACAAAAACATACGAAAAAAAATTAAACACAAAATTTTGTGAATTAGTGCTAAAAATTTTTTTATTGTAAACAAATATATATTTCTACATATACCAACAAAGCCAAGACTAAGTGTAAAAAATTCCGCTGGTGGTCTCCTAAAGTTCTGATTTTGCTAATATCCTTAAAAATTTCACAAATTAATATCGTAAATCCTAAAAGCGCAATAAATGTCACAATTTAGTATAACCTGCAAATCCCATTTCCAACCGCTGGCTGTAATAAATATTTATATAACAGGGACAATACCTTCATTAGCTAAAAATGACAAGACAAAGAATAACACAAAGACAATGGCTTTAAAAATACAAAATAGAAAATGAGAAAAAAGTACAAAGAAAATACTGCAGACAATACCATTTAGCGCTTGTAAATAAGTTGAGTCATATAAAACTCATTAAGAAATGTTTTTCTTAGTTTTCTTTTTCTATCATTCCCGCAATTTTCTTGCACTCAAATCCTTTTTTCACCAGGTTAACTCTAAATGTGTGTGTGTTTGTATAGGTATAGGTTGTACGTGTGTTGGTTAAGTGGTGACAACCAGATTTATATAACATGGCGGTTAAGGCAAATGAAAATTTTTGTGTTTTTCTTTAAATGTCATCTATAAATTTGAAAAGTTTTAATTAGTTTGTTATATACTACGTGTTAAGCATTTTACGTTTTACATAATCCCTAAATTAGATTTTAAGTTAGTTTCAAGTAGTTTCTGGTGCGAGTCAAAGGATTTTGTAATATAAAATAAAACTTTATTTCATTAAAGGGTGTATTATTGCATAAATTGTTTTAGATTTAAATACAAACCAGGCACCGAAAATAACTGTTATTTTAAAATTTTTGATTAAAAAAATCAACCAGAAGGAGTTATCGTAGAACAAAACCAAAAATACCGTTTGGATGGTCTTGGTCAAAATATTTATAAGCTGAGATACTTTTTATTTTTTAACTTTTATTTTAAAAATCAAAAATAAAAGTTATTTTTTAACTTTTATTTTAAAAATGAAAAATAACAATTATTTTATAACTTTTATTTTAAAAATCAAAAATAAAAGTTATTTTTTAACTTTTATTTTAAAAATCAAAAATAAAAGTTATTTTTTGACTTTTAATTTTAAAATCGGAAATAAAAGTTACTTTTTAACTTTTATTTTAAAAATCAAAAATAAAAGTTATTTTTTAACTTTTATTTTTTGAATCAGAAATAAAAGTTATTTCTTCCCTTTTTTAACGCTAATAAAGTTATTTTTATATATTTTTTTTAATTTTCGAAAAACTATTTGCCTTTTGACTGAAATATTTAAAATTTTTACGTAATTATTGAAAAATGTTGGTATGATGACGGTGGCAAAGGGATCATATGGTCAAGCTTAACCGACGTTATAATTTTCTACTTATTAAGAGTAAAGTGTCTAAACAATTTATATGGACATTTTCATACAAAATATTTAGACACTGGTTGTTCAGAGTTTAAAAAATATTATTATACCGACCTTAGTCTCACAAGTCATAATTATATACTAAAAACTTAAAAATTACAAAAATTTGTAACTAAATATCTAGCTTTAAATAACATTTTCATTAAAATACTTACATGTTACTAATTATAAATAAAATATTGAAATAAATAATGAATTCGCTTTATTCTGCATACAAACTTTAATATAGAGAAATAAATATATATGTAGCACTTACTAACATACCCAAACCGTTTATTTTATTAAGCATGTTAATTTTAAAAAAATAACTTTTATTTTTGATTTTTAAAATAAAAGTTAAAAAATAATTGTTATTTTTGATTTTTAAAATATAAGTTAAAAAATAATTGTTATTTTTGATTTTTAAAATATAAGTTAAAAAATAACTTTTATTTTTGTTTTTTAAAATAAAAGTTAAAAAATAACTTTTATTTTTGATTTTTAGAATAAAAGTTAAGAAATAACTTTTACTTTTGATTTTTAAAATAAAAGTTAAAAAATAACTTTTATTTTCGATTTTTAAAATAAAAGTTAAAAAATAATTGTTATTTTTTGACTTTTTCGATAAAAGTCATAACTGTTACGGTCCCTGATACAAACATATTTTTTATGTAAATTTTATATCGACTAACATATATGTACCTATACTATGTGGAAGGAGAGCAAAGTAGTTTTTATCCCCATAACGAGTTTACCTTCTTATATGCAACCGAAAGATATCTGTTTTTCCAGCAAGGCTTTGTTTTTTCTGAATACACTGAAAGGACCAGTTAAAAGGTATATTAGAGGAAATAATGATCAAAAGCTAATTTTAGGTAAATTTTGGTTAAATTTTTTAAAAAGACAAATTTTGAATATAATTTTTTTAGAGACAAATTTTAATAAAATTTTATTTATAAGAAAATTTTGTAGAAGTTTTTGATTATTTATTCGCACTTTGTCACAATTTTTTAATAAAAGCCAAAACATTTTTAAGGAGACAACCAATTGCTTGATGCGTTTCGATGGTTGGTTAGGCCATCATCTTCAGGAGGAGTTTATTAGTTCGAAAAACTCGCATTATTACCTATTTTACAAATGCAATCATTACGAATTATGTTTGTAAATCACATTTTTTTTCTTTTAACAATAAATTGTCTATCATATTAATATATAAATGTAATAAACTGGAATCAAGTGCGAAGAATTTTTCTTTTTGAATAATTTTTACTATCTCGACAATTTGATTATTTTTTGATATAAAATTTTTCTTAAGGCAAATTTTGAAGAAATTTAAAAAAGGCAAATATTAATGAAATAATTATATAGAACATTTTGATGAAATTTTTCATAACAACAAATTAAGTTGAAATGTTTCATATATTTCGATTTAGTTTTTTATTTAGGTTAAAATTTGTCACACAAGAAATTTTTTATAAAATTTTTAAGAATATTTTGAAGAAATTTTTCACATGGTCAAAATTTTTATGAAATTTGTTCGTAATGCAAATTTTGAAGAATTTTCTTTAAGTCGAATTTTGAAATATGTACTTATATTTTCTTATTCATTGGGAAATTTTAATGAAATGTCAAGTTTTGATAAACATTATCATAACGTTAAATTTTTTTGATAAATTTTTAATTTAGCCAAATATTGATTAAACATTTTTATATAAGAAAATGTTTAAAACAATTTTAATAAAATCATATTTTTATTAAAATTTTGAGATTTTTTTTCCATATTAGCAAAATTGTATTAAAATTTTTCTTAATGCAAATTTTGAAAAATGTTTTCTTACAAAAACAAAAATTAATAGGTATAATTTTTTATATTGGAAAATTTTAAAGAAATGTTTCATAAATGCAAATTACGATGAAATCTATTAAAATTACATTTTTTTGATGAATGAAAATTTAATAAAGGTTTCATAAATTACTTTGAAATTTTTTATTTAAGTAAATTTTGATAAAATGTCTATTAGATTTATATATGCAAAATTTTTATGACATTCTTCTATATGTAATTTTTGGTAAATTTTTTAAGAAAGTGATCGCTCAAAAATTTATATCGAAAATTGTAAATGTCAAAAATTTTGTCAAAATGTTAATATATACAAACTTTCTCAAAATTTCAATATATGCAAAAAATTTCGATTAAATTAAGGAAAATTTTAATCGAAATTTTTTGAAATTTTGAGGAAGTTTGTATGTATTAAAATTTTGACAAAATTTTTGACATTTACAATTTTCGATATAAATTTTTGAGCGATCACACCGATATTTAAATAAGGTCTGAGATAAAAAATATACAAACTGATTGTTAAACATACAATTCTATTGGTGAAGGGTATAAAAAACTTGGGTTCTATAGTATATTCCTTATACTATAGAACCTATTCCTTATACTATAGAACCTATTCCTATTGACAAATTACTACTTAGTAACCTATCAACTATTGGTGGAGGATATACGAAAACTTTCATTATTAGGGGCACATCACAATAAAGTGTTATATCTCCATTTCTCAACGATACTCCGGTATATCTCATAATCAGATGTAATCAGAAATATCATTTATAGGAACTTTTTTTGTTGTATCCAACCAAAACTAAATTACAGTAGTTCTGTTCACTAGAAGGTACATAATACAATCAGTGAAATCTATTTCCTATGGAGCACTGAAATTCCTTTCGCAGACTGTATTAAATAAAATTCAGCGCTGACAAAACCAAGGCTAAAATATTTCTATTAGGAAAGTAGCAGATTAGATTAGATGAAATCTCCTCATATTTAATAGTGGAGTTTCTCCGATAGTCAAGTTTCCGTTAAGTTTCTCTGTGTTCTATCATACCAAATTAAACAGTCCTAGACTAGCCTAGATTTTTTAAAGAGATGGCTCGACAGTATCCATCTAATTTAGGTGCTGAACAACAGGGACATACCGGAGAAGACTAAGAATGAATTTGACTTGGAACTATCTTATAAGTGAACAGAATCTGTTGTAATGCCACTTAAAAGTGTCTACTGCTAAAGATAGAGAAAAATATGTCTAAATGTTTCCTTTTATATATATCAAGATCTATTCATACTTATGTCCGTCATGATAGCACACTGTCGATATTACGGGTTGAGGTACAATATGTTGACATGCCACTTAAAAGCTCCTTCTGATAGAGGGAAAGAGAGAGGGAGCATATAATTTAGCAAATTAAAGAGTATCTATTGATTTTTGACAGATATGGCAATGTTTATATATATCAAGACCTATTCTAATGCCCGTAATGGCAGCACACTGTCCGATTTGAAGGTACGATATTGAGCTGATTGAGCTGTAATTTTTGCAGATGCCGTGGGGACAGAAAGAAATATACAAAACATCTATTCTGAACTCAAAAAGCGACTAGCTCAGGTTTCTTATTCAATGGTGACAAAGGCAATATGGCTGATGTATAAGGGGGCATTTTTACTTTTCAATCTAATTAAATCTGCTTACCTTATTTTCACACAAACCGAACCTAGGTTAAAGTTTTTAATATTTAAATAATTGATTGCATTTAATTTTTTTTTTTCATTTATATTTACTCTTATACAAAAACTAATCAATATTATTTTTTTTTTCCTTTTTAGGTAAGTGAAGTAAAATGATGAACAAGTATGAAGTAAAAAACTTATAAAAAAAAAAACAAGTAAGAAAGTGCTATAGTCGGTCAAGCCCGAAAATACGATACCCTTCACCACTGAGGTCAGAGGTGTTTTTTTTCCTGTATAAAAACAAATATTTTCTAAATTTTGAGCTGTTTCCGTCATTTGGACTTATATGAGAGCTAGGGTGAATTGTGGACCAAAAAATAAACTCAAAATTCGCATCTTCAGATTTATGAGCGTTTTAGTGATTTTTGTCTCATTAAGTGCGTTTTGACAGATGAGTTTGTATGGGAGCTATGGTCAAATGTAGACCTATTTCAACAAAATTTGGTACAGTGATTTGGGTTTACATAAGCAGTATTTTTTTATTTTTTTAAGAAAAACTAATGTTAATTTAAAATAATTCCGGATACACAGAGTGTTTACAAAAATTAGGGTCAGATTTTATTCACTTATATCAAGCGGTTATTTAAATTATTTACATATTCCTCACACGATCAGATGATATAACAATATAAGAATTAAATTTCTTTGACTTTTAGAATTCCTTATTAGCGTGATATAATATTTTAACCCCCTAATTTATAAACGAAAAATATAGCCATGACAAGCTTATAATAATTCAAATTTGCTATACAAAATTCCTACTGTAAGCCTTGATAATTATATTAATCGTTAATGAATAAGTCTTTTATACAATAGGATATTGTTCCATACAAAATGTATTAAAACCAGACAAAAGGACGTAAGTTTAAAAGACATAAATCGTTACTTTGACATTATTTTATGAATGATCCCAACAAAATGCTTTAAATCCTTTCAAGAACTTTGTTTTGAAGTCAAACATATGATATAATCTTTTATTTTTCTAACAAATAAAATAAAATAATCAAATAGTCTCTTATAAATACATATTTAATGAAAAATCCTTCTTTATCCATAAGAGAAACACGTGTTCCTTAATTTCCTTTCAAACTCATAAGAAAACTTAACATTAATTAAATACAAACATCCTTTAACTATAGAGTAAATACAAGTATATTTCCGCTTATTTTCTTTGGTTAAGCTTTAACTCAAGAGAAGTTTATGTTCTAAGGAATCATTAACATATTAAGCTCAGATGCCAACAATGTAGCCTTTAATTTCTATGAAAGGATTTTTTTATATTCTCTATTACTATTTATTTTTTCTAACAAATACAGCTAAAGCAACTCTCAAGTAAGTAACTGCGTATGTATGTGTGTGTGTGTTTTCTTTTTGCCCCATTTAATTACTTCTAATACCATCATAAAATAAAAATGAAAAATAAAAAAAAATTAAGAAACAAAACAGATTTCCTGTATTGCTTTAATCTCTTTTATATGTTCTCGTGTGCTCTAGATGGTATAATACTTCTTTTATTTTCTACATTTTTGGTATATTTTTCATATATTTATAGTTTTATCTACTTTTATGTTAAAGACAATAAAAAGAAACAGCATAGAAATAAAAATACTTAGAAAATGAAAGGAAAACTTATTAAATTCCATGAAATGAGTGAATGAATGCATTGCAGCAAAAAAACCTTGGCTGAATTTTTATGTTAGAGCTTCTCGAATAGTTGTCCTGGACACCCCCTGAAAATTAAGTTTCGGCGCCTTTATGAAATTTTAGAGATCTTTGGTTTAGGTTCTGTTATGATTAAAAAGAGACTTTTGTTCAATGAACCTCCCAAAAAATTGTACAAAAATTTAAACATTTTTTAAATAAAAATAAAACATATCAATAAAAGTGAAATTTCAAAATAAGTTATTTTAAAACCTTATTTTTAGTTATAAAATATAAAACATTCAGGTATATTTTTTAGCAGACCTTAGGTCAGATAAGTGTTACAGTCTAGTATCAGACTCACTTAGATAAAAAATTCATTTTGTGTATATGCGTTGTCACAAATGATTTTAACAGCTGTTGAACCACAATATTTTTTATCGAAAATTTTTCTATAACACATTTTTTTTATCGATCATTTTTCTACAGAAAAATACCTTTATTGAAACTGGTTCCATCAAAAATTTTTTTATCAAAAATTTTTCTATAAATAACTTTTTTGATAAAAAAAAAATAATCTATAGAAAAATTTTTTCATCGAAAATATTTATACAGAAAAATATTTGTATCGAAAATTTTCCAATAAAAAAATATTTTATTCGAAAACTTTTCTATAGAAAAATATTTTTATCGAACATTTTTCTATAGAAAAATATTTCTACATATAATTTTTTAATAGAAAAATATTTCTATGAAAAATTTTTTCTATAGAAAACTATTTAATAGAAAAATATTTTAATCGAAAATTCTTTTATAGAAAAATATTTCTATCGAAATTTTTTCTATAAAAAAATATTTCTATTGAAAATTTTTCTATAGAAAAATATTTTTATCGAAAAATTCTCTATAGACAAATATTTTTGTAGGAGGTTCTGAGTTCGAGTTGGGCTTAGTTAGGTTCATATCATAAACAATATTTTTATCGAAAATTTTTATGTAGGAATATATTTTTATCGAAAATTTTTCTATAGAAAAATATTTTTATCGAAAATGTTTCTATAGAAAATTTTTTTTTAAAGAAAATTTTTCTATAGAAAAATATTTCTATGGAACATTTTTTATATCGAAAATTTTTCTATAGAAAATTTTTTTTTATCGAAAATTTTTCTATAGAAAATTTTTTTTCATCTATAGAAAAATTTTTTTCATCTAAAAAATTTTTTTCATCGAAATTTTTTCTATAGAAACATTTTTTTCAACGAAAAATTTTCTATAGAAAAATTTTTTTCAACGAAAATTTTTTTCATAGAAAAATTTTTTTCAACGAAAAATTCTATAGAAAAATTGTTTTTATCGAAAATTTTTCTATAGAAAAATTTTTTTTATCGAAAATTTTTCTATAGAAAATTTTTTTTATCGAAAATTTTTGTAGAGAAAAATTTTTCTAGAGAAAAATTTTTTTTTTCGAAAATTTTTCTATAGAAAAATTTTTTTATCGAAAATTTTTCTATAGAAACATTTTTTTATCGAAAATTTTTTTATCGAAAATTTTTTTTATAGAAAAATTTTTTTCTTCGAATAAATAGAATAATTGTTTTATCGCAAAATTTTTCTATAGAAAAATTTTTTTTATCGAAAATTTTTCTATAGAAACATTTTTTTATCTGAAATTGTTCTATAGAAAAATTTTTCTAAGAAAAAATTTTTTTGTGGAAATTTTTCTATAGAAAAATTTTTTTTATCGAAAATTTTTTTTATCGAAAATTTTTCTATGCATTTACATACATTCATGTAATTTACTTACATACATATGTTGTTAACATTGTTACTATTCTAAAAATAGCATCAAACCAAAAAGTCTTGTTCTTCTCTACATGCCAACGGCAAGTGAAAAGATCGAGCAAAAACAAGTAATAGGAGAATACACAATCAATTAAATGTAATGATGTTCGATCAAACTCAATGAGTTAAATTAATGATTATCTCTGCAATTTGACAACTCGACTGTGGTCGAGGCGCTGATGACGTCCTGTGGCGGGACAGAAATTGCAATCCACTAGCCGCGTTCAAAAATAATTTTTTCTGTTTTTCTCCACAATTACTTTTCAAAATTTTCAAAATTAATAATTTGAAAGTTAAATGAACTCAAGGCTGATTAAACCTAATTTTTCGAAATTTTTTTTATCGAAAATCTTTCTATTGAAACAATTTTTTATCGAAAATTTTTCTATAGAAACATTTTTTTTTATCAAAAATTTTTCTATAGAAAATTTTTTTTTATTGAAAATTCTTCTATAGAAAATTTTTTTTATCGAAAATTTTTCTATAGAAAAAATTTGTTTATCTAAACTTTTTCTATAGAAAAATATTTTTATCGAAAATTTGTCAATAGAAAAATATTTTTTCTATTGAAAATTTTCTTTGTTCTCTCGAATTGTATATTTTGGATTTTGTTTCTTGTATATTTAGTTTTCGTCTTCTCTTTAACAAAGCGTCACAAACCGACCTTGTTAACATCCAACTCTCAACTGAATGCTTTTGATACCTATTTTCACGAGTTTCATTAATGATCGTCATACTTACGAAAATAACAAAAAGTTTTTGGCTCTTGGCCACAAGGGCCGTCCATCTTAGCGTAAGCCAAAACGAATAACACTCTGTTACACAACCAAAATTTTGAACTAGAAGATATATATAAAAGTAAAAAACTTCTTTCGGTAGAATTCAATGGTAACTACATCAAAGAGGTTTGAGCTGGAAATTTATATCATTTCTTTAACGTAACCTATAATATGTCGGAAAGTTGCTTCATTGTTAATTTTTTGAAAATTCATTCCAATGATATCAGACATCCTTTGCAATAAATGATTAAAATTTAAAAAGATATTTAACTACTATTCCACACCTTCTAGCTATTCAAGGAAAGGTCTTAGGAGAAAATTTCTCAATTTCATTTCCAGGTGATGACTCGGCTAACATTTTTTGAAGAAGACAGTCTAAAATGCGTGTGCATGTTTTCTGCATATTAGTGCAGAAAAATTTTGCTACGAATTTATTCGCTACAAGTTATAAAAGCAAATTGCAACCTTATAGTAAACTATAAAAAAAAAACATTTATTCAAAGGCATTCACTGCTAAAACAACAAAATTCACTAAAACTCATACAAGTTGAGGTAGTAACCCAACAGTTTCGTAATATTGGTTACGCATAGACCATTAAGGAGTAAAAACCTATAGAACTTTTCACTTCCTATAACGACATTTTACCTCCTAACAACTGTTGGGTATTTTGAGAATGTAAATGACTCCCACACATACGAAACACACATACTAAACCCTTGTTTACGAGCTGAAATGCATTTTAATTTTGCAAATACCACGATTTTGATGACTTTCAACTAAAACTAAAAGTTTATTAGTTTTTCTTGTAGTTTAAGAATATTTCCTTAGTAAAATCCTGGTTTAATCTTAACGAAAGCAAACATATCTTTTTGACGGCTGATATGTTAAAGAAAGTAATTAACTTGGGAAATATTATGAAACTAATATCGGTTGGCGTAAAAAGTTTAAGCGGGTAGTTAATCTGTTGATGACAGCAAATTAAGTTTTGAATTTTAGAGACAAGAAACAAGATATAAAATTAATTGGTTTGTAAATCAAAGAACTGAAGATGATGCTACTTATATTAGTTAAAGATTTTTGTATACATGAGTGTAAAAAAGGAAGGCAATATTTGCAAACAAAAAGAAAATAAACTTTTGGGTCAATAGTGGTGGACTTAAATGGAAAAATATTTTTTTTTTAATTTTTCTATAGAAAAAAATTTTTAATGAAAATTTTTCTAGAGAAAAATATTTTTATCGATAATTTTTCTTTAGCAAAAAATATATCTATGGAAGATTTTTTCTATAGAACAATATTTTTATCAAAAATTCTTTTATAGAAAAATATTTTTATGGAAAATTTTTCTATAGAAAAATATTTTTATGGAAAATTTTTCTATAGAAAAATATTTTTATGAAAAATTTTTCTATAGAAAAATATTTTGATCGAAAATTTGTCTATAGAAAAATATTTTTATCGAAAGTTTTTCTATAGAAAAATACTTTTATCGAAAATTTTTCTATAGAAAAATATTTCGATCGAAAATTTTTCTATAGAAAAATATTTCGATCGAAAATTTTTCTATAGAAAAATATTTCTATCGAAAATTTTTCTATAGAAAAATATTTCTATCGAAAATTTTTCTATAGAAAAATATTTCTATCGAAAATTTTTCTATAGAAAAATATTTCTATCGAAAATTTTTCTATAGAAAAATATTTCTATCGAAAATTTTTCTATAGAAAAATATTTCTATCGAAAATTTTTCTATAGAAAAATATTTCTATCGAAAATTTTTCTATAGAAAAATATTTCTATCGAAAATTTTTCTATAGAAAAATATTCCTATCGAAAAGTTTTCTATAGAAAAATATTTCTAGCGAAAATTTTTCTATAGAAAAATATTTCTATCGAAAATTTTTCTAAAGAAAAATATTTCTATCGAAAATTTTTCTAAAGAAAAATATTTCTATCGAAAATTTTTCTATAGAAAAATATTTCTATCGAAAATTTTTCTATAGAAAAATATTTCTATCGAAAATTTTTCTATAGAAAAATATTTCTATCGAAAATTTTTCTATAGAAAAATATTTCTATCGAAAATTTTTCTATAGAAAAATATTTCTATCGAAAATTTTTCTATAGAAAAATATTTCTATCGAAAATTTTTCTATAGAAAAATATTTCTATCGAAAATTTTTCTATAGAAAAATATTTCTATCGAAAATTTTTCTATAGAAAAATATTCCTATCGAAAAGTTTTCTATAGAAAAATATTTCTAGCGAAAATTTTTCTATAGAAAAATATTTCTAGCGAAAATTTTTCTATAGAAAAATATTTCTATTGAAAATTTTTCTAAAGAAAAATATTTCTATCGAAAATTTTTCTATAGAAAAATATTTCTATCGAAAATTTTTCTATAGAAAAATATTTCTATCGAAAAGTTTTCTATAGAAAAATATTTCTATCGAAAATTTTTCTATAGAAAAATATTTCTATCGAAAATTTTTCTATAGAAAAATATTTCTATCGAAAATTTTTCTATAGAAAAATATTTCTATCGAAAATTTTTCTATAGAAAATATTTCTATCGAAAATTTTTCTATAGAAAAATATTTCTATCGAAAATTTTTCTATAGAAAAATATTTCTATCGAAAATTTTTCTATAGAAAAATATTTCTATCGAAAATTTTTCTATAGAAAAATATTTCTATCGAAAAATTTTTTATACAAAAATATTTTTATCTAAAATTTTTTAAAAGTGGGAAGCAATTAACAACAAAAAGGGGTATGAACTCATGCAAAAAAATGTTTCAGTCTTAGAAATTTTGGGTTTGTAATTTCAAAAAACTTAACAAATTAGTTTGTGATAAAAAAATTTAATATGAAATTTTAATATCTATTGCATAAGTTTTGGCGTTGTCTATTGAAAGGTTTTACAGTATCCTTAATTTATTTGTGTCAAAAAAATCTTAATATGAAATTTTAATATCTTATTAAATAAATCAAACGTTTCTTTTTTAAAAGCCAATGACATTTTTTGAATACAAATTTTTACACCCCTAATTTTTTTTTTTTTTCATTGAAAAATTCTCTATATTATCCTGGCGACATATTTCAAGTGAAATATTTAAAATTTATGTAGATATTTAAAATTTTCTAAATGTCAATTTACAACAAAGCCATATCATCAATTTTTATTTCATATTTTTTCTTGCTACTAAATCATCTTAACAATATATCAAAATGATGAATTCTCCTATCAAAGACTTTATATTTGAAAGAAAAAAATTTGAAGAAAGTACCATTTTGTCAAGATCCAAATATGTTTTGCATACAAATTAGTCATTATTGATTGTATGTCTTTTACATGTCTAACAACTCAATTTAGAAAAAGATAACACAAAAAAAACATAACATATTTTATAACAGAGTAAAAACCCACAAATCGAAACATTTATAAAAACCTATTTTAGGAAGAAACTAAACGAAAGGCAAGAAAATATAAATAAAGAAAAAACTAAAAAAACCCAAATTTCTACCACAAAATCAGCTTAAATTGGCAGTATCCATTAAATAGAAATTTCAAGGCAAAAAAAAACTGAAATTTACAAGAAAAAATTAAAATGAAACTGAAAAAAATGACAGAAACTAGAAAAAAATAAACATTTAACAAACCAAAAATTTTAAGAGAAAAACTACGCCATTGAAAGAAGAAATAATAGACTAACAAAAATAAACCTAAACGATGCAAAAACTGATAGAAGTATGATGATGTACCAAAAATCTTAAATGCGAAGACAAGAAAGTGTCAAAATGTCATAAAGGAAATATTCTATTGATGAAATATCCTTTCACATGACAAGCACTTAATTTTCTCAAGATACACTTATACTAAAGATAAAATACAAATATCATGATTGCATTGAAACTCATACGGGTAGTTGCTGCAATAGGGGTATTGAAAGATTTTATATCACTCTCCACTATAGGTGGGAAGGGTGTATTGTGTGTTATAACGCAAAAAACCTAATTTAAGGCGAATGGCTGTCCATTAGAGTGACAGGAAAATTTTTTTTCTTTGATTTCAAATGTTTTTCTACGGAATATTGTGACTCTAGGTCTAAAAGTTTAGATCTGAAAATTTGAGCCAAATCGGACAATGTTCTATGGGCGCGCATCGAGTCCAAAGTTAAAGAGCCCATTTGTATGGGGAAAAATTAAAAAAAAAATAATAATTTTTACAAGAAAATATAATAGAATATTAAAGATAACTAACACAGCTTTATTTCAAATCGTGAAAAACGAAAACGTAGTTTGAAAGTTATTGCAGTTTTCCCCCGAAAATGCATGTTCTTGAAAACGCGCCTAAGGATATGCACCAAAAATTGTATGTTGTAAATAAAGAAATTCCACAGTTAGACATGATTTATCATTTAATGGCTTGTTACTAGTAAATAGTTCATTTTTGTTTAATAATGATCAAATTTACTTAGTTTATTTTATGTTGGAAAATGATATATTTTTCTCAGGTCGGTTTCAAAAATAATTTTTTAATTTTTTGAAAATTTTGTTCCACAAATATTACAAATTTGGAATTTGCTCTCCAGTGTGTTAAAACAGACAAATTGGAGAAAAAAACCAAAAAAAATTAGGTCGATATCTTGAACCGTTTCGCCGTACCTGCGATTTCGCATTGAAGAATTTCGTGAAAATGTAAATTTTTGGGCCAAATTCGAGTAAATGCTCGGTAAATTTTACTTGTATTCAATTTTAACAAAAAAGATAATTAATATTATTGCTTTATTTATGCTAATTATATTTATAGCAGATATGCCAACGAATGCTACTTTTACAGATGATACAGTAATTTTTTATATAGGTTTTTTTGGTAATAATTCTGTAATTTTTGAACGACTGGAGATAGTGGAATGAACAATGTTAGCTAAGAAGCATTCAAGTGTATTTGCAGAAACACAGGTTCATAAGGGGCCGTGAGAGTGCTTGATGGACCTTTAAAGATGGTCACCTCGAGCATTCGCCTTTTTATGAATGGATTGAAAAAAAAAAAAACATAAGTTCTCCTATAGAAGATCTACCAAAAATAAATGTCTAGGTTATCTCCTTTGCCTTTCGAGATATTTTGTTTAAAAGAATTTTTGGGTTTATTTTTTACCTATTTTTTTTGAGCTTTTTTGAATCTGGCGGAAGCATCTAAGGTCCTAAAATTTCTTCAAAATATTCATTAAATTCTTAACAAAATTTTGAATAATTCTTGTATTTTTTGCAGTTTTTTTCTATATCTTTTTCTGGCTATATCTTTTCACTTATGAAAAATAGATTCTTAAGAAAGATAAAAAGGTGTTTAGAGTTCTTAAAAGAAATCATAATAAAACGAATTTTTGGTCAACTGCCTCTCCAAAAAAAGGCCAATTTGTAAAAAAAATATTTAGTTTAAATACAAATTTCTCAAAAGGCAAAGCTCCAAATTTAAAAAGATTATAATAATTATATTTCCTAACATATCTGTTATTGATTGGAAAAGTTTTTTCTTAACCGTGTTGAGAAAAAACTTACAAGAATGGCAATACTGACACTATACAGTATTGCCATTCTTGTAAAAAAAAAACTTATTTATTTAAACACGTTTTTCCCGGGTTTTAAATTGGGGAATTTTTTTTAGTTAAAATTTGGAATTTTTTAAGTCTATTGCTTTAAGATCTTATTGATCTACATAACTACAAAATCCCATTGTGATATCTTTATACATGTCATATCCATAGAATATCAAAGATCGAAATTATTTTCTTTAAAAAAGTAGCAAAATTATATGTTTTTGTTTTACGATACAAAGTGTTAGTTTAGGATGACTCAGAACTTTTAGGGTGAGTCAGGCGTTTCGTATGAGTCGGCAGTTTTAGAATGACTCATTTTTTTTTAGAATGAGTCAGCAGTTGTACAATGTGTCAGCAGTTTTAGGATGACTCAGCTATTTAGGACGATTTATATACCAAATAATGGCAGATAACTACAATTATTTTATTCTTCTCCACGAAAATTTAAAAACGTTTGAAAACGACTTGGTCAATTTAATATCAAAATACACCAATAGATTTACAAAACAAAAAAATTGTCGGTAGAGTTGCCGTTTTTAATACTTTTAAATAAAAAAGGTATTTTTTCAATGTGTAGTTCTAATGTGTTAAAGAGAAAAAAACTTCTAATCACTTTTTTTTAAATATTTGTATCAAAAAATTTTCCATTGAAAATTTTTTTAACAAAAATTTTTCTAAGGGTATCTTATTGTCTAGCCCGACCATACCATACCCTTCACCACTAAGGTCAAAGGTGTTATTTTTCCTGTATAAAGACAAATATTTGCTAAATTTTGCCATCATACAAACATTTTCTTAAAACTTATATATTTAAGCTGTTTCCGTAACTTGGACTTATATGAGAGCTAGGGTCAAATGTGCAGCGATTACAGTTGTTACAAAAATTACGCATGCAAAAAATAGACTCAAAATTTTCATTATCTTTAGATTTACGAGCGTTTCAATGATTTTTTGTCTCATATAGTGCGTTTTTAAGGAAGAGTTTGTATGGGAGCTATGGTCAAATGTAGACCGATTTCAACGAAATTTGGTACAGTGATTTTAGTTTACATAAGCAGTATCTGTTTTAAATTTCATGAAAAAATTTTGATATTTGTGGCCAATATATCAATTCCGGGAAGTGGGACCTATGGGAGGTACCATAAATAATGGACCGATTTTGACCAATTTCAATAGCCATGGTCCCATTATCAAAAAAATTATCTGTGCCAAATTTCATCAAATTATTTTTGATTACAAGGTTTACATGGGGGTCCAGTCAGCCAGCCAGCCAGACGGACGGACGGACGGACGGACGGACATCGCTAAATCGACTCAGAAAGTGATTCTAAGCCTATTGGTATACTAAAAGGTCTAAGACAAATATTTCTATGTGTTACATACATTAGCACAAACTTATAATACCCTTTCCACCTATGGTGTGAAGGGTATAAAAAGATCAGTTTTTCTCCACAATTACTTTTCTAATTATCAAAATTAATAATTTGAAAGTTAAATGAACTCAAGCCTGATGAAACCTAATTTTTCAATTAATTCTAAAGTTCGAATAATTAATTCCCGAAAATTTTTTTATTAAAAATTTTTTTATTAAAAATTTTTCTTGTTCAATTTTTTCTTAAAAAAATGTTTTATCAAAAATTTTTCCATAGAACAAAAAGTCTAGTTCTACTCTGCAAACAGTCTTGTTCTTTTCTACATGCCAACGGCAAGTGAAAAGTTCGAGCAAACAAGATGTTCGATCAAACTCAATGAGTTAAATTAATGATTATCTCTGCAATTTGACAACTCGACTGTGGTCGTGGGTGCTAAGTGCTGATGTCTGTGGCGGGAAAGAAATTGCAATCCACTGAGCCTCGTTAAAAAATTTTTTTTTTCAGTATTCTCCACATTATTACCTTCAAAATTTCCAAATTAATAATTTGAAAATTAAAAACAGAGACCGAATATTAATACTTTTAAAACAATATTTTCATATTTTAATCCATACAAAAACAATCATTGAAGTTTAAAAAATAATAAAAATTCCTAAAGATTTTTAATTGTTCGAAAAATTTTGTATCGTTTTTCAATCCGATGAAAATAAAAAATAAAAAAATCGGGATATTTATCAGTTCAAAATAATTTTCATCTTTTTTCATCCGATGAAAAAAAATTTTGATAGAAAATATTCAAATTTTATTTCTGTATTTGGTTTCATTCATCATAATGGTTTCATTCTTGCATAGATTAGGGAACTACAAAATCCTTGCGCCAGTTGCCGTAGTAGGGGGATTTCTCGCATGATTACTCCTTGCAGTAATGTTGTTTCTTTCCATGCTTAAAACATCGTGAGTGCTAAGTCGATGGGTGATGGGTTTAAAGACACAGGCCACGTTTGTATAGCGAGCCGCTCGATCCGAGACTGACGCCCGCTTGCAGCCGCAACTTACATGTTGAACAGACGCTGCATTTTCGTACTTTACCAATTACAATTATCTTAGACCCTTAGACCATATACGTTGGAATCGCTCTAAGATAACTCTCTTTTATATTATCCCTGACCTAGAATCCCACACGGGTTGCTTAGCGCATCTAAAACTAGGTTGCCTAGGTATACAGGATGTATCACGAGAAGATAAGAGTGGGAATCGGTACACTTCTTACCTGGTAGCTAGAGACGCCAGGCAATTGCTGCATCCTCCCAGGCCCTATGCTCCACTGGGAATCAAGGATGGCAGAAGAAGAAGATTTGTCCTGGTATAAAAAGTCTTTATCACTTTTAAATAACAATAAATTCAATTATTGTTGCAAATTATGTTGAAATGGTTTTGCGAGTCAAAGAAAACACCAATAGTTCCATTAGGACTATTAGGTTTAACATCGATGTCCTAAAACATTCCAATTAATTGGAAACATATTCATACATTCATTGTTGAAAATTTTAATATTTCAAAAATATTTTATTTTTTCAAAGTCAAAACAGAAGTTCAAAAATAAAACAATCAATAAAATATTTTTCGGATATTTATCGTTAAAGATATTTAAAATTTTCATCATGAGCGATATTTATATTTCAAATATAAATCCCTCATTTTTATTCATCGATCGAAATGAAAATAAATTTTCATCGGCAATGATATTTATACTTGATAGATTTAAAAAATAAAACAATATTCGGTCTCTGATTAAAAATGAACTCAAGCCTGATAAATCCTAATTTTTCAATTAAAATTTTTATATCAAAAATTTCTTAAAAAATTTTTCTTAAAAAAAAATTTTTATCGAAAATTTTTCTATAGAAAAAAATTTTATCGAAAATATTTCTATAAAAATTTCTTTTTGTTTTTGAGAAAATTTTTCGATAAAAAATTTATTTTTTAAGTTTTTTCAGAAGAATATTTTTATCGAAAAATTTTCTATAAAAAATATTTTTTATTGAAAAATTCTCCAAAGAAAAATATTTTTATCAAAAATTTTTTGTATAAAAAAATGTTTGTATCTAAAAAATATAAAAATCTTAAATTGTTTAATATTAGATTTTATTTCTGTTTCGAAAATATTTTCGATTCGGTTAAATTTATTTCAAGCCATGTTTACAAAAATAATAGTGTCGTGGCAACAAAGTTCGAGATTATATTTTTCTATTCTCTCGAGCCTTATATTTTGTTGATAAAAATTGGATTTTGATTTTGTTTTTTGTATATTTTTGTTTGTTTTTGTATTAACAAAGCGCCACCAACCGACTTTGCTAACATCCAAACTTCAACTGAGTGCTTTTAATACTCATTTTTACGAGTTTTAATAATGATCGTGGTATTTACGAATATTAGAAAAGGCCTTCGGCTTCTGGTGGTATGGTCTGCCTACGCATATGTTTAAATTATAGACAGAAAAGTTTTATATACTACTAAGACATCCAAACGGACATCGTTAAGTCAGTTAGTGTATTAGTAGTATTTTTGTGTATTATTTAGTATTTTTCTAGGAAAAAAAGATTTAATTTTCAATATTTTTTGTTAATATTTAACAAAAAACTGAAACTAAGATTTTTACTTTGAATAAATAGATGTGAGTAATATTTATTTTAAGACAGCAAGTGTCAGTTTTATTTGTTTGTAGTTTTTTTTTTCTCACAAGACATAGAAAACAATTGTTCAAACGGAAATCAAGAGAAAAACGGAAGCAAAAAAAAAAAAAAACTTGCTTCGAAATATAAATTTCAACAAAAAAAATATGAAATGTATAGTTTTTATTTCTTTATACAAGAAACTATGATTTCTTTAGCTTTTCTTTAAAATTTAAAACAAAAAGGAAATATTTCATTATTTCTCTAAAGTACTTGCTTCAACTGATTTCAACTTTTTCTGCAAATAGTTTTTTTTCTGTTCTTTTTTTGTCATTTCTATTTCTTTGTTAGTTTCCTAAAGCTCAGTATAATAAAATCGTAAAATTTATGACAATTCATCATATTTTTGTTGCTTCGCAATATTCTAGATTTTTTTTTTATTTCTGTTATTTAGAGAAATATGATACCATTTTTCTATTTTGTATATATTTAGATGATATTTTATATACAAATACGAGACAAAATGAGGAAAAATGTTGAAAAGCTTAAAGTTTTTAAGATAAATACGACCTTGGCCTTTATAAATTATATTGAGAGTCAGAATGTAAAAATAAAGGATTCATTCATTTTGCTATTTACTAAGTCCGTCCTGATACATATGAAGACAAATAGATAAATCAAAATAAATATGAAATCATTTTATTTTGCAACCAAAAGATATTCATTTATTTTTAATGTAGTAATAAATTTTGTTCAAGCTTCTTCGGGGGCCAAAGTAAACAAGCCCGAGGCGAAAAAATGATACCAATGACCTTGTGGCTAAAAAAATATTATCTTTTTTTCTTGGTTTTGAAAGAAAAAAATATTTGTATGAGTGTACAATTTAAATCGTATTACTGTCGTCTTGGGACCCAAAAACAGATTTTTAGAAATGAGTGAGTTGAAAGGATGATTATATATGATTTATGAGGCTAAACATTTTAACTTAAATAACCCCTTTAACGGCCTTGCGGACATTGGTGCCATTCCTCAAGGATGTTGGTGTTATAATAAAACATTTTCTATAGAAACATTTCTTAACAATAAAATTGTTATAACGAAAACTTTTCATTGTTTACGAAATATTTTTTTACAAAAAAAATTTATAACTAAAAAACTCTTTTTGGGAAAAATGTTTCGTGTAAAATTAAACTTAAATATAATTTATATACATTCTTCCATCCCTGAACAATTCAATATTTATGAAATATCATAGTTTATCTGCTTGAAAACCAACTATAATTTATAAAATTGTTTAAAATTTATTTTCTCTAAAAGTACACCCTCAATTGTCATAAAAAATAACATTTTAACTTTTAGCATTTCAATTTAGAAAATGGGTGTCATTAGGATGAATAGAAAATTTTCTTTTTATGAATTATTTTTTGAGGGTGTACAAAAAAAAATAATACATTTTGTTAAGAAATGTCCTTGTCACTCTGTATTTATTGACATAACATTTTAATTTTTTGAATCCCTTTTTTAACAAAAAGAAAAATGTGATATCATTTGATATATGAGCAAAGTAGAACAAAATATTTTCATTATGAAAATTTTCAATTTAAAAATTTTTAAAAGAAAAATCGTTTTGAAAATTTAAAAAAAAATTTTTCAATACGAAAATTTGCAATAGAAATTCATATAAAAAATTTCGATAGAAAATTTTCGATATTAAAATTCCTATACAAATATTTATTTTGAAAATTTTTATAGGAAATTTTCGATACGAAAATTTCTACAGGAAATTTTTATTGAACATTTTCAATATAAAAATTTTTATAGAAAATTTTCAATACGAAAATTTTTGTTGAAAATATTCAACATAAAAATTTTTGTAGAAAATTTTCAATATGAAAATTTTTCTAGAAAATTTTTAATATGAAAATTTTTCCATAGAAAATTTTCAATATGAACATTTTTCCATAGAAAATTTTCAATAGAAAAAATTTTCCATAGAAAATTTTCAATATGAAAATTTTTCCATAGAAAACTTTCAATATGAAAATTTTTCCATAGAAAATTTTCAATATGAAAATTTTTCCATAGAAAATTTTCAATATGAAAATTTTTCCATAGAAAATTTTCAATATGAATCATTGTAAACAAGATTTTTATACAAAATTTTATATACGAAAATTCCCATAGAAAATTTTTAATATGAAAATTTTCAATATGAAAATTTCTATAAAAAATTTCAATATGAAAATTTTTATAGAAAATTTTCAATATGAAAATTTTTATAGAAAATTTTCAATAAGAAAATTTTTATAGAAAATTTTCAATATGAAAATTTTTCTAGAAAATTTTTGATATGAAAATTTTTCTAGAAAATTTTCAATATGAAAATTTTTTCTAGAAAATTTTCGATATGAAAATTTTTCTAGAAAATTTTCAATATGGAAATTTTTATAGAAAATTTTCAATATGGAAATTTTTATAGAAAATTTTCAGTATGGAAATTTTTATAGAAAATTTTCAGTATGAAAATTTTTATAGAAAATTTTCAGTATGAAAATTTTTATAGAAAATTTTCAGTATGAAAATTTTTATAGAAAATTTTCAGTATGAAAATTTTTATAGAAAATTTTCAATATTTTCATAGAAAATTTTCAATATGGAAATTTTTATAGAAAATTTTCAATATGGAAATTTTTATAGAAAATTTTCAGTATAAAAATTTTTATAGAAAATTTTCAGTATAAAAATTTTTATAGAAAATTTTCAGTATGAAAATTTTTATAGAAAATTTTCAATATGAAAATTTTTGTAGAAAATTTTCAATATGAAAATTTTTGTAGAAAATTTTCAATATGAAAATTTTCAAGATGAAAATTTTTGTAGAAAATTTTTAATACGAAAATTTTTGTAGAAAATTTTCAATATAAAAATTTTTGTAGAAAATTTTCAATATGAAAATTTTTGTAGAAAATTTTCAATATAAAAATTTTTGTAGAAAATTTTCAATATGAAAATTTTTGTAGAAAATTTTCAATATGAAAATTTTTGTAGAAAATTTTCAATATGAAAATTTTTGTAGAAAATTTTCAATATGAAAATTTTTGTAGAAAATTTTTATAGAAAATTTTCAATATGAAAATTTTTATAGATAATTTTCAATATGAAAATTTTTATAGAAAATTTTCAATATGAAAATTTTTATAGAAAATTTTCAATATGAAATTTTTTATAGAAAATTTTCAATATGAAATTTTTTATAGAAAATTTTCATTATGAAAATTTTTATAGAAAATTATCATTATGAAAATTTTTATAGAAAATTTTCATTATGAAAATTTTTATAGAAAATTTTCATTACGAAAATTTTTATAGAAAATTTTCATTACGAAAATTTTTATAAAAAATTTTCATTATGAAAATTTTTATATAAAATTTTCATTATGAACATTTTTATAGAAAATTTTCAGTATGAAAATTTTTATAGAAAATTTTCAATATTTTTATAGAAAATTTTCAATATGAAAATTTTTATAGAAACTTTTCAATATGAACATTTTTATAGAAACTTTTCTATATGAAAATTTTTATAGACAATTTTCATTATAAAAATTTTTATAGAAAATTTTGAGTATAAAAATTTTTATAGCAAACTTTCAATATGAAAATTTTTGCAGAAAACTTTCAATATAAAAATTTTTAGAGAAAATTTTCAATATGAAAATTTTCAATATGAAAATTTTTATAGAAAATTTTCAATATGAAAATTTTTATAGAAAATTTTCAATATGAAAATTTTTATAAAAAATTTTCAATACGAAAATTTTTATAGAAAATTTTCAATATGAAACTTTGTAAACAAGATTTTTATACAAAATTTTATATACGAAAATTCCCATTAATATAAAAATTTTCAGTATGAAAATTTCTATAGAGAATTTTTAATATGAAAATTTTTATAGAAAATTTTCAATATGAAAATTTTTATAGAAAATTTTCAATATGAAAATTTTTATAGAAAATTTTTAATATAAATATTTTTCTAGAAAATTTTCGATATGAAAATTTTTCTAAAAAATTTACAATATGAAAATTTTTCTAGAAAATTTTCGATATGAAAATTTTTCTAGAAAATTTTCAATATGAAAATTTTTCTAGAAAATTTTCAATATGAAAATTTTTCTAGAAAATTTTCATATCGAAAATTTTCTAGAAAAATTTTCATATTGTAAATTTTCTAGAAAAATTTTCATATCGAAAATTTTCTAGAAAATTTTCAATATGGAAATTTTTATAGAAAATTTTCAATATGAAAATTTTTATAGAATATTTTTAATATGAAAATTTTTATAGAAAATTTTTTTTATTGTTATATATTATTTTAATATTGAAGTTAATTTAATTAAGAGTTTTTGTAAAGTTTTAAATCAATTTGTATATGTCATTATAAAAAATTATTGTTATTTTAGTTACTACAATTTATTACTTCAATTTGTGTCATTAAATTTAAAACAAACATTTCATTTCTGTAATAAATTAAATATTTTTTTTGCACAAATTGCTTTTTTGTATATTACAAATTAATTTGCATGTTGTAATCATATGAAAAAGAGTTAAATTACCAAACTAAAAGTCAAATTATATATCACATGAGAGCTGGAGGATTTAAAGTGGTGGCATATTATAAATTTAAATGACACCTTTATTTTGATTAAATACAATTTTTGTTTTATATAAATAAATAAATTTGTAGCGTTTTGCTGCATTTACCCATAAATACTTGCACTTGCATTAGCACATATTATACATTTTCAACAATTCATTTTCATTTTCTTGTTTTGTTTTACAAAATATAAAATTATACATTTTATGTAATTTTTATTTTTTTAGTTCAAGCTGCAAAACTGAAATAAAACCCCAGGCTTCACTGACCATAAAGTGAAATTAATGAAATATTATTTTTTTTTTTTCGTGAAAGGCAAAGTTATACTACAACAACATTTTGTCGTGGTTACTTTATTGTTCTACGTTGAGTAGAGGTAGAATTTTTCTTTGTTTTATTTTTTTGTAAATTAACCCAGTAAATGTTGTAAAACGATATTATAAAATTTAATTCAACCATTAAAATTTCTCTGTTGTAATTTATTTGAGTTTTTCAAAAGAATTACCTTTTTATGTATAGTTGGTAATATAAAGGCTTAATTACAATACTCTATGTTAATGGAGTTTTTTAGTTTTAGTTTTAGTTTTTTTTTTTGTTATTTTAAAAATTATTCACACAAAAAGTTCTTTTCCAGGTATAGTTAAATTCAATTTTTGCAACAGAAATAATTTTGAACATCCCTAAAATATGCTACAACATTATTTGATCCCTTTTGATTATAAAATTTCTTTCAAATTTCACGAAATCCGTCAAGGTTTAAATATTTTATAGAAAAATTGAAGATATTACAATTTTTCTATAAAAAGTATTTTTTTACAGAAATATTTACGATATTACAATTTTTGTATCGAAAAATGGACAATACTACAAATTTTCTATAGAAAAATTGACGATATCACAATTCCTCTAAAGAAAAATTGACAATATTACAATTTTGCTTAAGAAAAATTGACGATACAACTTTTCTATCGAAAAATTGATGATATTTCAATTTTTGTATAGAAAAATCGGCGATATTACAATTTTTCTATAGAAAAAATTACGATATTACAATATTTCTATAGAAAAATTGACGATATTACAATTTTTCTATGGAAAAATAGACGATATTACAATTTTTCTTAAGAAAAATAGACGATATTACAATTTTTCTTAAGAAAAATTTACGGTATTACAATTTTTCTATAGAAAAACTTACGATATTACAATTTTTCTATAGAAAAATTGACGATATTACAATTTTTCTATAGAAAAATTGACGATATTACAATTTTTCTATAGAAAAATTGACGATATTACAATTTTTCTATAGAAAAATTGACGATATTACAATTTTTCTATAGAAAAATTGACGATATTACAATTTTTCTATAGCCAAATTTACGATATTACAATTTTTCTATAGAAAAATTGAAGATATTACAATTTTTCTATAGAAAAATTGACGATATTACAATTTTTCTATAGAAAAATTGACGATATTACAATTTTTCTATAGAAAAATTGACAATATTACAATTTTTCGATAGAAAAATTGACGATATTACATTTTTTCTATAGAAAAATTGACGATATTACAATTTTTCTATAGAAAAATTAACGATATTACAATTTTTCTATAGAAAAATTGACGATATTACAATTTTTCTATAGAAAAATTGACGATATTACAATTTTTCTATAGAAAAATTGAAGATATTACATTTTTCTATAGAAAAATTGACGATATTACAATTTTTCTATAGAAAAATTGACGATATTACAATTTTTCTATAGAAAAATTGACGATATTAAAAGTTTTCTATAGAAAAATTTACGATATTAAAATTTTTCTATAGAAAAATTTACGATATTACAATTTTTCTATAGAAAAATTTACGATATTTAAATTTTTCTACAGAAAAATTTACGATATTAAAATTGTTCTATAGAAACACTGACAATATTACAATTTTTCTATAGAAAAATTGACGATATTACAATTTTTCTATAGAAAAATTAACGATATTACAATTATTCTATAGAAAGATTGACGATATTACAAATTTTTTATAGAAAAATTGACGATACTACAATTTTTCTATAGAAAAATTGACGATATTACAATTTTTGTAGAGAAGAATTGACGATATTACAATTTTCCTATAGAAAAATTGACGATATTACAATTTTTCTATAGAAAAATTGAAGATATTACAATTTTTCTATAGAAAAATTGAAGATATTACAATTTTTCTATAGAAAAATTGAAGATATTATAATTTTTCTATAGAAAAGTTGAAGATATTATAATTTTTCAATAGAAAAATTTACGATATTGCAATTTTTCATACAAAATTCATCATACAAAAATTGACGATATTATAATTTTAATTTAAAGAAATGAATTTCAGTTGCCCTATAGACATAAATACGTATTAAAATTTCATTTAAAAATTTTACATTGTATGTATGAAAATTTGTTATTTAAAGTATTTTTCTATTAATATAATTGAATCTATTAATGCAATGTTTGCTGGGCTTAATTTCTATTATAAAAATGAAAATGTAAGCCTCTATGTCTAAGGTGCTATGGTACTAGAGTCCGGAAATGCAATCATTCTTTCCATCGTTGTTTTGTTTTTCCATTTTTGCTCTTGATGTTTTATTTGTTTTCCTCTTTTTAACGGAAATGAAATGAGTTTTGTGGCTATTTTTATTACTATTATTATTGTGTTTTTCTACAATTTGTTTGCAGTTCTTATTGTTCTGATGTTGTTGTGGTGTTGATGAGCTCTTGGTCATGCCGGGGAATGTCCAGGTGTACGTAGGTGCACACGAAGTACTCTAAATAATTCGTTGAAATGTTGGTTTTATGGCATGAACTGACGATTACTGACTGTTGCTGGCATAAGCAGCGAAAGCCAGTAGTTTTTCATTTTGCTATTATATTATTTTCTCTATTAGTTGGCCAACCATTAAACATGAACATAAATATAAAATCATGTTTACACTTTTAAAATAAATGAATTTTTAATGTTAACTAAAAAAGGTTTTGATATTTTATTTCTAACATAAACAGACATTTGAAAATTATTTCAAAATGATTTCAACATAAAACTATGAAAAATAATAGAGTAGTTAACAAACCGAATAAACACCAATTTCTAAAGGACTATAAATTTATGGCTACTTAAATTTAATTGTTTTAAAAGAGAAATCCCTGTAAAATAATAAAAGTTGTTGCATACTTTTGGGCTACTCTTTAAGTCTGTCCTATAATTTGTTGTGTTAATGGTACACACGCGCTGAAACTTTAATACCTTAACCACAGGACCTGTGTGTGTGTGTGTGTGTGTGTGAAAAATGAACCCAAACAGAAGTAGGACAATAGGAAAATCTGCACACGAATACGTAAATCTCATTTAAATGTTTTTACACTTAAAATTTATGTACTCGTGTGTTAAAGATTTTTTCATATTTATTGCGGTTTAAAAAGGCTATTAAATAGACTTTTTCTGTTTTTATCACAAGTAAAAAAAAATTGCGCTCATTTGCCAGGCTCACTTGTTAGACTTGGGTTAATATTTGTCTTGGGGCTGTTAGAAATTTTAATTTATTATAATTTTTTAATGTTAAAACATAAATTATAGTAAAGGTATTTGGGTTCGCTTAATAATGTGCCCTAGAGTATTCTACATTTTAGTTTGATTTCTAAAATAACGAACATTTTTTAAGGTGAGATATCGAGAAAACAGACCGAAACGACCAAAAAGTTTTGATAAAATATTTTAAGAAAATTTAAGGGTTTTTTATAGTTGTTATAAAATTAAAATAAGTATAATAACAAATACCAAAGTACCCATCAAACAAGCTATAATTCGTTTAAATCGGTTGAATATTTTATGATTTACTAAGCATTTTGGCTATAAAAACGTCTGGAAATATGCAACAAAAATGTATTTATATTGCAATTTTTCTATAGAAAAATTCACGATATTGCAATTTTTTTATAGAAAAATTCACGATATTGCAATTTTTCTATAGAAAAATTCACGATATTGCAATTTTTCTATATAAAAATTCACGATATTGCAATTATTCTATAGAGAAAATTTACAATATTGCAATTTTTCTATAGAAAAATTGATAATATTACAATTTTCTATAGACAAATTGCCGATATATTTTTATTGGAAAAATTCAAGATATTACAATTTTTCTATAGAAAAATTGAAGATATTACAATTTTTCTATAGAAAAATTGAAGATATCACAATTCTTCTATAGAAAAATTTAAGATAACACAATTTTTCTATAGAAAAGTTGAAGATACTACAATTTTTCTATAGAAAAATTGATGATATTACATTTTTTCTAAAGAAAAATTTAAGATAACACAATTTTTCTATAGAAAAATTAAAGATATGACGATTTTTCTTTACAAAAATTGACGATATTACAATTTTTCTATAGAAAAATTGAAGATATTATTTTTCTATAGAAAAATTTAAAATATTACAATTTCTCTATAGAAATTGACGATATTACAATTTTTTATGGAAAAATTGACGATATTACAATTTTTCTATAGAAAAATTTAAGATATTACAATTTTCCTATAGAAAAGTTGAAGATACTACAATTTTTCTATAGAAAAATTGAAGATATTACATTTTTTCTAAAGAAAAATTTAAGATAACACAATTTTTCTATAGAAAAATTAAAGATATGACGATTTTTCTTTACAAAAATTGACGATATTACAATTTTTCTATAGAAAAATTGAAGATATTATTTTTCTATAGAAAAATTAAAAATATTACAATTTCTCTAGAAATTGACGATATTACAATTTTTTATGGAAAAATTGACGATATTAGAATTTTTCTATAGAAAAATTTACAATATTACAATTTTTCTATAGAAAAATTGACGATATTACAATTTTTCTATAGATAAATTGACGATATTACAATTTTTCTATAGAAAAATTGACGATATTACAATTTTTCTATAGAAAAATTGACGATATTACAATTTTTCTATAGATAAATTGACGATATTACAATTTTTCTATAAAAAAAATTGACGATATTACAATATTTCTATAGAAAAATTGACGATATTACAATTTTTCTATAGAAAAATTGACGATATTACAATTTTTCTATAGATAAATTGACGATATTACAATTTTTCTATAGAAAAATTGACGATATTACAATTTTTCTATAGAAAAATTGACGATATAACAATTTTTCTATAGAAAAATTGACGATATAACAATTTTTTATAGAAAAATTGACGATATTACAATTTTTACGATATTAAAATTTTTTGCAGAGAAAAATTTATGATATTAAAATTTTTCTATAGAAAAATTTACTATATTAAAATTTTTCTATAGAAAAATTTACGATATTAAAATTTTTCTATAGAAAATTTTACGATATTAAAATTTGTCTATAGAAAAATTGGCGATAATAAAATTTTTCTATAGAATATATTACAATTTTTCTATAGAAAAATTGAAAATGTTACAATTTTTCTATAAAAAAAAATTGACGATATTATAATTTTTCGATATAAAAATTGACGATATTACAATTTTTCTATAGAAAATTGACGATGTTACAATTTTTCTATAAAAAAAATTGACGATATTACAATTTTTCGATATAAAAATTTTCGATATTAAAATTTTTCTATAGAAAACTTTACGATATTAAAATTTTTCTATACAATATTAAAATTTGTCTAAACGATATTAAAATTTTTCTATAGAAAAATTTACGATATTTAAACTTTTCTATAGAAAAATTAGAATTTTTCTATAGAAAAATTTACAATATTACAATTTTTCTATAGATAAATTGACGATATTACAATTTATCTATAGAAAAATTGACGATATTACAATTTTTCTATAGAAAAATTGACGATATAACAATTTTTTTATAGAAAAATTGACGATATTACAATTTTCTATAAAAAAATTTACAATATTAAAATTTTTCTATGAAACAAAATAACGATATTAAAATTTTTCGATAGAAAAATTTACAATATTAAAATTTTTCTATAGAAAAAATTACGATATTACAATTTTTCTATAGAAAAAATTACGATATTACAATTTTTCTGTAGAAAAATTGATGATATTAAAAATTTTCTATAGAAAAATTTACGATATTACAATTTTTCTACACAAAAAATTACGATATAACAATTTTTTTACAGAAGAATTTACGATATAACATTTTTTTTACAGAAAAATTTACGATATTACAATTTTTCTACAGAAAAATTTACGATATTACATTTTATAGAAAAAATTGCGATATTACATGTTTTCTTTAAAAAAGTGACCATTACCATTTTCCTAAAAGTATACATTATAATCTAGTTTCTTAGATTTTGACCAAATTTCTTTTAGTTTGGTTGATTTTGGACTCTGATCTAACAAGAAACCATTTAAAGGGGCAAATTTAAGGAGACTTTACACTAATTACTATAAATACATTTATTCTAAAGAATCCTTGGCAAACAAGTACACCTTAATCTAAAAACCATAACATACTTTTGGTGTATTAAAATCAGCAGTTAATTTACGTTAACTAATAGAGTGCTATAGAAAACCTATTAATTCAGGTAAATTACATTGAGATTTCCTTTTGTTTAATGTCTGGCCATATTAATTATCCTTGACCAACTACATCATACCTACACCCCCTATGCAGCTATAGCTTTTGTACAATATCTATAATTAAAGACATTACAGGTAAACGAGTATGTTCTTCGGTTTTGCGTTCTACTTTTTTTTCATAATAACTAAGAATATAAAGTTAATTAAGGTTAAACGAAAATTACTTTGAAAAGTTGAGATAATTATTTATATTGACCAATAAAATGCAGAAACTTTAGGTTTTTGGCATACAATAAACTAAGAAATTTATTTAATGTGAACAAAGGGGAAGGGGGGATTTGAAAACATGTTTTATAAAACTCTGAAGAAAATTTAATCTGATAATTAGGTTGTTTCGAAAAAAATGTCTTTTTGTATAAAAACCACAATATATAGGTAAAATATTTGAAAATGTTAACAACTTTCTTAATTGTTTAAAGAATACCATGACAATTAAGCTTTGAGAAATCTAAGAATGTTTGCTATAGCGTTTTTTACATTTTCCATTTATTCGAAACATTTAACATTGAATTTACTTATATAAATCTTCTTTAACATTTTCTTTATAAAATATTTGTTTATGACTTTAAAAACTAAGTTCTTTTCTGTTTTAAAAGCTCCTTAAAATATGCCACAATTTATGTAAACACTTGCCAACACACACACACACTCACATTTAAATATATTTCTAATAACAAGAAAAGAATAAAAGCAGAATAAATTCCATAAAACATTTGTTTATTTTAACTTTTAAAGACACCATAAGATGAAGAACAAATAATAAGCGAAAAAAAACAAAGAATTTCTAAAAGAAAAGAAAACCTTTTTGTTGGTGCGCCTTCAAGTATGCTTTAGCATGAGAGCACACATTAGGGTGAGATACAAATTAATTTTTTGCTCTAATTGCTATCTCATACTGAAATTATATTGAAGAAAAAAAATTTATTCAGAAAAATTTTCTATTGAAAATTGGATATTCAGAAAGTAAATACAAATTTCTATTGAAAATTTTTGTATCGAAAAATTTCTATTAAAAATTTTTCCATTAAAATTTTATCCATCAAAAATTTTAACAAAAATTCATTTTATTTAGAAAAATTTCCATTGAAATTTCTTTTGAAAAAATTTGTATCGAAAAATTTCCTATCCATAAGTTTTAATTCGAAAAATTTCTATTGAAAAAATTTTTTATTTAAAATTCTCTATCAAAAACGTTAATGTCGAAAAATTTCTTTTTAAAAAAAAAAAATTCTTTAAAAATTAAATTTTTTATTTATCATTTTTGTATTCAAAATTTTGTAATGAAAATTTTAGGTCAAATAATTTTTTGTAAAAATATTTTAAAACGAAAATTTTTTCATTAAAACAAATTTTTAATAAAAAGTTTCTACGAAAAAATAAAAAAAATTGTACAGAAAAAAACTTTCTCCACTAAAAATGTTTCTGTTGAAAATATTTCGATTTAAAATTTTTGTATTCAAAATTTTTATGGACTATTTTATATCTGTTAAAATTTTTTTTGATATATTTGTATCGAAAAATTTTCTATTAAAATTTTTTTTAGAATTTCTATAAAATTTTTAAAATCGATTAATTTTCTATTTAAATTTGATATCGGAAAAGTTTTACAACAAAAGATATGTTTTGAAATTTTTATATTGAAAACTATTGAAAATTTTCCTATAGAAAATTTTTTGATCGAAAATTTTTGTACTAAAACTCTTTCTCTCGAAAAATTTTCTATTCAAAATTTTTGTAGTTAAAAATTTTGATTGAAATAATTTTCGGTTTAAAAGTTTTTTTTTTTTTTGATACATGAAATTTTTTGTAGAAAAGTTTTTTGTTTGAAATTTTATTTTGATACAAGAAATTTTTTGTCGAAATTTTTTATTGATCATTTTTGTATTAAAAATTTTGTATAGAAAAGTTTTTTGATCAAAAATTTTTGTACTAAAATTCTTTCTCTCAAAAAATTTTCTGTTCAAAATTTTTGTAGTTAAAAATTTTGATTGAAATAATTTCGATTTAAAATTTTTGTATCAAATTTTTTTTTTTTATACAAGACATTTTTTATCGAAAAGTTTTTTATTTGAAATTTTATTTTGATACAAGAAATTTTTGTAGAAATTTTTTATTGATCATTTTTGTACTAAAAATTTTATATCGAAAATTCTTCTATACAAAATTTTTTTGGTTAAAAATTTTTGTACTAAAAATCTTTCTCTCAAAAAATGTTCAATTCAAAATTTTTTTAGTTAAAAATTTTGATTGAAATCATTTTCGATTTAAAATTTTTGTATCCAAAAGTTTTTTTGATACAAGAAATTTTTTATCGAAATTTTTTATTGACAATTTTTGTAATAAACATTTTATATCGAAAATTTTTCTATACAAAATTTTTTTGGTTAAAAATTTTTATACTAAAAAGCTTTCTCTCAAAAATTTTCTATTCAAATTTTTGTAGCTAAAAATTTTGATTGAAATAATTTTCGATTTAAAATTTTTTGTATCCAAAAGTTTTTTTTGATTCGAGAAATTTTTTAAGTTTTTTACTTGAAATTCTATTTTGATACAAGGAATTTTTTGTCGAAATTTTTTATTGATCATTTTTGTATTAAAAATTTTATATCGAAAATTTTCCTATACAAAATTTTTTTGATAAAAAATTTTTGTACTAAAAATCTTTCTCTCGAAATCTTTTCTATTCAAAATTTTTGTAGTTAAAAATTTTTATTGAAATAATTTTAGATTTACCATTTTTGTATCAAGAAGTTTTTTTTTTAATACAAGAAATTTTTAATGGAAAAGTTTTCTATTTAAAATTTTATTTTGATACAAGAAGTTTCTTGTCGAAATTTTTTATTGATCATTTTTGTATTAAAAATTTTATATCGAAAATTTTCCTATACAAAATTTTTTTGATAAATTTCTTTCTAAAATAACATCCTTCTCTCGAAAAATTTTTTATTCAAAATTTTTATAGTTAAAAATTTCTATTAAAATAATTTTTGATTTAAAATTTTGGTACCAAGAAGTTTTTTTTGATACAAGAAATTTTTTATCGAAAAGTTTTCAATTTAAAATTTTATTTTGATACAAGAAATTTTTTGTCGAAATTTTTCATTGATAATTTTAGTATTTAAAATTTTATATCGAAATATAGAATTTTTTTTTGATTAAAATTTTTTAACTAAAAATCTTTCTCTCAAAACTTTTGTAGTTAAAAATTTCTACTAAAATACTTTTCTATTTAAAATCAAGAAGTTCAAGAAGTTTTTTTTAAACAAGAAATTTTTTATCGAAAAGTTTTTTATTAAAAAATTTATTTTGATACAAGAAGTTTCTTGTCGAAATTTTTCATTGATCATTTTTGAATTAAATATTTTAAATATCGATAAATTTTCTATTAAAATTGGATATGGAAACATTTTTAGAAGAAAGATATGTATTGAAATTTAAATATTGGAAACTTGTCTATTGAAAATTTGCTTTATAAAAAATTTTTGTAAAAATAAGTGTTTCTATCTAAATTTTTTTGTATTGAAAAATTTTTATATCCAAAATTTTTTTGTATTGAAAAATTTTTATATCCAAAAATTTTTTTTTAACTTTTGTATCGAAAAATTTTGTGTAAAAAAATTTTGTATCAAAAAATTTTCTATTAAACATTTTTGAACAAAAAAATTTACTATTTAAAATTTTATTAAAAATTTTTATTGAACAAATTTAATATAAAAATGTATGTTTAGAAAAATTTTCTATAAAAAAATATTCTATATATTAAAATATTTTTTCTTACTTAAAAAAAGTGCCTTTTGAAAAATTTAGTATTGAAAAATTTTCTATTAAAAATGTTTTTACAGAAAAAGATTCTACATCAATTTTTTTATTAAATTTATAAAAATTTGTTGAAAAAATTCATCACAAAAATTTTTTATCGAAAAATTTTAAAATGAAAATTTTCTATAGAAAAATATTTTTTATAACGAAAAATGTTCTGTTAAAAATTGTTATATTAAAAAATTTCTATTGATAATTTTTATATCAAAAAATTTGGCATTGAAAAATTTTAATTTTCTGTTTTTACATTAAAATTTTGTAAATTTTTCAAAAGAAAACTGCACTTTTATTTCGGTATTTAAAAACAACTGAAAAGAAATCGAAGTGAAAACTTGAAAATGACCCACCCTAATACCCATACATTTAAGAACATTCTTAAGATCTTTCGTACTCACTAGCGCTCACTCCTAAAACTATACTATATTTAGTCATTTTTTATTTAAATATTACAAACAGCAATCATATCTACATATTTACAACAAAACATACAAACAAACATGTATACCTACTTATATATGTATTTACTAGCAAAAATATTTATAAAAAAAAATACTCGTCAGTATAAATGGAATGAAATAAAAAATAAGAATGAAAGAATTCATATTGGGAAATACTTTCAGCAATAATTTGCATACTATTTCACGTTGCTATACGTGCATGCATAAATATGTTTGATAATGCTATGAAATGGCATTTTAATGGTTTTTCCACTTGCCACTTTTTTTCTCAACACTCTTTTCATTCTTCTTCAGCTCTTAAGAATTTTTCTGTTTTTTCCCATTTTTCCTCTGGAAAAAAAGCTGAAGAAAAAAACCAACAAACAAATAAGTGTTGATTCCTTCAGTCCCCCCGTCTGTTATGCCCCAAAGATTTTTTTATTGTTGAAGTAAGTTTTTAGGCGCTTACAAATTGTCGCCATAGTTTTCATTCATGTTCAATTCAATTCTCGTTGTGCTGGTATTTGCCATTCTTAACAGTAAAGTATCCTGAGGAATATATATAAGGAATTAATGGAGGTCTCTTTGAAATAAAATAATGAAAAAATGTTATTAAAAATTACTTACTGCTTAAGGCTTAAGAATAACGTAGAAAAGAGTAGCATATTTAAAGGCGCACATAAGAATGTTGAAGAGAAATTGAACTAAGTATTTGGGCAACAAGCAAAAAAAAATGATTATTAATGAAAATTCTTGTTCAATAAAGAAATTCTTGATGATTAAATCGTTTATTTGTAAAATGGTTTGATGCGATAGCAATTGCCCCTCAATTGCAAATGATTTTTAGCAATAATGAGATTATATTATGAAAAGAAAACTGAGAAAATCGAGAGGCAGTATAAAAATTTTTTTTCTTAGAAAATTCTCATGCATACTTTTAGGAGGTTTTAGACGAAGCATAATTTTTATTAAATTATGTTTAAGAGAAATTGATATTCCTAATGATTTTACCTTGATCACCAACAAAATTCTTCGATATTATATATTGGGTATACAAGTTAATAGCTAAGATTTGGACAACATTTGTAGGGTTGTTGTCAATAATAACAAATATCATATTTTGAAGGGTAAATATCTGTAACAATAATTCAATACTAGATGGACGCCAAAGTGCAATCACACATTATTTTCAATAGCTTTACAAGTGTAGAATTGTGTGCCTTAAAAGCATATGTTTTGTGGGGACTATATAAAGTGAAGTCATTACGATAACCCCAAGCAGCCAAATCAACTCCCAAGCCAAGTCATGTTCCGTATTTGGACGATTTTCTATAGAAATTTTTTATATGAAAAATTTTTTCTATAGAAATTTTTTATAAGAAAAATTTTTTTTATTAACATTTTTCTATGAAAAATTTTCTATAGAAATTTTTTCTATGAAAAATTTTCTATAGAAATTTTTTCTATGAAAAATTTTCTACAGAAATTTTTTCTATGAAAAATTTTCTATAGAAATTTTTTCTATGAAAAATTTTCTATAGAAATTTTTTCTATGAAAAATTTTCTATAGAAATTTTTTCTATGAAAAATTTTCTATAGAAATTTTTTCTATGAAAAATTTTCTATAGAAATTTTTTCTATGAAAAATTTTCTATAGAAATTTTTTCTATGAAAAATTTTCTATAGAAATTTTTTCTATGAAAAATTTTCTATAGAAATTTTTTCTATGAAAAATTTTCTATAGAAATTTTTTCTATGAAAAATTTTCTATAGAAATTTTTTCTATGAAAAATTTTCTATAGAAATTTTTTCTATGAAAAATTTTCTATAGAAATTTTTTCTATGAAAAATTTTCTATAGAAATTTTTTCTATAGAAATTTTTTCTATCAAAAATTTTCTATAGAAATTTTTTCTATCAAAAATTTTCTATAGAAATTTTTTCTATCAAAAATTTTCTATAGAAATTTTTTCTCAAAAAATAACAAAATAGTCGGGATGTAAATATTATTCAAAAAGAAGTGTATTTGCATTTGATCCCAAACCTGTTACATTTATTTATTAATGTAACAGATCAATTTATTGATGAAAAGCCAATAAATGTTTGCGGAGAAACCAAATTCCTCGACGCGTTTCGATGGTTGGTTAAGCCATCTCTTCAGGAGGATTATCCCCAATTTAGACAGATCGAAAACCTCGCATTATTACTAAATTTACAAACATAACTATTAAGAATTATGTTTATAAACCAAAAGTAAAAGCGTAGATTATCGACTGAATAAAAACAAACATTTTTCAGTTTTCATCTACCTTCACTTCCCACATTCTTGCTGTAGCCGTCGGCTACTATATGCAGAATGCTGTGAAGAAGGGGGTAAGATGTTTTAAAATAAACAAGTTTATTTTAAAAATAAGCTGAATGCATGCAGTTTTATCAAAAAATAACAAAATAGTCGGGATGTAAATATTATTCAAAAAGAAGAGTATTTGCATTTGATCCCAAACCTGTTACATTTATTTATTAATGTAACAGATCAATTTATTGATAAAAAGCCAAAAAATGTTTGCGGAGAAACCAAATTCCTCGACGCGTTTCGATGGTTGGTTAAACCATCTCTTCAGGAGGACGGCTACAGCAAGAATGTGGGAAGTGAAGGTAGATGAAAACTGAAAAATGTTTGTTTTTGTTCAGTCGATAATCTACGCTTTTACTTTTGGTTTATAAACATAATTCTTAATAGTTATGTTTGTAAATTTAGTAATAATGCGAGGTTTTCGATCTGTCTAAATTGGGGATAATCCTCCTGAAGAGATGGCTTAACCAACCATCGAAACGCGTCGAGGAATTTGGTTTCTCCGCAAACATTTTTTGGCTTTTTATCAATAAATTGATCTGTTACATTAATAAATAAATGTAACAGGTTTGGGATCAAATGCAAATACAGAAATTTTTTCTATCAAAAATTTTCTATAGAAATTTTTTCTATCAAAAATTTTCTATAGAATTGTTTTCTATGAAAAATTTTCTATAAAAATTTTTTCTATGAAAAATTTTCTATAAAAATTTTTTCTATGAAAAATTTTCTATAAAAATTTTCTATGAAAAATTTTCTATAGAAATTTTTTCTATGAAAAATTTTCTACAGAAATTTCTTCTATCAAAAATTTTCTATAGAAATTTTTTCTATCAAAAATTTTCTATAGAATTTTTTTCTATGAAAAATTTTCTATAGAATTTTTTTCTATGAAAAATTTTCTATAGAATTTTTTTCTATGAAAAATTTTCTATAGAAATTTTTTCTATGAAAAATTTTCTATAGAAATTTTTTCTATGAAAAATTTTCTATAGAAATTTTTTCTATGAAAAATTTTCTATAGAAATTTTTTCTATGAAAAATTTTCTATAGAAATTTTTTCTATGAAAAATTTTCTATAGAAATTTTTTCTATGAAAAATTTTCTATAGAAATTTTTTCTATGAAAAATTTTGTATACAAATTTTTTCTGTGTAAAATTATCTATAGAAATTTTTTATATGAAAAATTTTCTATAGAAATTTTTTCTATGAAAAATTTTCTATAGAAATTTTTTCTATGAAAAATTTTCTATAGAAATTTTTTCTATGAAAAATTTTCTATAGAAATTTTTTCTATGAAAAATTTTTTATAGACATTTTTTCTATGAAAAATTTTCTATAAAAGTTTTCTTATATAAAAAATTTTCTATAGAGATTTTTGATGTAAAAATTTTCTATAAAAATTTTTTATATAAAAAAAAAATTTCTTTACAAATTTTTTATCTGAAAAATTTTCTACTGAAATTTTTAATAAAAATTTTTTGTATGAAAAAATTTTCGATAGAAATTTTTTTTATGAAAAATTTTCTATAGAAATTTTTTATATGAAAAATTTTCGATAGAAATTTTTTATATGAAAAATTTTCTATAGAAATTTTGTATATGAAAAATTTTCGATAGAAATTTTTTATATGAAAAATTTTTTGCAGAAACTTTTCATATGAAAAATTTTCTATAGAAATTTTTTTATATCAAAAATTTTCTATAGAAATTTCTCATATAAAAAGTTTCTATAGAAAATTTTTCATATAAAATGTTTCTATAGAAAATTTTTCATATAAAATGTTTCTATAGAAAATTTTTCATATAAAAAATTTTGATAGACAATTTTTAGTATAAACAATTTTTTTATAAAAAATTTCTATATAAAATTTTTTACATAAAAAGTTTCTATATAAAATTTTTCATATTTGTAAAAGAAATTTTTTAAATGAAACTTTTTTATATAAAAAATTTTAAATAGAAATTTTTTATGAGAAAAATTTTCTATAGGAATTTGTTTATAAAAATTTTCTGTAGAAATTTTTTATATGAAATATTTTCTATAGAAATTTTTTCATATGAAAAATTTTTATAGACATTTTTTATATGAAAAATTTTCTATAGAAATTTGTTATATGAAAAATATAGAATTTCTATAGAAATTTTTTATATACAAATATTTTAAATAAATTTTTTATATGAAAAATTTTCTATACAAATTTTTTTATATGAAATTTTCCTACACAAATTTTTTAAATGAAAAATTTCCTAAAAAAATTTTTTATATGACATTTTCTATAAATCTCTAAGTTAGATAACCTTAATTTGGCGTGTATCTATATCTATATAAATAAATACTAAGAAATTCTGAAAAAAGTATGGCATATTCTTAGGAGGTTTAAAATATATACAATTACACGAAAGCTACGATTAGTACCTTAAAAACCAATTTCGTATATCATTTTTTCGTTTTTATTATTTTTATTATTATTTTCAAATTGTGAAGTATACTTTAGGGATGTTCAAATTTACTTCGATGCAAAAAGTTTATTGAAATTAAGAATCCATTGTGGTTCGTTTTTAAAAACATATAGTTCAATTAAAACACTTTTACTATTGGTCATCTTTTGGCAAAAACCTACAAAAAAAATTAAGTTAACTGAACGTCTTTTAAATAATTTTAATTATCCTTAAAGTATGCTATACAAATGTGTGGAAAACATCTAAGAACTCTATCGATATCGAATGCGGTAATTTGGGCCCTGGCATTTATATAACAATAGGAAATGGGCCCCTTTGGTAATTTAATTTTTTTTTTGTTACTAATACTTTCCTGAAAGTATGCAATGAATATTTCTTTTAATTCATCCCAAGAGCCATATATCATTTTAAACGAATAAGGAGTAAAGTGACAAAGTAATTTAAACAAAACTCTAAGACTTAAAACTTAATAAAAATTGATACTACTACTATCCTATATCGTTTATTTTAATCCATTTGCATTATTTAAAATAAGAAAACTAATTACTTGGAAAAGTTTTTAATTCGTTCAAGATGATTTAGTTAAAATTTCATTTCGCTTTTCTACAAACTTTATATTTTCTATAGCCTTGAGATTGAAATATCAAACACTTTCTTTCTCCCTCTCTAGTGTTTATCTGCTTGTTCACTTTTTTCCAGCTAACACTTACAGAATTAAATCATACCTTTAGGCTGTTTATTGAATTTTATAAATTGTTTACACTTTTTCGATTGAGGGCATTTTACAGTTTTAAAACTTTTTTAAAACCGGATATAACGCTTTTCGTTTTTTTTTTTTTTCGTTGTGATCTAAATATACACGAATAAGTTTACATTGGTTTAGGCGGTTTTTGTTGAAAAGTAAATACTAAAGCATACTTAAAGGAACAGCATAAGCTTTTTAAGTACAGGATGTTTTTAGGATGAATTATAAATGGGAAAATGTTGAATTTTTATTTTAATACTTCAATTAAAGTAAATTATTTAGGTTATAAAGAATATTTAAAAATAAACTAAATTAAAGATATAGATACATAAGTTAATATAAATTTAGATATTTATGAATTTAGGTTTTCAGATTTATTTATAAACTCTAGTTAAGTTAAGACTATTTTAATATTCCTTTTTATATAATTATTCTTAAATTTATTAACTAAAAACACTTTCCATAATAAACACTTTAATAGTTATAAGAAATAACTTTTAATTAGCCATAAATTAAGAGGATATATGGATAGCCTCCTTGTTCTAAAAAGCTTTAGTTTTATAATCCAAAAAACAAACTTTTTTCAAAAGAGTTTTACTGTTGAACTCTAAAAATTTATTTCCATTTTTAATTTAAACAAGTTTTTTAACGATCTTTTTTAAAAATTATGATTCATAAAAGAAGACCATAAAAAACGAAGCTACGAAAGAATGAAAAAGAGCAAATTTTAAAGTTATTTTTCCTTTCTAATTTTACAATTTATTTAGCTGGTAAAAAGGAATAAATAATGAAATGTTGGCTTCCTTTGGGGGCTGCTCTACTCCAGCACAAAGTCATAAATATGTAAAGTTTTAATTACTTAAATCCGTTTGTTGGCAAAGATACTTGTAAATTACTTCCACGAAATTTGCTAGTTAAAACACCTACACCTTTTAGTTTTAAAAATAAAAAATTAAAACAAAAAACTAAGAATAATATGAAACATTTTTTATGCCCTACACCCCCATAATTAAATTGCTTTTGTGCTGAAGAAATATTGGTCTCAAATCCACCTACAAACATGTCTTTCACGAAGGCTGGCTGATAGAAAGAGCTGGATATGTCCTAGTATATTTTCACAACTTCAAAATTTTCCATTTGAATTCATTTCAGCATTTTTCTAGTTTCCTTCATTTGAGTAATACAAACACTCATCCTCCTTATAATATTAAAAAAAAACAACCTCCTTCTTTCAACTGCAGTTAAACTTATGAAGTCGTGTGCTAAACTAAGATTAACAAAACTTTAGTCTTTAAATGTTCGTCTATCTTAATGGCAATGAGTGCCACTGAAGGAGAGTTCTTGGCATTAGTTTTAAATAAATGTTCAATATTAAAGATTATTTGAAATTTTACCCTTATATTTCTAGAGGGCGTTTATAAATAGTTTTTTTTTCTATAATTTACGCGGATATGTATTCTACGTGCTTAATCCGACATATAAAACTATTGACTGGAAGAGTAAAAATGCAATGAATTTCTTGTAAACAACAGCGGGGAAGAAGACATTTCAAGGGAATAGGGGAAACGTGATGCACATAGGGGCATCTGACGCTATTACCGATCTATTTGAGATCCATATAAAATTTTACAGAATATTTTTGTATAAAACATTTGTACACAAAAATTTTCAATACAAAATTTTTATAGAAAAATTTTCTATATAAAATCTCTATACATATAATTTTCTAAATAAAATTTTTAATTTTCATAGAAAATTTTCTATTTAAAATTTGTATGGAAAAAATTTTTAAATAAAATTTTTACAATAAAATTTTTATAATAAAATTTTTTATAGAAAAATTGTTTAAACAAAATTCTTATAGAAAAATTTTCTAAATTTTTATCCAAAAAGATTCTTTATCAAATTTTTATAAAAAAAATTTCTATATAAAATTTTTAAAATAAAATTTTTGTAAAAAAATTTTCTACATAAAATGTTTATAGAAAAATTTTTTATATAAAGATTTTTTAAAAAATTTTCTTTAAAAAATTTAGAAAAATTTTCAATTAAAAATTTTTATACAAAAATATTCTATATACAATTTTCATGGAAAAATTTTCTGCAAAAAATTTTTGTAGAAAAGATTTCTAAAATTTTTAATAATAAAATGTTTGTAAAAAAATTTTCTACATAAAATGTTTTTAGAAAAAGTTTCTATATAAAAATTTTATAAAAAAAATTTCTTTAAAAAATCTTTTTTAGAAAAATTTTTATAGAAAAATTTTCAATTTAAAATTCTTATAGAAAAATATTCTATAAAAATTTTCATGGAAAAATTTTCTGCAAAAAATTTTTGTAGAAAAGTTTTTAAATTTCCTATATACATTTTTATAGACAAATTTTCTATATAAAATTTTTAAAAGAAAAATTTTCTATATACAATTTTTATAACAAAATTGTCTATATAATTTTTTTTTTCTTTGATAGAAAAATTTTCTATATAATTTTTTTTAATAGAAAAAGTTTCAATATAAAATTAAAAAAAAAAAATTTTAATTTTTACAGAAAAATTTTATATTTAAAATTTGTATGGAAAATATTTTAAATAAAATTTTTATAATAAAATTTTTTATCGAAAAATTTTCTATATAAAGTTTTTATAAAAAAAAATGTTCTATATAAAATTTTTTTAGATAAATTTTCTATAGAAAATTTTCTTGATAAAATTTTCAAAATAAAATATTTATACAAAAAATTTCTTGATATAAAATTTTTATAAAAAAAAAAAATCTACCTAAAATTTTTTTAGAAAAATTTTCTAGAAAAACATTCTAAATAAAATCTGTATAGGAAAATTTTCTAAGGAAAAATTTTCTATTTAAAATTTTTATAGAAAAATTTTCTATATAAAATTTTTATAGAAAAATTTTCTAAAAAAAAATTTATACAGAAAAATTTTCTGTATAAAATTTTTATAGAAACAGTTTCTTTTTATAGAAACATTTTCTAAATAAAATTTTTCATTATAAAATTTTCTAGAAAAACATTCTAAATAAAATTTGTATAGGAAAATTTTCTAAGGAAAAATTTTCTATATAAAATTTTTATAGAAAAATTTTCTAAAAAAAATTTTATACAGAAAAATTTTCTGTATCAAATTTTTATAGGAACAGTTTCTTTTTATAGAAACATTTTCTATATAAAATTTTTCTTTATAAAATTTTTATAGAAAAATTTACTATTTAAAATTTTTAAAGAAAAATTTTCTACATAAAAATTTAATAGAAAAATGTTCTATATCAAATTTTTATAGAAAAATTTTCTATATACATTTTTTTTTAGAAAAATTTTCTGTATAAAATTTTTATAGAAAAATGTTCTATATAAAATTTTTTATAGAAAAATTTTCTATATCAGGTTTAAATAGAAAAATTTGCTAGAAAAATTTGCTAGAAAAATTTTTGTAGAAAAATTTTCTTAATAAAATTTTTATAGCAAAATTTTCTATATAAAATTGTTCTAAAATAAATTTCCTATAGAAAATTTGTCTATATAAAATTTTTATAGAAAAATTTTCTATACAAAATTTTTATAGAAAAATTTTCCATACAAAAGTTTTATAGAAAAATTTACCATACACAAGTTTTATAGAAAAGTTTTCTATATAAATTTTTTGTTAAATAAATTTCCTACACAAAATTTTTGATAGAAATTTTCTTAAATGGAAACATTTTCTATAAAAAATTTTATTGAAAAATTTTCCATATAAAATTTTTATAGAAAATATTTTTTATATAAAATTTTTATAGAAAAATTTTCTATATAAGGTTTTAATAGAAACATTTTCTAAATAGAATTTTAATAGAAAAATGTTCTATTTAAAATTGATTAATAGAAAAAATTTCAAAACAAAATTAATATATAAACATTTTTTGAAAAATTTTTTATTGAAAAATTTTCTAAATTAATGTTAATATTTGTTGGACACAATAATAATAATTCGTATTTATTCAGTCCCTCAAATTATACATAATGTGAGGATTTCGCTCTGTCTAGAATTAGGGATAATCCTCCTGATGAGATGGTCTAACCAACCATCGAAACGCGTCGAGTAAAGGTTTCCCCACCAACATTTTTTGGTTTTATCAAAAAACTATTTATTACAATAATAAATAATTGTAATAAATTGGGATTCTTAGTGCAATACACTACAGTAAAACTTTTTAATTAAATTTTTTTACCGAAATTTTCTATATGAAATTCTTATATAATATTCTTTTGTCAAAATTTTCTACACAAAATTTGTAAAAAAAATGTTCTTTCTAGAAAATGTTTATAAAAAAATTTTCTTTAAAAAAATTTTTATAGAAAAATTTTCTGTATAAAATTTGTATGCAAAAATTTTTGATAAAAATTTTTGGTAGAAAAATTTTCTATTCATTTTTTGATTTAGAAAAATTTTCTATACAAGATTTTTAGATAGCAAAATTTTCTATATAAAATTCTATACAATTTTTTTGTGTAAAAAAAAATTATATAGAAAATTTTCTATATAACATTTTATAGAAAAATTTTCTGTACAAAATCTAAAATTTCTTATTTAAATAAAATTTGTATAGGAAAATTTTCTATTTAAAATTTTTATAGAAAAATTTTCTATATAAAATTTTTATAGAAAAATTTTCTAAAAAAAAATTTATACAGAAAAATTTTCTGTATAAAATTTTTATAGAAACAGTTTCTTTTTATAGAAACATTTTCTAAATAAAATTTTTCATTATAAAATTTTCTAGAAAAACATTCTAAATAAAATTTGTATATGAAAATTTTCTAAGGAAAAATTTTCTATTTAAAATTTTTATAGAAAAATTTTCAAAATTTTTATCCAAAAAGATTCTTTATCAAATTTTTATAAAAAAATTTTTATAGAAAAATTTTCTATATAAAATTTTTATACAAAAATGTTCTATATAAAATTTTTATAGAAAAATTTTCTATATAAAATTTTTATAGAAAAATTTTCTATATAAAATTTTTATAGAAAAATATTCTATATGAAATTTTTAGAGAAAAAATTTCTATATGAAATTTTTATACAAAAAATTTCTATAGAAAATTTCTATAGAAAAATTTTCTATATAAAATCTCTGTACATATAATTTTCTATATAAAATTTTTAATTTTTATAGAAAAATTTTCTATTTAAAATTTTTATGAGAAAAATTTTCTATAGAAATTTTTTTTAATAGAAAAAGTTTCAATATAAAATTAAAAAAAAAAATTTTAAATTTTTACAGAAAAATTTGCTATTTAAAATTTGTATGGAAAATGTTTTAAATAAAATTTTTATAATAAAATTTTTTATCGAAAAATTTTCTATATAAAGTTTTTATAAAAAAAATGTTCTATATAAAATTTTTTTAGATAAATTTTCTATAGAAAATTTTCTTGATCAAATTTTCAAAATAAAATATTTATACAAAAATTTTCTTGATATAAAATTTTTATAAAAAAAAAAATCTACCTAAAATTTTTTTAGAAAAATTTTCTAGAAAAACATTCAAAATAAAATTTGTATATGAAAATTTTCTAAGGAAAAATTTTCTATTTAAAATTTTTATAGAAAATTTTCTATATAAAATTTTTATAGAAAAATTTTCTAAAAAAAAATTTATACAGAAAAATTTTCTGTATAAAATTTTTATAGAAACAGTTTCTTTTTATAGAAACATTTTCTATATAAAATTTTTCATTATAAAATTTTCTAGAAAAACATTCTAAATAAAATTTGTATAGGAAAATTTTCTAAGGAAAAATTTTCTATTTAAAATTTTTATAGAAAAATTTTCTATATAAAATTTTTATAGAAAAATTTTCTAAATTTTATACAGAGAACTTTTCTTTATAAAATTTTAATAGGAACAGTTTCTTTTTATAGAAACATTTTCTATATAAAATTTTTCTTTATAAAATTTTTATAGAAAAATTTACTATTTAAAATTTTTAAAGAAAAATTTTCTACATAAAAATTTAATAGAAAAATGTTCTATATCAAATTTTTATAGAAAAATTTTCTATATAAATTTTTTTTTAGAAAAATTTTCTGTATAAATTTTTTTTTAGAAAAATTTTCTGTATAAAATTTTTATAGAAAAATGTTCTATATAAAATTTTTTATAGAAAAATTTTCTATATCAGGTTTAAATAGAAAAATTTGCTAGAAAAATTTTTGTAGAAAAATTTTCTTAATAAAATTTTTATAGCAAAATTTTCTATATAAAATTGTTCTAAAATAAATTTCCTATAGAAAATTTGTCTATATAAAATTTGTATAGAAAAATTTTCTATACAAAATTTTTATAGAAAAATTTTCCATACAAAAGTTTTATAGAAAAATTTACCATACACAAGTTTTATAGAAAAGTTTTCTATATAAATTTTTTGTTAAATAAATTTCCTACACAAAATTTTTTATAGAAATTTTCTTAAATGGAAACATTTTCTATAAAAAATTTTATTGAAAAATTTTCCATATAAAATTTTTATAGAAAATATTTTTTATATAAAATTTTTATAGAAAAATTTTCTATATAAGATTTTAATAGAAACATTTTCTAAATAGAATTTTAATAGAAAAATGTTCTATTTAACATTGTAGAAAAAATTTCAAAACAAAATTAATATATAAACATTTTTTGAAAAAATTTTTATTGAAAAATTTTCTAAATTAATGTTAATATTTGTTGGACACAATAATAATTCGTATTTATTCAGTCCCTCAAATTATATATATATAAAATTTTTATAGAAAAATTTTCTAAAAAAAAATTTATACAGAAAAATTTTCTGTATAAAATTTTTATAGAAACAGTTTCTTTTTATAGAAACATTTTCTAAATAAAATTTTTCATTATAAAATTTTCTAGAAAAACATTCTAAATAAAATTTGTATATGAAAATTTTCTAAGGAAAAATTTTCTATTTAAAATTTTTATAGAAAAATTTTCAAAATTTTTATCCAAAAAGATTCTTTATCAAATTTTTATAAAAAAATTTTTATAGAAAAATTTTCTATATAAAATTTTTATACAAAAATGTTCTATATAAAATTTTTATAGAAAAATTTTCTATATAAAATTTTTATAGAAAAATTTTCTATATAAAATTTTTATAGAAAAATATTCTATATGAAATTTTTAGAGAAAAAATTTCTATATGAAATTTTTATACAAAAAATTTCTATAGAAAATTTCTATAGAAAAATTTTCTATATAAAATCTCTGTACATATAATTTTCTATATAAAATTTTTAATTTTTATAGAAAAATTTTCTATTTAAAATTTTTATGAGAAAAATTTTCTATAGAAATTTTTTTTAATAGAAAAAGTTTCAATATAAAATTAAAAAAAAAAATTTTAAATTTTTACAGAAAAATTTGCTATTTAAAATTTGTATGGAAAATGTTTTAAATAAAATTTTTATAATAAAATTTTTTATCGAAAAATTTTCTATATAAAGTTTTTATAAAAAAAATGTTCTATATAAAATTTTTTTAGATAAATTTTCTATAGAAAATTTTCTTGATCAAATTTTCAAAATAAAATATTTATACAAAAATTTTCTTGATATAAAATTTTTATAAAAAAAAAAATCTACCTAAAATTTTTTTAGAAAAATTTTCTAGAAAAACATTCAAAATAAAATTTGTATATGAAAATTTTCTAAGGAAAAATTTTCTATTTAAAATTTTTATAGAAAATTTTCTATATAAAATTTTTATAGAAAAATTTTCTAAAAAAAAATTTATACAGAAAAATTTTCTGTATAAAATTTTTATAGAAACAGTTTCTTTTTATAGAAACATTTTCTATATAAAATTTTTCATTATAAAATTTTCTAGAAAAACATTCTAAATAAAATTTGTATAGGAAAATTTTCTAAGGAAAAATTTTCTATTTAAAATTTTTATAGAAAAATTTTCTATATAAAATTTTTATAGAAAAATTTTCTAAATTTTATACAGAGAACTTTTCTTTATAAAATTTTAATAGGAACAGTTTCTTTTTATAGAAACATTTTCTATATAAAATTTTTCTTTATAAAATTTTTATAGAAAAATTTACTATTTAAAATTTTTAAAGAAAAATTTTCTACATAAAAATTTAATAGAAAAATGTTCTATATCAAATTTTTATAGAAAAATTTTCTATATAAATTTTTTTTTAGAAAAATTTTCTGTATAAATTTTTTTTTAGAAAAATTTTCTGTATAAAATTTTTATAGAAAAATGTTCTATATAAAATTTTTTATAGAAAAATTTTCTATATCAGGTTTAAATAGAAAAATTTGCTAGAAAAATTTTTGTAGAAAAATTTTCTTAATAAAATTTTTATAGCAAAATTTTCTATATAAAATTGTTCTAAAATAAATTTCCTATAGAAAATTTGTCTATATAAAATTTGTATAGAAAAATTTTCTATACAAAATTTTTATAGAAAAATTTTCCATACAAAAGTTTTATAGAAAAATTTACCATACACAAGTTTTATAGAAAAGTTTTCTATATAAATTTTTTGTTAAATAAATTTCCTACACAAAATTTTTTATAGAAATTTTCTTAAATGGAAACATTTTCTATAAAAAATTTTATTGAAAAATTTTCCATATAAAATTTTTATAGAAAATATTTTTTATATAAAATTTTTATAGAAAAATTTTCTATATAAGATTTTAATAGAAACATTTTCTAAATAGAATTTTAATAGAAAAATGTTCTATTTAACATTGTAGAAAAAATTTCAAAACAAAATTAATATATAAACATTTTTTGAAAAAATTTTTATTGAAAAATTTTCTAAATTAATGTTAATATTTGTTGGACACAATAATAATTCGTATTTATTCAGTCCCTCAAATTATACATAATGTGAGGTTTTCGCTCTGTCTAGAATTAGGGATAATCCTCCTGATGAGATGGTCTAACCAACCATCGAAACGCGTCGAGTAAAGGTTTCCCCACCAACATTTTTTGGTTTTATCAAAAAACTATTTATTACAATAATAAATAATTGTAATAAATTGGGATTCTTAGTGCAATACACTACAGTAAAACTTTTTAATTAAATTTTTTTACCGAAATTTTCTATATGAAATTTTTATATAATATTCTTTTGTCAAAATTTTCTACACAAAATTTGTAAAAAAAATGTTCTTTCTAGAAAATGTTTATAAAAAAATTTTCTTTAGAAAAATTTTTATAGAAAAATTTTCTGTATAAAATTTGTATGCAAAAATTTTTGATAAAAATTTTTGGTAGAAAAATTTTCTATTCATTTTTTGATTTAGAAAAATTTTCTATACAAGATTTTTAGATAGCAAAATTTTCTATATAAAATTCTATACAATTTTTTTGTGTAAAAAAAAATTATATAGAAAATTTTCTATATAACATTTTATAGAAAAATTTTCTGTACAAAATTTAAAATTTCTTATTTAAAGAAAATTTTCTGAACTTAATTTTTATATAGACCAATTTTCGATGCAAAATATTTATAGGCAAAAATATTCTATCTAAAATTTTTGTATTACAAATTGTTTCTCTCAAACCCATGGTTCCTTCTAAAACTTCCGCTTCCCTTGATCGCTAATCAACACATCTCATTTCTCATCCACCCTTCACCCTCACTCACAGCCAAAGTAATCGAATCCTGTAATATTACAAAAAGGATTATTCACTAGATGAAATAAAAATAACGCGATAATATTTTAAAGGTGTGCGTGACTTTTTGGCATAACATGTAATTTTTTCATGTTTTACTCTTTCATTTCCGCTTTTTTTTTGAGATTTTGGTTTTTCTATACTCAAGCAAGCAACAATTATTTTGTTAAAAAAAAAATGAAAACGTGAAAATAATAAAAAAAAACCTCAAACAAATAAAAACAAAAGAAGGGAAAAGAGTTTTTAAATATATTTATAAGCCATTTATATCACATTGTTCCAATTTTTAAGGTAACACATAAAAATGCTTCTTTTTTTTCGACTAGGGCAGAGGATGTGTGGGAGTGAGGAAATTGTTGAGGGAAAATAGCAAAAGTTTGGCTCAAGGGGTTTTTTTATAGTTTTTGGTTTTACAAATGGTGGGTGGTTATAGTTTTTTCGTTTTTAAATTTATTTATGGGAGTTGAAAAGTTTTAATGGGAATAGTTATTTAACAACTCGTTAGATTAGCGTTCAGCAAAAGTTTCAAGTAATTCAGATGAAGTTTCAAAAGGTTAAATGTGATCTGAAGTGGGTTTTAGATTATACTTTAACAAAGTTGTGATCATTTAAAGATTAAATTTTTAAGTGACAATAAAATTTTAAAGAATTTATTAAATAGTTTTTTTACTTCTCTTTCAATTTGCTAAAACCATTTAAATTCAGTTTCTTGTCTAATGAACCTTGAACAATTTCAATCCATTTCTAGTCTAAAAACACTTTAATATTCCAACAGATAACCACATATTTTATGTTTAATCATTGATTTCCTTTGCCATATTTTTAAAATTTTCTTGATTTCTTCCGTTTTTATGGCCACAATTTAATTTTTATCTTTTTGCTTCCTTTCTGTTTATTTACAACTACTACATGAAGACCAAAGGATATACACACATACATAGACACACTATTCACAAAAGTTCAAATACTAGATAGTTCAGAATAGAATGTTTTAACTTTATTACCTGTTTGTAAATTCTATTGTTCTTGTTAAACTTTATTACATGAATCTATTTTGTATTTGTTTATTAGTTTATCTGTTTGCTGTTGCTTTGCAAATGCCAGGATCTGTCCGTTAGACCATTTTTCTCGATATCTCTTGGATCTTTTCCATAAACATCTGCTTATTTGTCTTGGTTGGTTTTGTTGCAATAAATTAAGTTTTTCTTGTTAAATCCACTAGAGAATGTGTCGGTAATTTTCTCTGTTTATTTTACTTTTCCAGTATTTTCCTAGTTGAATGCAACAGTTAACAATTTTTAATTTTTTTTTGAAGAAATGGAATTTTTATATAATAAAACTAAAAAAAAATGAAAACAAACTAAAAATAATGATTATAGGCAAATATTTGAAATAAAAATTTGTCTAATGTCCCACTGTGCAACTATTGTAAGGACTAGCGAAAAAGGTGAAATAATTCACATTTTTTATCGCAATTTATTTATTTCAAAATGAAAAACAATTTTACAAATAAGGCAAACAAAATACTTTAAGATTTTTCTATGATTTAAATAACAAAAACTATTTTTAAAAATTAAACAAAAAACCAGAGACTGGAGATCGTTTTATTTTTTAAATCCATCAAGTATAAATATCATTGCCGATGAAAATTTATTTTCATTTCGATCGAAAAATAAAAAAAGAGGGATTTATATTTGAAATATAAATATCCCTCATGATGAAAATTTTAAATATCTATAACGATAAATATCCGAACAGAAAAATATTTTATTGATTGTTTTATTTTTGAACTTCTGTTTTGACTTTGAAAAAATAAAATGTTTATGAAATTTCAAAATTTTCAACAATGAATATATGAATGTTTTCAATTTATTGCAATGTTTTAGGACATCGAAGATAAAGATAATAGTTCTAATGGGAACTATTGGTGGTTTCTTTGATTCGCGTCGCTATTTCCAAAAACAAAATAACTTTTAAACGTTTTAAACGCACTTAGACAACGACCATTTGTTGCCCAAACCCATTTCAATATAAAATTTGCAACAATAATTGAATTTATTGCTATTTAAATGTCCTAAAGATGTTTTATACACGGACAAATACAGAAATAAAATTTGAATTTTTTCTATCCAAATTTATTTTCATCGGATGAAAAAAGATGAAAATAATTTTGAACTGTACTGATAAATATCCCAAACGATTTTTTTATATTTTATTTTCATCAGATTGAAAAAAGGAACAAAATTTTTGAACAAATAAAAATCATGATGGATTTTTAATATTTTTTTTAAACTTCAATGATTGTTTTTTTATGGATTAAAACATGAAAATATTGTTTCAAAAGTATTAAAATCTGGTCTCTGCAAAAAACATAAAAATTCTAACAACAAAAAATTTTCTATACAAATTTTAACAACTAAAATTTTTCTATAAAAGTTTTAATAACGAAAGTTTTTTTTATAAAAATTTCAATAACGAAAAAAAAATTTATATCGAAAATTTTTCTATAAAAATTTTAGATAGAAAATTTTTCTATAAAAATTTTAGATAGAAAATTTTTCTATAAAAATTTTAGATAGAAAATTTTTCTATAAAAATTTTACATTTTGCTATAAAAATTTTAACATCGAAAAGTTTTTATAAAAATTTCACCAAAAATTTTTCTATAAAAATTTTAAATAGAAAATTTTTCTATAAATATTTTGAATCGAAAATTTTTCTATAAAAATTTAATATCAAAAATTTTTCTATAAAAATTTCACGTCGAAAACTGTTTTTCAAAAATTTCATATCAAAAATTTTCCTATAAACAATTTACATCAAAAATTTTTCTATAGAAATTTATCATCGAAAATATTTTCTTTTAAAATTAAACTCGAAATTTTTTCTTTAAAAATTTTACATCAAACATTTTTGAGTAAAAATTTTATATCAAAAGTTTCTCTATAAATATTGTTATCAAAAAATTTTCTATAAAAAATTTAACAAGGAAAATTTTTCTATAAAAAATAAAAAAAGAAAAATTTTCCTATAAAAATAAAACATCAAAAAATTTTCTGTAAAAATTTCAGCTCAAAAATTTTTCTATAAAAATTTCAAATCAAATATTTTTCTATAAAAATTTCATATCAAAAATTTTTCAATAATAATTTCACATCAAATATTTTTTTTAAATTTGACATCAACAATATTTCTAGAAAAAAATTCACAACGAAAATTTTTCCAAAAAAATTTTTCATCAAAATTTTTTATATAAAAATTCCACATTAAAAATTTTTATATAAAAGTTTCATATAAAAAAAAATTTCTATAAAAATTTCACATCCAAAATTTTTCTATAAAAATTTCACACTAAAAATATGTCTAAAAATTTTAACAACAAAAATTTTTCTTTGAAAATTTTAATAACGAAAATTTTTCTATAAAAGTTTTAACAACGAAAATTTTGCTATAAAAATTTTAAAAATTTTTCGAAAAAATTTTAATTTCAAAAATTTTTCGATAAAATTTTAATTTCAAAAATTTCACATCGAAGATTTTTCTACAAAAATTTTAACAACGAAAATTTTTCTAAAAAATTTTAACAAAAAAATTTTTTCTATAAAAATTTTTCATCAAATATTTTTCTATACAAATTTTTCATCAAATATTTTTCTATAAAAAATTTTCATCGAATATTTTTCTATAAAAATTTCTCATCGAAAGTTTGTCTATAAAAATTTTATCAACGAAAATTTTTCTATTAAAATTTTTATAACGAAAATTTTTTTATAAAAATTTTAACAATAAAAACTTTTCTTTAAATAATTTTAACAACAACAATTTTTCTTTAAATAATTTTAACAACAACAATTTTTCTATAAAAATTTTAACAACGAAAATTTTTCTATAAATATTTTAACAACGAAAATTTTTCTATAAAAATTTTAACAACGAAAATTTTTCTATAAAAATTTTAACTCGAAAATTTTTCTATAAAAATTTTAAGAACGAAAATTTTTCTATAAAAATTTTAACAACGAAAATTTTTCTATAAAAATTTTAACAACGAAAATTTTTCTATAAAAATTTTAACAACGAAAATTTTTTTATAAAAATTTTAACAACGAAGATTTTTCTATAAAAATTTTAACAACGAAAATTTTTCTATAAAAATTTTGAAACGAAAATTTTTCTGTAAAAATTTTAACAACGAAAATTTTTCTTTAAAAATTTTAACAACGAAAATTTTTCTTTAAAAATTTTAACAATTTTTCGAAAAAATTTTAGTTTCAAAAATTTTTGAAAAAATTTTAATTTCAAAAATTTTTCGATAAAATTTTAATTTAAAAAATTTCACATCAAACATTTTTCTACAAAAATTTTAACAACGAAAATTTTTCAAAAAGATTTTTCTGTAAAAATTTTTCATCAAATATTTTTCTATAAAAAATTTTCAGCGAATATTTTTCTATAAAAATTTCTCATCGAAAGTTTTTCTATAAAAATTTTAACAACGAAAATTTTTCGTTAAAAAATTTTAACAACAAAAATATTTCTATAAAAATTTTAATAACAAAAATTTTTCTATAAAGATTTTTACAACGAAAATTTTTCTATAAAAATTTTAACTGCGAAAATTTTTCATTAAAAAGTTTTAACAACAAAAACTTTTCTATAAAAATTTTTTTTACATCGAAAATTTTTCTATAAAAATTTTACATCGAAAGTTTTTGTATAAAAATTTTACGTGGAAGACTTTTCTACAAAAATTTTACATAGAAAATTTTCCTATAAAAAATTTACATCGAAAATTTTTCTATGAAAATTTAGCAACGAAAATTTTTCTATAAAAATTTTACATCGAAAATTTTTCTATAAAAATTTCACTTCGAAAATTTTTCTATAAAAATTTCACATCGAAAATTTTTCTATAAAAATTTCACAGCGAAAATTTTTCAATACAAATTTTAACAACGAAAATTTTTCTAAAAATTGGAATTGGAATTTTTTGCGTGCTTTGGTCTTTACTATTTTTTTAAAATTTAAATTAAATAAACTTAATTTTTAAACAAAGAATTTCCTTTACTTTGTAATTTTATCCTCTTTGTTAATTTTAAAGATGATGATGATTCTTTGAATTGTTCACAATAAAAATTTCAATAAACCACCAAAAGCGAAAATTCTAATGAATTACAAAAGAAATGTGCACACACAAAGTGAAAAAGAATATCCATTATAACAATTAGGTTTGAAGTAGAAAATCTTCCTTCATTTCATTCATTTCTCTCTTTATTATTTTATACACTTCAATTCATTTAATTTCACTGCAATTTCTTTATTTTCTCACAAACACTTTGTGATATTTATTTATTTATTTGGGGAAAATACTTAGGGCTTGGCTGTGTGATGCCTCCAAGCAAAACATGCGTTATGTCTTTCAAAAAAGGCAGGCCTTTATAGTGCTACTGGTTTTTGGAGTTTTAGAATCCTAAAATTATGCTATGGCCCACAAATTTGATTGTTTTACTTTAGAAACTTTTTATCTCACACATACATAGACACACTCATAGACTCTATTGCTCTTTTTTTAGGTTTTATACTAAAATTTTCTATTTTATTTAAATCTATTTTCCAAATGATTGCAATATTGTTGATGTTTGCTAAGAGTTTCCTTTTGGAACACACAATTCTTCACAAAGTAAAAGCGTTAAAAGAAAGACCCAGCAAACAAAATATTTACCATAAAAATGTATCTTCTGTTATAATAATAAAGGCTATACTGACTAGTAGGTCATGTCAATCTCTTAGCATTTTCATTACAATCTCTTTTCAAAATTTAGTAAACGCATTTACATTGACTTGTTTGCTGGGTCACTGCTTCAGCCGCCTCACTGACTACCAAGTATTTGCTTAGTGAACTTTACATTTTCATTGTTTTAACTTATAAAAAGCGAGAACAGTTTTCTGCTCATATTCTTTTTAAAGCATTTTTTTTTTAATCTTCGTAAGTAAAATTTCTTGGTTGCTTATAAAAATGCACATTTTATATAATTTCTTATACCTTCCAACATTTCTTTTACTTTCCCTTCCCAGTTTTATCTGTCTGTGAGTGGTACTTGAGGTTGAAGATGAGGAAATCATAATGAAAATCATCCAATCTTTTCCTCCATAAAAAGTTACACGCAAAAAAAAATGCTAGACCTTCATCATCGTCATTACAAAATTTTATAGATTTTTCTTTACTCATTCATTTTGTTTCGGTAACATTTTTTGGTATTAGTGATTTTTTTCCTTTCTTCGCATTACATTCGAGTTTGATGTATTTAACCTTTTTATTGCCATTTTCTTCATTTAAATTTTTAATGAGGTCACAATGTTTATTTTCTGCTCAATCGTTGCTGACGTTGTCGATATTTAATGGTGGCTGTTGTTTGGTTCTTTAAAGAGCTTTTCCTAAAATTTATTGGAATTTAAGGATGCTTTGTAGAGTATTAAAGCCACGAATAATTTTGCATTAAATTGAAGAAACGGAATCGTATTATAAAATATACTTTTGAAATATAAAGTTACCAAGTAATACATTTCTGTGATTTTCCTTTGGAAATGCCAATTTATTGGGATTTCGACTGATTGAGTTTCTCTTTGTTAGTATTAAAAATACGTATTTATATTGTTATTGTAAGTAACTTTGTATGTATTATTATTTTCTTTGAAATGTGAGAAATACCTTGATAGAAATACCTTGATAGTGTCGATATTAACTAAAAAATATTGTATTTGATGTTTAGTAGAAGAATACTCTTCTATAAAAATTTTAAAAACGAAAATTTTTCTATAAAAATTTTAACAACGAAAATTTTTCAATAAAAATTTCAACAACGAAAATTTTTCTATAAAAATTTTAACAACGAAAATTTAAAAAATTTTTCTATAAAAATTTTAATAACGAAAATTTTCTTATAAAAATTTTAACAACGAAAATTTTTCTTTAAAAATTTTAACCACGAAAATTTTTTATAAAAATTTTAATAACGAAAATTATCTTATAAAAATTTTAACAACAAAAATTGTTCTATAAAAATTTTGACAACGAAAATTATTGTATACAAATTTTAACACAAAATTTTTAAATAAAAATTTGGAAAAGAAAATTTTTCTGTAAAAATTTAAAAAAAAGAAAATTTTTCTATAAAAAATTTTAGAACAAAAATTTTTCTATAGAACAAGAATTTTCTATAAAAATTTTTAGATAATGAAATTTTTTCTATAAAAATTTTAGTAATGACATTTTTTCTATAAAAATTTTAATAATGAAAATTTTTCTACAAAAATTTTAGCATCGAAATTGTTTTTACAAAAGTTTTAACAACGAAAATTTTTCTATAAAAATTTTAACAACGAAAATTTTTCTATAAAAATTTTAACAACGAAAATTTTTCTATAAAAATTTTAAGAACGAAAATTTTTCTATAAAAATTTTAGCAACGAAAATTTTTCTATAAAAATTTTAACATCGAAAATTTTTCTATAAAAATTTTAACACGGAAAATTTTTCTATAAAAATTTTAACAAGGAAATTTTTTCTATAAAAATTTTAACAACGAAAATTTTTCTATAAAAATTTTAACAACGAAGATTTTTTATAAAAATTTTAACAACGAAAATTTTTCTATAAAAATTTGAACAGCGAAAATTTTTCTATAAAAATTTTAACCACGAAAATTTTTCTATAAAAATTTTAACAACGAAAATGTTTCTATAAAAATTTTAACAACGAAAATTTTTCTATAAAAATTTTAACAGCGAAAATTTTTCTACAAAAATTTAGTAACTAAAATTTTTCTATAAAAATTTGAACATCGAAAATTTTCTCTAAAAATTTTAACAACGTAAATTTTTCTATAAAAATTTTCACAAAGAAAATTTTTCTATAAACAAAAAATGTTTATGTACAAAGAAAATTTTTCTATAAAAATTTTAACAACGAAAATTTGTTTATAAAAATTTTAACAACGAAATTTTTTCTGTAAAATTTTAACAACGAAAATTTTTCTATAAAAATTTTGGCAACGAAAATTTCTGTACAAAATTTTTAACAACGAAAATTTTTCTATAAAAATTTTAATAACGAAAATTTTCTATTAAAAATTTTAACAACGAAAATTTTTCTATAAAAATTTTAACAACGAAAATTTTTCTTTAAAAATTTTAACAACGAAGATTATTCCATAAAAATTTTAACAACGAAAATTATTCTATAAAAATTTTAACAACGAAAATTTTTCTATAAAAATTTTAAAAACGAAAATTTTTCTATAAAAATTTTAACAACGAAAATTTTTCTATAAAAATTTTAACAACGAAAATTTTTCAATAAAAATTTCAACAACGAAAATTTTTCTATAAAAATTTTAACAACGAAAATTTTTCTATAAAAATTTTAATAACGAAAATTTTCTATTAAAAATTTTAACAACGAAAATTTTTCTATAAAAATTTTAACAACGAAAATTTTTCTTTAAAAATTTTAACAACGAAAATGTTTCTATAAAAATTTTAACAACGAAAATTTTTCTTTAAAAATTTTAACAACGAAAATTATTCCATAAAAATTTTAACAATGAAAATTATTCTATAAAAATTTTAACAACGAAAATTTTTCTATTAAAATTTTAAAAACGAAAATTTTTCTATAAAAATTTTAGCAACGAAAATTTTTCTTTAAAAATTTTAACAACGAAAATTTTTCTATAAAAATTTTAACAACGAAAATTTTTCTATAAAAATTTTAACAACGAAAATTTTTCTATAAAAATTTTAACAGCGAAAATTTTTCTATAAAAATTTTAACAGCGAAAATTTTTCTATAAAAATTTTAACAACGAAAATTTTTCTATAAAAATTTTAACAACGAAAATTTTTCTATAAAAATTTTAACAACGAAAATTTTTCTTTAAAAATTTTAACAACGAAAATTTTTCTATAAAAATTTTAACAACGAAAATTTTTCTATAAAAAATTTAGCAACGAAAATTTTTCTATAAAAATTTTAACAACGAAAATTTTTCTATAAAAATTTTAACAACGAAAATTTTTCTATAAAAATTTTAACAAAGAAAATTTTTCTATAAAAATTTTAACAGCGAAAATTTTTCTATAAAAATTTTAACAACGAAAATTTTTCTATAAAAATTTTAACAACGAAAATTTTTCTATAAAAATTTTAACAACGAAAATTTTTCTATAAAAATTTTAACAACGAAAATTTTTCTATAAAAATTTTAACACCGAAAATTTTTCTATAAAAATTTTAACACCGAAAATTTTTCTATAAAAATTTTAACACCGAAAATTTTTCTACAAAAATTTTAACACCGAAAATTTTTCTATAAAAATTTTAACACCGAAAATTTTTCTATAAAAATTTTAATAACGAAAATTTTTCTATAAACGTTTTTATAACGAAAATTTCTATAAAAATTTTAACAACGAAAATCTTCTATAAAAATTTTAACAACGAAAATTTTTCTATAAAAATTTTAACAACGAAAATTTTTCTATAAAAATTTTAACAACGAAAATTTTTCTATAAAAATTTTAACAACGAAAATATTTCTATAAAATTTTAACAACGAAAATTTTTTCTATTACAATTTTTAAAACGAAAATTTTTACTACGAATATTTCTGTACAAAATTTTTAACAACGAAATTTTTTTTTTTAAATTTTAACAACGAAAATTTTTTTATAAAAATTTAACAACAAAATTTTTTCTATACAATTTTAACAACGAGCATTTTTCTATACAAATTTTTTTAACGAAAATTTTTTTATAAAAATTTAGCAACGAAAATTTTTCTATAAAACTTTAAGAACGAACATTTTTCTATAAAAAATTAACAACGTAAATTTTTCTATAAAAATTTTAACAACGTAAATTTTTCTATAAAAATTTTAAAAACGAAAATTTTTCTATAAAAATTTTAAGAACAAAAATTTTTCTATAAAAATTTTAACAACAAAATTTTTTCTATAAAATTTTAACATTTTCTAAAAAAAATTTATCTGCATCAAGTAAATTTGCCACTCTGGCAAGAACTCTGAAGTTAAACCAATGAAAATAAATATGTCTTAGCGGAAGAAAAAAAAAACAATTTTTTAACCAGAAAAAGTTTTGTTGAACTAAGATTAACTAACAAACCCCAACTAACTTTATAAATCTGAGGCATTTTTTTAAATTTTCTTATCCTTTTTGAACATTGAAGAATGAGTCGTGTATATGTCAATAGTGCACACATACATATGTACTAGTATTTGTGAATAGATTTGCAAAAGTATGCATTTAATGCTTTTATACACATTTTGAAAAATTTATATAAAAAAAATTGACAAAATTTAAATAGCAAAGAGTTTATATTCGGCCTAACCGAATTTCATGCACCCTCCAAAAAATCTTAATTAATTTATAATATATCAACTTTGTTCCTTATATATTTCTATGGTTAAATGTGGACCGATTTCAACCAATTTCAATACAACAGATAGGCGGCAGATGGACAGACAATAGGTAATTGCTTAATCGTTTTAGAATTTAATAAGGATACATGATATATGTACAATATATCTTTTTTGGGACCCACAAACATAATGACAATATGAATATATATTCCCTATTCTTTTTATTGGGTAGTATAAAAATAATGTTAAGTTTCTCCTGCACTTGAATAAATGTCTCTGTCTCCGTTTGGTTTTTCCTTTCAAGTTTTTCGTTTTGCTTCAAGGTAATATAAGAAGACTATAAAGATTGATTTGTTGCTATACATTTGTAAATTTCAGTAACATTATCCCACTTTAGTGGAAGCATAAGTTTAAAAGACGGGCTCAGAAAACTATAATTTCATTTGTCTGCTTACAAGAAAAAACCCATATTATATAACACATATGACTAAAATTGTCTATCTATTTTTTGGTCTAGTGTCGATCAACTTTAAGATCAACATAAGAAAAACTAAATTTCTAGACCGGTCTAATTTTCATTCAAATAAAATATATAAAACTTTTTTAGAATATTAATACAAGTATATATGTATACATACACACGTTCTTAGAAATTTATTCTTCTTGATTTGATGTCGTTATTCACCAATACATTTTAAAAGGATTCAAATTCAAGTGCATATATTTAGGAGTTTATTCCTCTTCTTATGCTGCATTCTAGAGTTTAGAATATTATGCAATTATCTTCTTCGTCAACGTCATTATTATTATAAAGTAAATTCAAATTCCATAAAATTTTCTGTAGATTTTCTTTCTTCTCATTTTGAAAAAATAAATGAATTTCAGCAAAAGTGTATTAGCTTAATGGTATCATATTTTTGCTTTTTGTTGATTACAAGGTTTCGAAACGAAAAGAATATTAAGTTTAAAGTACTAAACTGAGATAGTAAATTTTTGTTTGTGTGTAGATCTTTTGAAAATCAAATTAGAATAGATTTAACATTCTAATTCATTTTATGGAGTAAGAAAAAAAGGTTTTGTCTACATAAGAATAATTTTATAGAAAATGTTTAACTATAATTACAAATCTATAGAAAATTTTTCGATATTCAAATTTTACTACCGAGAATTTTAAAATTTTTCTATCAAAAAATTTTAGATATTAAAATTTTTCTATATAAAATATTTCAATAATAAAATTTTTCTATAGAAAATTATTCAACGTTCAAATTTTTTTTTTATAGAAAATTTTTCTATAGGAATTTTAAAATATTTAAATTTTTTATAGGAAATTTTTCTGTAGAAAATTTTCAGTATCAAAATTTTTCCAAAAAAAAATCTTGATATTACTATTTTTCTATGGAAATTTTTCTATAGAAAATTTTTCCATACTAAAAGTTTTCCACAGAAAATTTTTTGTTATTAAAATTTTGTTATAGAAGAATTTTCTATAGAAAATTTTTTGATACTGAAATATTCTATAGAAGATTTTTCGATATTAAAATTTTTCTATACTAAAACTTTTCTATAGAAAATTTTTTGATGTTAAACTTTTATATAAAATATTTTTCGATACTAAATTTTTCTATAAAAAAGTTTTCGATATAAAAGTATTTCTATAAAAAAGTTTTGATAATAAAATTTTTCTATAGAAAAATTTTCGATATTAAAATATTTCTATAGAAAAATTTTCGATATTAAAATTTTTCTTTAGAAAAATTTTCGATATTAAAATTTTTCTATAGAAAAATTTTCGATATTAAAATTTTTCTATAGAAAAATTTTTGATATTAAAATTTTTCTTTAGAAAAATTTTCGATATTAAAATTTTTCTTTAGAAACATTTTCGATATTAAAATTTTTCTTTAGAAAAATTTTTGATATTAAAATTTTTCTTTAGAAAAATTTTCGATATTAAAATTTTTCTATAGAAAAATTTTCGATATTCAAATTTTTCTATAGAAAAATTTTCGATATTCAAATTTTTCTATAGAAAAATTTTCGATATTCAAATTTTTCTATAGAAAAATTTTCGATATTCAAATTTTTCTATAGAAAAATTTTCGATATTCAAATTTTTCTATAGAAAAATTTTCGATATTCAAATTTTTCTATAGAAAAATTTTCGATATTCAAATTTTTCTATAGAAAAATTTTCGATATTCAAATTTTTCTATAGAAAAATTTTCGATATTCAAATTTTTCTATAGAAAAATTTTCGATATTAAAATTTTTCTATAGAAACATTTTCGATATTAAAATTTTTCTATAGAAAAATTTTCGATATTAAAATTTTTCTGTACAAAAATTTTCGATATTAAAATTTTTCTGTACAAAAATTTTCGATATTAAAATTTTTCTATAGAAAAAATTTTCGATATTAAAATTTTTCTGTAGAAAAATTTTCGATATTAAAATTTCCTATAGAAAAATTTTCGATATTAAAATTTTTTTATAGAAAAATTTTCGATATTAAAATTTTTCTGTAGAAAAATTTTCGTTATTAAAATTTTTCTGTAGAAAAATTTTCGATATTAAAATTTTTCTGTAGAAAAATTTTCGATATTAAAACTTTTCTATAGAAAAATTTTTGATATTAAAACTTTTCTATACAAAAATTTTCGATATTAAAATTTTTCTATAGAAAAATTTTCGATATTAAAATTTTTCTATAGAAAAATTTTCGATATTAAAATTTTTCTATAGAAAAATTTTCGATATTACAATTTTTCTATAGAAAAATTTTCGATATTAAAATTTTTCTATAGAAAAATTTTCGATATTAAAATTTTTCTATAGAAAAATTTTCGATATTAAAATTTTTCTATAGAAAAATTTTCGATATTAAAATTTTTCTATAGAAAAATTTTCGATATTAAAATTTTTCAATAGAAAAATTTTCGATATTAAAATTTTTCAATAGAAAATTGTTTAATACTAAAATTTTTCTATAGACAAAATTTTCGATATTAAAATTTTTCTTTAGAAAAATTTTCGATATTAACATTTTTCTATAGAAAAATTTTTGATATTAAAATTTTTCTATAGAAAAATTTTCGATATCAAAATTTTTCTATAGAAAAATTTTCGATATTAAAATTTTTCTATAGAAAAATTTTCGATATTAAAATTTTTCTATAGAAAAATTTTCGATATTAAAATTTTTCTATAGAAAAATTTTCGATATTAAAATTTTTCTATAGAAAAATTTTCGATATTAAAATTTTTCTATAGAAAAATTTTCGATATTAAAATTTTTCAATATAAAAATTTTCTATATTAAAACTTTTCTTTAGAAAAATTTTCGATATTAAAATTTTTCTATAGAAAATTTTTTGCTACTAACATTTTTCTGAAGAAAATTTCAATATCCATAGAAAAATTTTCGATATTAAAATTTTTCTATAAAAAACTTTTCGATATTAAAATTTTTTATAGAAAACTTTTCCATGTTTAAATTTTGGTAAAGAATTTGTTTAAAATTTTTCGATATTAAAAGATTTTCGATACTAAAATTTGTCTATAGAAAGAAATTTTTTTTTATATCGAAAATTTTTCTATAGAAAATTTTTCGATATTACGAAATTTTTGATATTAACATTTTTTCATAGCAAATTTTTCGATAAAAAATTTTTCTAAAGAAAAATTTTCGATATCAAAATTTTTCTGTAGAAAATTTTTCGATATTACAATTTTTCTAAAGAAAAATTTTCGATATTAAAATATTTCTATAGAAAAATTTTAGATATTAAAATTTTTCTAAAGAAAACAATTTTAGTATCGAATTTTCAAAATTAAAATTTTTCTATAGAAAAATTTTCGATATTAAAATTTTTCTATAGAAAAATTATCGATATAAAAATATTTCTATAGAAAAATTATCGATATTAAAATTTTTGTTTTTCCCTATAAAAATTTTTTTGTTTAAAAATTTCTCTATAGAAAATTTTTTGATATTTAAATTTTTTCTATAGAAAATTTTTCGATACTAAAATTTTTCTATAGAATATTTTTTGATATTAAAATTTTCTTTAGAAAATTTTTGGATATTGAAATTTTTCTATCAAAAATTTTTCTATATTAAAACTTTTATTTAAATATTTTTTGATATTAAAATTTTTATAAAGAAAATTTTTTTATTAGAAATTAAAATTTTTTTATACAAAATTGTTTGATATTAAAATTTTTCAATATTAAATTTAATAACAAATTTTTAATATTAACATTTTTTCTATATAATTTTTTCTATAAAAAATTTATATTAAAATTTTTCTATAGAAAATTTTTAATATTAAAATTTTCTATAGCAAATTTTACGGTGTTAAAATTTTTCGTTACCAAAATTTTTCTATGGAAAATTTTTAGATTTTAAAATCTTCTTTGAAAAATTTTTTGATATAAAAATATTTTTTTTTAAATTTTTGTTATTAAAACTTTCTGTAGAAAATTTTTTGATGCTAAAGTTTTCTATAGAAAATTACAAAATATTATATACAATTTTATATGTCATACAAATATTTTAGTCTGTGGATGTGTCTAAAAATTGCTTATATAAGTATTCATATCTTTAATTGTCCCCTAAACGCTCATTTGCCTTAATTTATGCTATACTTTATGTCACATATTCATTTTTTTAAATGTAACTCAAAATTATTTTAGCCATTTAATATTTTCTAATACAATTCGTGACAGTATCGGGAGAAATATTCAAATTATATTAATCATGAAAACATGCCCTGAAGCATTACTTCAATATGATTAGATATAATGTAAGGATGCTATAAAACTTTTATAGCTAACTGTTTAAATTTTATAGCAAAACGTTTAAAATTTAAAAAATAAATACTCATACTCTAGGCAAAATGACCTCTTCTTTTGAAGAAAATTTCTTAAATAAATACAAGATTACACATGAATAAACCGGAATTTTGACAATTCAAATGGAAACGGAAGTAATAAAACATTTTCTGTTATATTTTATTATGCCAAGAAGTCAACCAAAAAATAAAGACAAGGATAATCCCCCCTCATACATTAATAAATACAAACACATACAGACGACAGGCAGAACATAAATACAAACAAATATTTAAGTATTAAAGCAATATTTTACAGATTTTTTTAGTTAAATCTTACCCCAATGAAAAAAAAAAGGAAATCTTCACCATGGAATTAAGTTCAATTTAATTTACTGACGGCAAGAGACTGTCAAAAATAAACTTAATATTGAAATAAATAAGAAAAAATGTTATAGAAAAACATTTGATAAAAAAAATTTCAAGTTATAAAAACTAAAAAAAAAGAACTGTAATAAAGCTTATACAAAATTTATGAAATAAATTTTAATAACATTTTACTTATTTTCACTTTTGTATTTTCTTCTCTTCCCCATTCTGTTTTTTTTTTCCTTTGATTTTCCTGTTTAATTTTTGGAATAATGCAGCTTAGTGAAGATATTGGCTATGTGCTTTATTCTGCTTTGGGTTCCTTTTACATTCCCAGCTGTATAATGGTTTTCGTTTATATACGAATTTATTTTGCCGCCAAGGCGCGTGCGAGACGCGGCATTAAAAAACATCCGCGCAAAACAAACAACGAACAGGTGAGTAAAAAAAAGTTAACTTTTTCATTTGGTTTTTTAATTCATAAAAGTAATTAACCCTTGGGTGAGCTTTTAAGAACAAAACGTTCAACCACAAGATAATTATTCAATACTTATAAAGTTTGAACAATTTATAAAAATAAAAGTAAAATACAAACAAGTCTTTAACAAAAAGCACTCACAATTATGATTTTGTTATGATTTGTAAGTTATAATTCTCATTTAGTTCATAAATTATTAATGCAGAAAATTTTTTTTTAATCTGAAATTATTTTCTAAGGAATTTATATTCCTAGAAACCTTTATAAAATATTTTATAAAATTCTTTCCGATAACAGGAAATAAAAATTTATTTGAATTTCAAATTTTTCTCAACCAAGGGTTAATTTCGGAGGAAATTATTATTAAAGTTGCTCACAATATGATACTTAGCAACCACGATATTATAAGTACAATCAAATAAATAATAAAAATCATAAAAGTCAGCCACGTGAATAAAATTTTTTATCAAAAAAAAACCCGAATTAACTAAAATGTGAGTGGTATTTAGTTTATCCCACATTTTTATAGAACAAAATTGAAAAATAAGAATTTATGGATTCTTTTAAAGCTTTCTATGAGTTTAGAGAAATATATTAAATTGTATTTATAATAAATTGTAATAAAACTTTTCAATATAAAATTTTTCTACACAAAATTTTCTTAAAGTATAAAAAATTATAGAAAAATTTTGTTTTAAGACAGAAGAAAATTATTTGATTTAAAAATTTGGTTCTATAGAATTTTTCGTAATAACAATTTTGGAATAGAAAATTTTTGAAAAATTGTAAGTAGAAAATTTTTGAAAAATTTTAAGTAGAAAATTTTTGAAAAGTTTTAAGTAGAAAGTTTTTGAAAAATTTTAAGTAGAAAATTTTAAAAAAAATTTTAAGTAGAAAATTTTTGAAAAATTTTAAGTAGAAAATTTTTGAAAAATTTTAAGTAGAAAATTTTTGAAAAATTTTAAGTAGAAAAGAATATTAAGGGGCAAAAGTTAAATAAAATTTCTAGTGACAAAAATTTTTGTTTAAAAATTGTTTTTCATAGAAAATTTTCCAATGTTATTACTTTTGCAAAAAAAAGGTGTAATATTTCTTTTAAAAAATAAAATTTTTCAAAAGAAAAAAAAAAATTTATATGAACATTTTTCTAACGAAAATTTTTTGATAAGAAAGAATTTTCAAAAAAAATTGCTTGAAAGGAAATTGTTTGGTATGAACATTTTTATAAAGAAAAATGTACGATAAGAACATTTTTTAAAGAAAATTTTTCGATATGAACTTTTTTAAAGAAAAATTTTCGATATTACATTTTGTTAAAGGAAATGCTTTGATATGGAAATTTTTAAAAGAACATTGTTAGGTGTAAATCTACTGAACATAAAGATACTTTCTATGAGTTTAGAGAAATATAAAAAAAATTTTTTATCATAAATTATAATAAAACTTTTCAATATAAAATTTTTCTACACAAAATTTTCTTAAAGTATAACAAATTATAGAAAAATTTTGTTTTAAGATAGAAGAAATAGAAATAGAATAGAAAATTTTTGAAAAATTGTAAGTAGAAAATTTTTGAAAAATTTTAAGTAGAAAATTTTTGAAAAATTTTAAGTAGAAAATTTTTGAAAAATTTTAAGTAGAAAGTTTTTGAAAAATTTTAAGTAGAAAATTTTAAAAAAAATTTTAAGTAGAAAATTTTTGAAAAATTTTAAGTAGAAAATTTTTGAAAAATTTTAAGTAGAAAATTTTTGAAAAATTTTAAGTAGAAAATTTTTGAAAAATTTTAAGTAGAAAAGAATATTGAGGGGTAAAAGTTAAATAAAATTTCTAGTGACAAAAATTTTTGTATCAAAATTGTTTTCCATAGAAAATTTTTCAATGTTATTACTTTTGCAAAAAAAAAGGTGTAATATTTTTTTTTTTTAAATAATAAAATTTTTCAAAAGAAAAAAAAAATGATATGAACATTTTTCTAACGAAAATTGTTTGATAAGAAAGAATTTTCAAAAAAATAGCTTGAAAGGAAATTGTTTGGTATGAACATTTTTCTAAAGAAAAATGTACGATGAGAACATTTTTTAAAGAAAATTTTTCGATATGAACTTTTTTAATGAAAAATTTTCGATATTACATTTTGTTAAAGGAAATGCTTTGACATGAAAATTTTTAAAAGAACATTGTTAGGTGTAAATCTACTGAACATAAAGACACTTTCTGTGAGTTTAGAGAAATATAAAAAAAATTTTTTATCATAAATTATAATAAAACTTTTCAATATAAAATTTTTCTACACAAAATTTTCTTAAAGTATAACAAATTATAGAAAAATTTTGTTTTAAGATAGAAGAAAATTATTTGATTTAAAAATTTGGTTCTATAGAATTTTTCGTAATAACAATTTTGGAATAGAAAATTTTTGAAAAATTTTAAGTAGAAAATTTTTGAAAAATTTTAAGTAGAAAATTTTTGAAAAATTCTAAGTAGAAAAGAATATTAAGGGGTAAAAGTTAAATAAAATTTCTAGTGACAAAAATTTTTGTTTAAAAAGTGTTTTCCATAGAAAATTTTCCAATGTTATTACTTTTGCAAAAAAAAAGGTGTAATATTTTTTTTAAATAACAAGATTTTTCAAAAGAAAAAAAAATTGATATGAACATTTTTCTAACGAAAATTGTTTGATAAGAAAAAATTTTCAAAATAAAATTATTTGAAAGGAAATTGTTTAATATGAACATTTTTTCTAAAGAAAAATGCACGATAAGAACATTTTTTAAAGAAAATTTTTCGATATGAACTTTTTTAATGAAAAATTTTCGATATTACATTTTGTTAAAGGAAATGCTTTGACATGAAAATTTTTAAAAGAACATTGTTAGGTATAAAACTTTTGCATTATAAAATTTTTATAGAAACATTTTCAACAAAAATTATAGTATAGAAAATTATCAAAAATATTTCGTAGAAAAATTTTTCTAAAAAAACAATTTTAAACATTTTTCCAAATAAAGTTGTTTGATATGAGCATTTTTGAAAAAAAAATTGTAAGTTAAAAACATTTTTCAAAAAAAAAAAAAAAAGTTGTTCCATATAAATATTTTTTCTTATGAAAACTGTTCGATATTTATAATTTTATCAAAATTTGCATATGTGTAAAATTTCATTAAAATTTGTATATGAGTTAAATTTTATTAAAATTAGCATATGAGTAAAATTTTGTCAAAATTGACATATGAGTGAAATTTCATTAAAATTAGCATATGAGTGAAATTTTTTAAAAGTTTTCAAATTTGCATATAAGTAAAATTTTATCAAAATTTTTATATGAGTAAAATTTTAATCAAATTTGCATATGAGTAAAATTTTATCAAAATTTGCATATGAGTAAAATTTTATCAAAATAAGCATATGAGTAAAATTTCATAAAAATTTGCATATGAGTTAAATTTCATTAAAAATTGTATATGAGTAAAATTTTATTAAAATTTTCATACAGTAAAATTTTGTCAAAGTTTTCATATGAGTAAAATTTCATCAAAATTTGCATATGAGTAAAATTTAATTAAAACTTGCATATGAGTAAAATTTTATCAAAATGTGCATATGAGTAAAATTTCATTAAAATTTGCATATGAGTACAATTTTTTCAAAGGGTAACTATGAGTCGATTTCGCCAAATTTCAATACAAAAATTTTAAGAAAAAAAAAACACTTTGAAAGGAATCGCCTTTGAAAGGGTTCAGGATATTATCCATTTGAGCCAATGTTATGGTATTACGAAACGGAATAACGATCTCAAGATACCCGGGTTCTTTTTAATATTTTTCTAGAAAATGTTTCATAAAAATAATTTTCGTGTAAAATTTTCTTTTGTTAAACAAGATTTTTAATAGAAATTTTTTTGTAAAAAGTTACTTTAGCTATAAAAAAAATTTCATAGAGAAATCGTTAAAAAAATTTTCATAGAGAAATTTTTTCATAGAAATGTTCGTTAAAAAAAACAATAAAGAAAAATTTTTAGTTACAATTTTCATATAGAAAACAAATATTTGACAAAATTCTTTGTCATTGTCTATGTTTTAGTTTAAGTGTATGTTGTAAACCATGAGTTGGGTTAGTCTATTTGTATTAGCCTTTACCTATAGTTATGCCTTAGAAAATGCCTTAGTATGTGCCTTTATTTAAGTCATAGTCTATGATTATAGCGCCCCACTGTGTTAAGTTGTCCTACTATAATATATGTTTAATATTTTCCCTTTTTATTATCTTCTGACCCCAAATACCAAAAAAGCTTCATCATTCTATTAAAGTATTTTTTGATAAAAATTGTTTTTTAAAACTATTTCTACTTAAAACTTAATTTCTCTAATTCGCATACTTTCCAAAACAATTCTAAGCAAAAATTTTAAAGTGTCATCATCTCGTTTGTCCTGCAGAGTTGATAGTTTCTACACACATACTCGTCCACATGAAATAAAAAACTATTGTTCTTGTGTACTCTTAACTTATCCTCTCAAACTATCATTTCCTGCAACAACTTCAAACAAAACTTTTACTATCCTTTCCTTTTGTTCAAACATACCTTTAGAGGTTTGTCCTTCCCAATCCCTCAATTGTTGAGATGGAGTCAAGAATTTCTAATAGTCATTGTTGTACCTTTCTTGACCACTAGCATGAGACCTTTAGAAGTTATTGGTTGTTTTGGGTTGTTGTTGTTGGTTTCTTGTATCCTGTCTAAGGGTATGAGTTTGCATGTGTCATTATTGGTTGCAAGTTGTAAACGTTATGTGTTAGATAGAGTAAAAATAAAACAGGTAAAAGTGTTATATTCGGCAGTGCCGAATCTTATATACCCACCATCAAATTGTGCTAAATTTATAAACATATGTCATATATCTACGAGGGTGCAGCTAATTCCAAACGTGGCTTAATTCGAAAAAATTTGTAATGCTAGTTGGTATTATTGGTAAAATATTTGGACTAAATTGCCGAAGATTTATAGTTCAACATTTTAATGTATCAAGTGGTTTTCCTAGTATTTACTTTGCACAAAAATGTAATCCTATAACCGGGTATAGTTTTACATTAATAAGCTGTTAAATACTTTTCGTTGTGCTTAATATGTAGTTAGGCCAAACACGTCGATAGTAATACAGCAGGTCCATATATTCCGGGGCGGGGTTACATGTGAGCTATAACTAACTAGGTTATACGAGAGCTATGGTCAAATGTAAACGGATTTATCCCAATTTCAGCACCAAAATTTTCCAAGAAATGCGGAATATTTTTGCGAAATTTCAGTGAGCTATCTTCTTTCGTTTAGGCCCTATCGTGCCGATAACAGAGAGATATACGGACAGACAGACAGATTTTTATCGAAATTTTTCTATAGAAAAATATTTTTATTGAACATTTTTCTACAGAAAAATATTTTTATCGAAAATTTTTCTATAGAAAAATATTTTTATGGAAAATTTTTCTATAGAAAAATATTTTTAGCGAAAATTTTTCTACAAAAAAATCTTTTATCGAAAATTTTTCTACACAAAAATTTTTTATCGAAAATGTTTCTATAGAAAAATATTTTTACCAAAAATTTTTCTGTAGAAAAATATTTTTATCGAAAATTTTTCTATAGAAAAATATTTTTATCGAAAATTTTTCTATAGAAAAATAATCTTATCGAAAATTTTTGTATAGAAAAATATTTTTGTCGAAAATTTTTTTAAAGCAAAATATTTTTATCCAACTTTTCTCTATAGAAAAATATTTTTATAAAAAATTTTTCTGTAGAAATGTATCTGTATCAAAAATTTTTCTATAGAAAAATATTTTTATCGAAAATTTGCTTACAGAAAAATTTTTCAATAAAAAAATATTTTTATAAAAAAATTTTCTATAGAAAAATATTCTTATTGAAAATTTTTCTATAGAAAAATATTTTTATCGAAAATTTTTTTATAGAAAAATGTTTTTATCGATAATGTTTGTATAGAAAACTATTTTTAGCGAAAATTTTTCTATAGAAAACAATTTTATCTAAAATTTTTCTATAGAAAAATATTTTTATCGAAAATCTTTCTATAGAAAAATATTCTTATCGAAAATTTTTCTATAGAAAAATATTTTTATCAAAAATTTTTCTTTAGAAAAATATTTTTATCGAAAATTTTTCTATAGAAAAATATTCTTATCGAAAATTTTTGTATCGAAAAATATTTTTGTCCAAAATTTTTTTAAAGAAAAATATTTTTATCCAAATTTTCTCTATAGAAAAATATTTTTATCAAAAATTTTTCTATAGACAGACAGAAAGATTGACAGACATCTTTTATCGAAAATTGTTCTATAGAAAAATATTTTTATAAAAAAATTTTCTGTAGAAAAGTATTTGTATCAAAAATTTTTCTATTGAAAAATATTTTTATCGAAAACTTGCTTACAGAAAAAATTTTCTATAAAAAAATATTTTTATCCAAAACATTTTTCTATAGAAAATGTTTTTATTGAAAATTTTTATATAGAAAATTATTTTTATCGAAAATTTTTTTATAGGAAAATATTTTTATTGAAAATTTTTTTTACAGAAAAATGTATTTATCGAAAATGTTTGTATAGAAAATTATTTTTATCGAAAATTTTTCTATAGAAAAATATTCTAATCGAAAATTTTTATATAGAAAAATAATTTTATCGAAAATTTTTTTTAAAGAAAAATATTTTTATCCAAATTTTCTCTATAGAAAAATATTTTTATCAAAAATTTTTCTATAAAAAAATGTTGTTATTGAAAATTTTTCTATAGAAATATATTTTTATCGAAAATTTGCTTACAGAAACATTTGTCAATAAAATAATATTTTTATCTAAAATTTTTCTATAGAAAAATATTTTTATCGAAAATTTTTCTCTAGGAAAATATTTTTATTGAACATTTTTTTATAGAAAAATGTTTTTATCGAAAATGTTTGTATAGAAAACTATTTTTATCGAAAATTTTTCTATAGAAAAATATTCTAATCGAAAATTTGTATATAGAAAAATATTTTTGTCGAAAATTTGTTTAAAGAAAAATATTTTTATCGAAAATTTTTCTGTAGAAAAATATTTTTATCGAAAATTTTTCTATAGACAAAGAGAAAGACAGACAGACATCGCTCATTCGTCTTAGAATTTTATAAGAATTCAGAATGTGTATACATATATATTTTGGGTTTTGAGCCAATTTAAAGAAAATTACAAACGGAATGACAATCCCAATATATTTTTTATGATGGGTACAAAAATAGCTGAAATAGTTGTATGTGTAGCATAATAAACGAATGTTTTATATAAAAAACTTTTAATCAATTTATCGCAATCTCCTTTAATGAAAAAGTTTTGTCTTTATTTTTTTTTTATTTTAATTCAACAAAATTCCATAAAAAAATAAAGAAAAGAAAAAAAGTGAAATACTTAAAATAGAGCAAAGTAGTTTAGATAGTTTTCATTTGTTGTCGGCAACTTAACATTCATTTCTAGACTCATTCATTTGTTCTTCACTCTGCCAGTCAAGTCATTCTTTAGAAGCTTGTTTCATTCTTGGTGGCTATTTGAGGCAAAGAAAAGTAAGAAAAACATTTGATAAAAAGAAGAAAATCGATTGTTGTTATAAATTTTTATAGTCTTGAGCTCAACAACAATGACCAGAGTCATCATCATCATCGCCAACAACTTTGTTAAAAAACTGTAAAAACAGTTTTACACTTTTCAAGTGTCTACTTGTGTAATAAAGGAAAACTGAATGACTGGTTGGTGGCATTGCTGATGAAGAGGATGACGAAGATGAGGATCAAATAATATGGAGTATATGATACGTTTGTTGGTTTGATGGTTGTGTTGGGGCTTACTGACTGGCTGCATGAATGGCAGACATTGTTAGTGGCTTTTTTTAAGGAGAAACAAATGAAGCCAATACATAAAAAAAAAACGCACAAAAAGGATAAGAAAAACTTTTTAATTTTATGAATTACACAATGGAAGTTCCTGCCACTGCTGCAGATGTTGGTGTTGGTGTTGCAGTATTTTTAAGTAATTACTAAAATACAATGCAATTGTTAAGCCAATACATTGTTCAGAGAAACAGTTGAGTGAAAAAAAATTATCGACTGCATTTTTTAAATGTTTCCCTAGACGGAAGAGGATGAGTAAAAGTATTTCTAAAGAATTTAATTTCAAATTAAAAAAAACACTTACAAATATCAGTTGCTTCTTTTTTTTAATTTAAACCTTTTCTCACATTTATTTAAACCCAACAAGCATTTGCTTTAAAGGATTTCTCATCAATACAAAAAATTTTATTAGAAATCAGAAGAAAACATAATTTCTTATATCTTTTACTGGAAAAAAAGATACCTTTCCATCAGATCCAAAAATATTTGAATATTGATTATAGGATAATACTCAACACACTCTGTTCTTGTTTGTCTGCAACTAAAATTTTCACTCGAAAATCTTACTGAACAAATCTACAAAGTAAAATTCCTAATAAAAGCCAATAAGATTTTCAAAATGCTTTGAGGGTTATGCCAGCAAATGTTTCTCAGGCTTGATTAAATTTGTTATATTTTGCATGAATATGAGTTCAAGTGCCTTATGTATGTTTAAGCAAATATTCCTAATGGTCTTTTGTCTATATGTAAATTAGAATTCTATTGTTAATATTTGTCTGTTTATTGTATATTTTTTAACTAGTCAATTTTCTAATAGATTTGAAACAACATACGCATATAAATGCTATTGCATACAATTTCAAAAGGAACCCCAAAGATTGTGGTACTAATACATGTATGTACAATACATATGTATGTCCGTTTGTAATTAAAAAAACAAAGAAACTGCAGAGTTAATATACAATACGTACTTAACATAATGTGTATTTAATATAAGTCTGATCATCGACCTAATATTCAATCCTGGTAACTCACTTTCTGCACATTTTACAGGAAAGGCAACTAAATTTATTTAAAAAAAGGGTTTTTCAAAATTTATTTTATTTCAAAATTATATTATATTTCAAAATTATATTATATTTCAAAATTATATTATATTTCAAAATTATATTATATTTCTAAACCAAAAAAATAGCTTAATATTGTATTTTCTAAGAATGGCTTTAGTAGTTTTTCTTATCAAACCTTTTTACATATCGAAAATTTTTTCAATAGAAAGACATTTTTATCGAAATTTCTTCTATAGAAAAATATTTCAATCGAAAATTTTTCTATAGAAAAATATTTCAATCGAAAATTTTTCTGTAGAAAAATATTTCAATCAAAAATTTTTCTAAAGAAAATATTTCTATCGTAAATTTTTTTATAGAAAAATATTTTTATCGAAAATTTTTCTGTAGAAAAATATTTTTATCAAAAATTTTTCTATAGAAAAATATTTCTATCCAAAATTATTCTATAGAAAAATATTTTTATCGTAAAATTTTCTACTGAAATATATTTTTATCGAAAATAATTCTATAGAAAAATATTTTTATCGGAAATTTTTTATGGAACAATTTTATATCAAAAATTTTCGATATAAAATTAATTTATAGAAAATATTCGATACAAAATTATTCTATAAAAATTTTTCAATATAAAATTTTTCTATAGAAAATTTTCGATATAAAATTTTTTATAGAAAATTTTCGATATAAAATTTTTCTTCTTTTTGAATTTCCTATAGAAACATTTTATAATTTTATTTTTTGATATAAAATTTTTTTATAGAAAATTTTTTATATAAAATTTTTCTATCGAAAATTTTTGATATAAAATTTTTCTATCGAAAATTTTCGATATAAAATTTTTCTATAGAAAATTTTCGATATAAAATTTTTCTATAGAAAATTTTCGATATAAAATTTTTCTATAGAAAATTTTCGTTACAAAATTATTCTATAGAAAATTTTCAATATAAGATTATTCTATAGAAAATTTTCGATATAAAACTTTTGTATAGAAAATTTCTATAAAAACTTTTCGATACAAAATTTTTCTCAAAAAATAGCAAAATAGTCGGGATGTAAATATTATTCAAAAAGAAGAGTTTTCTCATTTGATCCCTAATCTGTTACAATTATTTATTAATGTAACAGACCAATTTATTGATAAAAAGCCAAAAAATGTTTGCGGAAAAACCAAAGTCCTCGACGCGTTTCGATGGTTGGTTAAGCCATCTCTTCAGGAGGATTATCCCCAATTTAGACAGATCGAAAACCTCGCATTATTACTATATTTACAAATACAACTTTTCAGAATTATGTTCATAAGAGCGTAGATCATCGACTGAACAAAAACAAACATTTTTCAGTTTTCATCTACCTTCACTTCCCACATTCTTGCTGCAGCCGTCGGCTACTATATGCAGAATGCTGTAAAGAAGGGGGGGGGGGGGGGGTAAGATGTTTTAAAATAAACAAGTTTATTTTAAAAATAAGCTGAATGTATGCAGTTTTATCAAAAAAAAATAACAAATAGTCTATATAAAATTTTTCTATAGAGAATTTTCGATACAAAATTTTTCTATAGAAAATTTTTGATATAAAATTTTTCTATAGAAAATTTTCGATATAAAATTTTTCTATAGAAAATTTTCGATATAAAATTTTTCTATAGAAAATTTTCGATATAAAATTTTTCTATAGAAAATTTTCGATATAAAATTTTTCTATAGAAAATTTTCGATATAAAATTTTTCTATAGAAAGTTTTCGATATAAAATTATTCTATAGAAAGTTTTCGATATAAAATTATTCTATAAAAAATTTTCGATATAAGATTATTCTATGGAATATTTTCGATATAAGATTATTCTATAGAAAATTTTCGATATAAAACTTTTGTATAGAAAATTTCTATAAAAACTTTTCGATACAAAATTTGTCTCAAAAAATAACAAAATAGTCGGGATGTAAATATTATTCAAAAGGAAGAGTATTCGCATTTGATCCCTAATCTGTTACATTTATTTATTAACGTAACAGACCAATTTGTTGATAAAAAGCCAAAAAATGTTTGCGGAGAAACCAAAGTCCTCGACGCGTTTCGATGGTTGGTTAAGCCATCTCTTCAGGAGGATTATCCCCAATTTAGACAGATCGAAAACCTCGTATTATTACTATATTTACAAACACAACTTTTCAGAATTATGTTCATAAACCATAAGTAAAAGCGTAGATCATCTATAAAAAACTTTCGATATAAAATTTTTCTATATAAAATTTTCGATATAAAATTTTTCTATATAAAATTTTTCAATATAAAATTTTCTATCGAAAATTTTCGATATACAATTTTTTTACAGAAAATTTTCGTCAATCACGAAAATTTTCGATATAAAATTTTTCATTAAAAAATTTACTGAAGCGTATTGCACCAAGATCCCAATTCATTACAATTATTTATTATTGTAACAAATAGTTTTTTTATAAAACTAAAAAAAATGTTGGTAAGGAAACCTTTCCTCGACGCGCTTCGATGGTTGGTTAGACTATCTCATCAGGAGGATTATCCCTAATTCTAGACAGAGCAAAAACCACACTATATATGTTATATTGGGGGACAAAATAAATACGAATTATTATTGTGTCCAACAAATATAAACATAAAGAGTAGATCATTCAAACAGAAACACACAAACATTTTTCAGTTTTATCATTTCTTTATTTGCCACATTTTTGTTGTTGCTTTGTTGGCGACTAAGACAAAAATGCTATAAAGGGGGTTCAAGGAAAGATTTATGTAAACAAAAGTTTATTTTAAAACTTGGCACATGTGCAGCGTATATTTATTAAAAAGATTTATAATTTTTCTATTGAAAATTTTCGATATAAAGTTTTTCCATTGAATTTTTTCGATATAAATTTTTTACATAGAGAATTTTCGATAAAAAATTTTTCTATAGAAAATTTTTTTGAAATTTGGTTCTGTGATTTCTTCTTAAATTTCATGAAATTATTCTGAAATCTGAGGAAAGAAACTCAATGCCTGCCTCGATTGGTTAACTTATAGGCTCCCAGTAAAACTTTTCATTACCAAATAATGAGTTAAACAGTTAAACTATTGAACACGAACTACTTACTCATTCGCTGTTTAAGTCATTACATTAACATGGGGATGTCATTGGAGGCAAGTACTTACCAATTGCAGAAAAGTGATGACTTGGGTAAGCAATTCGAAAGCAACAACAACAACAGCAACAACTTTTTTGTTGTTGTTTTATTAAAAACATATATTTTTAAACGAAACACAAATTTTTTTTTTATGATCCCATGGGGGCTCGAACCCAGACCCTCCAACTGCTAGGCAGAGACTCTTCCACTGAGCTACTTCATATGTTGAAAACTTAGCAGCTTATAATTAATATAAACAATTTTTATTTTTAGATCCAAAATCATGTGAAAATAACTTTGTTTTTCCCTGCTTTTTTTTGCTTTGTTGTAATTTTTGGAAAAATATTTTTAGACGATTTTTTGTAATTATTTTAAAACTTTTTTAAAATTATTTTAAAACTTAAACAATTTAAATCTACTTTTTTGAATAAGTTTTTACATAAGATTGACTCTTACTTACTTAAATGTTACAACCTGTTAAGGTCAAAGTCCGAGCCTATTTTAGAATTCTATGGATTTCGATCTTGTGCGAATATTCTCCAATTTTATAGGCCAAGCTTTGAAAAATGTTCCTCTACTTGGTCTTTCTATCGAAATTTCGGACATCCTCCTCTAATATTAGGTAGTGGGACATTTCAATTCTAAAATTTTTTCTTCATTGTATTTTTTTTTAAGAGAGGGTTACTAGCCCGTGATCCTAACCCATTTTTATCGATCTTATGGGACAACTCTCGGAACATGTTAACTCACAATATTAATGGGTGTTAAACTAGCTCCCCGGGTGATACCATGAGGAGGTGTGTGTCCACAGTTGAGATGAAAGATGACCCAGATAAGTTAGGCTTACCAAGTTAAGAACAATTACAATCGTGTTTGGTAATCAACATCCCCTACATAATCAAAATTGACTCATGAAGGTATTTTTTCATTAACGTGAGTTAGTTTTACAAATTTTTTTTACAGAAGATAATATTTAAGTTCTTAAAATTCAAAAATCATTTAAAAAGACTCTTTTAATAAAAAAAAAACTAAAAAAAATTGTTGCCCTTGGTGGGATTTGAACCAGGGCCATTCAGTTTAAATTACCATCCTAATTACAAATAAGTTCTTCTGTAATAACTTATTATTTATTCGGATGGTATGTTGTAGTCGTTACAAGGTAACCAGTTATCAGAGTACTTGCCATTACCAAAGTTTTGCTGGGCTTATAAGCTTTTCTATAAAGAGAAAAACCATGGTTACGTATGATTGATATGGGTATTATTATATTGAGTTAAATCAAGTATACGCCTTGTATGTATATCTACTTTGTTCTTATTTACAAGATTTGTTAATTTAACAAATTCATTCAATTATGTAGATTTTCAAAGGGATTAATCACATTAAAAATATGTATATGACAAATAATACATAATCAGATTGATTTCATTTTAAATCGTATAAATCATATATAAATATTTATTTTAAAAGGAAAGATGTTTCATACTTATATTTAATGTTTTTTTTACATGTTTAAATTTTCCTGCCTGTCAAACGTATAGACACTTTTATTTTTGCGTACAATTCCTAACACGTGTTCCTGCATTTACATATTCACTACTCCTGCTTCTATATATCCCTCCCTATCTCTCTGCCATTTTACCTTATACTATATTTAGACCATTTTATGATGACTGCGTGCATGTGTGTGGCTTTAACAAATGTTTGTGCAGCGTTAATTGCTTGTGGTATTTGCAACAAATGTTGTCATTGAATTTACATTTATTCTGAAGGCATATCTCTGTTTACCAAAAACACAGTGTGTATGTATTTGTGTAGCGAAAACATACTGTAGAAAAAATGTTCAGGCGGTTATAATTAAATTTGAATTAATGGATAGACTTTTTTAAAGAACAACAAATTTTAAAGCATAGATAGCCGTGGGGAAAGTTTTAGGCATAGGATCTCAAAAAATTTACTACTTTTAAAAGATCCTACGCGTAAAATTTGTATGCTTTTAAAATTTAGTTTTTTGTCTATTTTCAACCATTTCACTAACCACCCATTTAAACATTTTTTTATTTTTAATTTAAAAAAACTACGCAGTACATACGAGTATATCCTCCTCTTTTAAAATTATTTTTTCCCATATATTCACCAAGTGTTTAAAAGTCAAATGTCGTTTTTATTGTCACTGCACTTTAGCACAAGTATTTCTAGCATTTAACTTCAAGTAAAATTTTCTATCAAATATTTAAAAAAAAATTCCCCATTTGGATTTTCAAATGTTAAAATATCGCTGAATTTTAAACAAAAACTGAAAAATGTACCTAAAAATACGAGTATACAAAAAAACAATCAGAAAAAATAACAATTTTCCATTTGACTTCTATTTTACATTTAAAAAGGGTAAATAAAATATCTTTAGTTAAATGTATTTGCTTTTACTTTTTGCATAGGTTTTGTGGAATATACCCAGCAAAACTTTTCATTACCAAATAATGAGTTAAACAGTTAAACTATTGAACACGAACTACTTACTCATTCACTGTTTAAGTCATTACATTAACATGGGGATGTCATTGGAGGCAAGTACTTACCAATTGCAGAAATGTAATGACTTGGGTAAGTAATTGGAAGACAACAACAACAACAATAACAACAACAACAACTTTTTTGTTGTTGTTTTATTTAAAAAACATATTTTTAAACGAAGTACAAATTTTTTCTTATGACCCCATGGGGGCTCGAACCCAGACCCTCCGACTGCTAGGCGGAGACTCTTCCACTGAGCTACTTCATATGTTGAAAACTTAGCAGCTTATAATTAATATAAATAATTTTTATTTTTAGATCCAAAATCATGTGACAATAACTTTGTTTTTCTCTGCTTTTTTGCTTTGTTGTAATTTTTGGAAACATATTTCTATACGATTTTTTGTAAATGTTTAATGCATTTAATAAACAAAAAAGAAGTGTTTTTTAATTATTTTAAAACTTAAACAATTTAAATCTTCCCTTTTGTATAAGTTTTTATATAATATTGGCTCTTACTTACTTAGATGGCCTATAGATACAACCTATTTTCTTCGATCTTGTGCGAATATTCTTCAATTTTATAGGCCAAGTTGTGAAAATTTTTCCTCTACTTGGTCTTTCCATCCCATTTTTTATCGTTCTTATTTTACAACTCGCGGTACATGTTAGCTCACTACGTAACGTAGCCCTTTTGGTGATGTCACTAGGAGGTCAGTGTCCACAGTTGAAATAAAGGATAACCAAGATAAGTCTATGCTTACCAAGTTAAGACCAAGCAGAACAGTTGCTTGGTATCCAATAGGTATGTAGCCTACATAATCAAAATTGACTCATGATAGTATTTTTTCATTACCGTGAGTTAGTTTTCCAAAATTTTTTTTACAGAAGGTAATATTTATGTTTTTAAAATTCAAAAATCATTTAAAAATACATTTTTAATAAAAAAAAAAAAATAAAAAAAATTGTTGCTCTTGGTGGGATTTGAACCCGGGCCATTCAGTTCAACTTACCATTTTAATTACAAATAAGTACTTATGTAATAACTTATTAGTTATTCGGAGGGTATGCTGTAGTCATTACAAGGTAACCAGATACCAGAGTACTTGCCGTTACCAAAGTTTTGCTGGGTACGTATGTATGTTTTAAAAAGTCATTGCTAGATGTAGGAGAATTCCAGACCAAATAGGGAAGTTGTTGAGCTTTAAAAACCAATTAAAAATTTAATTGATTTTTTTAATTTTTATAATATTTGCTTAAATGAATGTTTTTAAAAGAGTTTATAAATACAAAGTAATATCAGATTTTTGAAAAGGGTTTAAAATAGCAGAAGAGTAAAGTACAATTTAGTGTAAAATGTGTCAGTGATAAATAGAGTTAATATTGATTCTTATAAAATAGTATATCAATATAATATAATATAATCATAACCAATCAATCTTCATTTTAATTATCAATTGAGGTTAATCGCTTGAGCAGTTTTAACCATAAATGATAATTTTCAATTGCTGATTAAATATAATCAAATAAAAATGGTTGATAACTAGAGTGTAATTTTTTTATAATTCACTAAATCAAATAATTTTATAAAAAATAAAATAAAATTATGAATTAATAAGAACCACTTTATTAAACAAAGACTACAATGCCTCTACTTAATTAAATAAAAACTACATTTAAAATAACGAGTATATCTTAATCTGATTAAAAAAATATTTCCGTATACCGTAATTTTAACAACGAAAATTTTTTTTAAAAAAAAAATGTTGAACAAAGGAAATTTTTCTATAGAAATTTTAACAACGAAAATTTTTCCAAAAAAATTTTAACAACGAAAATTCTTCCAAAAAAATTTTAACAACGAAAATTTTTCCAAAAAAAATTTAACAACGAAAATTTTTTTCTAAAAAAAGTTGAACAACGAAAATTTTTCTATACAAATTTTAACAACAAAAATTTTTCCCAAAAAAATTTTAACAACGAAAATTTTCTATAAAAATTTTAACTTACTTTTTCTAGGAAAATAAAAAATTTCTTATAAAATTTCGCAACGAAAATTTTTCGATAGAAATTTTACGACGAAAATTTTTTAATAGAAATTTTATATTAAAAATTTTTCTATAGAAATTTCACATCAAAAATTTTTCTATAGAAATTTTAAATCTAAATCTAAATTTTTATGTATTTAACATCAATAAACTTTCTGTAAAAATTTAACATCAAAAAGCTTTCTATAAAAATCAACATCAAAAATTCTTTACAAAAACTTCTATAAAATTTTTAATTTAATTTTTTTTATAAAAATTTTGACAACGAAAATTTTTCTATAAAAATTTTGGCAACGAAAATTTTTCTATAAAAATTTTAACAACAAAAATTTTTCTATAAAAATTTTAACAACAAAAATTTTTCTATAAAAATTTTAACAACGAAAATTTTTCAATAAAAATTTTAACAACTAAAAATTTTTCTATAAAAATTTTAACAACGAAATGTTTTCTATAAAAATTTTAACAACAAAAATTTTTCTATAAAAATTTAAACAACGAAAATTTTTCTATAAAAATTTTAACAAAGAATTTTAACAACGAAAATTTTTAGATAAAAATTTTAACAACGAAAATTTTTCTATAAAAGTTTTAACAACGAAAATTTTTCTATAAAAATTTTAACTTAAAAAATTCTTCTATAAAAATTTTGACTTAAAAAATGTTTCTATAAAAATTTTAACAACGAAAATTTTTGTATAAAAATTTTACATCAATTAATAAATTTTATATAAATATATAAAAGGAAAAATTTCTTATAAAATTTCTCGCCGAAAATTTTTCAATAGAAATTTTACATCAACATTTTTTCTGTAGAAATTTCATATCAAAAATTTTTCTATAGAAATTTTAAATCTAAAAATTTTCTGTATAAATTTAACATCAATAAATTTTCTGTAAAAATTTAACATCAAAAAATTTTCTATAAAAATTAACATCAAAAATTCTTTTATAGAAATTAAATATCAAATATATTTCTATAAAAATTTTAACAACGAAAATTTTCCCATAAAAATTTTAACAACGAAAGTTTTTCTATAAAAATTTTAACAACAAAAATTTTTCTTTTAAAATTTTAACAACAAAAATTTTTTTATAAAAATTTTAAGAACAAAAATTTTTCTATAAAAATTTTAATAACGAAAATTTTTCTGTAGAAATTTAACAAAGAAAATTTTTCCCTAAAAGTTTTAAAATTCTAACACGAAACTTTGTATACAAATTTTAACAACTAAAATTTTTCTTTAAAAATTTTAACAACGAAAATTTTTCTATAAAAATTTTAACAAGGAAAATTTTTCTATAAAAAATTTAACAACGAAAATTTTTCTATAAAAATTTTAACAACGAAAATTTTTCTATAAAAATTTTAACAACGAAAATTTTTCTATAAAAATTTTAACAACGAAAATTTTTCTATAAAAATTTTAACAACGAAAATTTTTTAATAAAAATTTTAACAACGAAAATTTTTCTATAAAAATTTTAACAACGAAAATTTTTCTACAAAAATTTTAACAACGAAAATTTTTCTATAAAAATTTTAACAACGAAAATTTTTCTATAAAAATTTTAACAACGAAAATTTTTCTATAAAAATTTTAACAACGAAAATTTTTCTATAAAAATTTTAACAACGAAAATTTTTCTATAAAAACTTTAACAACGAAAATTTTTCTATAAAAATTTTAACAACGAATTTTTTTTTATAAAAATTTTAACAACGAAATTTTTTCTATAAAAATTTTAACATCGAAAATTTTTCTATAAAAATTTTAACAACGAAAATTTTTCCATAAAAATTTTAACAACTAAAATTTTTCTATAAAAATTTTAACAACGAAAATTTTTCTATAAAAATTTTAACAACGAAAATTTTTCTATAAAAATTTTAACAACGAAAATTTTTCTATAAAAATTTTAACAACGAAAATTTTTTAATAAAAATTTTAAAAACGAAAATTTTTCTATAAAAATTTTAACAACGAAAATTTTTCTACAAAAATTTTAACAACGAAAATTTTTCTATAAAAATTTTAACAACGAAAATTTTTCTATAAAAATTTTAACAACGAAAATTTTTCTATAAAAATTTTAACAACGAAAAGTTTTTTTTAAAAATTTTAAAAATGAAAAGTTTTCTATATAAATTTTAACAACGAAAATTTTTCTATAAAAATATTAAGTAAAATTTTTCTATAAAAATTTTAACAACGAAAATTTTTCTATAAAAATTTTAACAACTAAAAATTTTTCTATAAAAATTTTTACAACGAAAATTTTTCTATAAAAATTTTAACAACGAAAATTTTTCTATAAAAAGTTTAACAACGAAAATTTTTCTATAAACATTTTAACCACGAAAATTTTTCATTAAAAATATTATACGAAAATTTCACATCAAAAATTTTTGTATATAAATTTTACATCAATAATTTTTAAATAAACATTTAACAGCAAAAATTTTTATAACGAAAATTTTTCAATAGAAATTTTAAATCAAAAACTTTCCATAGAAATTTCACATCAAAAATTTTTCTATAGAAATTTTAAATCTAAAATTTTTTGTATAAATTTAACATCAAGAAATTTTCTGTAAAAATTTTACATCAAAAAATTTTCTACAAAAATTAACATAAAAAATTTTTTAATAAAAATTTAATATCAAATATATTTCTATAAAAATTTTAACAACGAAAATTTTTCTATAAAAATTTTAACAATGAAAATTTTTAGATAAAAATTTTAACAACGAAAATTTTTGTATAAAAATTTTAACAACGAAAATTTTTCTATAAAAATTTTAACAACAAAAATTTTTCTACAAAAATTTTAGCTTAAAAAATTTTTTCTATAAAAATTTTAACAACGAAAATTTTTGTATAAAAATTTTACATCAATAAATAATTTTTATATAAATATATAAAAACAAAAATTTCTTATAAAATTTCATACCGAAAATTTTTCAATAGAAATTTTACATCAACATTTTTTTTATAGAAATTTCACATCAGTAATTTTTCTATAGAAATTTTAAACCTAAAATTTTTCTGTATAAATTTAACATCAATAAATTTTCTGTAAAAATTTAACATCAAAAAATTTTCTATAAAAATTAACATCAAAATTTCTTTTATAGAAATTTAATGCCAAATGTATTTTTATAAAAATTTTAAGAACGAAAATTTTTCCATAAAAATTTTAACAACGAAAATTTTTCCATAAAAATTTTAACAACGAAAATTTTTCCATAAAAATTTTAGCAACGAAAATTTTTTCATAAAAATTTTAACAACGAAAATTTTTCCATAAAAATTTTGACAACGAAAATTTTTCTATAAAAATGTTAACAACAAAAATTTTTCTATAAAAATTCTAACAACTACAATTTTTCTATAGAAATTTTACAACGAAGATGTTTTTATAACAATTTTAACAACAAAATTTTTTTTATACAAATTTTAACAACGAAAATTTTTAGATAAAAATTTTAAGAACGAAAACTTTTCTATCACAATTCTAAGAACGGAAATTTTTCTATAAAAATTTTAACAACAAAAATTTTTCAATAAAAATTTTACCAATTAAAATTTTTCTTTAAAAATTTTGCTCACTATATTATCGGGTGTTACCGTGATTCCTCTAGTGATACCACGTGTCCACAGTTGAGATGAGGGATAAACAAGAAAAGATATATTTTTCACTGATCGAAAAAAGTGTATTTTTTTGAAAAAACATGATATAACTTTTTTACTTTTTACGAAGACAATTTTTATAAAAAGTTTAGGTTTTCGAGGATGATTTAAAATTTTTGTGTCTTCGAGTTTAAAAATCAAAAGTCACACGAACTCATAAATGAATCCAAAAAATTGAATTTTATAAAAAAAAAAACTGCAAATTTTTATTTAATTGTAAAAAAGATCAATTCGGTTTTCTTTTTTGACATCTTATAAATTTTGTTACATAAACAATAAAATAAGCTTTATTACTGCAAAAAATTATTTATGTACCTTGTATAGTTTTTCAGAAATTTAAAGTCAAATTCCAAACTCGAATTTGTTTAAAATTTTAGCAATTGGCGGGAATCAAACTATCAGGCAAGTTTTTTTTACTAGTTTTAATCAATTTACACTTGTTGGGAATTTATTTTATGTATTGTCCATGTCCTCAATCACATTCTTTCAATATCGTATTCCAATTTTGCTTAAATTACAAACAAAACAAAAAACATTCCAGATACATTTTGATTAATAATTTCTTTTCACAATCAATAAGAAATCTCAGAGCTAAAAAACACGAATTACATGTAAAATATTTTGCATTTCAATACGTTCCTTTTGTTTGTTCTTGTTTGCTTTTTTACTTTACATGCAAAAATATCTCAAGCCACAATTGATAGATTGCAATACCAGACACAGTTTTTACAGTGATCAACAAAAATGGTGATCACCAATTAACGATCTTGACAATATTTTCTTTAAGTTTTATTAAAAAGGTAGGAAAACTTTGTAATGTTATATACAAATGGTCAAATCTCTGTTTCTGCAATTAGGACATTGTCATAGTCTCTACTTAGATGGAATACTTATTTTTGGCCATTACTGTAATTTTTGTCTTTTTGGCTTGTAACACAATTCTTGTCTACACAGGATATACATTGGAAATAAGTAAAGTGATATTGATTGGATTCGTATAATACTCAATTTATTATCACGTATATATTATGAGAATTTTACAATCAGCATAACTCAGCAATATTTTATGTGACAAATATATTTACAGAGATATCTAGAAATTTAAAGAATAATAATAATACTGAAATGGTTCTCCATAAAATGTCCCTTTGAAGAAAATAAAATAAAGAGTTTTAGAAATTCCAAAGAAAATGCATATTAATCAAAAGCTATAAATATTAGGGTGTCAGGAAAAAGTTTTTCTTTGATTTCAAATGTTTTCAACGGAATATTATGACACTAGTTCTAAAAGTTTAGTTCTGAAAATTTGAGCCAAATCGGACAACGTTCTATGGCCGGGCATCATGTCCAAAGCTTAAGAGCCCATTTTTATGGTGGTTATTTTTTTATTTTTGAGAAATTTCAATCAAAAATAAGCAAATAAAAAATAATGGAATATTAAAGACAACTAATACAGCTTTAATTCAAACAGACAAAAACAAAAATACATGAAGTAGTTTTGGAGTTATTCTTTTTTTCCCCTGAAATTTCATGTCCCTGAAAATGCGCCTTAGAATATGCACCAAAAATTGTATGTTGTAAATAAAGAAATTTAAAAATTAGACATAATTTATCATTAAATGACTCATTAGTATTGAATAGTTTAGTTTTGCTTAAATAAAATCGAAAGTAAAATTGAGTATCTACTCGAATTTGGCCCACAAATTTAAATTTTCGCGAAATTCTTCAATTTTAAGTCGCAGCTAAGGCGAAACTGTTCAAGATATCGACCTAAATTTTCTTGAGTTTTATTCGCCCATTTATCTGCTTTAACACAGTGATGAACAAATTCAAAATTTGTAATATTTGTTGAACAAAATTTTCGAAAAATTAAAAAATGATTTTTGAACCAGTCTTAAAAAAAATGTACCATTTTCCAATATGATAAAAAAAAACTAAATAAATTCGATTATATTTAAGCAAAACTGAACTATTCAATACTATCAAGTCATTTAATGATAAATTATGTCTTATCTTTAAATTTCTTTATTTACAACATACAATTTTTTGTGCATATCCTTAGGCGCGTTTTCAGGGACAAGAATTTTCAGGGGAAAAATGGAATAACTCCAAAACTACTTCATGGATTTTTGTTTTTGACTATTTTAAATAAAGCTGTGTTAGTTTCCTTTAATTTTCCATTACTTTTTCCTATAAAAATTGTTTATTTTTGTTGAAATTTTTCAAAAATAACTCGTTTTTCACCATACAAATGAGCTCTTAAACTTTGGACCCGATGCGCGCCCATATAACTTTGTCCGATTTGTCTTAAATTTTCAGAATTTAACTTTTAGACCTAGTGTTACAATATTCCGTTGAAAAAGTTACAAAATTCAAAAAAAAAATCATTTTCTTTCATACAACAAATTGTCACCCTAATGAACATGGAAGTGAATTTTTTTGGGCCCAGCCTACATTACAATTATTCTATAGAAAAAATTGAGAACTTGTTAAAATCTCTATGTAAAAAAGTAATATTTAAAAAATGCTGGTGAACAAGTGTGAACATATGAATCAGCAAATAATTTGCATACAAGTCTAAAGGATACGGAAAAATAAACATATTCTTTAAAACATATACGAGTATATGTGTAAATCAAATAAAAAAAAACTTGTAATTAAAATGTCAATTTCTTTAAAAGTAATTTTCTTTTACACTTTCTCGACTCTTTGCAGGTTACCAGCTTTACCACCGCCAACAAAAAAGGTACCATACCAATGCCATCCTCGAGTGCGGGTGCACTGCAAAAACACCAACAACACCAAATAGCCACAATCGAAACACCACCGAACAGTGCCGGAGCACTACCAATGCAAATACCAACCGTAACCTGCGATTTAGCATCAGACATTTCCACCTCAGAGGCAGCGGAGATGGAGCCACACCCACTAGTTTATCCCAATAGTAGTTGTAGTAACAATATGGGTCTACTGCCCGCCAATAATATAGACATACCCAGTAATTTAAGTAGTGCATCAGCGAATTGTAAGGAAACCTTAAAAGTGAGTACAATAACAACGGGTCATGGGTCCTTAAATGTGCCCGTGCCACCATCAATTTCTGCCAACAATAATAGCACAACAACAACGACGGCAATTGCTTTAAACAACAACAATGGTAGCGTAACGACGACAACAACAACCACATCACTGACGGGCAACACCTTAACGGCCTCCAATGCGAATGAATTGAAGGTGTCACCTTTGGCGGGACGCTGTCGCGCCTTGTCTGTGGGCGTTGACCCAGATATGGTAAGTGAATTTGATCCTTCAAGCTCAGATTCTGGAGTTGTTAGTCGTTGTGCGGTCGTAAAACCTTTAAAATTTCGTTTATGTCAGCCCATATTTGGTCGCAAGTCCAATAATCGACGGCAAAATGAATCAAAAACGGTGACTGTTAAGGATGTGCCGAAACAAGAAATAGTTAAAGCCGAACTAGAACCTGCCATACCAAAAGTACAAAAGCCTCGCGATCCCGAAAAGGAAAAAAGACGAATAGCGCGTAAAAAGGAGAAAAGAGCCACCCTAATATTGGGTCTCATCATGGGCTCATTCATTGCCTGCTGGTTGCCTTTCTTTTTTCTCTACATTCTAATGCCTGCGTGCTCGACACACTGTCACATACCCGATTCGGCTTTTGCCATAGCCTTTTGGCTGGGCTATATGAATTCGGCTTTAAATCCGGCCATCTATACCATTTTTAATAAGGACTTTCGTCGAGCATTTCGTCGTATACTCTTCAAGTGATGTTTGGCCTATGTGTGCTGTTATCGGTGCGTTCATGCCAGTATCGAAAAGGCTACAGAACGTGCCATGGGCAGCGCACCCATGGGTTATAACATGTATCATTATAGACGTTAGATTTGGTTATTTTTTGCTTAGATTTTGTAAACTAATTAGAACCACAAGAAAAAAACCTAAAAACGAAATTAATTCTTAATAAAAAGATAAAAAATCAACTATGAAAAAAGGTTTCGCCAGCAATAAAAAAAAACTGTAACTATAAAATTATTTAATTAGAGAAAAAAACGATAAAATCGCCAAATTTTTCTTATGAATTTTTAATTTAAATTTTATTTTAAATTGTATAAATATTTAATTCAAAACGTGTGTGTGTGTGGAATTTGTTAAGTTTTACTAATTTATGTTTAAGAATTACTCAAGGGTTTTTTGACAAAATTTTTAACTGTTTAGATATTTTATAATAAAAAATTATTTTTATTTTAGTTTTTAACCCAAAATTTAGCTCATTTTAAAGCATTAAAAGGCTGTGAATTGTATATTTTGATTTTATTGTATTTAGATTTTAATTGTTTTTAAGTTTATAGTTATTCTCTATCTAAAATAAGTTAAACCTTTTCGAAATTTTTATATAAGTAGAAGTTTTTCTAAGGAAGATATACAGAGAAATCTTGCAAACTTTTCATTGTTGCTTTTATAAAGAAAACCGTGGACAAATAATTTTGTAAAGACATTTTTGTCCAAATTGAGCAAATTTAAATAATGGATTTTACTTTTAAGACTTTAGGGCTATTTTTTCTTTTCAATATAAACATGAACAAGAAATTAATGAAGAAAAAATTACACGAACATCTATAAAAACTTTCTTAGAAAAACGTATTATTATAATACGCCAATCAATTAATGACATAAATTACTTGAAAAAGTTGAAAACTGTTTCAGCCTAACCACAGAATAAATTTTAAAGTCGATTTTATGTAAAATCGACTTAATTTTTAAGTCGACTTTTGTAATTTTTCGTACCATAAGAAATTTTTAAAATAGTGTGGGGTTTAAATAATTCAAGCGGTCGACGATTGAGTAAAATGCACATGTGTTTTGTTATTGTAACAAAAACAAAATACATGTAAATTTCACTCAATCGTCAGCCGCTTGAGTTATATAAACTCCACAAAAGACTTTAAAAATATTTTTAAACATATACATTCAAATATTACAAAAGCTTTTTTCAATAAATAGAAATAATAAAATAAAATTTCAAAAAATTCCAAAAACAAAATATTAAGAAAATTTTGTGTTATTTAGACAAAACAGCATATCTTAATATTTTTAATTTTTCATAATATGATTAAAAATTGTTCAAATGATTATCAACTTTTACATAAAAATGAATTTTTGTTCAATAATAATAGAAAACAACAATTGTAATATGATCCCAATCTGGGCCCTATTTTACTAAGCTAAAAGTTTACAATTACAAGTGTTTTTGCCTGTAAAATTGTAAACTTGTAAATAATTGTGTTTCATTAAAATACAATTACAAGTTTGTAGCTACAAGTGATTTTTACAATTCACAAGTTTACAAGTCATACTTCTACAAGTGGTTTTGTTTCACTAATCTAAAATTATACTTGTACACTTGTAGAATTGTGGAAAAAAAGCATAGGGTCGACGAAGACTCTCAAAAAAATTTTACAAGTTACAAGTGAATGATAAATTGAATTCATTTTAGGGTTTTAACTATTTTTTTCATAAAAATTAGTTAAAAATGAACACAAAATCAAATCAATATTATTTTCCATTTATTTATTTTGTTTGTTTTTAATTATGTAGTCCATTACTTAGTGTACCTTGACGAATTAAGTGTACTTTGACGAATTTTAATAGCCATGGTCACAATACCAACAGAATTGTCTGTGCCAAATCTAATGAAATTATCTTAAGAATTGCGACTTGTACATTGATTACAAAGTTTACAAGGGGGTTTAGCCAGATGGACTGACATCGTTAAATCGACTCAGGAAGTGTATTGGTATACTAAAAGGTGATCTAAGACCAATATTTCTATACGTTACATACATTAGCCCAAACTTATAATACCCTTTCCACCTTAAGTGGTGAAGGGTATGAAAATATAATCATGTATGCAGAACAATGGAGATCAATGATGTCCTTTACTCAAGGATATCATTTTATTTATCATTCTCTCAAATGTGGATAATAGTGTAGACAACAAAATATGAAAATCAAAAAAATTGGGCCATGGTGGATCGGAAACAAACAATTTTTCCTAAAACAAATTTTGAATCTGAATACACGATTAAATTTTTTAATTAAAATAACATAAAACTTCAGGACATGTGCTAAAATATGAGCGTAGTCTTATAAAAATCTGATAGCCGTATCAAAAGTTATAGGCATATAAAGTGGGTATGTTTCGAAAAAAAATCTTTAAAAAAAGGAACTTTGAACCGCCATAAAATGTTAATTTTGAAAATTTTATAAAAATCGTAGATATATAGTTCAGTATTAGTTCAACATTTAATATTTGACTTGATATATTGTAGAAATTTTAATTTTAGAAATTGTAATTGTAAAAATTGTAGTTTACAAGTCAGAAACACAATTGAACAGCACTTGTAAGATTTAGACTTGTAATTGTAACTTGTAAACTTGTAGAATTGTAGTTTAGTGAAATAGGGCCCTGTTGTAAAGAAATTAACTTTTAAATATGTCTAATGGCTAAAAATTGTAAAAAATTTCCAATTTTGACTTAACATTTTTTTCCACGGGATCACAAAATGAAAAACATTCAAAAGAAAAAAAGCTTATTTTAGTTTTTAAAACTAAGTTTTGAAATTTAATTTAAAATTCGTTTTATGCTACGATTTTCGAAATAAAGTCGAGTTTTTCGGTTTAAAGTCGACTTTAAACGTTCTGTAATTAGGCTGTATGTTTTTGGATTTAATGAATTTTAAGCAAAATATATATACATATTTAACTTTAATAAAGTATTACAAAATTAAGCAAATCTGATTAAGAACTTATTACTATATATGAATAGCATCCCAAAAGGAACAATTTATCTATGACAAAAAATAATAAGGGCTTAAGTTGACATAAGTGCTTTTTCATTACTTTATATTCTCTTTTTTATTCTATTCTTTAAAATCTATCACTCGGCCAAATTTCAAGCATAAAATGTCATTATTAACAAAACTATACACATTTTAAGTTTTTAACTTTTTTATACTAAACCCTTAATTTATCAAAACACGAAATTTTGACTTAACACATAATTATTTATTGCCACAGCTATTATAATTATAGTTTGTATCTGCTGTACATAAGAGGCTGTTTTATAGAATATTAAAATACAAGAACGTCGTTGAATACGAGTCTTAATCAATTTAATTTTGAGTCAATACTAAGTTGCCGTTATTATATTGTTACGTTTTTCCTTTAAAAACGTGGAGGGAATTCTTTTTGAAAATAACCGAAAACAAAATTAAAACACTTTATGTCGTTTTTACAAAGTTATATTTTTTTAACTTTACAATAAATCGCTTAAATATACTTCACAAAATTGCTTTACAAATATTCTTAGTATCACTGTTCTCTTATACGCGTCTCAATCAAAACTCTGACACGATACCACTTCGTAATACAGAAGAGAGTTTCTAGCATTTTCCGCAAATATAAACAAAAAACTGCTTTACAAATATTCTTAGTCTCACTGTTCTCTTATACGCGTCTCAATTAAAACTCTGACACGATATCACTTCGTAGTAGAGAAGAGAATTTCTAGCATTTTCTGCAGATGTAAACAAAGAACTGCTGTCGTAGATTACACTAACAATGAGGCTTACGAATGTTCATGCATGTTCCAATACATTCTCACATAAGGGCACTGGGCGTTTGTTAAAAAGGAATTGAAGAACACAGATAAAACGTCCTAGAACATATCCGGTTTTAAGCGTGGTTTTACGATCTCCTTTAGAAAGGTGACAGAAGCAACTGTAAAATTTTTAGGTAAGGGACTTCGGAAAAAAATTCAATAATTTAATAAATATCGAATAATAAATCAACATTTAAATTTTAAATGAATTTGTACAATAAATTTGTGTATTTTGAATAGTTTTAATTTTGAACGGTTTGAGTTTAATTAAACTTGATGCAACTAAAAACTTTGTTCGGAAGACTCTTTATATAGATACAATAGATGTACTTTGGGATAGTACAGCAGTTTAACCTATACCCCTTGCCAAAAGGAAGTACTTTCAGCAATAAAGGCTGGTATTAATACGCTTATACTAATGTATTGATTCAACTTTTCAATAATTTCAGATACAATGGGTCATTGCATGCTTCAATTGAAGAAAAAAGCGGTTGAACTGTTAGAATAGAAATCATAGTATGTCAATAAATTTGCTTAAGAGCTTAAAGATATTAAGAGAGAAGACATCGGTTACTTTATATTTGACGGCGTTTTCGTAATCAAATAGAAGGATAATAGTGGTTTCTACCTCAACCTGAATTTTATTGACCCAACAGCGATTTTTAAAGTCAAGTCAAGTATAGCTGAAAATGCTAGTAACAAAGATATTGATTGCCCCTGATCATGCAGAACTATACTAAAGGCATTGAAAGGTGTCGATCAAATTTATCGAAAAAAGGTATGAGTACGATCGCAGGAGCAAATTTCCTTTTTTTTCTTTAAAACTTTGAAGTTAGGTATCCACAACAGCAATATGTAACCTTGTCTAGATCTGCTTTTGTAGGCAAGCCTCTTAATAGCATCGGAAATTGCGAATATTGAAAACAGTGTTCTCATTCCTTAGCTTTGGAATCTAGCTCGAACATTACAAACTGCAATAAATTTCGAAGATCCATTGTATCTTAACGTTAGACTTCAAATTAAATCCGATTTTTAAATATTTTTAGTATTTGAATAAAAAAAGCTTATCTTTGCTAAGCGAAAAGGTGGTTTTAGAGGGTAAACTGGATACAATTTGTTTATTTCGTAACTACTATTAGGATGCAGATTATGTAAATATAACAAAACACTTCATCTCATCAGACAAAAATATTTGATCGGCAAAAGTTTTCAAATGCTTCTATTCTATCTTTTGACTACTTCTTCTGACCAATCCTACCGATTTTCAAGCAAAAACCAATTTTTTGGGATAATTTTTTTAATTACACTGTTCTGCAGCCAAATCCTCCATTTAATAAAACTATGTGGACTACATGGATTTTGATACGCTAAACTCAGATCCGTTGTCGGTTTTTTTCCATCAGTACTGGATTTTTTTATGGGCGTGGCAAATTTTTCCCCTTAAATAAGTCAGGTACGGAGACCTATTTCGTTCTAACTCGAGAATGCCTCATCCGATTTTCAAAATTAAAACACTTGAAGATGCATAACATTTGCATTTATTTAAGTCTAATATAATTTTGTATCTCTTATCGTTTTGGAGTTATTTAGAAATTAATGGAGAAAAAAACTTTTTTTCGTGCGAAATTCGTAATTTTTTTCAGGTTAAAAATGTAATTAAAAAAAAGATAAAGTAAAATTTTAACAAGGAAAGACAAAAAATGAATTTTTGAAGAGAAGTGTTATTTACAATATTCGTTCAACATTAAAATCCTACGACTATTATTAAACTTATGAAACTTTCTCAGTAAATACTGCTTTTTGATGGTAATTTATTGCCAGAAATCAAATTGCAAAAATGTTAATCAAAAATCGAAAGACATCCTTCGTAATAGTATTTAATTTGAGAATAAATTTCTCATTCAATAAAATATTTTTCACTTACTTTCACTTACACTTTCAAAGTAACGAATTTAAACCAAATTGATTTTTCTATTCTTCTTAAGTGAAAAAAATTAAAAAATAAAAATTGTACAATTAGACTTGCAAAACTATTCAATTACTCTATTAAAATAAAATTAATAAAAAGAATTCCCATCAATTTTTAAAATGTTTTTAAAAAATTATTTTTAACCAAAACAAAAATAAAACTAAATGCCAAATATTTAAAAAATATTCAAATATTGTTAAAAAAAAAGGAATTAAAATAAAATTGAACCCAAAAAAAAAAAACTAAAAATCTATTAAAATGCATGCCCTTCAAAATAAATAAATGAATTCAATATTTCAATAAAATTGTTGATGAAAAACTAAAAAAGAATAAAATCTACAAATCAAATAACGAGTAATGAATAATGGAAAATGAATTTGGCGAAAAAATATGGAAAAATAAATAAAACCTAAATATTTGAATAAACTTGTATAGAGAAAACTTAATTGGACCCTAAAAATTGATTCAAAATTGAGATTTTCAAACAAGAAAATATATAAATAATAAATGGAAAATTTATGAAATTTAGCAAATCATAAAGAATTTTTTAAAAATATGAATGCTTTTTCCACAATAGAGCAAAATAACAAGTTTTGGCTAATAAAATAGAAAAGTCATGTTTTAAAAAATAACAATATTTACGACAAAAGGATTTCATATAAAACTGCTAACTGTCAACCTCTAACACATGCCATGGCAAAAACAGTTACGTGATTTAAGAAACAAAACAGGATAAACAGAAAAATATGGTTACACATGCAGTTTTAGAAGCTGAAACCTTACAAATCTAAAAGGCACCCAATGTTCAACTTTCAATTTAGCAAATAATTCCTCTGAAGGGCAATATGGTGAACCGTCAAACAAAATGAATATTGAAAATAGTTGAAAGCTACAGAAGTTTAAAATTGGCTTATTGCAAGTCCTTTCAATTCTTTTTTTTTTTTTTGCACTTTTCACTCCACAACTTTACCCTTTTGTTGTTTGTAAGGATTTAACTAACCTTTAACGGGCACAAATTTCTTTTCTTTACGTATTTCTAAAATCTCTATTGAAATTTGATTTTTTTCTATTTTCTAGAACTGCCTTCCAACATTCTAACATTTTTTTTTTCAGCATTTTATTTTTACACAGTTTTGCATTTTTATAGGAGTATGTATGTTAACATACATACTACCCAGTTCAGGGCTAGTGTAAAATTCTATTACGCAGAAAGAAAAAAAAAATCGAATGTTTTGCAAAAAACATCTGCACAACAAGTGAAATGAATTGAACTTTGATGTACAATCCAATAACGATTTATCGTTACACTGAATGCCTGTAACAAAGCCAATGATATATACCCCCACATACACACTTTTATGTCCATATCCTGCACTTATTTCCATTTCCTAGTTGTTGTTTTTCGTTTTCTTTTTTTTTCCTTTGATAGAGCACAAGAACATGGCTAAAATACGGTTGGCGAAAATGTTTTTTTTTTTGTTGTCGAAAGCAATCAACACAGAAATACATACTTACTAGACCGGTCCCCCTGGTTTTAGCGTTTTTGGAATTTTAATCATTTCCATTTGGTGGCAATTGAACACACACAAAATTCTATTGAGTTTTAAAACAGACCGGACTTGTACTAGGTCGGTTCTTAATTCTGTGGCAATGAGGAAAAAGTGATTAAGTCTGATTTTTTTAGTTTTGGAGAAGAGTAAGTTTTAAGTCAATTAAAAAAAAAACAAGTAAGAAAGTGCTATAGTTGGTCAAGCCCGACTATACGATACCCTTCACCACTAAGGTTAAAGTAGTTCTTTTTCCTATATAAAGATAAATATTTGCTAAATTTCGCCATCATACAAACATTTTCTAAAAACTTATATATTTAAGCTGTTTTCGTAATTTGGACTTATATGAGAGCTAGGATCAAATGTGGACCGATTATCTCGAAATTTGGCAAATTGATTATCTGTGCAAAAAACTAAACTTAAAATTCGCATTATCTTCCGAGTTTTAGAGGTTTTTGTCGTATTTAGTGCGTTTTAACAGAAGAGTTTGTATGGGAGCTATGGTCAAATGTGAACCGATTTCAACCGAAATTTTGTACAGTGATTTTAGTTTACATAAGCATTACTTGTTAAAAATTTTATGAAAAAATATTGATATTTGAGGCCAGTATATCAATTCCGGGAAGTGGGACCTATGGGAGGTACCATAAATAATGGACCGATTTTGACGAATTTCAATAGCCATGGTCTCAAAAAAATGATCTGTGCCAAATTTCATCAAATTATCTTTAGAATTGCGACCTGTACTTTGATTACACGGTTTACATGGGGGTCCAGCCGTCCAGCCAGCCATCAAGCCAGCCAGACGGACGGACATCGCTAAATCGACTCAGAAAGTGATTCTAATCCTATTGGTATACTAAAAGGTGGGTCTAAGACAAATATTTCTATGCGTTACATACATCAGCACAAACTTATAATGCCCTTTCGACCTATGGTGGTGAAGGGTATAAATAGTTTTATTTTGTGGGAGTTTAAAATATACTTAACCCTTACGTGAACACCAAGGTACACCGGCACCTTTAGCACTTTTGTCTTAACTTTTTTAATAGAAATATATGGTTTACAAATTTCAAACTTCTTGAGAACTCCTAATTATTGAAATAATTTAAATTGTTATTACATTTAACTTGGGACCGATTCAACAGCTGATTGCTTTTTTGACTTTTGAAAATAGAAATTTGACACTCAAGTTGGAGACTATTTCAACTGACTTGAGATTAACTATATAAAATAAATGGACGTTAATTGTAATTCTCAGAGGTATTTTCTGAGATCATGCATATACTTTTCTCCAAAAAATTCAGTTTATAATAATTTTTCCATATAGGTACCCGGGCCCTCCTGTTAAAGGTGATTCTTTTAATGTTCACATAAGGGTTAAGAAATTTTTTTAATAATCCATAATATTATCTTTTCATAAGAATTCAAATTTCTATGTATAATCCTCTATGACCTTGCTTTATGGAATTTCCAATAAAAATCACAATTTCCTAGACATTAAACTAATAAATTTGTATTTGTGCCAGCTCAATTTTGTGTAAACTAGGCCCCATAGTGCAGTTTCAACACTCCAAAGAAATAGATGAAGTTAATTATAAAATTTTGAAAATTTTCCTTTAAGAATGAAAATTGCACATTTTCTAAATTTAAAAGTTTTTAAACTTTTTTTTAATCTAACTAAATATTCTTATAGAAAAATTATAAAAACTGAAAATTTTCTTTAAAAATTGTAAAATTTACAAAATATTCCTATGGAGAAAATTAAAATTTTGAAAAGCAAAAATAGTAAAATTTTCCCATAGAAAAATAGTAAAATAATGAAAAATTTCCTATACAAAATTGCAAAATTTTGAAAAATTATTGATCGAAAAACTTTAAAATTTTCCTAAAGAAAATTGAGAAATTTTAAAAAATTTTCACTAGAAAAGTTAAATTTTAAAAATCTTTAAACAGAAAAATAGTCAAATTTTTAAAATTTTCCCATAGAAAACCAAAAAAGTGGGACCATAGGGAATCGGAAAATAAAAGACTTTAATAGACGTAATTTCAGTAAAAATTTTAAAATTTTAAATTTTTTCACGAATCATTTTGAATGTATTTTGATGTTAACAATGTAATCCATATTTAAGAGAAGAAAACAGAAAATGAAAGATATGGTTTTTGAGATATCCTTGAGTCAAGGACATAATTAAACTTCCTTGTTCTCCAATACATAAGAGCCTAATTTTATAAAAATTCGATAACCGTATCAAAAGTTATAGGAAGATAAAGTGGGTATGTTTTAAAGAAAATTGTTCATTTTACTCATTCTTAGTTATAAAAAGAAAAAGCGCTTATACAGGGTGGACCGAAGTGGTGTGAATTGCTTATAACTTTTTATTTAAGAGATATTTTTTTATTTTTTTTTTTTTTAAATACATTAAATTTATGGGGAATATTTTTGGATTAGTTATTAAAAATGATATCCCGCAAGTGGTGGCCATATTCTGCTTCGCACACATGTGCTCTTTCCAACACATTTTCCATGACCTTTCGCAAAACTTCCGGTGGTATGTTGTTAATTTCTTCTCGAATATTGGTTTTTAACTCCTCAATAGTCCTAGGCTTATTAACATAAACTTTTCCTTTTAAATAGCCCCAATGAAAACAGTCTGGAGCGGTTAAATCCGGGGACCGCGGAGGCCAATTAAAATTGCTGTTACGAGAAATTATTCTTTCACCAAAGATGTCGCGTAAAAGAGTCATTGTGGCCCTCGCAGTGTGCACTGTGGCTCCATCCTGTTGGAACCATATTTGCGGATGGTTTTCCGCTGCTGGTCTTACAAAATTTTGCAACATGGCCCGATATCGATCACCATTGACGGAAATGGCGACACCTTGTTCATTTTCAAAAAAAAAAATGGGCCAATGATCCTTTCTGAAGAAACACCGCATCAAACGGTACACTTAACTGGGTGCAATTGTCGTTGATGAAGTACTCTCGGGTTTTCCGTAGCCCATATCCTTCAGTTTTGCTTGTTAACGAACCCATTTAATTGAAAATGGGCTTCGTCACTCATTATTAAGTTATGAATAAAATTTGGATTCTCTTGTGCTTTTTGCTGGAAATAAATTGCATAGTCAAGTCGTTGCTGGTAATCTGTTGGTTTCAATTCTTGGACAAGTTGAATTTTGTATGGAAACAATCCTATTGTGTGCAAAATTCGCTGCAGCGACGTTCTTGAGAGGCCCAGTTGTGACGAACGTCTCCTGGTTGATGTTTCTGGATCCTCCCAAATACTCTCCTGTACCACTTGAATATTGTCAGCCGTGTGGACAGTTCGGTGTCTGCCGTGACCAGGAAGATTCCTTACTGCTCCTTGTTCTCGAAAATTTGCAACCAGACGGTTTATTGTTGACTGAGAGGGTGCAACCCGCACATTAAATTGACGACGGTATGCACGCTGAGTCAACACAATGGACCGTTGATTTGAAAAGTAAATTTCAACAATTTGGCCACGTTGTTCAATTGTGTATTGCTCCATTAGAAATTATCCAAGTCTTCTTTACAAAATACTGAAAAGAAAAGAAAAAAAAATATAATAAAAAAGTTATAAGGAATTCACACCACTTCGGTCTTTCTGGGCCACCCTGTATATGCATATAATTTCGAGAGTTTTGGAATTTAAAAATAATTTTTATGTTCATTCAACAAAATTTTAAAGTATAATTTAGTATCCATATCTTTGAAGAGAAAATTTAAAAAATACAAGATTAATAAAGAGTGTTCTAAAAAAAATATGCATTTACTATTTTAGACAAAATTTATCCATAGTGCAAGAAATAATTTATTTTTTGATCAAGTTAGTTTCTATAGATATGTCAGATACTATTATTTTACAAATTATTAATTTTCAATAGTTATTTCAACCAAAATGGACTGCGAAAAAAAAATTCGTGAAAATATAATTAAAACTTTTCAAAAAAATCCGTCATGGACTTTTAAAAAAATAGCTAAAAATTTGAAAGTTGACCCTCGAACGGTTTGTAATGCCATCAGACGGTATAAGGAAAACCTGAGCATTGAAAGAAAACCTGGATCAGGGAGGAAAAAAGGTCCTACAGATATTGGTAAGGCAAAAGAAGTCGAGCGACTCTTTCGAAGAGCGCCTAACACTTCTTTAAGAAAAGCAGCTCGTACGGTGAAATGTTCTACGAATTTTGCACATAGAGTCAAAGCTTATGCTGGACTGAAGACATACAAAGTCCAAAAGGTTCCAGATCGCAATGCTATAAAGAACTTAGAAGCAAAAAAACGAGCGAAAAAATTGAAGTCTGATTTTATAAAAAAATACACCTGTTGTGTGATGGATGATGAAACATACGTACTGGCAGACTTTTCTCAACTTCCTGGTCAAGATTTTTATGTTGCTGATAAACGGGGCAATGTTCGGCAAGAGTTTCGCACAAAAAAACAAACAAAATTCCCTAAGAAGTTTCTCGTGTGGCAAGCTATTTGCAGTTGTGGCAAAAGAAGTAAAGTATTTGTGGCATCTGGCACAATAAACACAGAAATTTATATAAAGGAGTGCCTACAAAAACGGTTGTTACCCTTTTTAAGAGAGCACAGAGTGACTAAATTTTTTTGGCCCGATTTGGCATCATGCCATTATGGAAAAAAGGCACTTGAGTGGTACTCAAAGAATAATGTCATTTTTGTACCACGAGAGGCAAATCCACCTAACTGTCCAGAACTTCGGCCTGTGGAAAGGTATTGGGCTCTGGTAAAAAAGGAATTGAAGAACACAGGAAAGATTTCCAAGAACATGTCCGATTTTAAGCGCAGGTGGAACACATGCTCCAAAAAGGTATCAGAAGTAACTGTAAAATCTTAAATGGGAGGGTTTCCGAAAAAAGTCGATAATTTTGCAAAACCCGAGTACTAAGTAAACATTTTAATGCTAAATGATTTTGTATAATATGTCATTATATTTGCGTATTTTGTAGAGTTTTTATATTAAAAGGTTTGATTTTTATTTAAGAAAATCCAACTACAAATTTTATTTAGAGCACTCTTTATTTCATAAAATATTTCCACTAAATGGCTAGCAAACTCTAATTGCGCTCAAACTTCAAGTTCACCTGTAGGAGACAGTAAAAGAAGAAGTGTAGAATAAATAAAATATTAAGAAAAATATTAAAAAAAAATTTTGTATTTATTCTATTTTAGTCATTTCCTTGTTTTCTATTAACTCAAGGTCAATTTATTATTTTCAAAAATATAACAAGGAAATTGTTTTGTTTTCCTACTTATTTCCTACATTTTTGTCAAAGATACTCTGTTTTACTAGATATAAAATGTAGGTATACATATGCTACAATATTTATTTATACAGGGTAAATAGTTAGCAAAAAGAAGCACAAACTCCAATTAACTTATGAAAGTTTTGGGGGACTAGGTTCGAATATTGTTAGTGCAAATAAAATTTACTTAAACAACTTATTTATATTTTTAAAGCCACTATTTTAAGCTGACTGGAAAAAACTAAACTACCTAAAATTTTATTGAATTTCTTGATGATCTATGTATAACGCCTTGTTAGTTGTCCATTTTCAAATGGATTTATCCCCCATGTCTTGTACAAATGTACATATCCGGTGAGAACAAGAAGTACTTGTACAATAAAATTTGTTCTGTTTAATATAAATATTGTTTTGTATAGTTTTGTGGTTGTATTTGTTTTATAAATTTCCTGCTGATGTAGAATTTTTCTGTTTTTTTTTTTTCGTATATGTACTTTTGCTTGAGTGAGTAACGAGGGGGCGGGGATAGAGAATGTTCCGTATGTGCCTCACATGTATACCCCCAGATGAACCATTAAGATAAATCCTACAGTTGGTGTCGAGCTTATATTTATTAAAAATAAATTACTTGTAAAACACTCACACTAACAAATAAACAACAAATATTGGATACTGACAGACAGACATGCATACAAATGTACATAAACAGTTAGAATAGAGAACAATACAAACATTTAACATACAAGTAACATGCCACTGAACAGTGTTTTATACACCCCCTACAAAAAGTCAACACCAAAGGAAATAATCATAGGGTAAAGGGAATAAGTTTTATTTGCATACATCTTTGTCGGTACCATAATTTAGTTAACCTAAAACTATTTTCAATACTGTACTCAGTACAAGTAGTAGAACCCGCACTTGTTCAGTTGTTTTCAGAGTTTTCCCTTTATATAAAATATTAAATTCCTCTTCATCATATGTCTGTACTTGACAGAAGCTTAAGGATTCTTTATTTGCACATTTGTTAAATAAAAAAAAAAACAACAACAAATAAATAAATATTGTTGTGTACAATAAAATACAATATACTGCCACTACAACATTACAACTGCTACATCAAGTTGTAAAACTAATAGTTATAACATACTAGGGATATATCTAATATTTACTTACTCTATATACAATAAAATACATGGAACATTAGTAAACGGATATGCGTCTTTACATAAGAGTATAAATTTATATGTGTTAGATGTACATAGAAGAAATGTGTGTTTAATCCTCTATGACCTTCCTTTATGGGATATCCAGTAAAAATCACAATTACTTAGACATTAAACTAATAAATTTGTATTTGTGCTAGCTCAGTTTTGTGCCAACAAGGCCCCATGGTGCAATTTCAACACTCAAAAGAAGTAAATAATGAAACCTGTTAAACATTTAAGGTTAAAGAAAAATACAGTTCAATACAAATTTTGCTACTAAGATAGTAAAATTTTTCAAAATTTCATATCAAAATAGTTAAATTTTTCAAAATTTCCAATAAAAATAGTCAAATTTTTACAAATTTCGTAAAAATATAAAACACAATTTTGAAAATTTTCCTATAAAAATAGTAAAATTTTGAAAATTTTCCTATAAAAATAGTGAAATTTTGAAAATTTTCCCATAAAAATAGTAAAATTTTAAAAAATCTCCTATAAAAATTTTAAAATTTTGAAAATTTTCCTATAAAAATAGTAAAATTTTGAAAATTTTCCTATAAAAATAGTAATATTTTGAAAATTTTCCTTTAAAAATAGTAAAATTTTGAAAAATTTTATTAAAAAATAGTAAATTTTGAAAAATTTCCTATAAAAGTAGTAAATTTTCAAAAGAATTCCTATAAAAATAGTAAATTTTTGAAAAATTTCCTATAAAAATAGTAAATTTTTGAAAAATTTCCTATAAAAATAGTTAATTTTTGAAAAATTTCCTATAAAAATAGTAAATTTTTGAAAAATTTCCTATAAAAATAGTAAATTTTTGAAAAATTTCCTATAAAAATAGTAAATTTTTGAAAAATTTCCTATAAAAATAGTAAATTTTTGAAAAATTTCTTATAAAAATAGTAAATTTTTGAAAAATTTCCTATAAAAATAGTAAATTTTTGAAAAATTTCCTATAAAAATAGTAAATTTTTGAAAAATTTCCTATAAAAATAGTAAATTTTTGAAAAATTTCCTATAAAAATAGTAAATTTTTGAAAAATTTCCTATAAAAATAGTAAATTTTTGAAAAATTTCCTATAAAAATAGTAAATTTTTGAAAAATTTCCTATAAAAATAGTAAATTTTTGAAAAATTTCCTATAAAAATAGTAAATTTTTGAAAAATTTCTTATAAAAATAGTAAATTTTTGAAAAATTTCCTATAAAGATAGTAAATTTTTGAAAAATTTCCTATAAAAATAGTAAATTTTTGAAAAATTTCCTATAAAAATAGTAAATTTTTGAAAAATTTCCTATAAAAATAGTAAATTTTTGAAAAATTTCCTATAAAAATAGTAAATTTTTGAAAAATTTCCTATAAAAATAGTAAATTTTTGAAAAATTTCCTATAAAAATAGTAAATTTTTGAAAAATTTCCTATAAAAATAGTAAATTTTTGAAAAATTTCCTATAAAAATAGTAAATTTTTGAAAAATTTCCTATAAAAATAGTAAATTTTTGAAAAATTTCCTATAAAAATAGTAAATTTTTGAAAAATTTCCTATAAAAATAGTAAATTTTTGAAAAATTTCCTATAAAAATAGTAAATTTTTGAAAAATTTCCTATAAAAATAGTAAATTTTTGAAAAATTTCCTATAAAAATAGTAAATTTTTGAAAAATTTCCTATAAAAATAGTAAATTTTTGAAAAATTTCATATAAAAATAGTAAATTTTTGAAAAATTTCCTATAAAAATAGTAAATTTTTGAAAAATTTCCTATAAAAATAGTAAATTTTTGAAAAATTTCCTATAAAAATAGTAAATTTTTGAAAAATTTCCTATAAAAATAGTAAATTTTTGAAAAATTTCCTATAAAAATAGTAAATTTTTGAAAAATTTCCTATAAAAATAGTAAATTTTTGAAAAATTTTCTATAAAAATAGTAAATTTTTGAAAAATTTCCTATAAAAATAGTAAATTTTTGAAAAATTTCCTATAAAAATTGTAAATTTTTGAAAAATTTCCTATAAAAATAGTAAATTTTTGAAAAATTTCCTATAAAAATAGTAAATTTTTGAAAAATTTCCTATAAAATAGTAATTTTTTGAAAATTTTCCTATAAAAATAGTAAATTTTTGAAAATTTTCCTATAAAAATAGTAAATTTTTGAAAAATTTCATATAAAAATAGTAAATTTTTGAAAAATTTCCTATAAGAATAGTAAATTTTTGAAAAATTTCCTATAAGAATAGTAAATTTTTGAAAAATTTCCTATAAGAATAGTAAATTTTTGAAAAATTTCCTATAAAAATAGTAAATTTTTGAAAAATTTCCTATAAAAATAGTAAATTTTTGAAAAATTTCCTATAAAAATAGTAAATTTTTGAAAAATTTCCAATAAAAATAGTAAATTTTTGAAAAAATTCTTATAAAAATAGAAAAAAGCTGAGTGTTTTCCTAAGAAAGATAGTAAAATTTTGAAAATTTTAATATAAAAGTAGAAAAATTTCTAAATTTGTAAAAATTGTCGTATAAAAATGGTACAATTTTTAAAATTTTCTTATAAAAATATAAAAATTTTTCAAGTTTCCAAGTAAAATTTTTCTTTAAAATTAGTAAAAATTTTAATATTTTCCTATTGAAAGTTTAGTCAAATTTTGTTTACTCTTCACCCATTTCTCTTCCATTATAATTCTAATTTAAAATTAATAAAAATAACGACTTATTTACTTTAATGTGTCATTAAACAATTGGCTCATGTATAAAAATTCGTCTACATGGAATTACCAAATATTTCAAAGGAAGCAAAAATCCACTTTCAATACAAAATATTTATACAATATTAAAGAAATAAATAATTGTATTTTTGTGAACCATAAAAAACATAAAATAAATAATAATGTTTTTCTCTCCAAAAAAAGTGAAAACGTATACAAAATATAAAATTTGAATAACAGAAAAAAAATTTCTTTGTAATCCTATTTAATGCATGATTAACCAAAATAAATTGATTGAAGTCTCAAAGCAAAAAAATAAAATATTATTTCATTTTTAAGCAGGAGGAATAAGCCAACACATAACTGAAGTAATTACAGGGAAGAAGAATAAATCAAATAATATTTAGGAGAAAAAATAATACAAAAGTATCAATGAATTTTAATGATTTGAAAAATTGTAAATAGAAAATGTTGATTACTTGAATCAGTACTTTTTGTGCTAAGGTAAGACAATACTCTTAAGAATTTTCTTTGGAAATATTGTAATTTTGTGGAAAAAAAATTAAGAGGAGTATATTTATGTTAACTGGAATTTGACGAATTTCTGATAAATTTAAAAATTTCAATATCAATTAGAAATTAATTTTAATTGTGTCAAAAATCCAAAAGAAAGGAAATTTTTATTATAAGACACAGACGCATGAGTGATTTTAGATTTAAAACGAAATCACTCATACGTATCGATAAAACTGGAAATTATCAAAATTTTGTTTTTTATATACAAATTTTATAAATGTTCTTATAGGAGTACTTTTAAAAGAAAAGATTTTTCTATATTTTACTATTTTTATAGCAAATTTAAAAAAAAATAGGGATTTAAAAAAAAAATATAAATATACTATTTTATAGGAAAATTTTCAAAAATTTATTATTTTTACAGGATTTTTTTTTTTAATTTACTATTTTTATAGAAAAATTTTCAAAAACTTAATATTTTTAACAGAATTTTTTCAAAAATTTACTATTTTTAAAAGAAATTTTTAAAAATTTATTCATTATTCAAAAATTTTCTATTTTTATAGGAAATTTTTCAAAAATTTACGGTTTTTACAAGAAATTTTTCAAAAAAAATTTCCTATTTTTATAAAAAAAAAAATTAAAAGATTATCTATGGCTGTGGTAATGTTTAAAAACTTAATTATTTTTATTGAAAATTTTTCAAAAATTTACTATTTTTATAGGAAATTTTTAAGAAATTTCTTATGTTTATAGAAAAGTTTTCAAAATGTTTATAGCAAATTTTTAAAAAATTTCCTATTTTTATACAAATTTTTAAAAATATTACCTATAGATGTGGTAATGTTTAAAAAATTTATTATTTTTATTGAAAATTTTTCGAAAAATTAACTATTTTTATATAAAATTTTTTAAAAATTTACTATTTTTATAGGAAATTTTTCAAAAATTTACTATTTTTCAAACATTTTTCTATTTTTATAGCAAATTTTTCAAAAATTTTCTATTTTTATAGGAAATTTTTCAAAATTTTTTTATTTTTATAGGAAATTTTTCAAAAATTTTCTATTTTTATAAAAAATTTTTCAAAAATTTTCTACTTTTATAGGAAATCTTTCAAAAATTTTCTATTTTTTAAGGAAATTTTTCAAAAATTTTCTATTTTTAAAGGAAATTTTTTAAAAAGTTTATATTTTTTATAGGAAATTTTTTAAGTTTCTATTTTTTATGGTAAATGTTCCAAACTTTAAAAATTTTCAAAAATTTACTATTTTGATACGGAAATTTCTCAAAAATTTACTATCTTCATAAGAATTTTTTTTTAATTTAGTACATTTATAGAATTTTTTATAAAAATTTACTATTTTTATAGGAAATTTTTCAAAAATTTACTTTTTTTATAGGAAATTTTTCAAAAATTAAATACTTTAATGAGAAGTGTTTAAAAATTTACTATTTGTATAGGAAGTTGTTCAAAAACTTACTATTTTCATAGGAAGTTTTTCAAAAATTAATTTTTTCTATAAGAAATTTTTCAAAAATTTACAATTTTTATAGAAAATTCTTCATAAATTTACTATTTCATAGGATTTTTTTCAAAAATTTACTATTTTTATAGGAAAGTTTTCAAAAATATACTATTTTTATAGGAAAATTTTCAAAAATTTAACATTTTTATAGGAAGGTTTTCGAAAATTTACTATTTTTATAGGAAATTTAAAAAATCAATATTTTATTATCAAATTTTCGGAATTTATTAATTTTTAAATTTTTTAAGAAATACTTTAAATCCTTATATTTGTTTCTATTTGATGCTTAATAAATTGAATTGTATTTACATATCAGGATACAAAAAACTGAAACAGATGTAAAATATAGAGATAAATATAAACATTTACATTCAAATGCAGAACATTTTAAGCAAATCCTTGAGCATACAAATGGAAATATTTTAAACCAAATATTTTGCATTAATTAAAATCTAAAAAAAAATCAAACTGGCATAAAAAAACACTAGAGCAAAAATTAATATTAAAAATTTAGCTATAAATCAAAATATTATAAATATTTAATATGTCAAAGATTAACTATTTAAAAAAAGAAAATAAAATTTTGTTTAAGTCACCTTTCACTTAGTAAAAATCTGCATAAAAACAATTGGATTTCTAAAACATATTAAAAATTTAAATAAAACTAATGACAGCTGTTAAAGCCTAGTAAATGCAAAAAAGTAAACAAAAATATTTTTAATTCTTATGCAAATGAAAAGAATTAAGTATGTATTTAAAAATAGTAAATTTTTTATATAAAATAAATAAATTTCTTCTACAACAAAACTTAAAAAAAATTTGTAAAAAATTGCATATAAAAATATAGAACTTTTGAAAAATTTCATATAAAAATAAAGATTTTTTTAAAAATTTCCTATAAAAATAGTAAATTTTTGAAAAATTTCCTATAAAATAATAAATTTTTTAAAACTTTTCTTTGTTATAAAAATAGTAAATTTTTGAAAATTTTCCTATAAAAAAGTGTGTTATTTTATTGTTCCCAAACGCAAATTAAAATACAGAAATATCAAATTCTATATATTTTTTTACCAGAAAAAAATATTTATACAATATTTTATTTATTTCTAAGATGTTCATCTAACATTTTTATATTTTCAAATTCTTTTAACAAATTCCTTATGTTTCAATTTCATTCATTAAATTTTTTCAAACTAAAAATTTAAATATAACAAAACAATTTCTACACTAAGAAGCAAAATTGATTATCTATTTAAAACTTTATCGTGTATTACTTGTCGATATTAAGGATTTACATTTTTTTATAGGAAATTTTTAAAAAATTTTCTATTTTTATAGGAAATTTTTCAAAAATGTAAAATTTTTTATTTGCATATTTTTTCAAAAAACTTTTATTTTATAGGCAATTTTTTTTTAAATTTTCTATTTTTTAGGAGATTTTTCAAAAATTTTAAATTCTAATATGCAATATTTTAAAACTTTTCTATTTAAAAAAAAATTAAAAAATTTACAATTTTTGTAAGAAATTTTTCAAAAATTTTCTATTTATATAGGAATTTTTTCACAAATTTTCTATTTTTATAGGAAATTTTTCAAAAATTTTCTATTTTTACAGGAAATTTTTCAAAAATTTTCTATTTTTATAGGAAATTTTTCAAAAATTTTCTATTTATAGGAAATTTTTTAAAAATTTTCTATTTTTATAGGAAATTTTTCAAAAATTTTCTATTTTTATAGGAAATTTTTCAAAAATTTTCTATTTTTATAGAAAATTTTTCAAAAATTTTCTATTTTTATAGGAAATTTTTCAAAAATTTTCTATTTTTATAGGAAATTTTTCAAAAATTTTCTATTTTTATAGGAAATTTTTCAAAAATTTTCTATTTTTATAGGAAATTTTTCAAAAATTTTCTATTTTTAAAGGAAATTTTTCAAAAATTTTCTATTTTTACAGGAAATTTTTCAAAAATTTTCAATTTTTATAGGAAATTTTTCAAAAATTTTCTATTTGTATAGGAAAATTTTCAAAAATTTTCTATTTTTATAGGAAATTTTTCAAAAATTTTCTATTTGTATAGGAAATTTTTCAAAAATTTTCTATTTGTATAGGAAATTTTTCAAAAATTTTCTATTTTTATAGGAAATTTTTCAAAAATTTTCTATTTTTATAGGAAATTTTTCAAAAATTTTCTATTTTTATAGGAAATTTTTCAAAAATGTTCTATTTTTATAGGAAATTTTTCAAAAATGTTCTATTTTTATAAGAAATTTTTCAAAAATTTTCTATTTTTGTAGGAAATTTTTCAAAAATTTTCTATTTTTATAGGAAATTTTTCAAAAATTTTCTATTTTTATAGGAAATTTTTCAAAAATTTTCTATTTTTATAGGAAATTTTCCAAAAATTTTCTATTTTTATAGGAAATTTTTCAAAAATTTTCTATTTTAATAGGAAATTTTTCAAAAATTTTCTATTTTTATAGGAAATTTTTCAAAAATTTTCTATTTTTATAGGAAATTTTTCAAAAATTTTCTATTTGTATAGGAAATTTTTCAAAAATTTTCAATTTTTATACGAAATTTTTCAAAAATTTTCTATTTTTATAGGAAATTTTTCAAAAATTTTCTATTTTTATAGGAAATTTTTCAAAAATTTTCAATTTTTATACGAAATTTTTCAAAAATTTTTTATTTTTATACGAAATTTTTCAAAAATTTTCTATTTTTATACGAAATTTTTTAAAAATTTTCTATTTTATAGGAAATTTTTCAAAAATTTTCTATTTTTATAGGAAATTTTTCAAAAATTTTCTATTTTTATAGGAAATTTTTCAAAAATTTTCTATTTTTATAGGAAATTTTTCAAAAATTTTCTATTTTTATAGGAAATTTTTCAAACATTTTCTATTTTTATAGGAAATTTTCAAAAATTTTCTATTTTTATACGAAATTTTTCAAACATTTTCTATTTTTATAGGAAATTTTTCAAAAATTTTCTATTTTTATACGAAATTTTTCAAACATTTTCTTTTTTTATAGAAATTTTTCAAACATTTTCTATTTTTATAGGAAATTTTTCTATTTTTAAAGGAAATTTTTTAAAAATTTTCTACTTTTATAGAAAATTTTTCTATTTTTAAAGAAAATTTTTCAAAAATTTTCTATTTTTATATAAAATTTTACTATTTTTAAAGGAAATTTTTTAAAAATTTTCTATTTTCATAGAAAATTTTTGAAAAATTTTTCTATTTTTATAAAAATTTTTTAAAAATTTTCTATTTTGACAGGAAATTTAAAAAAAATTTCTATTTTTGTAGAAAATTCTTAAAAAATTTACTATTTTTATAGCAAATTCTTGAAAAATTTACTTTTTCTTTAGGACTACTTTTATAAAAAAAATGTTTATAAAATGTTCTATTTTTATAGGAAATTTTTCAAAAATTTTCTATTTTTAAAGGAAATTTTTCAAAAAATATCTATTTTAAAGAAAATTTTTAAAAAAATTTCTATTTTTATGGGACTTTTTAAAAATGTTCTATTTTTAAATGAAAATTTTCAAAACGGTATGAGTGATTTCTAATCCAAACAGACAAATATTAAGTATACGACACCTCATGCGGCAAAATGTTAGAACTTAATAAAAAAATTCTTTTCAAAGGAAAAACCCTTTTAAGTTCTGTTTATTTCTGTTAAGTTTATTTACTATATATACTAGTTTATTTAAATCTCCACTTTTTCACTTAAAACATGCAAATTTTCTCCATTAGATTTGATGATAAAAGTAAAAATATGAACCTTTTAAATATCTCAAAAGTTAGCAAAAAAAAATCATACACAAAAAGGTTTACTTCGAGAGTGTGTTGCCAGTTAAATTTAATGTAAAATTTAAAAAGAAAATCTAATATTGAAATATGCAAATTTGAAAATATGTTCTATTTAAAAAGTTTCTTAATACCCACCAAGAATAAGGTGCCGACATATATGAATAAAAATCATTAAAAGCAGCTAAATTTTTCTGTATATTTCTTCCATAAACTTAAGGTTAAAGTCAGGCGTTGAAAGAAATTTTTTGGAAAAGAAAGATTTTATGCATAAAATATGTAAACGAAATGTTTATTTAAATAATTATGTTTATTATACCTTTTTTTAACACAAAAACTTTATATTTCTCGTTTTGTTTCATTTCATTCATATTTTATTATTTTTCTCTTTTAGTATTTTTAACAATCTTTTCCTACTTTTCTGTTAAATGTACAAAAAAAATCATATTAAAAGAAAAAACTTTTGAAAATAACCCTTGAGTAATAATAAACTAAAACTACAGAAACAAAAACAACAACAATAAAATAGTATTTGCATAAACAATAAAAGCTATAACGATTTTAGCAACAACTACACAAAATATTATATTACAAAAATATATAAAAAAAAACTGAAACTTCCATAAGTTTTATCAAAAAAGAAAAAACTTATTTAACCATATTTTTTTGTTCTTCTATCTTTTGGTTTGTTAATAACGAAGAAAAAAAAAGAAAAGTTTAAAAAACATTAAAAACCAACATGAACAACAAAGAAAATTCTCAAACATCAAAAAGAGTAAAATTGAAAGCAAAATAACGAAATCCAATGTCAAAATGTAAAAAAATGAATATGAAGCTAAATAAAAATCACCGAAAGCACAACTTGAACATTACAAATAAAAATTAAATTTTATGTTTATTTTTGTTAAAAGAAAAGTTCTATAAATTATAGTATTTACGAGTATGAGATTGAAAAATTGTAAAAAAAAAATTCTCATATTAAAAAATGTGTTTAATTGGCTTCCGCTGCTAGATATTTGAGAAAAACTATTTTAAATTTAAATCAACCAAAAATAAAAAAATGTACTATTTTCTATATGAAATTTTTCAAAAGTTTATAGGAAAATTTTCAAAAAATTATTTTTTTTATAGGAAATTTTTCAAAAATTTACTATTTTTATAGGAAATTTTTCAAAAATTTACTATTTTTATAGGAAATTTTTCAAAAATTTACTATTTTTATAGGAAATTTTTCAAAAATTTACTATTTTTATATGACATTTTTCAAAAATTTACTATTTTTATAGGAAATTTTTCAAAAATTTACTATTTTTATAGCAAATTTTACAAAAAATTACTATTTTTATAGGAAATTTTTTTAAATTTACTATTTTTATAGAAAACTTTTTAAAAATTATCCATTTTTATAGAAAATTTTTCAAAAATTTTATAATTTTATAGAAAATTTTTCAAAAATTTTATAATTTTATAGAAAATTTTTCAAAAATTTACTATTTTTATAGGAAATTTTTCAAAAATTTACTATTTTTATAGGAAATTTTTCAAAAATTTACTATTTTTATAGGAAATTTTTCAAAAATTTACTATTTTTATAGGAAATTTTTCAAAAATTTACTATTTTTATAGGAAATTTTTCAAAAATTTACTATTTTTATAGGAAATTTTTCAAAAATTTACTATTTTTATAGGAAATTTTTCAAAAATTTACTATTTTTATAGGAAATTTTTCAAAAATTTACTATTTTTATAGGAAATTTTTCAAAAATTTACTATTTTTATAGGAAATTTTTCAAAAATTTACTATTTTTATAGGAAATTTTTCAAAAATTTACTATTTTTATAGGAAATTTTACAAAAAATTACTATTTTTAGAGGAATTTTTTTTTAATTTACTATTTTTATAGAAAATTTTTCAAAAATTAGCCATTTTTATAAAAATTTTTCAAAAATTTTATATTTTTATAGAAAATTTTTCAAAAAATTACTATTTTTATAGGAAATTTTTCAAAAACTTACTATTTTTATAGGAAATTTTTTAAAAATTTACTATTTTGATAGGAAATTTTTCAAAAATTTACTATTTTTATAGGAAATTTTTCAAAAATTCACTATTTTTATAGGAAATTTTTCAAAAATTTACTATTTTTATAGGAAATTTTTCAAAAATTTACTATTTTTTATAGAAAATTTTTAAAAAAATTTACTATTTTTATAGAAAATTTCATATTTTTATAGAAAAATTTTCAAAAATTTTCTATTTTTATAGAAAATTTTTCAAAGATTTTCTATTTTTATAGGAAATTTTTCAAAAAATTTTCAAAAATTTTCTATTTTTATAGAAAATTTTTCAAAAATTTTCTATTTTTATAGAAAATTTTTCAAAAATTTTCTATTTTTATAGAAAATTTTTCAAAAATTTTCTATTTTTATAGAAAATTTTTCAAAAATTTTCTATTTTTATAGAAAATTTTTCAAAAATTTTCTATTTTTATAGAAAATTTTTCAAAAATTTTCTATTTTTATAGAAAATTTTTCAAAAATTTTCTTTTTTTATAGAAAATTTTTCAAAAATTTTCTATTTTTATAGAAAAGTTTTCAAAAATTTTCTATTTTTATAGAAAATTTTTCAAAAATTTTCTATTTTTATAGAAAATTTTTCAAAAATTTTCTATTTTTATAGAAAATTTTTCAAAAATTTTCTATTTTTATAGAAAATTTTTCAAAAATTTTCTATTTTTATAGAAAGTTTTCTATTTTTATAGAAAATTTTTCAAAAATTTTCTATTTTTATAGAAAGTTTTCTATTTTTATAGAAAATTTTCTATTTTTATAGAAAATTTTTCAAAAATTTTTTATTTTTATAGAAATTTTTTCAAAAATTTCCTATTTTTTTAAAGAGTGTTATCTTTTCTTTATAAGTAACAGTATTCAAAAATTTCTTTTAAATTTTATTTTAACAAATAATTGGATTGATGCAAATGACTGATGTAAAACTTATAATTAAGAAAAAAAAAAACAATGTAAAATTAAACAAAACACAATAAATGTATACTAAAGTAAAATAAAACAAAAAACCCAAAAAAGATTTTTCTATTTTTTATGTCTAAATGTGTAGCGAAATTTTTTGATAAGTAGTAAAAAATTAATATTTAATATAAAAAAAAATATATTTAAAAAAAATTTAAAATTGTAAAAATTTAATATTAAATAAAATAAGCAACAAAGCAAACTAAATACTCAAACAAATACAAATACAAAAGCAAAATCAAAACTACAAAAAAATTAAAAAATTCCATTTACTTAAACAATAAATAAAAACTTTAAAAATAAACAAAATAATGAACTAAGAAAAAAACATCAAGTATTTTTTAAGCGGGGAAGTCTTCCACTATTGTTACTGTTATATAAATTTATAAAAAATAAAACGAAATAAAATTAACAAAAAAATTTACTATTATATTAAATATAATTTATCAAACAAAAAATAGTTTTTTCATAATTATTTTCTCTTTTTCTTAAATATTGTTTTCTAAAAATCTAAATGTATGTCTGTGTCTAATAAAACAAAAAACTATGAATTTTATAACCTGTTACACTTAACAAAAAATGTACATAAATTAATTCAAAAACTAAAACTTGTTTCATGTAATTATAAATTACCTTTATAAACAAAATTCTAAATAAAAACTTAATAAATTTAAACAAATAATCCCCAAATAAAAAATACCTTAAAAACGAGTATTGTAGATATATTTAAAAAACGGAGATTTATGTAACTAAATTAAATAAATCATAAATAAAATTTTCCATTTTTTATATTAAAATAAAATTCCACTGTATTCTAAATATAAATATAAAATATTATGATATAATATAATTAATTACAAAAATCAATTTAATGCTCATAAAATTCATTCATACCTATTAGACCTATTTAGAATATTAACCTAAGAAGAAAAAAGATAAAATCAAAACTGTAAATTGAATGTGTATTTATAAAATAAATATATAAATAAAAAAAAAATAAACATGGTTTCGTAAACTATTAAATTTAGATGAAAAATTAAATAATGATAATCAACACTGTAAAAAAATTCAAATATTATATTTTAGTTTAAAGGCAAGATCTTCTTAATGATAACGAAATGTAAAACAGAAATGTACTAAAGAAAAGTACTAAAGAAAGTTTCTCGAAAATGGCTTTAACAAATTCTTTAAAAATTAAATTTCTTTCAAAATAACACAACGTTTTTAACAGCCTGTTTTTCGAAAACAAAAGTCTTGTCACATTCGTTTTCGTTTGCTTACGATTAAGCTCAAATTTAGGTTTTTATAAAATGTTTAAAAGCTTTCGTCAATATAATTTTGACATAAAAAGAGCTTTTTTCTTTCGTGAGGAAACATTATTGCCAATATATGTATTTTGAGATATCCAAGCTTTTTTATATGTAAAATGTAGCTTGTCGGTGGTAACCCTGTAAGTCAATTGCCTTTTGTTTATAAAAATAAAAAATAAAAGAAAATTAAATTTAAATTTTAATAAAATCAGCCATAGTTTTTGCAGCTTTGGAAATTTCACTGCATCACACCTACAATTGCCTCCTGTGGGGCTACTTGTTTCCTCAATAGTACCAATTCTTTCATTACCTGGCTATTTTGTTTTCTTTTCTTAAATTTTTGGTTGATATAGGTTGTGGTGTTGATGCCTAAGTAGATGGGAGGCATTCGCGGCCACTAATAAATGAGAAGAAAATGAGGAAACCTTCTCAAATATAACTTCATCGTTCGAACGGGTTCTTCTTACTGTGTTCACGTGTTTTTTTACTTATAATAACGAATTAGGCAAATCATGTACGGCAACTTTTGGAGCAGTTGCCGATGATAGATGGTATATTTGATATATTTGCAACTCAAGTTGTTTTAAAGTTTTTAAACGACAGGGCCCTTCCTCAGTTCCCGATTAAATTAGGTGAAAAGGGTATATTGGGTTTGTGCTAATGTTTGTAACGCATAGAAATATTGCTCTCAGACCCACCTTTAATTATACCAATCGATTCAGAATCACTTCCTGAGTTGTTTTGACACAGGCTTATATTTTGGTTCAAGAACAATCTCTATACTTTTTGGTCAAAATCGGTTTACTATTTCGGGTACCCTCCATAGGAATGCCTTCCCGAAATAGAGTTTTAGGTCCATTACAGCCACTAATTCAGTTGAATTTTAATAATATGCAGCATAAATATTACTTATAATAACCTTAATCAGTGTACCTAATTTTGTAGGAATCGACCCATATTTGACCATAGCTCTCATACAAGACACATTCTCAAAAGTAGCTAAAATAATCATGAATGCACAAAAACGTTTATAAATCTAAAGATAAATGCATTTGTTTACTAAAACTTTGCACAGATAAATATATCAGGCCCTTAATTTTTATTTCATATACGAAAGACCTTTGGTTATCGAGAAATTTTAATATTTTCATTCGCTTTATATGAATGAGTTTGTTTAAGAAAAACCCAAAAAAAGCTAAAGACACGAAAGCTTTTATGTTGTCACTCACTAGAATTGATTTCATTTTACAAAAACCAAATTTATTTACGTTTCGTTATTTTTACGAACGAAACAATATTTTCATTTTCGAAAAACAGGCTGTAAGACCCTGAAGATCTATATTAATAAATTTTTATTGACTAAGAAAACATTTTCATATATCACCACGATACAGAAGATAACATTGATTTATATTCTTAAATCTAAGGAATAATTACATCATTCGAATAGGAGCAATTTTGAGCGAAAATATTCTATAAATTAAGGAAGCTTTACTTCATTGCATTATTGCTTTATAAACAAGTAAGAAAGTGCTAAAGTCGATCAAGCCCGACCATACCATACCATACCCTTCACCACTGAGGTCAAGGGCGTTCTTTTTCCTGTATAAAGACAAGTATTTGCTAAATTTTGCCATCATACAAACATTTTCTCCAAACTTTAAGCTGTTTCCCTCATTTGGACTTATATAAGAGCTAGCGTCAAATTTGGACCGATTATCTCGAAATTTGGCAAATTGATTACAGTTTTTACAAGAATTATGTATGCAAAAAACAAACTCAAAATTCTTATTATCTTCATTTATTTATGAGCGTTTTAGAGAGTTTTGTCTCATTTAGTGCATTTTAACAGGGTAATTTGTATGGAAGCTATGGTTAAATGTGGACCGCTTTTAACCAAATTTGGTACAGTGATTTTGATTTACATAAGCAGTATTTATTTTAAATTTTTTGAAATAATATTGATATTTGTGGCCAAAATATCAATTCCGGAAAGTGAGACCTATGGGAGGTACCATAAATAATGGACCGATTTTGACGAATTTCAATAGCCATAGTCCCACTATCAAAAAAATGTTCTGTGCCAAATTTCATCGAATTATCTTTAGAATTGCGACCTGTACTTTGATAACATGGCTTGCATGGGGGTCAGCCAGCCGTCCAGCCAGACGGACTGACATCGCTAAATCAACTCAGAAAGTGATTCTAAGTCTATTTTGGTATACTAAGACAAATATTTCTATGCGTTGCATACATCAGCACAAACTTTTAATACCCTTTCCACCTATGGTAGAAAATACAATCTTTTTGGTAGTAGCTTTCAGCAGCCACCCTTTACTTAACTATTTTGCTTCAGCGAATGTTATCTACATTTTACATTAAATAAACCTATGAAATCTATCAGTAGATATTATCACTATTTACAAAGTATATAATATTAGTTGTTCTTTTGACTCGAATAGGGACATTTCAACAGAATTGGAACCTATTGAGATACAAATATGTTAACATATTCGTTGGCACTCGCACCAGAAATATATAAGAATAAACATATATTCCTATATTTCTTACACAATTTGATTTAAGTACTAAAATAAAATTGTGGACAATTGAAATGGTGGGCCATAAAGTATTGATATTTTTCCAGTTTTACTAAAATTTCTTTGCCTTTTTAAATAAACCACAGGTTTTTATATAAAAAGCAAGATCTTCTTTTAGGTCTATACACTTTATCAAAAGTTTCTTAAAATAAGATTTTTTTATAAGATTATTAGTTTTCGAAACCAAAACTCTTTCCGCCAAATAAGTTCTTTAAGTTTGGAAACCCGACAAATTCACTCGGGTATCAATCTGGAGAATATGGCTGATGATGAAGCAATTGTTAGCTCAATTTATTAATTTTTGTCATGAAAACTTGTGTTTACCCTTGTACTTTCTAGATATTGCTATTGAACAACGCCAACCATTGTAGCGAAATTGTCATAAGCAGGCGTAGACAGCCCATGCCACCAGAAGCCGAAGACTTTTTGTAATTTTCGTAAATATCACAATCATTAATAGAAATCGAAAAATTAGTATTAGAAGCATTCATTTGGATGTTAGCAAAGTCGATTGGCGCCGCTTTGTTCAAGAAAATACAAAAACAAATTTACATATATATTTATTTTCGATACAAACATTTTTTTATAGAAAAATTATTTATCTTTGGAAAATTTAACAAAAAAATTATTATTGTTTATAGAAAATTTTTCCACAAAAATATTCCTTGTGAAAATTTTCTATAAAAATATTTTTATATCGAAAAATTTTCTCAAAGCAAACTTTTTAAAAAAAAAAATTTTTGATAAATCTTGGGTAAAAAAATTTTCTATAGAAAAAATTTCAGATAGAAAAATTTTTGTTACAAAATTTTTCGATAGAAAAATTTTTGTTAAAAAACTTTTCGATAGAAAAATTTTTGATAAAACTAAAAATTTTAATAAAAAAATGTTTTATAGAAAAATCTTTGATAAAAAAATTTCAATAAAAATATTTTCTATAGAAAAATTTATCAAAAATCTTGGATAAAAAAATTTTCTATAGAAAAATTTTTGTTTAAAAAATTTCAGATAGAAAAATTTTTGTTAAAAAACTTTTCGATAGAAAAACTTTTGATAAAACTAAAAATTTTCCATAGAAAAAATTTTAATAAAAAAATGTTCTATAGAAAAATCTTTGATAAAAAAAATTTCAATAAAAATATTTTCTATAGAAAAATTTTTGATAAAAAATTTCTATAGAAAATTTTTGATAAAATGTTTTGATAGGTCAAAACGCATTGAGGAATTTAGGTTTCTCCGCTTTTGTCTTTTTATCAACAAATTGTCTGTTACATTAATAAATTAATGTAAGAGATTGGGATCAATTGGGAATACACTTTCTTTTTGAAAAAAATTTTATAAGGAACATTTATCTATAGAAAAATTAATACAAATTTTTCTATAGAATAACTTTTGATCAAAAATATTTCCATAGAAAAATATTCAGTAGAACTTTGTTATTTGAAATATTTTTGATTTTGTTGTACAGTGTAAAAATTCTTTAATAAAAATATGTAAATTATGTAAAATTTTTTTTTATATTATAGTATTTTTCTTTTAAACAAATGAAAATAGAAAAAGTTTTAAGAATTTAAAAATTTAACATAAACGAGTACAATCTAAAATAAATCAGAAAAAAGAAAAAATTTTAAAATTTCATTATAAAAAATATTTTGAACTATTTAAAAAAAAATTGTTAAAAAAAATTTTATTTATTGCAAAATTAAATTTTTTAAATTTTTTAAAGTATTGTTAAAATTTTTAAATTCTAAAAATTTGTTGTTTTCTTAAAAACTATCTTTTTATTTAACATAGAAAATTGTTTTATCAACAAAAAACAAATGACCAATATTTTTTAGAAAAAACTTAAAAGAAAAACAACGAATTATAAAACGGTGCTATGAGTTATGATAAAAATTAATTTATATTAAAAATGAAAAATCGTAAATAAAAAAGGTAATTAAAGTTAAACGTTATGTTTCAAAAGACAAACTTCCAATTAGACAAACAAAAAAAATTAACAAATTAAAATAATTTAGTAAATACTCATATAAAAAGATGGTGTTCCAGACAAATTTGAACTTAAAAATGGAAACGATAAAACAGAGCCCCTTTATCGTTTTATCAAAAGATTTTGTCAAAGAAACCATCTTTTTTAATAAAACAAAATTTCAGTTATTTTTATTGAATACTTTAGATTTTTATTGTAAATATATTGTTCAAAAGAAAAAACTTAAAATAATCAAAACAACTACAACGTAGATCAAATACTTAGAATTTAGATATTATAAAGAAATAGTAAAAGAAAATCCGTTTTTTATTATCAAGAAAAAATCAAATAAAATCTAACGAAATAAATGTAAATTTAAAATTTTGTAAAAATCTAAGATATTAAAATAATGCGTATAAAACAATTTTTTGTAGCAAAAGTAATTGGAGATAAAGGTATAATAAATTAATAGAAATTATAAATTCATATAAATACTAAACTGTTAAAATTTTAGTTAACAAACATTTCATTAGCCCAGTTCACAATCATTCGCGAAAAGTCTAGCATCGAAGCATAGCAAATGAAATAATAGCCCAATTTCACAATCCGTAGCAAGTAGTCTAGTATCGTAGCATTTGCAAAGCGTTATAGTAATATTTTTTTTTTTATTTTATAAACCGATTTGCATATACTACGTTACTAGACCATTTGCAACGAATTGTTAACTGGGCAAATATACAAAAATTTTATAATTGTCATACCGTGAACTGGGCTTTTATAAAATTTACTTTTTTCTATTTAAATTTATTTTTTTCTTTATTTATGTAATTTTAATTAAAACTAATTATGTGTAAGAGATTTTGTAAATTATGATAAAATTTAAATTAGTAAAAACCAACCAACAAAAAAAAAAACACGTGTAAAATTTGAATAATAAAAACGCCATCATGAATTGATTTTTCGTATGTAAGTTTTCATAAAGCAAAAAAATTTTAAAATTATTCAGTTATAAAGGCAATTTAAAACTATTTAAATTTTAAGTAAATTTGATTTAAAAAAAATTTTCTGAAATACGAGGACAGGTCAAAAGTTACGTCTTTTTATATAATTTAGTATTTAACAGTCTCCTTTTAGCTCTATAAACTTAGTCAAAAGTTTGTGTAGTTATTTTATACCTTTAGAAAAATATGAGGTCATCAAAATCATGGATGGGCACTTTGTAGTACCAGTACTTTTTCAGTATTTTTTTTTTCTTTTACTGATTACTGAAAGAAAAAATCAGTATTCATTAATTTTTACTGATTACTGAAATTATTTTCGGTAATCAGTAAAATTTACTGAATACTGAAATCATTTTTCAGTAATCAGTAAATTTTACTGATTACTGAAAAAAATTTCAGTATTCAGTAAATTTTACTGTTATCAGTAAAATTTACTGAAATCATTTTTCAGTAATTGGTAAATTTTACTGACTACTGAAAAACATTTCAGTATTCAGTAAATTTTACTGATTACTAAAAAAAATTCCAGTAATCAGTAAATTTTACTGACTACTGAAAAAAAAATTCAGTATTCAGTAAATTTTACTGATTACTGAAAAATGATTTCAGTATTCAGTAAATTTTACTGATTACCGAAAATAATTTCAGAAATCAGTAAATTTTACTGAATACTGAAAAAAATCAGTAATACTGATTATCGAATGCAGTATCCGGTGGTTTTGATTATATCAGTACATTCTACTGATTACTGAAATTTTTCTTCAGTAATCAGTAAAATTTACTGAATACCGAAAAAAGTTTTCAGTATTCAGTAAAATTTTCTGAATACTGATTTATTTTTTCAGTAATCAGTAAAATTTACTGAATACTGATTTTTTGTTTCAGTAATCAGTAAACATTTACTGATTACTGAAACGCTTACTGCAGTAAAAAAGTAATGGAGTATGCCCATGTATGAGTCAAAGTCGAGTCAAAATTAAATTTTTCCGGCAAGACATTTCTTAAAATTTTGAAACAAAAAATAGTTATTCGGAACTAAATCTGAAGGATATGGTAGATGGGAGGGTAATTTGTAGCCTAATATAGAGTCCTCATTATATTTTACGAGTTAAGCTTTTGTTTGAGTTGTATTTTTTTCTCAATAGTTCATTGATTGGGCACAATATGTATACCCTTCACCAACATAGGTTTGTGGGTTTGTGCTGATGTTTGTAACGCATAGAAATTTTTGAAAAATTTCCTATAAAAAGTAAATTTTTGAAAAATTTCCTATAAAAAGTAAATTTTTGAAAATTTTTCTATAAAAAGTAAATTTTTATAAAAATTTCCTACAAAAAGTAAATTTTTTAAAAATTTCCTATAAAAAGTAAATTTTTGAAAAAATTCCAATAAAAAGTAAATTTTTGAAAAAATTCCTATAAAAAGTAAATTTTTGAAAAATTTCCTATAAAAAGGAAATTTTTTGAAAAATTTCCTATAAAAAGTAAATTTTTGAAAAATTTCCTATAAAAAGTAAATTTTTAAAAAATTTCCTATAAAAAGAAAATTTTTGAAAAATTTTATATAAAAAGTAATTTTTTGAAAAATTTCCTATAAAAAGTAAATTTTTGAAAAATTTCCTATAAAAAGTAAATTTTTATAAAAATTTCCTACAAAAAGTAAATTTTTATAAAAATTTCCTACAAAAAGTAAATTTTTTAAAAATTTCCTATAAAAAGTAAATTTTTGAAAAATTTTCTATAAAAAGTAAATTTTTGATAACTTTCCTATAAAAAGTAAATTTTTTAAAAATTTCTTATAAAAAGTAAATTTTTGAAAAATTTCCTTTAAAAAGTTTTTTGAAATTAAAAATTTTCATTTTGTTTTAATGAAAAATATATATATGAAAGTGGTTTCAAAATAAAAATTTGTATCAAATCGTTAACTACAAAATGTTTGACTGTCAATATTTAAGAAAGTTTTGTAAATTTAAAATTTATTATTTTTCTCATAGTAAGGTCCACAATTGTAGAACCTTTCCCCGTCATTAACTCAAATTTTTTGGAATGTGGACTTATTCCACTTTCAAAATAAAGTCTACATATGTAAAGTAGTTGCTTTTTTAGTACTTATCAATTATTCTTTGGCACCCTTTCAGTTAAAAACTTTAAAATACTAATTTTTAACTTATGTTGAAAGTCGATCATACACCAAATCATCCTAATACATCCCTTTATGGTATAAGTCAAAAAGTACCACTGCTAGAGTGTAGGTAGTAAAATCTGGGGTCAAATTACCGCATACGATATCGATCGAAAACTCAGACTTTTAATATTAATTTAATATTAATTAATATTAATTAATTTAATATTGTGAAGTATACTTTAGGGATGTTCAAAGTTACTTCAATAAAAAAGTTTATTGAAATTTGGAATCCATTTTGATTCGTTTTTAAAAATATATATTGTTCAATTAAAACTCTTTTACTACTGTTCATCTTCTGGCAAATAACTTCAAAAAAATATAGTAACTGTGCATCTCTTAAATAATTTTGATTATCCTTAAAGTATGCTATACAAATGTTTTGAAAATATCTAAGATTTTGATCGATATCGAATGCCGTAATTTGACCCCTGGTATGTCCGACTTGATGTTAAATATTACTATACGATAATCTAAAAGCTATTATATGCTTATTATATCCGAAGATAGCAAACATCGTATAGCATTATTGGTCTTACGTTGGCTTATTTGGTTTACTTTATAGAGCAACTGTGACCTTTTTAGCTCCGACTGTGATGTGAAGCTTGAATTAAAGCTTTTAAACAGTAACGCTCCAAGGTACTTGAATAGTGCGAAAATAAATGAAAAGGCGAAAATAAATGTCAGTGCCACCAAAGGCGAGATTCAGTGAACAGAACTTTTTCAGTTTTGTAAATTTATTTGGAAACTTGATATGCACTTTAACTATTTAAACGTTTCCATTAAACCATAACTTTAAATTGCCTTTACAATTGATTAAATTATTTAGACTTTAGCTAGCAATTAATAAGTTAAAATTATATTAAAATAATTAAATTTAAAACCAACTCTGTATTATAAAACTCTTAAGTACTCTAGAATCATAACTAAAAAATCATTTAAACAAACTAATTATGTATTAAATAAAACTGTAAAAATTATTCTTAATTATTTCTAAGACATTTACAAATTTTCATTATAATCAAAACTAAATTAAACAACAAAGAAAACCTAAAAAAAATTAAACTTTTTATTTAATATTTAAGTAAACGAGTTCTCATATTTATACCTAAATTCAAAACATTTGAAAAATCTCAAAAAAAAAACTCTAAAAACGTTATTAGTTTAATTTCCTAAAAAGTAGTTAAAATAATTTTCAAAAATATTGTAAATTTAACTATTGTATTAAGTTAGTATTTATGTCCACTTTAAAATGGACAATAAAATTAAAGAAAAAATCATTTAAAAAAAACTACAAACTAAATTATTAATAATAAATTTAACTACAATATAGCAAAATTACCACAAAATAACGATGATAATTATAACAAAACAACTTCATCAATATGTATTTATAAAATAGTGTAATTAATTTAACTAACAAATAAAACCAACAACAAAAAAATAGTAAAATTAACTAAAATTTAAAAAAACCAACTAAAATCTCATTGAATGAAAAAAAATGAACTTCAAAGATTAAAAAACAAAAACAAACGTAAAATCATATAAAAACTATAAAAATACAAAAATTAAATAAATATAAAATTATATTTCAAAGAATTTTTTAAATGTTTCTAAAATTGGTTCAATGAAAAGGGAATTGGTAAGTATGTTTAAGAAAAAGGTCTAGAATTCTAAAATTCTAGCATTAGAAAGGCAAAAGCAAACAATAAGACATAGGTTTAGAAATATACTAAGACATGGACTAAGACGTAGTTATATAAAAAAATTTTATAGCAAATTTTTCGATATGAAAATTTTAATATAGAAAATTTTTCAAATATTTGTATAAAAAACTTTTTCTATACAAGAATTTTCGATATAAAAAATTTTATATAGCTAAGTTTTCGATATGAACATTTTTTTATAGAAAATTTTTCGACATAAAAATTTTGGTATTAAAAATTTTTCGATATCAAATTTTAGTCAATATGAACATTTTTTTATACAAAATATTTCTGTATAAAAATTTTTCTGTAGAAGATATTATTTTCATATTAAAATTTTTCGATTCAAATTTTCTCTATAACAAATTTTTTCTATAACAAATTTTTTGATATAGAAAATTTTTCATAAAAATTTTTTTTTTTTTTAAATTTGTTGAAATCAACACGATGACGATGACTAAGACATAGACTAAGACATAGACTAAGATATAGACTAAGACATAGACTAAGACATAGATTAAGACGTAGACTAAGACATAGACTAAGACATAGACTAAGACATAGACTAAGACATAGACTAAGACATAGACTAAGACATAGACTAAGACATAGACTAAGACATAGACTAAGACATAGACTAAGACATAGACTAAGACATAGACTAAGACATAGACTAAGACATAGACTAAGACATAGACTAAGACATAGACTAAGACATAGACTAAGACATAGACTAAGACATAGACTAAGACATAGACTAAGACATAGACTAAGACATAGACTAAGACATAGACTAAGACATAGACTAAGACATAGACTAAGACATAGACTAAGACATAGACTAAGACATAGACTAAGACATAGACTAAGACATAGACTAAGACATAGACTAAGACATAGACTAAGACATAGACTAAGACATAGACTAAGACATAGACTAAGACATAGACTAAGACATAGACTAAGACATAGACTAAGACATAGACTAAGACATAGACTAAGACATAGACTAAGACATAGACTAAGACATAGACTAAGACATAGACTAAGACATAGACTAAGACATAGACTAAGACATAGACTAAGACATAGACTAAGACATAGACTAAGACATAGACTAATACATAGACTAAGACATAGACTAAGACATAGACTAAGACATAGACTAAGACATAGACTAAGACATAGACTAAGACATAGACTAAGACATAGACTAAGACATAGACTAAGACATAGACTAAGACATAGACTAAGACATAGACTAAGACATAGACTAAGACATAGACTAAGACATAGACTAAGACATAGACTAAGACATAGACTAAGACATAGACTAAGACATAGACTAAGACATAGACTTAGACATAGACTAAGACATAGACTAAGACATAGACTAAGACATAGACTAAGACATAGACTAAGACATAGACTAATACATAGACTAAGACATAGACTAAGACATAGACTAAGACATAGACTAAGACATAGACTAAGACATAGACTAAGACATAGACTAAGACATAGACTAAGACATAGACTAAGACATAGACTAAGACATAGACTAAGACATAGACTAAGACATAGACTAATACATAGACTAAGACATAGACTAAGACATAGACTAAGACATAGACTAAGACATAGACTAAGACATAGACTAAGACATAGACTAAGACATAGACTAAGACATAGACTAAGACATAGACTAAGACATAGACTAAGACATAGACTAAGACATAGACTAAGACATAGACTAAGACATAGACTAAGACATAGACTAAGACATAGACTAAGACATAGACTAAGACATAGACTAAGACATAGACTAAGACATAGACTAAGACATAGACTAAGACATAGACTAAGACATAGACTAAGACATAGACTAAGACATAGACTAAGACATAGACTAAGACATAGACTAAGACATAGACTAAGACATAGACTAAAACATAGACTAAGACATAGACTAAAACATAAACTAAGACATAGATTAAGACATAGACTAAGACATAGACTAAGACATAGACTAAGAATGACTATGGAGATCGAACCGCTCTACTCAAAATAATTATAAATGTTCGATCTTAATGGATTAATATTCTTTATTAATTGTTGTTATATTTATCGATCGATCATTATATCTTTAATTAGTGTGTCATAATATTTAGTCTGAATAAATAAACAACATGTATATTAAATATTATTTTTACCTCTTAGCCGGAAACGTCGGTTTTTAATTAGTTTAACAAAAAAAAATTAAAAATACTGTTATACAAAGAATATTTAAAACCCTACAACTTCACTTAAAATGCATGTTATTTAATTATCTTTTTTATATTTTGTAAAAAATATCTTTAAACATTTTAAAGGAATTTATTGGAAATAAATTCGAAAAGAGTTTTGGCTTTATTACAAATGATGACAGACTCTCCCAGCACATTGACATAGGAATTATTTAAATTTCGAAGAAAGTTTATTGCATAGTTTAAGGAGGCTCGAAAAATTTGTATTGTAATTAGGAAAAATGGAACACGTTTTACTTATATCAATTGCATCGAACCTCCTGAAGGTATGCTACATCATTTTCAACGAAATCTTATTATTATTATACGTTCGAATAAAATGAAGAAATTTTTCTTCTAATATATACATATGTATAGATCGGAATTTGTTGAAACACTTTAAGGATCTTAAACTTATTTTGTTATATAGCATTAATGTGAGAAGGGTGACACAAATTCGAATAATATACCTATATAGCTTTTTAATACAAGCAAGTTTATTTACCACACGTTTCTTTAACAAACAAAATATCGAAATATTTTGAAACTTCATTCAAATTTTTCGCTATAAAATTCAATAAAGTTCAAGCAATTGCTTTAATTTTTAAGTGCTTGATCGCTTGGCAACCGGAGAGAATATATAAAATTTTTATTGTGAAAAAAGTAAACGAAAAATGAAATATGTCAAGGAAATATACACAAATATCACGTTTGGGATAAGAAGCTGACAAAAATAAAAGAATGACGGAAAAAGGGTGAGATGGAATATAAATCAAATCAATGATCACGAAAAATTTTGGGTAAATCTATTATAGTGTTTGAAAAATGCAATGTTTATATAAAAACGTAGAACATTTTTCTATATGAAAATTTTTCTGTATAAAAATTTTTTGATATGAAATTTTTCTATATGAAAATTTTTTAACAATATTGAAAATTATGATTTTTTTTTTTATAAAATTTTTCTATTGAAAATTTTTAGATATAAAATTTAAAATTTTTCTATTTTTAAAATTTTTCTATAGAAAATTTTTCTTCAGAAAATATTTCGATATGAATAATTTTCGCAATGAAAAAAATTTGAAATAATATTTGTTGATATAAAATTGTTGTAAAGAAAGGCTTTTTGATATAAAAAAATTTCTAAACAAAGTTTTTTAATATAAAAATTTTTCTATACATAATTTTTCAATAAGAAAATTTTTCTGTACAAAATATTTCGACATTAAAATAAATCTTTAAAAAATTTTTCGATATAAACATTTTTCTAAACAAAGTTTTTTCGATATGAAAATAGTTCTATAAATATTTTCCGTATAAAAATTTTTAATACAAAATGTTTCGATATGAAAATTTTTAATACAAAATTTTTCGATATGAAAATTTTTATATAACAAATTTTTCGCTATGAAAATTTTTCAATATAAAAATTTTTCTATGACAAATTTTTTCATATAAAAGTGTTTTATTCAAAATTTTTCTAAAAAAAATTTTTTGGTATGAAAAATTTTCTATACAAAATTTTTCGATATGAAAAATTTCGATAAAGTGAAAATTTTTCTATAGAAAATTTTTCGATATGAAATTTTTTCTATAGAAAATTCTTCGATATGAAAATTTTTCTATTATTTTTTCCATAGAAAATTTTTTGAATTAAAAATTTTTGATACAAAATATTTTGCTATGAAAATTTTTTATAACAAATTTCTCGATATGAAAATTTTTCCATAACAAATTGTTCGATATAAAAATTTTTCTACAAAAAAAATTTCGATCTAAAAGTTTTACTATAACAAATTTTTCGATATGAAAATTTTTCTATAGACAATTTTTCGATATGAAAATTTTTCTTTAGAAAATTTGTCTATTTGAAAATTTTTCTATAGAAAATTTTTCGATATGCACTTTTTCTACAGAAAATTTTTCTATAGAAAATTTTTCTATAGAAAATTTTTCTATAGAAATTTTTTCGATATGAAAATTTTTCTATAAAAAATTTTTCGATATGAAAATTTTTCTATAGAAAATTTTTCGATATGAAAATTTTTCTATAGAAAATTTTTCGATATGAAGATTTTTCTATAGAAAATTTTTCGATATGAAAATTTTTCTATAGAAAATTTTTCGATATGAAAATTTTTCTATAGAAAATTTTTCGATATGAAAATTTTTCTATAGAAATTTTTTCGATATGAAAATTTTTTTATAGAAAATTTTTCGATATGAAAATTTTTCTATAGAAAATTTTTCGATATGAAAATTTTTCTATAGAAAATTTTTCGATATGAAAATTTTTCTATAGAAATTTTTTCGATATGAAAATTTTTTTATAGAAAATTTTTCGATATGAAAATTTTTCTATAGAAAATTTTTCGATATGAAAATTTTTCTATAGAAAATTTTTCGATATGAAAATTTTTCTATAGAAAATTTTTCGATATGAAAATTTTTCTATAGAAAATTTTTCGAAATGAAAATTTTTCTATAGAAAATTTTTCGATATGAAAATTTTTCTATAGAAAATTTTTCGATATGAAAATTTTTCTATAGAAAATTTTTCGATATGAAAATTTTTCTATAGAAAATTTTTCGATATGAAAATTTTTCTATAGAAAATTTTTCTATAGAAAATTTTTCGATATGAAGATTTTTCTATAGAAAATTTTTCGATATGAAGATTTTTCTATAGAAAATTTTTCGATATGAAAATTTTTCTATAGAAAATTTTTCGATATGAAAATTTTTCTATAGAAAATTTTTCGATATGAAAATTTTTCTATAGAAAATTTTTCGATATGAAAATTTTTCTATAGAAATTTTTTCGATATGAAAATTTTTTTATAGAAAATTTTTCGATATGAAAATTTTTCTATAGAAAATTTTTCGATATGAAAATTTTTCTATAGAAAATTTTTCGATATGAAAATTTTTCTATAGAAAATTTTTCGATATGAAAATTTTTCTATAGAAAATTTTTCGATATGAAAATTTTTCTATAGAAAATTTTTCGATATGAAAATTTTTCTATAGAAAATTTTTCGATATGAAAATTTTTCTATAGAAAATTTTCGATATGAAAATTTTTCTATAGAAAATTTTCTGATATGAAATTTTTTCTATTGAAAATTTTTCTATAACAAATTTTTCGATATGAAAATTTTTCTATAGAAAATTTTTCGATATGAAGATTTTTTTTAGAAAATTTTTCGATATAAAAATTTTCCGATAAAAAACATTTTTTTATAACAAATTTTTCTATAGAAAATTTTTCGATATGAAAATTTTTCTATAGAAAATTTTTCGATATGAAAATTTTTCTATAGAAAATTTTTCAATATGAAAATTTTTCAATATAAAAAATTTTCTTTAGAAAATTTTTTGATATGTAAATTTTTCTATAGAAAATTTTTTGATATGTAAATTTTTTTATAGAAAAATTTTCGAAATGAAAAATATTCTTTAGAAAATTTTTCGATACATAAAATTTGAATATTTTTCGATATGAACATTTTTCTATAGAAAATTTTTCGATATGATTTCTTTAGAAAATTTTTCAATATGAATATTTTTCTATAGAAAATTTTTTAATATGAAAATTTTTCTATAGAAAATTTTTAGATATAAAAAATTTTCCATAGAAAATTTTTCGATATAAAAAATTTTCTGTAGATATTTTTTCGATACAAAAATATTTCGGTAAGAAAATTTTTCTATAGAAAATTTTTCGATATGAAAATTTGTCGATATGAAGATTTTTCTATACAAACTCTTTTACAAACTTTTTCAATAAATTTTTCGGTACAAAGCTTTTCTATAGAAAACATCTTTTTATTTGAACTGAAAAAATTTAAAATTTTGTATATGAAATTTTTTTAATGTAAAAATTGTTTATAGACATTTTTTTGATATAAAAATTTTTCTATAGAAAATTTTTGATATAAATTTTTTTTTATAAATTGTTTTTTGATATAAAAATTTTTCTATTCAAAATTTGTTAATATTTAATTTTCTTAAGAATTTTTACATAAGTGTATTGCACTAACATTCCAATTTTGAACAATTATTTGTTATTGTTATAACAAGTTTTTGATAGAACAACAAAATTTTGAAACGAACAAAAGTTCCTCCATTATCAGGAAGAGTATCACTGTAAAAAACTCTGAATGTATCCTACTTGAGAGATAAAATAAATACGAATTATAGAGTCCATGCAAAATATCGATAAGATGCAACGATAATTGTGTAAGCAAAATTAAATATAAATTTTGAAAATGATTTTGCAGAATCTGAGATTTCTATTTACTTAGTCCTATTAAGCTCATATCCCACAAATTATTGGTTTTCTCGCAAAAAGTGAAAGTAAGTTAGAGTGAAACTACTTGGTAACCCTTAAAGTTTTCACTGTCAAGGTCACAATGCGAGTAGACATGACTGAAAACTAAATAGTGGAGGAAACGTATTCAACTGCCAACATTCATTTTATAAAGAATAAAAGAGAAAGAAAATACAAACAGAACTGAAAATAAGTTAAAGTAGTCGGCAGATATCTTAATTAAATACAAAAAATGATTTTTCTCAATTTAAAATTAAACAAATATGCATAAATAATTCACGTGATATAAAAACCTGAGTATTTAAATACAAGAAATTAAAAAAACATACTCTGTTTGAAGAACAAATAGCTATAATTAAACAAATTAAATTAACACAAAACAAAATAAAACTAATTTATAACATAACAGTCAATAGATGCAAGTTCTTAAGAAACCAATCCCAACTGTAAGTCTATGTCAGCATGAACTGGTGTTTAAAGAAATTATTGATTTTTTACCAAAAATATAAAGAGTGAAAGTAAAAAATAATAAAATACTTTTATTGAAAAGCTCCAAGAATTGTGCGCATAACACAAATGAGTTGCCAAGTTCCCGAGAAAATAAAAAAAATACCCAATTTATTGTTTAAAACAAGTGGCAGCATGTGTCTAGAAACACACAAACAATTGCCTTTAAAAACTCTCATACAAAAGGCAAATGCAGAAAAACTGTTGCATACCATTAGGATGTATGAAAAAACTAACTGAACTCTAAAGATAAACATAGTTTATTCAACAAGGGAGTTTAAGTTAAAGCATACTTGTAGGCATAAAAAAATCCGAAAGAGTGAAAATACAAACAAAAATTTACTATACACTTAAATATCATAGAGATTTTTCGTTCTTTTTTCTGTTTTTGTTTATGAAAACTAAAACAAGCATTATTAATTTGATTTAACAAACTTTTAGCAAAAAATTTACAAAATGAAAAATATTCTGAAAAAAGAATTTAAAACAACAAAGTTGTTGAACTTTTTTTCACAATAAATTCGTTTTACGTTTATGAAGAGATTTAAAATTCTATGGACTTATGCCAAAAGGCAGTAAGTCGAGAAAAGAAAAGAAACTAAGACAGTCCTATTTTGTTTATTTAAAATTTTTTTAAAGAAAAATTAGTTTATATACACAAATTTTATAATTTTTTTTATAGAAAAAACTTTTATAAGCAAATTTTTCTATAAAAAAAAGTGTTTTACATAAAGTGTTATATACAAATTTTCCTATAAAAAATTTTGCGATACAAAAATCTGTTATACACAAAATTTATATTAAAGAAGAAGAGAATTTATTATACACAAATTTTTTAGAGAAAAATCTATTATACACAATTTTTATATAGAAAAAAACTATTATATTTAAACGTTTCTATAGAAAAATCTGTTCTACACAAATTTTTCTATAGAAAAATGTGTTATACACAATTTTTTCTTTAGAAAAATGTGTTATACACAAATTTTTCTATAAAAAAATGTCTTATACACAAATTTGTCTATAGAAAAATGTGTTATACACAAAATGTGTTATACACAAATTTTCTATAGAAAAATGTGTTATACACAAATTTTTCTATAGAAAAATGTGTTATTAAAAAATTTTTCTATAGAAAAATGTGTTATACACAAATTTTTCTATAGAAAAATCTGTTATACACAAATTTTTCTATAAGAAAATCTGTTATACACAAATTTTTCTATAGACAAATCTGTTATACACAAATTTTTCTATAGAAAAATCTGTTATACACAAATTTTTCTATAGAAAAATTTGTTATACACAAATTTTTCTATAGAAAAATCTGTAATACAAAAATTTTTCTATAGAAAAATCTGTAATACAAAAATCTTTCTATAGAAAAATCTGTAATACAAAAATTTTTCTATAGAAAAATCAGTTACACACATTTTTCTTCTACAGAAAAATCTGTTATACACAAGTTTTTCTATAGAAAAATCTGTTATACACAAATTTTTCTTTATAAAAATCTGTTATACACAAATTTTTCTATAGAAAAATCTGTTATACACAAATTTTTCTATAGAAAACTTAGTTATACATACATTTTTCTATAGAAAAATCTGTTATATACATTTTTTTCTAAAGAAAAATCTGTTATACACAAATTTTTCTATAGAAAAATCTGTTATACACAAATTTTTCTATAGAAAAATCTGTTATACACAAATTTTTCTATAGAAAATTCTGTTATACACAAATTTTTCTATAGAAAAATCTGTTATACACAAATTTTTCTATAGAAAAATCTGTTATACACAAATTTTTCTATAGAAAAATGTGTTATACACAAATTTTTCTATAGAAAAATCTGTTATACACAAATTTTTCTATAGAAAAATCTGTTATACACAAATTTTTCCATAGAAAAATCTGTTATACACAAATTTTTCTATAGAAAAAATTGTTATACACAAATTTTTCTATAGAAAAATCTGTAATACAAAAATTTTTCTATAGAAAAATCTGTAATACAAAAATCTTTCTATAGAAAAATCTGTAATACAAAAATTTTTCTATAGAAAAATCAGTTACACACATTTTTCTTCTACAGAAAAATCTGTTATACACAAGTTTTTCTATAGAAAAATCTGTTATACACAAATTTTTCTTTATAAAAATCTGTTATACACAAATTTTTCTATAGAAAAATCTGTTATACACAAATTTTTCTATAGAAAACTCAGTTATACATACATTTTTCTATAGAAAAATCTGTTATATACATTTTTTTCTAAAGAAAAATCTGTTATACACAAATTTTTCTATAGAAAAATCTGTTATACACAAATTTTTCTATAGAAAAATCTGTTATACACAAATTTTTCTATAGAAAATTCTGTTATACACAAATTTTTCTATAGAAAAATCTGTTATACACAAATTTTTCTATAGAAAAATGTGTTATACACAAATTTTTCCACAGAAAAATCTGTTACACACAAACTTTTCTATAGAAAAATGTGTTATACACAAATTTTTCTATAGAAAAATCTGTTATATACAATTTTTTCTAAAGAAAAATTTGTTATACACAAATTTTTCTATAGAAAAATCTGTAATACAAAAATTTTTCTATAGAAAAATCTGTAATACAAAAATCTTTCTATAGAAAAATCTGTAATACAAAAATTTTTCTATAGAAAAATCAGTTACACACATTTTTCTTCTACAGAAAAGTCTGTTATACACAAGTTTTTCTGTAGAAAAATCTGTTATACACAAATTTTTCTTTATAAAAATCTGTTATACACAAATTTTTCTATAGAAAAATCTGTTATACACAAATTTTTCTATAGAAAACTCAGTTATACACAAATTTTTCTATAGAAAAATCTGTTATATACATTTTTTTCTAAAGAAAAATCTGTTATACACAAATTTTTCTACAGAAAAATCTGTTATACACAAATTTTTCTATAGAAAAATCTGTTATACACAAATTTTTCTATAGAAAAATCTGTTATACACAAATTTTTCTATAGAAAAATCTGTTATACACAAATTTTTCTATAGAAAAATCTGTTATACACAAATTTTTCTATAGAAAAATCTGTTATACACAAATTTTTCTATAGAAAAATCTGTTATACACAAATTTTTCTATAGAAAAATCTGTTATACACAAATTTTTCTATAGAAAAATCTGTTATACACAAATTTTTCTATAGAAAAATGTGTTATACACAAATTTTTCCACAGAAAAATCTGTTATACACAAATTTTTCTATAGAAAAATGTGTTATACACAAATTTTTCTATAGAAAAATCTGTTATATACAATTTTTTCTAAAGAAAAATCTGTTATACAGAAATTTCTCTATAGAAAAATCTGTTATACACAAATTTTTCTTTGAAAAATCTGTTATATACAAATTTTTCTATAGAAAAATCTGTTATATACAAATTTTTCTATAGAAAAATCTGTTATATACAAATTTTTCTATAAAAAATCTGTTATACACAAATTTTTCTATAGAAACATCTGTTATACACAAATTTTTCTACAAAAAAATCTGTTACACACAAATTTTTCTATAGAATAATCTGTTATACACAAATTTTTCTAAAGAAAAATCTGTTGTATACAAATTTTTCTATAGAAAAATCTGTTATACACAAATTTTTCTATAGAAAAATCTGTTATACACAAATCTTTCTATAAAAAATCTGTTATACACAAATTTTTCTATAGAAACATCTGTTATACACAAATTTTTCTACAAAAAAATGTGTTATACACAAATTTTTCTATAGAATAATCTGTTATACACAAATTTTTCTAAAGAAAAATCTGTTATATACAAATTTTTCTGTAGAAAAATCAGTTTTACACAAATTTTTTTTAAGAAAAATCTGTTATACACAATTCTTTCTATATAAAAATCTGTTATAAACAAATTTTTCTATAGAAAATTTTTTCAAATAGAAAAATCTATTATACACGAATTTTTCTATTTTTCTATGCAAAAATTTTTCTATAGAAAATATTTTTTATACAAAATTTTTTGAAGAAAATTTTGTTCAACGAAATTTTTTTGATGGTCGTGAGTTCGACTAAAATTAATTGTACAACTAAAATTAATTTCTTTCAACGAAATTTTTTTTTATAAATTTGTATTAACGACTTAATCAACTTTGGCTTATGAACACAGAGCAATTTGCTTGCTACTGCTAGTTTTCTTTTTTAATTCACTCAAATTAAAGTTTACTTCGAACTAATTAAATCACACTTAAAATCTGTATTGATTTTGGCTCTGAACAACGTAAAAGTTTATGATAGAAGTTTATTTAAAGAGTTGGTAAGCAAAGTACAGTTTAAATGGATCATTATTAATCAATTTCAAACTTTTCAGTCATTAATTAAAACTTGCATAAATCTGGGATTTAAATACATAGCACACATGAATTATAGTAAAGAAGATAGTGCACAATGAGGAAAAACAAACCTATTTTGAAAATAAATCTAAAACTTCTTAGTGACTGCATAGACAGAAATCAAGTTTAGACATATGTGCATAGTAAAGCGTAGTCGTCTATTGACAGAAGAGGTCTTCCTAGAACACACTTAAAGGTAGAAAGACAAAGTAGTATAAATCTGTAATAAAATTAGCTTTAAAATCTGTTATTTTTATAACGAAAATATATCTATTTCTTCCACCCTTCAAAAAATTTCAATTCATTTCCAATAATTTCTTCATCTGCCCCATTGTGCATGAAACCCTAGGAGCATGAAACTCCAACAAGCAAAAATACGAGTAATTCTTAAAATCAAGTATTTGAAATGAATATGAAATTAAATTTTAATTGCGGTAAAAATTCTCTATTTTATTACCCTAAAAACATTTTAACAAATTTTCTTCGTATTAAAAAAGTATTTACTTAAATTCATCTTATAATGAAAGAAAAAAAAGCAAATTCCTTCATCCTTAAGGTGTGTGCCACATGTTTCAAGTACAAAACATTTCTGCTGCATTTGCATTCTATTAAAAATACAATGGAAATAATCCTTTTTATCTTAGAGACAGAGAGAGAGAGAGAGTGAAATGAAAAAGAACTAGAAATTAGCCCCAAAACCATTAGGCACACAGACACAAAAACTTAAAGAAAGACACAACTGCAACCCGTCCTGGCCCACAATATATTCATGAGCACTTGTTGGTTTTTTAAAAACGTGTTAGTTTGCAAATTGGGAATTTTATGCGAAATGTTTTCTAATTAGTTATAACCACAGGGGAAAACAACATCATCATCATCTTATTCATCGTAAGATTGCAAGTAGAATTTAAAGAAAAGAGAAGAGCCAATAGAATAAGTATAGAAATATCAAAGAATATGTTGGGCTATGACGACTGATAAATACCATACCCTAAAACTGCTATAGGAATCTTTTCTATAGATACACAAATTTTTATTTAGAAAAAACTGTCATACATAAAATTGTGTATAGTAAAAGCTTTTATAAGCTATTGAAATATTTATATAGCGAAAATTTTTATATCAAAAATTTTTCCATAGAAAAAATTTTATTTCAAATTTTTTCGATGCAAAAATTTTTATTTTGAAGATTTTTTTATAAAATAATTTTTATATCGAATATTTTTCTATTGAAAAAAATTTCTATAGAAAACTTATTATATCGAAAAAAATTCTATAGAAAAACTTTTATATCGAAAATTAAAAAAAAAATGTATATCGAACATTTTTAGAAAAAATTTTGTATCGAAAATTTTTAGAAAAATTTTTATATTAAAAATTCTTCCATAGAAAAATTCTTATTTAAAAAATTTTATATCGAAGATCTTTCTATAGGAAAATTTATATTGAGAAGATTTATCTATAGAAAAATGTTTATATCGAAAAATTTCTATTGCAAAATTTTAATATCGAAAATTTAAAAATATCGAAAATTTTTGTATTAAAAATTTGTCTGTAGAAAAATTTTTATATCAAAAATTTGTCTATATATAAGTTTTTGTATCGGAAATTTTTCTATAGGAAAATTTTCTATAGAAACATTTTTATATCGAAAAAATTTCGATAGAAAAATTTTCTATAGAAAAATATTTATATTCAAAAATTTTCTATAGAAAAATTTCTATATTTAAAAATTTTCTATATAAAAATTTTTAAATCGAAAAATTTCTATATCGAAAAATTTTCAATCGAAAAATTTTTATATCGAAAAATTTTCTGTAAAAAAATTTTTATATCCAAAAAATTCCGTAGAAAAATTTTTATATTTAAAAATTTTCTATAGAAAAAATTTAATATTGAAAAATTTTAAATAGAAGCATTTTTATGTCGAAAAATTTTCAATACAAAAATTTTTTAACGAAAAATTTTCAATAGAAAAATGTGTGTGGAGAAAAATTTTCAATAGAAAAATTTCTTAACGAAAAATTTTCTATAGAAAAATTTATATAAAAAATTTTCTAAAGAAAAATTTTGTATAGAAAAAAATGTATATCCAAAAATTTTCTATAGACAAATTTTTATGTCGAAAAATTTTAGCATCGAAAATTTTTTTATAGAAAAATTTTTAAATCATAAAGTTTTTTATAGAGAAATTTTTAGATCGAAAAATGTTTCTATAGATAAATTTCTATATCGAAAATTTTTCTAAAGAATAATTATCGCAAATTTTTAGAAAGAGTTTTATATCGAAACATTTTCTATAAAAAAATATTATATCGAAAGATTTTCTATTGAAAAATTTTCCAAAGAAAAACTTTTGTGTCGATAAATTTTCTATAGAAAAATTTTATAACGAAACATTTTTTAACGAAAAATTTTCTATTTATATCGATAAATTTTGTATTTATATCGACAAATTTTCTAAAGAAAAATTTTGTATAGGAAAAAATGTATATCGAAAAATGTCAAATTTTGTGTCGAAAAATTTTCTATTGAAAAATTTTTATATTGAAAAATTTTCTATAGAAAAATTTTTGTATCGAAAAACTTTCTATAGAAAAATTTTTGTATGTTTTGAAAAGTTTTCTATATAAAAATTTTAATATCGAAAAATTTTGCAGAGAAAAGATAATTATCGAAAAATTTTCTATACAAAAAAATTTTTATAGAAAAATGTATGTTGTAAAATGTTCTTTTTTTTATGTCTAAAATTTTCTATAGAAAAAAATTGATATGGAAAAATCTGCTACAGAAAAATTTTTATAACGAGAAATTGTCTATAAAAAAAATTCTACAGAAAATTTTTCTATAGAAAAATGCTTATATCGAAAAATTTTTGTATCCAAAAATTGTCTATAAATTAATTTTTATATCGAAAAATTTTCTATTGAACAATTTTTATATAGAAAAATTGTTATACTGAAAAATTTTCTATAGAAAAATTGTTTTACCAAAAAAGTTTCTATAGAAAATTTTTTTAACGACAAATGTTTTATAGAAAAATTTTAATATTAAAAAATTTTCGATAGAAAATTTTTATTTCGAAAAATTTTGTATTGAAACATTTTTATAACGAACAATTTTCTACAGAAAAATTTGTTTACCAAAAAAATTTCCAAAGAAAAACTTTGTATAGAAAAAATTTAGTATCGAAAAATGTTCTATAGTCAAATTTTAATGTCGAAAAATTTTCTATAGAAAAATTTTTAAATCGAAAAATTTTCTATAGAGAAATATTTAAGTCGAAAATTTTTTTAATCTAATATTTTTTTTATAGAAAAATTTTTAAATCAAAAAATTTTTCTATAGATAAATTTCTATATTGAAAATTTTTCTAAAGAATAATTATCGAACATTTTTAGAAAATTTTTTATAACGAAAATGTTTCTATAGGAAAATTTTTAGAAACATTTTTATATCGAAAATTTTTCTACAGGAAAATTTTAATATTGAAAATTTTTCTAAAGAAAAAATTGTATATTAAAAATTTTTCTATAGAAAAATTTAAATTTAAAATTTTAAGAACAAATTTTATATCGAAAAAATTTTGATAGAAAATTTTCGACCTAAAAATTTTTCTTTAGAAAAATTTAAGATATAAAAAATTTTCGATATAAAAGATTTGTATATTAAAAAAAAATTTTCTAAAAATTTTCGATATAACAATTTTTCTATAAATTTTTATATTAAAAATTTTCTATAGAAAAATTTTTATATCGAAAATTTTCTATAGAAAAATTTTGAAATCAAAAAATTTTTTATAGAAAAATATTTATATCGAAAAACTTTCTATAGAAAATTTTCTATAAAAAAATTTTTATATCGAAAGATTTTCTACAGAAAATTTTTATATCGAAAGATTTTCTACAGAAAATTTTTATTTCGAAATATTTTCTATAAAAAAATTTTTGTATCGAAAAATTGTCTATAGAAAAATTTTTATATCGAAAAATTGTCTATAGAAAAATGTTTATATCGAAAATTTTTTTATAGAAAAATTTTTAAATAGAAAACTTTTCTATAGAAAAACTTTTATGTAGAAAAATGTTCAATAGCAAAATTTTTATATCGAAAGATTTTCTACAGAAAATTTTTATTTCGAAATATTTTCTATAAAAAAAATTTTGCATCGAAAAATTCTCTATAGAAAAATTTTTATATCGAAAAATTGTCTATAGAAAAATTTTTATATCGAAAAATTTTTTATAGAAAAATTTTTAAATAGAAAATTTTCTATAGAAAAACTTTTATGTAGAAAAATTTTCCATAGCAAAATTTTGTGCCTAAAAATTCTCTATAGAATAAATTTTTTGTCGAAAAATTTTTTATAGAAAAATTTTTTGTCGAAAAATTTTTTATAGAAAAATTTTTTGTCGAAAAATTTTTTATAGAAAAATTTTTTGTCGAAAAATTTTTTATAGAAAATTTTATATCTATAAAAAAATTTTCAGTCGAAAAATTTTGTATTGAAAAATTTTGCATTATATACTTTTTTAAGAAAAATATTATTTGGTATCATAAAAATATTATTGAAATTACTAAAAGTATGACAAACTAATAATTTCGACCATTACCTCCTTTGGTTACATTACCATGATCAAATACATACAAAAAAAAGTTATAAATTCATTTAAAGTAGATGCATATTTTAAGTTACTTACAAACCTGGTGTGATTGCTTCGCTTTTCTTTTGAGGTTTTATTAGAATTTAACTTCAAGGAATAAAGTTTTTGATTATTTAACAGAAAAATATGTTCATGCTGTTTTAAAGTAACTAGAGACAAATTGGGGAGAAAAATATTGCAAAGATTACAAATTTACTGTTTAAAAACATTTCACTAAAATCTAAAATACAATAAATTAACAAGTTTTTAAGAATTTTGGAGAAATTGCAATATTAATTAACAAATTTGGCCCAAGGAAATTTTCTGAAAATTAAAAGCTAATTTTAAATTGATATAGAAGTACATTATGCTTATGAATTATAGCTTCATTTTATTAGCCATAATAGGGATTTTACTGAATCCATCATCCCTGTTAATATACAAAAATATTTAAAACTATAATTCTTTTAGAGACTTAACTCATCAAATATCTCAAATTTCAAAAAATTTTCAACACTTCTTAATATTTGAATATTAACATCCAATTCACAGGTATTTAATTTTTTAACACCTTTAAACCTACAATAACTTCCGTTCTAAAATATTTATTTGTTCAAAAAAAATAAAAGTATATCTAACTAATTTGTAAATATCTATTTATTTCAAAACAAATCACGATTATCAAATCTGCCATGACTAAACTGCAATTATTTATGAATAATTCTAAATAAATCAAATACAAAAAAACCAAAAGAAAATATTAACAAAATTTATACGGCTCTTAGAAACAGCAGCGGCAGCAGCAGGAACTTTTGATTTTCAATGAAAAATGATTAAAGTTAATTAAGTGTAAATAATTGAAAGATGTTTCGTAGGAAAATTTACAAACAAAATTATTTATATAAGAAACGACGCATCGATGACGATAAAAACAACATCCAAATATACTTTTTTCCCCCAACCAAATTTCATGTTATTCCTTTTTATTCTAACAAGAAACAAATAAGTATCTACAGAACAAAGTCTAAAGTCTACTGAATATTGATAAAGTATTTGAAAGAATTTTCAAATAAATTACTTTAGAAAAACCATAATTCCTTTTAAAACAAACAAAAATATTTTCAATAAATTATTTTTAGAGTTTTGTTGTTTGTGAAGAAGAAATTTTACTTTTGAGTTGATTTTCAAAAATATCGATAAGTTAATGGAACAAAAGTAATTCATATATATTTTGTTGTACATGAAATGTTAATTTGAGATGAAGAATTTTAAAAAATCATTAAAATGAAATACTATTGAACTGTAATCATCTTTAATTTAATTTTTATCAAAAATGTTCTATAAAAAAAAAATTGTATCAAAAATTTTCCATAAAAAAAATTGGTCTTTCAAAAAATTTTATAAAAAAAATCGAAAATTTCCTATAAGATAATTTAAATATCGAAAATTTTCTATAAGAAAATTTTAATATCGAAAATTTTTTATAAGAAAATTTCAATATCGAATATTTTCTATGATCTTTAAAAAATTTCAATTTTTAAGAAAATTTTAATACCTAATATTTTCTTTAAGAAATTTTTAGTATTTATAATTTTCTATAAGAAAATTATAATATCTAAAATTTTTTATCAAAATTTTAATATCGAAGATTTTCAATTAAAATTTTGATATCGAAAATTTTCAATTAAAATTATTCTATATAAAGTTTTAATATCCTAAAATTTTTTATAAGAAAATTCCAATACCGAAAATTTTTGTACAAAAAATTTTCGATAAGAAAATTTTAATAGCGAATATTTTCTATGATCTTTAAATAATTAAAAATTTTAAGAAACTTTGAATAAATAATATTTTCTTTAAGAAATTTTTAGTACCGAAAATTTTCTAAAAGAAAATATTAATTTCAACAATTTTCTATAAGAAAATTTTAATTTCTAAAATTTTTTATAAGAAAATTTTCATTTCAAAAATTTTCTGAAAAAAAAAATATTTAATTTCGAAAATTTTCTATAACTTTAATATCGAAAATATTCTATACAAATTTTTATATTAAAGATTTTCTATAAAAATTTTAATATCGAAAATTTTTTTATATAAATTTTCATATCGAAAAATTTATTAAAAAAAGTTCATATCGAAAAATTTATAAAAAAAAAATTAATATCAAAAAATTTCTATAGAAATTTTAAAATGGAAAATTTTGTATAAAAATTTAAATATCGAAATTTATTAAGTAAATTTTTATTTCGAAATTTTTCTTTTAAAATTTTTATATCGAAAAATTTCTATAAAAATTTTAATATCTATCTTTTAGATTTTCTATGAAAAAATTTCTATGTCAAAATTTTAATTTAGATAATTTTCTAAAATAAAGTTTTTATATAGAAATTTTTAATAAGGAAAATTTTCTAAGAAAATTTTACTACCGAAAATTTTCTATAAGACAATTTTAATATCAAAAAATTTTTTATAAGAAAATTATAATATCAAAAATTTTCTATAAGAAAATTTTAAGATCGAAAATGTTGTACAATAAAATTTTTACATCGAAAATTTTCGGAAAAAAATTTTTTATATCCAACATTTTCTAAAGAAAAATTTTTTAAGAAGAAATTTTTTTATATTTGAAAATTTTTCTACACAAACATTTTTTAATCAAAAATTTTTGTACAGAAAAATTTTTAAATCGGAAAGTTTTCTACAGAAAAATTTTTAAATAGAAAAGTTTTCTACAGAAAAGTTTTTGACTCGAAAATTTTTCTTCAGAAAAATTTGTTTATCGACAATTTTTTAAAAGAAAAATTTTTATTTAGAAAAATTTTTATATCGAAAAATTTTCTATGGAAAAATTTTTGTCTTAAAATTTTTATGTCAAAAATTTTTCTAAAAAAATATTAATGTCGAAAAGTTTTCAATAGAAAAATTTGTATGTCAAAAAATTTTCAACAGAAAAATTTGTATGTCGAAAAATTTTCTATAGAAAACTTTTTATGTCGAAAAATTTTCTATAGAAAACTTGTTATGTCGAAAAATTTTGTATAGAAACATTTTCATGTCTAAAAATTTTCTATAGAAAAATTTTTATGTCGAATAATTTTCTATAGTAAAATTTTTATGTAGAAAAATTTTCTATAGAAAAATATTTATGTCGAAAAATTCTCTATTGAAAAATTTTTATGTCGAAAAATTTTCTATAGAAAAATGTCGAAAAGTTTTTTTATAGAAAAATTTGTATGTCGAAAAATTTTCTATGGAAAAATTTTTTGTGAAAAATTTTTCTTTAGAAAAATTTTTTGTGAAAAATTTTTCTATAGAAAAATTTTTATGTCGAAAAATTTTCTATAGAATAATATGTAATTCGAATAATTTTCTATAGTAACATTTTTATGTCGAACAATTTTCTATAAAAAAATTTTTATGTCGAAAAATTTTTCGGTAGAAAAATTTTTTATAGGAAAATTTTTGTGTCGAAGAAATTTTTACAGAAAAATTTGTATGTCGAAAAATTTTCTATAGAAAAATTTTGTATAAAAAAATTTTTATATCGTAAAATTTTCTATAAAAAAATTGTTATTTCAAAAAATATTCTATAAAACAATTTATATGTCAAAAAATTTTTTTATACAAATATTTTTATATCGAAAAATTTTCTATAGAAAAATTTGTATGTCGAAAAATTTCCTGTAAAAAAATGTTTATATCAAAAAATATTCCGTAAAAAAAAATTTGTATATCAAATAATTTTTTATAGAAAAATGTATATGTCGAAAAATTTTCTATAGAAATATTTTTATATCGAAAAACTTCTACAGAAAAATTTTTATTTCGAAAAATATTTTATACCTCAATTTTTCCGAAGATTTTTTTTAGAAAAATTTTTACAACGAAAAATTTTCTATAGAAAAATTTTTGTGTTGACAAATTTTATATATCAAAATTGTACACCTAAAGATTTTCTATGGAACAAATTTTTGTCCAAAAATTTTTTATAGAAAAATTTTATATCTAAAATTTTTATAAAAAAATTCTATATCGAAAAATTTTCTATAAAAAAATGTTTGATGAAAAAATTGTATATAGCAAAAATTGTTAATCAAAAACTTTCATATTGAATAAATTTTGAATTGCATAATTTTATATGAAAAATACAATTTGGTTTCAAAAAATGATTTTAGAAAGAAAATTTTCGTATCGAAATGTTTATTATAAATATTGTTATACCAAAAAGTTTCTATAAGCAAATTTTTATGTCAAAATTTTTCTGTAAGAAAAAAATTTTTTATATTAAAATCTTATTTCAGAAATACAATTTTTCTTAAACAAAATTTTTTATACAAATTTTTTTTTTTTAATGAAAAAAATTTTATATTTCTTTAAAACAATTTTTATATTTTTTCATGTCAAATATTTGCTATGTTTTTTTTTAAATTTCTGTAAAAAAAATTTAATACTAAATTTTTAAATAAAAGTTTTTTGATAAGAAACCAAACTGTTGTTTCTGGGAGCAAACTTTGATAGAAGAAAACATTCAAATGATTGCAGCAATCATGTCTAGTTACTGTTTTTTTGTTTGTTTAAGAGTTATACTAAATATATAAATAATAAATACAGGCTATACTGCAAAATATTATTTAAGATATGAATCTTCTGATGTAGGTATGTTTAAGATAAAAATTTCGCCTAAACAAAATCATATTCAAATTCCACAACTACACAAAATCATAGTAAAATTAAGAGAATAATGCCAAAAAATATTATACAAATTAGTGTGATGGTCAAGTCCAATGACGCTAAGATCTGCACACACTTAGCACATGTGAGTATATGACGTTTCTAATTAAATGAACAACACAAACAAAAAAAAACACAACACCAATTTATTTATAAATAAATTGCAATTAAAATATTCAACAAAAAAATCACATAAATTTTCTAGTTCTACGACTACGTTTGTTTACATTTTTTTGAGGTTTATGCTGTTGTTTATAAACGTCACGATCACCAACAGATACAAAATGACCACAAGTGCAAAATTAAAGAAAGACCCCGGAGAGTAGAAAAAATAAGACAAAATATAAATCAAGAGAGCCAAGAGAAATCAAAACAAATTCATAAAATATCTGATAAATACCGGCATAATGTTATTGGCCATTGCTACAACAAGTCCAATACATGCAGCAGTATTACAATCCACGATCGTTAAGATCTCTGAAAAAAGAAGATGATCATCATAATGATGTTGAGTTGATGTTTTTGACTATAGTCATGATCATTTTTGTAAACAAAAAATATATAAATCACTACAAATTAATCGAATCAGTTGAATATATTTAATTGTGTTTTCGATTAAGTATTGGAATTGAATCGATCGATTTGTAAAGCCGAAGATGAGTTGCTTTGCTCACTCATACTACGGACGATCGATTCGAAAACATATGCCTAGAATATAAGTGAGTGTCTGAGTATCTATGAGTTGAAATACAGAAAATAAACAACAAAAAAAATACAAATAAAGAAATTAAACTAACAGACCTTTAAAACTTTGAGGATAGTCGGATGTGTACCTTTGGATTAAACGGAACGCGTAGACGGTTTAAGATAAAGTTAAGCCAAACAAAAACAAAGAAAAATATTTAAATACGTTATAAAAAAAAACTAGTATAAAACATAATTAAAATAAATTCTTAAAAAAAGGTGAATAATTTTTTAATAAATTAAATAAAAATAATTTTAACAAAAGTTTTTAAAATTTTAAAAATATTAAAATTTTTTTATATTATATTTTTATATTGAAAAAAATAAAAAAGACAAAATATTTAAATTAACCCGTTATTGTTATAAATCGATTTTATGAACATATATTTCTATAAAAATGTGTTAAATCTACTTTTATTCTCGAAAAACGTGCTTCATTTTAGAAACGTTTAAAATTAGTGTAAATATTTGTATGTTATCAACAACAAAAAAATCCACATGCTACGAATAACAAAAACATTATGATTAAACATTATCATACCCCACATCTAGTCGTATTGTATAAATTAGTGTTTATATTAGAAGGCGATCAAACAAAGCTAGTCATTCTAGTCATTACTTTTTAAAATTCGAGTCGTACCCACCCTAATCAAATCGAGTAAAAATCTAGTTTTTAAAAGTTATGAGTATAAATTGACGTGGTAGTAAAAAACTATCAAAGAGAGAAATGTAGCCCTTACAAAGCCGCGAAAACCGATATATAAAATGTTATGATCGGATTTAAAATGGCGACACAGTGAACAAAATAGTAAAAGGGCGGTATTTGTAGGCGTGGTAAAAAAATAAAAAAATATTTTTTGAAATTGTTTTAACATTATCTTTAATCCTAGGGGGTGACTGGCATAACTTCTTTTTTAATGTACAACAGTTAAGATCAGGCGATTGAGTTTCGGGTTGACTGCATAAACATCATGTTGACAAAATTGGTTATGTTAATAAAATAGATCACCTAATATACGGTGGATTTATGCATATGTGTCTCACAGAAATATAACAAAGGTCTCGATAATTATCTATAATCACTTTTCAATTTAATCACACCCATCGATTTTAGAAAAAGTCAATATGACCTAAAAATCTGGGGCCTTACTATATAACTCGATTCGAAAGAAAACTTTTTTAATCAAAATTTGTTTTGTGCAAAAAAGTTACTGTGTAACAAATTACAACCAGGGACCGAAAATAATTGTTATTTTTGAAATTTTTATTGGAAATGTCGGAGGAAAAATGTATACCATTTTGATTGTCCTGAAGCAAATTTTTACTTTTATTTCAGCTCGAAAAAATAAAAGTTAAAAATAACTGTTATTATAAAATGCGGTGCTTTTGTACAAAAAAAAAATAATAGTAGTTTTTCAATTTTTATTTTTTCGAGCAAAAATAACTGTTTTTATAAAATGCAGTGCTTTTTTACAAAAAAAAAAAAACATAATAGTAGTTTTTTAATTTTTATTTTCTCGAGTAAAATTTACAGTTATTTTTGACTTTTTTCACAAACAGAAATAAAAGTTCTTTTGTTTTAACTTATGATGAATTTATAATATTTGAAAAAAAAAACATTTATTTCTGCTCGTAAAAATAAAAGTCAAAAATAACTGTTATTTTTGCTCAAAAAAAATAAAAGACAAGCAATAACTTGAAAAAATAACTGTTATTTTTGTCAAAAAAAAATTTAAGTCAAATAAGTAAAAACATTTATTTCGGCTTGAAATAATCAGAGTCAAAAAGAACTTTTATTTCTACTCGTAAAACTAAAAGTAAAACAAAAATTGTTATTTCCACCCGAAAAAGTAAAAAACATATTTTTCATTTTGGCTCGAAAAAATAAAAGTCAAAAATAACTATTATTTGGCTCGAAAAAATATAAGTGAAAAAATAACTTTTATTAAAGGTCATAAATCATAAATCGATTTTAGAATTTTACGATAAAAGTTATAGCAGTTACGGCCCCAGATCATAAATATATGTAGGATCAATTACTAATTAACTAAATACTTTCAGTATTCGTCTGATCTGATGAGTGCCAACTCGCTTTTGTCATGGTGGATAATGATTTATCTTTGTCAGTTGGTTTTTCTTATTTCTCGAAAGACTTCCGGGAAGCAGATAGTTGTTATACCTTTTATAATAATTTGTATAAAAGGTATAACCTTGTTACGATCATCTGCCTCAAAGAACTACAAGCCCGAATATATTCTGATATCTTCAGCTCGTATTAAAATATTCATATAGGTCATCACTGTTAACTTCTGGAATACTACGAGTAGATCAATGATTCATAACCAGTAACGATGTCATAAAAAGTGTTCCTAATGAAATAGGCATTTACTATTTTTGCCAAAAGATATCCATAGTGCAATAAATATTTATTTTTTGGTATCACGTTAACTTTTATGGATATATCAGATACTATTATTTTAAAACTCATTAATATTCAATTATTATTACGATCAACGTGGACTTCGAAAAAAAGTACAGGAAAATATGGAATTTGAAAGAAAAGGTGCAAGGATTACTGGTAAGGTAAAAGAAGTCGAGCAACACTTTCGAAGGGCGCTCGACACTTCAATCAAAAAAGCAGTTCGTAATGCGAAATGTCCTAATAGTTTTATACACAGAGCTAAAGGTTATGCCAGGCTGAAGACATACAAGGTTCAGAAGGTTTAGATTGCAATTCGATAGAGAACTTAGAAGCAAAAAATTTAAGACAGATTTTATGAAAAACAAGTAAGAAAGTGCTATAGTCGGTAAAGCCCGACCATACGATACCCTTCACCACTAAGGTCAAAGGAGTTTTTTTTCCTGTATAAAGACAAATATTTGCTAAATTTTGCCATCATACAAACATTTTCTTAAAACATATATTTAAGCTGTTTCCGTCATTTGGACTTATAAGAGCTAGGGTCAAATGTCTACCGATTATTTTTAAATTTGGCAAATCGATTAAAGTTTTTGCAAAAATTATCAACTCAAAATTCTTATTATCTTCAGATTTACGAGCGTTTTAGTGATTTTTGTCTCATTAAGTGCGTTTTGACTGAAGAGCTTGTATGGGAGCTATGGTCAAATGTGCACCGATTTCAACGAAATTTGGTACAGTGATTTTGGTTTAAAGAAAAAATATTGATATTTGTGGCCAATATATCAATTGCGGGAAGTGGGACCTATGGGAGGTACCATAAAAAATGGACCGATTTTGAGGAATTTCAATAGTCATCGTCCTACAATCAAAGAAATTATCTGTGCCAAATTTTATCGAATTATCTTTAGAATTGTGACCTGTAATTTGATTACAAGGTTTACAGCCGTCCAGCCTCGCTGACATCGCTTAATCGACTCAGAAAGTGATTTTATTAAATGGTGGGTCTAGACAAATATTTCTATGCGTAACATACATCAATATAGTGAATCTTAAATGTCATATATCATTTTAATTATCCTAAAGGTATACTATACTAATGTTTCTGAAATATCTAACATTTCAATCCATATCGATATCCACTGAGGTATGATTTATCTACTAGCAGACATTTCTCAACTTTCCTGCAAAGATGTTTATATTGCTGATGAACGGGGCAATGTTCAGGATGAGTTCCGGACAAAAATACAAACAAGATATTTGCAGTTGTGGCAAATTAAGCCAAGGCATGATAAACACTGACATGTATATAACGGAGTGCCTACAAAAACGACTTTTACCTTTTTTGAGATAGCATCTAGTGCATTCCACTATGAAAAAAGGGACTTGAGTGGTTTTCAAACAATAAATTCTAACTGTCCCGAACTACGGCCTGTGGAAAGGCTATTGTAAAAAAAAATGAAGATTGTGATGATTGTGTATTCTCCTATTACTTGTTTTGCTCGATCTTTTCACTTGCCGTTGGCATGTAGAGAAGAACAAGACTTTTTGGTTTGATGCTATTTTTAGAATAGTAACAATGTTAACAACAATTTTTCAATCAATTCTAAAGTTCGAATAATTAATTCCCAAATAAATAAAAGCAAAGGGCACGTTGCATTTACATACATTCATGTAATTTATGTTGTTAACATTGTTACTATTCTAAAAATAGCATCAAACCAAAAAGTCTTGTTCTTCTCTACATGCCAACGGCAAGTGAAAAGATCGAGCAAAACAAGTAATAGCAGAATACACAATCAATTAAACGAAGTGATGTTCGATCAAACTCAATGAGTTAAATTGATGATTATCTCTGCAATTTGACAACTCGACTGTGGTCGAGGGGGCTAAGTGCTGATGACGTCCTGTGGCGGGACAGAAATTGCAATCCACTGAGCCGCGTTCAAAAATAATTTTTTCAGTTTTTCTCCACAATTACTTTTCAAATTTTCAAAATTAATAATTTGAAAGTTAAATGAACTCAAGCCTGATTAAACCTAATTTTTCAAAAAAAAAAAAAAATTTGAAAAATTTTCTATAAAAATATTTTTAAAACAAGAAATTTTTAAAAAATTTCCTATGAACCAAAAATTTTTTGAAAAATTTCCTATAAACAAGAAATTTAAAAAAAAAATCCTATAAACAAGAAATTTTTGAAAATTTTTCTATAAAAAAGAAATTCTTAAAAAAAAATGTCTATAAATTTTGTTTTTTGAAAAAGTTCCTATAAACAAGAAATTTTTGAAAAATTTTATATACATTTAAAATTTTATATACATACCGCTGTACATCGATTTCTTGTAAAAAGTGAAAACTGTAAACTTTAAAGTTACCTCTTTAAAGTAGAACAAGTGCGATCGATCGATCCGCCGTTCCAAAGTAGAGAACAAAGTTTTGCCATTCAGATCTATTTAATTTGCGATAATCGCTTAATTTTTTTGCATGACTTCTGGGTCTGACGCCCCTTCTTCTGGTTCCTTGAGCGTTCTGATCAATTGCAGTACGAATGATATTGTAAGTAGGTTTTCGGCGGTATACATAAATTTGCGCATTGCATGTTTGTAAAGCAACTTAGTTCGTTGCTGACCACAAGTTTTTTCTACCTTAAACAAAATTTGTAGCGGTTACACAAATTCGCCTATTACCACTATTTTTTTCTTTTCTGCATTTCAATTTTCATGTATTAAAATGTCAACTTAAGTTTTTTCTAGCTTAAACAAAACTTGTAGCGGTAATACAAAATTCGTCTACTACCACTATTTTTTTCTTTTCTGCATTTCAATTTTCATGTATTAAAATGTCAACTTAAGTAAATACATTTTAAATATCGATTACAATAACAACAACAAAAAATTATAAACAAAAAAAATAGCTTTTAATGAATAATTGTAAAAGTGTTGCGGCGCAGAGTGAATGAATTATATAAAAACGCCATAAGTATTTGAAGAATTTTATTGAAAATATCAAGAGGAAAAAAACTTTTTGCTAAAATAAAACTCGCGTGACTGATAAGCAGCCACAGTCTGTCTATAGATGAATTATTATAAACTTCTGATGTAAAGGCAAAAAAATATAAGCTAATAAATAGTTGAAAAAAAAAAATAACATGTATAATTAAAAACGTTTTTAATTTATTAATGATTTTGTTGGGTTGTTTTTTTTTTTTTATTTACAAACTTTAATGTATACAAATTAGGGCTGTAAATTATTCGTTAAATAATCGTTCGATTAAGGGTTTTTGAATTTTTAAGCTGATAGGGATTTTAAAATTGATACTATGAAAACTAGGGTTTGCAAAAAACCGTGAAAATGAGAAACCGCGGTTTCGGTTTTAAAACACCCAAAACCGGCCGGTTTCGGTTCGGTTTTTTAAATAAAACTATTTCAGTTTAAATTTGTAGGAAAATTTAGATAACTTCATTAAAACATATTAGCTGTGTTCCAGAACTACCAATACTGTACAATATTGTACAAGTTTTGATCAGAAACTACAGGAAAGTGTTCCTGTACTGAAAAAAAAAATGACTTAATTGTAATTTCTGGTTAAAAATTGTACAATATTGTACAGTATTGGTATTTCTGGAACACAGCTATTATAATTTAATACTAAAGTGCAGGAAAATAATTAAGGTTTTTTAAATGTGAGGGATTTCTTAAATAAGTCTTGTTTCTTTTGGAGAAACTGCAAAGCACCTTTAGCGTGAATAGTATTTGCATCCGAGCGACAAATTGCTTCAATAGTAATTTTTACAAATAGCAACGATTTTAAAGAATTTACAATTTCAATGTCGATAGAATGAAGCAAATCTAAGGTCGACAGCATTTCTAAACTCTCATGAATACTTTGTTTTAGATGCAGAAATCTAACAGTAAACTTAATTCACGATTATGATGCTTTTAAACGCTTGTTTGTAAAATATAACGAGCTGGCGAATTTTTTAAATACCGAACAGTTTTTCTTACAGCCTCTATGTTCAAATGTATATGGGCAATCGGTTTTAAATGAGTCACAGTTTCATCGTCGCCCTCTTCAAAATTGATTTTCAGATACAAGTTTGATATTGGCTGCTGCTCCATCTATAGTACATACTACGATGTTTGTATTAAGTGAAATATTAAACTCCATTAGCCTTTGTCTAATGGTTTCTTGAAATTTCACGTTCCCAAAATACGGCCCAGGTTATAAAATATACCATGAGAATCGTGAATATTTACGTCTTCCCCTTACACCTGTCCATTCGTCCATTGTAAATACCTTTTGCTTGTTTCATTCTTCTGCTTTATTAAATAGACAAATTACGTGCAAATGTATGATAAGCCAATGTTATTTCTGAATAATACCAACAAAAAATTATGAAAAATAAATAGCTAAAACCGCGTTTTTTCCTACGGTTTTCGGTTTCGGTTTTGAGGCATAAAAAACCGAGGTTTCGGTTTCGGTTAAAACCGAACTGCAAACCCTAATGAAAACTAACCACAAATTTTAACATTGTATTTTAGAAAGATTTAGATAGAATTTCATTTCTTAAAAGTTAAAATTCTTTTTAAAATCTTTATCTAAGTCTAAGTTTATTTTTATATTTAAATCCGATATCGTAATCAATGAAGGGAAACATTGACACAATAGTACTTTGAGTCTATATAACGATAACCGTCTATCTGTCCGTGTATATGTTGGCCCACCTGACCCTACATCACATATAAATCACATTGACGTAAATGACTTAGGTCGATATAAATAGATACATACACATACATACACATACACTTATTTCTGAGTCGAGTTAACAATATTCGACTCTCTGTTGGTTCATATAATAATTCACAGTTCCCTTATTTCCCATATAATTTGCCTTAGATATACATAAATTTCAAGATAATGTAGGTCTGTAAAATTCAGAATTGATATGTATCTAGGCTCTTAGAAAACCTCAGCATTTTTTTAAAAGCAGGAAGTATTTTACCTCTGTGGTGTAGGGTACCTATTCCGATAATAGTAGTTTCTTACAAGCTATTTTCGTTTTAAATTAATTCAAACTATCTGTAATGGAAATTTTTAAAGCCAAAGCGATTAATCGCTTTTAATTTCTATTCGTTTGATAACTGTAAAGCAAATACAAATAATAAAAACTTAAATAAATAGAAATTGATTAAGGCAGTTTTTTTAATTTCTATTAGTCGTTTCAATATTGCTGCAAAATAGTTATTCCAATTTCAACAATTGGTGCAATTATGAATAATTTAGTAAAATACAGAAACAGAAAAAAAAAACAAGTAAGAAAATATTAACATTATTTAATAAATATAAATAGGGAATTAAAATGGAATAATTATGAAAATGTTTCATTATAAAAATGTTGCAAATAAAGAGAATTAATTATGATTTTTTTCATTTTTTATTTGCAAAACATGAAATTATGCCATTATTTATGTTTGATTGCAGTTGGTTTATTGCCACATAAATTGTGGTAAACAAAAAAAAAAATTAATGAAATTTTGGTTAAAATAAAAAAATCGTTGTTTATTAAATTTAAAAAAAAAAAAATTTCCTAATAAAAATTTTTCTATATAAAATTGTACTTTATAAAAATTTTTCTATAAAAATTTTTCTTTCAAAAAATTTTTGTATAAAAAATATAAAAAATTTTTTCTATTGAAAATATTTCTATAGAAAATTAACAATTTTTTTTTCTTCATTATAAAAATTTTTGTTTAAAAAATTGTTTGTTCTTGAAATTTTTCAATACAAAATTTTTGGTTATACAAATTTTTCTATTACAAAGTTTTGGTTATAAAAATTTTTCTATTAATAAGTTTTGGTTATAAAAATTTTTCTATGGAACTCATTTGTTATTAAAATTTGTATAGAAAAATTTTCTTCATAAAAATATAGAAAACTTTTCGTTAAAAAATATCAAAAATTTTTCATTATAAAACTTTTGGTTATAAAAATTTTTTGTACAAAAAATTTTTCATTAAAATTTAAATTTTTGGTTATACAATTTTTTTTTTACAGAAAACTTTTCATTATAAAAATTTTTGTATGTAAAAATTTTTGTATAGAAAATTTTTCTGTATGAAATTTTTTCTACAGAATATTTTTGACTAGATAGAAAAGTTTGTGTATTAAACGTTTTTCGTTATTTAACCTTATCGTAGAAAATTACAAAAATCTTTCGATAGAAAATTACAAAAATTTTTCTATAGAAAATTAGAAAAATTTTTCTATAGAAAATTAGAAAAATTTTTCTATAGAAAATTTTCTGTTACAAAAATTTTTCAATATGGAACATTTCGTTATAAAAATGTTTCTATAGACAATGTTTCGTTATAAAAATTTTTCTGTGCAAAAATTTTCGTTAAAAAAAAATTTATAGAAAATTTTTAGTTATACATTTTTTTTATTAAAAATTTGTAGTTACAAAAATGTTTATATAGAAAATTTTTCTTTAAAAAAATTTTATTATAGAAAATTTTTCGTTATAGAAATTTATTTATAGAAAATTTGTCATTTTAAAAATTTATTTATAGAAAATTTTTCGTTATAAAAATTTTTCAATAAAAAATTGCTGGTTCTAAAAGTTTTTCTATACAAAATTTTAGTTTTCAGAATAGTTTTCGTTAAAAAAATTTTTCTAAAGAAAATTTTACGTTAAAAAAATTTCTATATAGAAAATTTTTCATTAAAAAAATTTTTCTATAGAAAATTTTTCGTTAAAAAATTTTTCTATAGAAAATTTTTCGTTAAAACATTTTTCTATAGAAAATTTTTCGTTAAAAAATTTTTCTATAGAAAATTTTTCGTTAAAAAATTTTTCTAAAAAAATTTTATCAAAAAATTTTTCGTTAAAAAAATTTTCTATAAAAAAATGTTTCGTTGAAAAAATTTGTCTATATAAAATTTTTCGTTAAAAAAAATTTTTTCTACATAAAATTTTCTCTAAGAAACTTTTCTATCGAAAATTTTCATAGAAAATTTCTATAGAAAATTTTTCGTTAAAAAAATTTTTCTATAGAAAATTTTTCGTAAAAAAAAATTTTTCTATAGAAAATTTTTCGTTAAAAAAATTTTTCTATACAAAATTTTTCGTTAAAAAAATTTTTCTATAGAAAATTTTTCGTTAAAAAAAAATTTCTACAGAAAATTTTTCGTTAAAAAAAATTTTCTATAGAAAATTTTTCGTTAAAAAAATTTTTCTATAGAAAATTGTTCGTTAAAAAAATTTTTCTATAGAAAATTTTTCGTTAAAAATTTTTCTATAGAAATTTTCGTTAAAAAATTTTTTCTATAGAAATTTTTTCGCTAACAAAATTTTTTATTGAAAATTTTTCGTTAAAAAAATTTTTATAGAAAATTTTTCGTTAAAAATTTTTTCTATAGAAATTTTTTCGTTAAAAAATTTTTTTGTTAAAAATTTTTCGATCAAAAAACTTTTCTATAGAAAAGTTTTAGTAACTAAAACTAAAATTTAGTTACAATTATTTTTCTAAGAAAATTTTTCGTTAAAAAAATTGTTTTATAGAAAATTTTTCGTTACAAAGATTTTTCTATAGAAAATTTTTCGTTATAATGATTTTTCTATAGAAAATTTTTTTATAAAAAATTTTTCTTCAAAAAAGTTTATCTATACAAAAGTTTTCGTTTCAAAAAATTTGTCTATAGACAATTTTTCATTAGTTAAATTTTTTATAGAAAATTTGTCGTTAACAATTTTTTCCTTAAAAAAATGTTTCCATTGAAAATTTTTCGTTTTTCAATTAATTCAATTTAAAGTTCGAATAATTAATTCCTAAAAAACTAAACATTTTTCTATAGAAAAGTTTTCGTTAAAAAATACTTCTATAGAAAATTTTTAGTTATAAAAATTTTCTATACCAAATTTTTCGTTATAAAAATTTTTCTTAAAAAAAAAAAATTATATAGAAAATTTTTCGTTATAAAAATTTTGCTTTAGAAAATTTTTCGTTCTAAAAATTTTGCTTTAGAAAATTTTTCGTTCTAAACAATTTTCTATAGAAAATTTGTTTGTTATAAAAATTGTTCTATAGAAAATTTTTCGTTATAAAATGTTTTTTTATAGAAAATTTTTCGTTATACAAATTTTGCTATAGAAAATTTTTTGCTATAAAAACTTTTACTTTAAGATATTTTTCTATAGAAAATTGTTCTTTACTCAAATTTCTTATAGAAAATTTTTCTTTTTAATTTTTTTTTTAATTTTTTTTGTAATTTTTTTTTTAATATTTTCTTTATAAAAATTTATCTATTTAAAATTTTTCGTTATAAAATTTTTTCAATCAAAATTTTTTTTCTATAAAAACTGTTTGGTTTTAAGAATTTTTCTATACTAATTTTTTCTTTATAGAAATTTGTTCTGGGAAAATTTTTCTGTTAAAAATTTTTCATTACGAAAACTTTTCTATAGAAAATTTTTCGTTATAAAAATTTTTCTATATAAAATTTGTCATCATAAAAATTTTGCTATAAAAAATTTTTCTGTAAAAAAAGTTTCGTTAAAAAAAAAAAAAAAATAATTTTTTTTTAATTTTTCATAAAAGATTTCTAGAAAAGATTTTCTTTCTTATCAAAAATTTTTCGTTATAAAAATTTTGGTTAGAAAATTTTTCGGTATAAAAATTTTGGTTAGAAAATTTTTCGGTATAAAAATTTTGGTTAGAAAATTTTTCGGTATAAAAATGTTGGTTAGAAAATAATAAATTATAAAAATTATTCTATAGAAATATTTTCGTTATAAAAATTTTTCTATACAAAATTTGTCGTTATTAAAATTTTGCGTTATAAAAATTTTTCGTTATAAAAATTTTTCGTTATAAAAAGTTTTCTGTAGAAAATTTTTGTTACAAAAATAAAAAATTTTTAACTATAAAAATAAAAAATTATTAATTATAAAAATAAAAATTTTTTAATTGTAAAAATAGAGAATTTTTAGTTATACAAATTTTTCTATATACAATTTTTCGTTACAAAAATTTTTCTGTAGAAAATTTTTTGTTATAAGAATTTTTCGCTACAAAAATATAGAAAATTTTAAGCTTCGACATAGCCAAATATTTCAATCTGGCTTGTTTTATTTTTATCTTTTTTTCTCACTTTCATTAAAGATTTTGTAACAAATGTTCCTAAATTCCTTCCACCTGTTCTGGGCTCTAAAATTAACATTTCGACTTTCAAATTTCAAAAATATTTTCACAAATGATCTCGTGCTTTAATTTTTTGTTGACCGGAAACATTTAAGTAACAAATCAGTCTAAATTTACCTACATGTTTGATCAAACCTGTTAGTAAATAAAACAAGTGATAAAATTTTTTTTTTTTTTGTTTCAATTTTGTTTAAAAATTATTTGCAAAGTCATTGCTATAAATAATCGTGTATTTAAATGTTTTAATAAAAACATGTTGCCAAGTTATTAGTTCCTTCCTTAGAGGACTGCATTGAGTGATTCGTTTTTAATTCACAAGCCAAGAAAACAGAAGTATCTTTATTGTGATGCTTTGATAACTTATTACTAATTTACTTTATTGTTAATAAAATCTACACTTATTCATTAATTTTTACGAAATATGGACTATTTTATTTGAAATATTCGCAGTTAATCTTAAAGTAATAATAAATGTAGATTTTTACGATTTTCAATACTTTATGAATTAAAAAAAAAATAAAATTTTTTAAAAATTTGTTTTTTATTTACAGAAGTGAAAACATCTCAGAATCCTAACCATAACAAAAAAAAACCAACTGTTATTTTAGGCATATTTTTCTGCTTCGTAAACAATATCACTCGTTGTAGTCATGATTAGAATTTATTTAAAATTGAATAAATAAATCAACCGAAAATTTTCCTCAGTTTATTGTTTTGAAGTTTTCAAAACACCTTTTGCCAATAATGAGTATTTTTTTGTCTAGATTTTTGTTTTTTTGTTTCCTACTAACAGTATTTGCCTAATAATTAAAAACACTTGACAAATATAAATGCGACAAGTTAAACAAATTATTATTGCTATTAACCTTTAACTGTTTGATACTTAAACGTAAAGTTATTAATTTATTTTTGAAAACAGAAATTTAATTACTTTTTTTAGTATAATTAAATAACTGTTTATAAATAAATTTAAAATTAAAAATGAGAGTGTAAAATAATATTGTTAGAGTAATTATAAACATGAATTAAAAGTGTTTATTAAAAAATGGTTATAACGTAAACAAATTATTAAAGATTTACAGACAAGAATTCTAAAAGCCCAGCAAACTTTTTCTTTAACCAGAGTTTTATTATTCGCTTTTGGAATAGATATTTCTCATTTATTCATAAATATAATTCTAATTTTAAAATGTTATCGAATATTATTTGTGATTATTCTGACTTTTTATACCCACCATCAAAAAGAATGGGGGTATATTGAGATTGTCATTCCGTTTGTAATTTCCTTAATATTGGCTCAAAAACCAAAATTGAAGTATATTCTGAATCCTTATGAAATTCCAAGACGATTAAGCGATGTCTGTCCGTCTGTCTGTCTGTCTGTCTGTCTGTCTGTCTGTCTGTCTGTCTGTCTGTCTGTCTGTCTGTCTGTCTGTCTGTCTGACTGTCTGTCTGTTTGTCTGTCTGTCTGTCTGTCTGTCTGTCTGTTTGTCTGTTTGTCTGTTTGTCTGTTTGTCTGTTTGTCTGTTTGTCTGTCTGTCTGTCTGTCTGTCGGTCTGTCTGTCCGCCTATCTGTCTTTTGTCGGCACGATAAAACCTTAACGAAAGGATATAGGTCACTGAAATTTGGCACAAATATTCTTCATTTCTTGGAAAATTTTGATATTGAAATCGGGCAAATTTGGCTCACATTTGACCAAAGTTCCCGTATAACCTCGTCTAAGCTAATCTCTTATTTGCTAATAAATGACAAATTATAACAGCTATGATGACAAAATTTGATGTCTAGAAGTTTCACATAAGCACTAGGAAGCATAAAAAATTTCATCGAAATCGTCTGTCTGTCTGTCTGTCTGTCTGTCTGTCTGTCTGTCTGTCTGACTGACTGTCTGTCTGTCTGTCTGTCTGTCTGTCTGTCTGTCTGACTGTCTGTCTGTCTGTCTGTCTGTCTGTCTGTCTGTCTGTCTGTCTGTCTGTCTGACTGTCTGACTGTCTGTCTGTCTGTCTGTCTGTCTGTCTGTCTGTCTGTTTGTCTGTTTGTCTGTTTGTCTGTTTGTCTGTTTGTCTGTTTGTCTGTTTGTCTGTCTGTCTGTCTGTCTGTCTGTTTATCTGTCTGTCTGTCTGTCTGTCGGTCTGTCTGTCCGCCTGTCTGTCTTTTGTCGGCACGATAAAACCTTAACGAAAGGATATAGGCACAAATATTCTTCATTTCTTGGAAAATTTTGATATTGAAATCGGGCAAATTTGGCTCACATTTGACCAAAGTTCCTGTATAACCTCGTCTAAGCTAATCTCTTATTTGCTAATAAATGACAAATTATAACAGCTATGATGACAAAATTTGATATCTAGAAGTTTTACATAAGCACTAGGAAGCATATAAAATTTCATCGAAATCGGTTCACATTTAACCATAGCTCCCATACAAAAAGCCTACGGAAACAGCCTTAATTCCACCTTAAATTCACTTAAAAGCCAATAAATAATAAACTATAATAGCTTTGGCCACTAAATTTAGCACAAGTCTTATGTTAATATCAGCGAGTGTGCAAAATTTTGTCACAATCGGTCACCATTTGACCATAGCTCCCATATAAAAAACGGAAATACAAGAAGAAAAGGGGGTTTATGTCCGCGATAGCGCCTTAATGAAAAGGGCTACAGCAACAAAATTTTACAAAAGGAAGTCTTGTGTGAATACCAGCCAGTGTGCAAAATTACAATCCGTCACCATTTTACCATAGCTCCCATATAAAAAACTTACGGAAACACAAAAATACAAAAAGAAAAGTCGGTTTATGTCCGTCTGCCTGTCAGATAAAAGTGCGATAGCTCCTTAACTACAAGAGCTAGAGAGACAAAATTGAACAAAAGTATTTTTGATATGTAACAGAAGTTGTGTACTGAAAATGGACGAAATCGGTTCACATTTAGTTAGAGCTGCCATATAACCCCGCCCTGGGAAACACATGAATGCTGATAAATTGAATACAATTGTAATAGCTATGTCGACTAAATTTAGAATAGAGAAGTTTTATGCAACTATTGGTCAGTATATCAAATTTTATAGGAATCGGTTCATATTTGACTATAGCTTTCATATAAAAAACACTGCCGGAAACCAAAAAAAAAATATAGCAAAGGCCAGTTAAAAGCTATTAAATTAGAAACTATGACAGCTATGGCCATTAAATTTTGTAAAAACAAGCCTTATATAAATACCAGCCAGTGTGTAAAATTCAACATTTGGCAATAATTCTTATATATATAACATCCCATTTTTTATATCTACAATCAAAAAGATTCGGAGGTACAAGACTTTACATACGGTATTAGGAACTCCTAACAAAATATATAAACCTGTCGTATTACTATCAACATGTTTATCCTAACTATATATTAAAAGTAGAACAGACTATTAATGCTTAACTACACCAAGTTATGAGGTTAAATTGTGTGCAGAGTAAATAATAGGGAAACCACTACTTACATACTTTTAAATGTTGAACTGTAAAGCTCCTGCAACCTAATTTAGTCAAAATATTTTGCTAACAATGCCAACAAGCGTAACAACTTTTTTCGAATTTGGTCCACATTTTGAAATAGCTGCACCCTCGTAGATATATCAGAGATATTTCCAAATTTAACACAACTTGATGGTGGGTATACAAAACTCGGCACAGCCGAATATAACACTCTTACTTGTTTAGTTTTCGATTTCATAATAAAAATTTTAACTTTTTTTTGTCAGATTGCAATATTAAATAATTATTAAAACGAAAAAAAAATTTTTTTGATTATCTGTCACATTTATTAAATTGTACTCACAAATTAAATTTAACTATTTCCGTTTGTTGTTGTAGCCCACGATCATCCAGTCTAAAAAAAAAAATCAAAAAATTTGTATTAATAAATAAACAAAATATTTGTAATTATATTACAATAATTTTAACACTTTGTTGCCATTATTTTAGTAAAGGGTGTTCCTCACATTGATAATTTGGGACTTTTGTGATCTGATTTAAGAGACAGATCTTGTCCTTAAATTAGACTTTATTAAACTCATAAGAAACGGAGATGTCAGCTAATTGATCACTTTGTATCAACGTTGGCCAAATGGAGAGCGTTTTAGAATGAGAGTGCTAAATCTTAAATGAGAATGTGCTCTGAGATTGTATTTTCTGTATGTTTTGTTGGTAAAGTACACATTTTTGTTTGTGTTTTTTTTAGTACGACTAAAGAATCAATTTTCTAGTTTAATGTAAATTTATGTTATTCTCCTGCCATGCAAATAAAGGCCAACGTTGCTTTTTTACATCTATCGCTTTATAAGCGTTGTTTCTTTAGAGTGTCAAAAGATTTAGTTAGCATCACTGCTATGAACAGCTGATATTTGGTTTTTGTTTAATTTACTTTGATATTGCATTATCAATGGGCTAAAGCACAAATTGACATTCATTTTGAATTTTCAACCAATATTTAATTTTCCAATGAAGATCATTTTTAATTGAATGGGTACATAAATAAGCAGAATTGTCCCGTTTGGAGTGAGAAAAGTCTACAAGATTTTGCCAAAACTTCTTTTCATCCACAGAAAATTACTGTTTGGTGCGCTTTACGGGCTGGCGGAGTCATTGGCCTATACGTCTACAAAAATGATGATGGTCAGAATGTTACTGTCAATGGTGAACGGCATAGGAACATGATTCGACTCGTACCTCAATTTCGTAGCATGAATCTTGTTCCAATGGGGCAGATCCACACTTTACATAGCGGGCTTTACAATTGATTTATTGAAAGAAACTTTAATAAAAAAATAATTTCATGTAATGGCCCAATTAATTGGTCACCAAGATCGTGTGACTTAACCCCATTATATTATTTTCTTAAGAGTTATGTTAAGTCGCTTGTCTACGTCTTGGTCGCTTGTCTACACTTGGTAATCAACATTCGAAACATAAATCATACTTAAAATAATTTCATAAAATTTTCCTTCATTATACCCTTCACCATCATAGGTGGAAAGGGTATTATAAGTTTGTGCTGATGTATGTAACGCACAGAAATATTTGTCTTAGACCCATCCATTGGTATACCCATAAGCTTAGATTCACTTTCTGAGTCGACTTAGCGATGTCAGTCCGTCCGTCTGGCTGGCTGGACCCCCATGTAAACTATGTTATCAAAGTACAGGTCGCAATTCTAAAGATAATTTGATGAAATTGGGCACAGATCATATTTTGGATAATGGGACCAAGGCTATTGAAATTTGTCAAAATCGGTCTATTATTTATGGTACCCCCGATAGGTCCCATTTTCCGGAATTGATATATTGGCAACAAATATTAATAGTTTTTCATGAAATTAAAAACAAATACTACTTATGTGAACTTAAATTACTGTAACAAATTTTGTTGACATCGGTCCACATTTGACCATAGCTCCCACACAAACTCTGCTGTCAAAACGCACTAAATTGGACAAAAATCACTAAAACGCTCGTTTTAGTAGTTTTGACAAAACTGTAATAAATTTGTCAAATTTCAAGATAATCGGTCCACATTTGACCCTAGCTCTCATATAAGTTTAAATGACGGAAACAGCTTAAATATATAAGTTTTGAGAAAATGGTTGTAAAATGGCAAAATTTTGCAAATATTTGTTTTTATATAGGAGAATGAATACCTTTGACCTTAATGGTGAAGGGTATCGTATAGTCGGGCCTGACCGACTATAGCATTTTCTTACTTGCTTTTCTTGCTCTCTTTTTGTAAGTTTTGTATTGTTGTTTATTCGGAGAGTGCAATGATTCCTATGATGCTTTTTAAAAACCTGATTCTTATTTGTAGAAAAACAAATTTATTTTTTGATTTCTATGTTTTCGAACAAAAATAACTGTAATTTTTGACTTTTATTTTTAAGAGAAAAAATAAAATATATGTTTTTTTTACTTTTATTTTTTCGATCAAATAAAAGTCAAAAATAACTGCTGTTTCTACCTGAAAAAATAAAATTCAAAATATGACTTTTATTTCTTATCGTAAAAATAAAAGTCAAAACATAATTTTAATTTTTTCACTTTTATGGTAAAAGTTATAGCAGTTACGTTCCCTTGTGTTCTTTTTATGATTCTTGTATTGTTGTTTATTTAAAGAGTGCAATGAGTGACACAAAAGTTCTATGAGTGCACTAAAACCAATTAATGATAATAAACCACTACATTTCTCACTCTTTCCTTTCAGATTTCGGTGTTTTGGTCCAATGAGCACTGCAATAATGCTGTGAGTGCACTGGAATCAACTTATACAAATAGAGCATTATACTTCACGTTTTCTTTTTTTGCGTTTTATGTATTGTTGTTTATTAGAAGTACATCATCAATTGGATTTAAAATACTCACAAAAGAGACCTTTTAAGGTTAAAAATATTATACTAATTGTATAGGTATTCTTGTTTTTCTAAGCAAAAAAACTGATCCAATTACATTTTGCAGGACTCGATGAATTAAGGCAGTTCTCTTAACAGAAAAATAAATAGTTACCTGAAGTTTCAAGGATAGTAAATAAATTAGAACTTCCCAGCAAAGCTCTCTCAGTTTCTTTGGAGTCATAGAAAGGTAATGCTGTCGATCTGATGGAATTAATAGGGAATTGTCAGAAAAGATGTGTAATTGAACACAACAACTTTTCTGTTGACTAAATCTAGGAGAGCAAATCTATTGTTCTCATTCTTGATGTAATTAACAGTAGAAATCAGATCGAATAGCTAGATATTACCTTTTTTGATACCATGATTTTTCATCTTATTATTACAAGTGATAACTTGCTTCATTTAAGCAGTAAAACGCAAATCTATTACATTTTTTTGTGTTAACTCATGTGGCGCCTAAATATCGAGTCTCTTTGTCAATGTTATTTGTGAGACAATTTTATTAGCTATTGGCATGATTTCAATACTTTGAGTGATACGAATTATCAGATCTTTATTTAAGTATTAAGCACTACCTTTCTTGGTGTCTTGATCTATCGTCACTATTTTAATTTTTTTATATATTTTGTTTATATCATCCGCATGAGAAATTGTTAAATTTCAATCCTTTTTAGATAATAATTTACAATTTTTACAGCGCCTTTGTCAATAGTAACAAACTAAAGAAAATATGAAACTGAAAAATTTGTGTTAGCAGTTCCGTTTATGCGATGATCACAGCGTTTTTTTTGTGGTTTTCAAAACTTTATAATTCTTACTTACTCTGTTCAAGAATTAGAGACACTCCTTCTGGTTGTCCGCACCAGTATTTTTTGGTTTATTTAATAAATTATTTTTTACAATAATTAATGATTGAAATAAATTGGGATTCTATTGCAATACAGATAAAAACAAGTAAGAAAGTGCTATAGTCGGTCAAACCCGACCATACGATACCCTTCACCACTAAGGTCAAAGATGTTGTTTTATCTGTATAAAGACAAATATTTGCTGAATTTTGCCATCATGCAAACATTTTCTCAAAACTTATTTATTTTAGCTGTTTCCGTCATTTGGACTTATATGAGAGCTAGGGTCAAATGTAAACCGATTATCTCAAAACTTAGCAAATTGGATACAGTTTTTACAAAAATTATGTATGCAAAAAACAAACTCAAAATTCTCATTATCTTCAGATTTACATGCGTTTTAGTGATTTTTTTTCCATTTCGTGCGTTTTGATAGAAGAGTTTGTATGGGAGCTATGGACAAATGTGGGCCGATTTCGAAATTTGGTATAGTAATTTTGGTTTACATAAGCAGTATATTTTTAAATTTCATGAAAAAATATTGATTTTTGTAGCCAAAATATCAATTCCGGGAAGTGGGACCTATGGGAGGTACCATAAATAATAAACCGATTTTGACGAATTGCAATAGCCATGGTCCCACTATCAAAAAAATTATCTGTACCAAATTTCATCAAATTATCTTTAGAATTGCATGTTGCAATTACATGGTTTACATGGGGGTCCAGCCAGCCAGACGGACGGACGGACTGACATCGCTAAATCGACTCAGAAAGTAGTTCTAAGTCTGTTGGTTGTCTAAGACAAATATTTCTTTGCGTTACATACATCAGCACAAACTTACAAACCCTTTCCACCTATAATGGTGAAGGGTATAAAAACCCAAATTTTATTAGTTTCTCACAGATTTTTGCATATAAAATTTTTCAATGAAAACTAAGAAAACTAGATATCTATCAAATGAAAGGATATAGTATCAGCTTTATAATAGTACATACATCATTTGCATATATTCGCATATATAGCAAATATGATACTTTGAAAAATTTATTTGAACATTTTTTTGGAAAAAATAATTCACTAAAAGAGCCCAAGAAATTTAGGTTGAATTGCCGGAAAATTAAATTCAGCCCAAAATAATTTCGTTAAAGTTTCAAACTAAAAATTCATATTATGTGGCAAACTAATTATATCATCCAATAAATTTTGGCACCATCTGACAAAAAAAAAACCCCAACAAATTAACACCCTTTATGGAAACACAAAAAACACTTAAATAAATATTTATTAAAAACTTTTTAGTATATAAAACTAAATAATTTTCAACAAAGATTGACATTCACGCGGAAAACGTGAAACAAAAATCATTATAATTTCAAAAATTTATTAAAACAAACAAACAATTAAATCTTAAACATCAACAAATTTGTTTCAAGTTCAAGATTTTCTGATCTTTCTTTAAAAAAAAAAACAGAAAATTTAAGAACAAAGTGAATAACCGCTTTCCCCAAATTAATTTAAATAAAATTAATATATGTATTTAAAAAAACAATAAGGAATATAAAGCAACAAATAATATATAGAAAATTTGTTGGCAGCTAGTGAAATTACAAAAAAAAAATATAATACAATTCTTATTGATTATTTGGCCGCAAGCCAACAAAAATTAAATAAAAAAGAGAAATAAGAATAAATGAAAAAATTGTGAACAGAAATAATTACAGCCGGTAAAATTGACAAAAGAAATTAAATTCATTTAATTTATTTTAACAACAATAAAGAACAAATAAATAAGAAAGGTGAGAAATAAAGTGAAAAAGCACTTTTGTAATCCTCTGTTTAATACTTTTCGACTTTGCTACAAAGAAAACTTTTTATTTCTGGAAAAAGATTTTTACAGAAAATTTCTTGTTCTATGAATAATTTGCTATAGAAAATTATCTGTGTTAAAAAAATGAACTATTTCTTTAAAGTTGTCGATAAAAAATATGTATAAAAAATTTTACAAAAGCGTATTGCACTAGGATTCCAATCTATTATTTTAATAATTAAGAATCTCGATAATTGCATAGGTCATCCCCATTAGAAGGAGTATCACTAACACTAGAAAGATTGAAAACCATAAATTATAGCAAAATTGCGAGACAAAATAAATACGAATTATTTTGTCTATGCAAAAAATCAAAAAAGAGAAGTTTATCATCTAAATAGAACTAATTTCATATCGAAAATTTTTCCTAAGAATCCATTTCTCTAGAAATCTTTTCGCTATAAATATTTTTCTATAGAAAGTTCTTCTATACAAAACTATTTCTGTAAAAAAAAATGTCGGAATAATGTTCCTTTAGAAAATTTGTAGTTATACAAATTTTTCTATAGAAAATTTTTTGTTATAAAAATTTTTCAACAGAAAAATTTTCGTTATAAAAATTTTTCTAAAGAAATTTGTTTGTTATCAAAATTTTTCGATAGGAAATATTTCTTTATAAAATAGGAAATATTTCATTATAAAAATTTTTTGTTATAAAAATTTTTTATAGAAATTAATCGATATAATATTTAAAAAAAAAATTATTGTTATAAAAATTTTTCTATAGAAAATTTTTCGTTAAAAAAAATAAATAGAAAATTTAAAAAAATTTATTTTTTATAGAAAATTTTTCTTAAAAAAAATTGTTCTTAAAAATTTTTCGTTAAACAAATTTTTCTTTAAAAATTTTTCGTTAAAAAAAATTTTTCTGTAGAAAATTTTTACAAAAAGTTTTTCTATAGAAAATTTTTAGTTAAAAAAAAATTAAATAGAAAATTTTAAAAATGTATTTTTTAAAGAAAATTTTTCTCAAAAAAAATTGTTCTTAAAAATTTTTCGTTAAAAAAATTTTTCTTTAAAAATTTTTCGTTAAAAAAAATTTTTCTGTAGGTAATTTTTAGCAAAAAGTTTTTCTATAGAAAATTTTTAGCAAAAAGTTTTTCTATAGAAAGTTTTTAGTAAAAAATTTTTGGTTAAAAATATTTTTCTATAGAAAATTTTTCGTTAAAAATATTTTTCTATAGAAAACTTTTTGTTAAAAAGTTTTTCTATAGAAAATTTTCTATGGAAAATTTTTTGTTATAAAAATGTTTCCATAGAAAATTTTTGGTTATGAAAATTATTCTATACAAAATATTTCGTTATAACACTTTTCAATAGAAAATGTTTTGTTATAAAAATTTTTCTATAGAAAATTTTTCGTCATAAAATTTTTTCTATAGAAAATTTTTCGTCATAAAATTTTTTCTATAGAAAATTTTTCGTCATAAAATTTTTTCTATAGAAAATTTTTCGTTATAAAAATTTTTCTATAGAAAATATTTCGTTATAAAAATTTTTCTATAGAAAATATTTCGTGATAAAAATGTTTCTATAGAAAAGTTTTCTATATAAAAATTTTTCTAAAGAAAATTTTTCGTTATAAAAATTTTTCTACAGACAATTTTTCATTATAAAAATTTTCTATAGAAAATTTTTCGTTTTAAAAATGTTTCTATAGAAAATTTTTCTATAAAAAAATGTTTCTATAGAAAATTTTTCGTTATAAAAATTTTTCTATAGAAAATTTTTCGTTATAAAAATTTTTCTATAGAAAATTTTTCGTTATAAAACTTTTTCTATAGAAAATTTTTCGTTATAAAAATTTTTCTATACAAAATTTTTCGTTATAAAAATTTTTCTATACAAAATTATTCGTTATAAAAATTTTTCTATAGAAAATTTTTCGTTATAAAAATTTTTCTATAGAAAATTTTTCGTTATAAAAATTTTTCTATAGAAAATTTTTAGTTATAAAAATTTTTCTATAGAAAATTTTTCTGTAGAAAATTTTTTGTTAAAAAAATATTTCTATACACAATATTTCGTTACAAACATGTTTATGTTGAAAATTTTTCATTACAAAAAGTCTTCTATAAAAAATTGTTGGTTAAAAAAATTTTTCTATAGAAAATTTTAAGATATAAAATTTTTCTTTTTTTATAGACAATTTTTCGTTATACAATTGTCTATAGAAAATTTTTCGTTATAAAAATTTTTTATAGAAAACTTTTCGTTATAAAAATTTTTCTATAGAAAATCTTTCGTTATAAAAATTTTTATATAGGAAATTTTTCGTTATAAAAATTTTTCGTTAAAAAAATTTTTTATAGACAATTTTTCGTTTTAAAAATTGCTCTATAGAAAATTTTTCTTTATAGAAATTTCTCTATACAAATTTTTCGTAATAAAAATGTCTCTTTAGAAAATTTTTCGTTAGAAAAATTTCTCTATAGACAATTTTTCGTTATAAAAATTTCTATAGACAATTTTCCGTACTAAAAATTTGTCCATAGACAATTTTCCGTAATAAAAATTTCTATATAGAGAATTTTTCTATAGAAAATTCTCAATTTTTAAAATTTTTGTTTAGAAGACTTTTCATTATAAAAATTTTTCTTTAGAAATTTTTTTGTTATAAAAATTTTCGGTTAAAAAAATGTTTCTGTAATGAGGGTTTCCTTATAAAAATTTTTCTTTAGAAAATTTTTCGTTATAAAAATTTTTGTTGTGACGAGTAAATTTTGACAATAACGTTCTACGAGGGAGATAAAAATATTATTTTTGCTAGATTTCATAGCCTAAATGAATCTTATAGCAAGACTGCAACACTATCTATTTTACCCAACATTTATACAAAAATTTTCACTTTTTTAAAAAATTGTTATTCAAAAATATTTCCATATCGTTATCATAGTATTAAATAATAAAATACTTGTGAACATACTTTAACTTTCTTTCTGAGACATACGTCAACAATGTACTTTTATCACTCCACTTTTTATTGATTTTATGCTAAATATGCAATTATATGCAGATAATTTAAATACTGATATAAAGCTGACACCTTGACTCTCAATGTGATACAATATAAATGTTCGACGTTTTCATCAAAAAAAGTTATATGACAACTAATAAGGGCCAATATAAAGTTTGATGAGTTTCACTAATATTTTTATTATAAGTTATTTCTCTAAGGCTTGTGGCTTCGATTAACAAAATGATTTAACACCTTAACTTTTATTTGGACTAATAATTAAAGTCCTTATAGTTTATTTAGCGAAAAAAATAAAAAAAAAATCATTCAACACTGGGCAACAAAAACGAAGAATTGACAACATTACAAATTTTACTTTCGCCTTGATAGATCAAGTTTTTTAACATACATTTTATGTTCATCATTGATCTAATTTAAGCTACTATTTATATTTTATTGCTTCATAGTGTAAGCGCCTGACTTAATGGATAAAGCAAATAAATAACTTCCAATTTTTTTCTTTCTTTTCAGCGAGTGTGAAATAATTTAAAGATAAAAGTGGTATTCAAATTCAAATGAAATAAAATGAAAATTAAGCAAAATGCTAATTGTGTAAATTAAAATCATTCGCATTTTTACCCTTTTTTTGCAGAAAAAGTAATCAATTTTTGTTTATTTAAAATTAACAAGCAAAAAATGGTGTGAAAATTTGTTAACAAAAAAATGTTTAAATAAAAAAAATACAACAAAAAAAAACAAAAGTGGCAAAACATTTATATTGTCAACGCTTTACTTGTAAAATAAAATTACAAGTTACTCATCAATATTTGGAGCATTGGAGTACGATTTCCAGCTAAAGTTTTTGCTTCAGTGATTCCCTTTGATGGTTACGCAGTTTCAACGATAATAATTACTCAACGGTAAGTGTTATATTTCTATTTATTTGTTTATTTAATCAATTTAATTTAGGTTAACAATTTTTTTAATATCAAAGGGCCATGAACCTCCTTATTTTGTTAAAATTTTGACAAATTTACATAAGGTTGTGAACTCTACTTGATTATTTTTCTTTAGTTTTATACATTTTACTATTTAAATAATTTTACAATTTTTAAATTAATTTGTGATAAAATTTATCAAGAACAAACCTTTTAAGAGTTTTCAGAATTATTTTTCGATACAAAAAATTGTTATCGAAAATTGTTTTTGTACAGGAAAAGTTTTTATATAAAAAATTTCTACAGAAAATGTATGCGAATAAAAAGTTTTCTCTTTAAATTTTTTTTGTATAAAAATTAGTCTATAGAAAATTTGTCATTATTAAAATTTTTCTATAGAAAATTTTTCGTTATAAAAATTTTTGTATAGAAAGTTTTTCGTTATTAAAATTTTTCTATAGAAAATTTTTCGTTACAAAAAACTTTCTATAGAAAATTTTTCGTTATAAATAACTTTCGTTGTAATAATTTTTATCAAGAAAATTTTTCGTTGTAAAAATTTTTTTATAGAGAATTTTTCGTTATAAAAATTTCTCTATAAATTGTTTTCCTTATATAATTCTTTCTAAAAATGTTTTATAACGAAAAATTTTCTGTAGGCAAATTTTATAAAAATTTGTCTATAGAAAATTTTTCGTTATAAAAATTTTTGTATAGAATATTTTTCGTTATAAGAATTTTTCTATACAAAATTTTTCTTTATAAAAATTTTTCTATAGAAGATTTTTTGTTATAAGAATTTTTCTATAGAAAATTTTTCGTTATAAAAATTTTTCTGTAGAAAATTTTTCGTTGTAAAAAAATTTTCTAAAGAAAATTTTCGTTATTAAAATTTATCTCATTATAAAATAGAAAATTTTTCGTTATAAAAATTTTTCTATAAAAAATTTTGCGTTAAAAAAAAATTTTTAGAGAATATTCTTCGTTATAAAAATTCTTCTATAGAAAATTCTTTGTTATACAAATATTTCTATAGAAAATTTTTCGTTATAAAAATTTTTCGCTATAAAAATTTTTCTAAAAAAATTTTTCATTAAATTTTTTTTATAAAAGTTTTTCTACAGAAAATTTTTTGTTATACAAATTTTTTATATAAAATTTTTCACTTAAAACATGTTTTTTAACAAAATTTTTCGTTATAAAAATTTTCCTATAGAAAATTTCTCGTTACCAAAATATTTCTATACCAAATTTTTCGTTATAAAAATTTTCTATAGAAAATTTTTCATTATTAAAATTTTTCGTTATGAACATTTTTCTATAGAAATTTTTCTATAAAAAAATTTGTTATAAAAATTTTTCTGTAAAAAAATTTTCTTAAAAAAAATGTGTATATAAATTTCTTTAGAAAATTTTTTGTTAATTTTGTTAAACTCTTCGTTATAAAAATTTTTCTATAAAAAATTCTTCGTTATAAAATTTTTTTTTAGAAAGTTTTTCTTTATGAAAATTTGTTATAGAAAATTTTTCGTCAAAAAAATGTTTCTATTTTTCTTTAAAAAATTTTTCGTTAAAAAAAATGTTCTATACAAAATTCTTCGTTATAAAAATTTTTCTATAGAAAATTCTTCGTTACAAAAATATTTCGATAGAAAATTTTTCGTTATAAAAATTTTTCGCTATAAAAATTTTTCTAAAAAAACTTTTTCATTATAATTTTTTTTTTATAAAAGTTTTTCTACAGAGAATTTTTCGTTATGAAAATTTTTTATATAAAATTTTTCGTTATAAAAATGTTCCTATAGAAAATTTATAGTTACAAAAATATTTTTTTATACCAAATTTTTCGTTTTAAAAGTTTTCTATAGAAAATTTTTCATTGTTAAAATTTTTCTTTATAAACATTTTTCTATAGAAAATGTTTCGTTAAAACATTTTTTCTATAAAAAAAAATTGTTATAAAAATTTTTCTGTAAAAAAATTTTCTTATAAAAATTTGTTTTTTTTGTTATAAAAATTTTTATCTAGAAAATTTTTCGTTATAAAAATTTTTTATTATAAATTTTTTCTATAAAAATGTTAAATTTTTCTAAAGGAAGCTTTTCGTTCTAAAGATAATGTACAGAAAATTTTTCGTTGTAAAAATTTTTATTAGAAAGGTTTATCAAAATTTTGGTACATCAAACATTTAATTAAAAAGTTTTACTGTAGTGTATTGCACTAAGAATCCCAATTTATTACAATTATTTATTATTGTAATAAATAGTTTTTTGATAAAACCAAAAAATGTTGGTGGTGAAACCTTTCCTCGACGCGTTTATATGGTTGGTTAGGCCATCTCATCAGGAGGATTAGCCCTAATTATAGACATTAATTTAAGTTACTGAATAAATAAGAATTATTATTATTGTGTCGAACAAATATTAACATAAAGCAAAGATTATCATCCGAACAGAAACACACAAACATTTTCTTTAGAAAATTTTTGGTAATAAAAATTTCTCGATAGAAAATTTTTCGTCATAAAAATTTTTCTATAAAAAATGTTTTGTTACAAAAATTTCTCTATAGAAAACTTTTCGTTATAAAATTTTTCTATTAAAAATTTTTCTGTAGGAAATTATTTTAGTATACCAATAAGCTTAGAATCACTTTTTGAGTCTATTTAGCGATGTCCGTCCGTCGGTCCGTCTGGCTGGCTGGACCCCCATGTAAACCTTGTAATCAAACTGCAGGTCGCAATTCAAAAGATAATTTGATGAAATTTGGCACAGATCATTTTTTTGATAATGTGACCATGGCTATTGGAATTCGTCAAAATCGGTCCATTATTTATGGTACTTCCCATAGGTCCCACTTCCCGGAATTGATGTGTTGGCCACAAAAATCAATATTTTTTCATGAAATTTAAAACAAATACTGCTTATGTAAGCTTAAATCACTGTACCAAATTTCGGTCCACATTTGACCATAGCTCCCATACAAACTCTTTCCGAAAACGCACTAAATGAGACAAAATTCACTAAAACTATCCTAAATCCGAAGACAATGAGAATCTTAAGTTTATTTTTGCATACATAATTTTTGTAATTACTGTAATCAATTTACCAAATTTCGAGATAATCGGTCCACATTTGAACCTAGCTCTCATATTAAGTCCAAATGACGGAAACAGCTTAAATATATAAGTTTTGAGAAAATGTTTGTATGATGGCAAAATTTTGCAAATATTTGTATTTAGACAGGAAAAAGAATACCTTTGACCTTAGTGGTGAAGGGTATCGTATGGTCGGGCTTAACCGACTATAGCACTTTCTTACTTGTTTTTTTTTTTTTTTAATTTTGGTTACAAAAATGTTTCTATTTAAAACTTGGTTATAAAAATTTGTCTTTAAAAAATGTTTTATTACAATCTGATCTAAAATTATTTTTTCTACAATTAACATTTTTAAATTTGTCCCATATTTTTTGCTGTAAAAATTTGTATATGGACCTTTGTCTGACTGCAATCTAATACATAATCTGGCTCAAGCCAGAACTATGTTCCATTATTCTGGTTCCCCTCCTAATGCGTAACATCCTCTTTGCCAAACATCAACAAAACACAAGTTATTTTTGTAGCAACAACAAGAAGTTGCAATTATTCTTGTTTGCTGTTGCAACAAAATGAAACCCCATGCTTCAGCAACAGCAATAACAATACAAGTAGTAACAACAAGTGTACTACTACTACTACTACTGGCATTTCCTCCCCTAAAACAACAACAGCAACTTCTCCAACCACAATAACAACAAGAGCAGCTACAAAATAAACAGGCTTGGCAATAAAAATACTCCTGCTGAAGCTACAGATACCAAAACAGAGAATGCAAAGAACGACTTAAGCTAAAAATATACATTTAATATCCACTATCATCATCAGCGTGTCTAAGCAAACAAGTTTATGCTTGCAATGCGTTTAAACAACAAGAAACCAGCCAAGCAATCAGCAATAAATATAACACTTTGCAACAGCAATATAATCGGCAACAACAGCAACTGCAACAAAAATAAATAGCTTAAGTCTTAACAGCAACCGTAAGAAGGAAGATGTTAGTAAGAAGGTGCAACACATCATCATTATCTTTATCTTGAAAATCATCAGCAGGAGCAAAATCTTCTGTTTCTTTTTGTTTTTGTGCAACTACAACATCGACTGACTCGTGGTCGTTAAATGTAATGGAAACCGGCAACACACGTCTGTTGCTAAGTTTTTCTTCGTGTTGTTGTTTTAATTTATCGATTATTCAATATGAAGCTGTTTTGTGGCATTAACAAGGACCAGTCTAAACTGGTATACAATTTTTTAGGAATCCGCCTAAAGTCAATTTAGTTGAGCCAAGCAAAATGTTGTTGTTGTCGTTGTTGTTTATCATGAGGAGGTAAACACTTCTGTTACACTTTGTTGCTCACGTGCTGAATGATAAAGTGCAACTAAAAATAAACTTTAAAATACTTAAAAAACAAAAACATCGTAAATGTGGAAACAACAGCCAAAGCAACTTGTATGCTTAATGTTGCATTTGAAATGGTTGCAAGCATCAACTGTTGTACAGTAAGCCCCAGATATACAAGCTCTTAACTTTTAGTCTTTTGGTAAAGGTTTTTAAAATCAGGTTAACTAATACAATTGTTTCAATTTTATATTAGTCATATTTTGATATCAATAACTTTGTCAATCGAGGGCTTACTGTACTTTGTCCCAACTAAGAGTGTTTGCATATTTAAAGTTGTTGTTGCTGCTTCTGTTGTTGTCTCGTTACTGAAACTTGTTGGTTATTTTTAGTATAAGTCTATATTTAATTCAGCCAAATGTTTGTTGCCTGTCAAATGATAATAACAAATGTTTAATATTTTTGTTTTTGACTTGCGGCAGGCAGGCAACAACAACAACGAACAATCAGAACAACAAAATATCTTTTTGACAAATAATTTGGTTTGTCTGGGAAGATTTTTAATTAATAACAAGTTTTAGTAAATATGTAGTCATACTATGTAACAAATGATATATTATATGGAAATTGATATATCTCTTTAGAATCTTTCACACAATTTATAACAAAATAATAAAATTGTAAATTTTTGTAAGCGTTTAAAACAACGAAAAATTTGTGTAACGAAAAATTTTTATAACGAAAAATTTTGTATAGAAAAATTTTTGTAACGAACATTCTTTTATAAAAAAATGTTATAGCAAAAAATTTTATATAGAAAAATTTTGTATAGACAAATTTTCTTAAGAAAAATTTTGTTAATGAAATATTTTTAAAGAAAAATTTTATTTAACGGAAAAATTTTTATTTATAAAAATATTTTTATAAAGACAAATTTTCTATAGAAAATTTTTTTAACGAAAATTTTTCGTTAAAAAGTTTTTTTTTAACGAAAAAAAAAATTTTTTAGCGAAAAATTTTCTATAAAAAATGTTTCATTATAAATTTTTATATCGAAAAATTTTTATAACGAAAAATTTTCTATAGAAACATTTTTTCAACAAAAAATTTTCTATACAAATTTTTTTTTTAAGAAAAATTTTCTACAGAAAAATTTGTTAACGAAAAATTTTCTTTAGAAAAGATTTTCTATAGAAAAATTTTTTAATGAAAAATTTTCTATAGAAAAGTGTTTTTAACGAAAAATTTTCTATACAGATATTTTTTTAACGAAAAATTTTTTAACGAAAAGTGTTTTATAGAAAAATTTTTTTAATGAAAAATTTTCTATAGAAAAATTTTTTTAATGAAAAATTTTCTATAGAAACATTTTTTTAATGAAAAATTTTCTATAGAAAAATTTTTTAACGAGAAATTTTCTATAGAAAAATTTTTTAACGAGAACTTTTCTATAGAAAAATTTTTTAAGAAAAAATTTTCTATAGAAAAATTTTTTTAACGAAAAATTTTCTATAGAAAAATTTTTTTAACGAAAAATTTTCTATAGAAAAATTTTTTTAACGAAAAATTTTCTATAGAAAAATTTTTTTAACGAAAAATTTTCTATAGAAAAATTTTTTTAACGAAAAATTTTCTATAGAAAAATTTTTTTAAAAAAAAATTTTCTATAGAAAATTTTTTTAACGAAAAATTTTCTATAGAAAATTTTTTTAACGAAAAATTTTCTATAGAAAATGTTTTTAACGAAAAATTTTCTATATAAAATGTTTTTAACGAAAAATTTTCTATAGAAAATTTTTTTAACGAAAAATTTTCTATAGAAAATTTTTTTAACGAAAAATTTTCTATAGAAAATGTTTTTAACGAAAAATTTTCTATAGAAAATGTTTTTAACGAAAAATTTTCTATAGAAAATTTTTTTAACGAAAAATTTTCTATAGAAAATTTTTTTAACGAAAAATTTTCTATAGAAAATTTTTTTAACGAAAAATTTTCTATAGAAAATTTTTTTAACGAAAAATTTTCTATAGAAAATTTTTTTAACGAAAAATTTTCTATAGAAAATTTTTTTAACGAAAAATTTTCTATAGAAAATTTTTTTAACGAAAAATTTTCTATAGAAAATTTTTTTAACGAAAAATTTTCTATAGAAAAATTTTTTAACGAAAATTTTTTTAACGAAAAATTTTCTATAGAAAATTTTTTTAACGAAAATTTTTCTATAAAAATTTCTTTTTAACGAAAAATTTTCTATAGAAATTTTTTTTAACGAAAAATTTTCTATAGAAATTTTTTTTAACGAAAAATTGTCTATAGAAAAATTTTTTTAACGAAAAATTTTCTATAGAAAAATTTTTTAACGAAAATTTTTTAACGTATTTGGGAATTAATTATTCGAACTTTAGAATTGATTGAAAAATTAGGTTTAATCAGGCTTGAGTTCATTTAACTTTCAAATTATTAATTTTGAAAATTTTGAAAAGTAATTGTGGAGAAAAACTGAAAAAATTATTTTTGAACGCGGCTAGTGGATTACAATTTCTGTCCCGCCACAGGACGTCATCAGCACTTAGCGCCCTCGACCACAGTCGAGTTATCAAATTGCAGAGATAATCATCAATTTAACTCATTGAGTTTGATCGAACATCACTACGTTTAATTGATTGTGTATTCTCCTATTACTTGTTTTGCTCGATCTTTTCACTTGCCGTTGGCATGTTTTAACGAAAAATTTTCTATAGAAAAATTTTTTTAACGAAAAATTTTCTATAGAAAAATTTTTTACCGAAAAATTTTCTATAGAAAAATTGTTTTCAGTGAAAAATTTTCTATAGAAAAATTGTTTTCACTGAAAAATTTTCTATAGAAAAATTTTTTTACCGAAAAATTTTCTATAGAAAAATTTTTTTACCGTAAAATTTTCTATAGAAAAATTTTTTTAACGAAAAATTTTCTATAGAAAAATTTTTTTAACGAAAAATTTTCTATAGAAAAATTTTTTTAACAAAAAATTTTCTATAGAAAATTTTTTTAACAAAAAATTTTCTATTGAAAAATTTTTTTAACGAAAAATTTTCTATAGAAAAATTTCTTTACCTGAAGATTTTCTTTAGAAAAATTTGTTTAACGAAAAATTTTTATATAAAAAATTTTCTAAAAAAAAATTTTTATACAAAATATTTTCTAAAAAAAAAATTTTATACAAAAAATTTTCTAAAAAAAAATTTTTAGAAAAAAAATTTCTAAAGAAAAGTTTTCTAAGAAAAGTTTTTTTTAAAGAAAAATTTTTTTTAAAGAAAAATTTTTTTATTGAAAAATTTTGTATAGGATAATTTTATAGCGAAAAATTTTCTATTAATTTTTATATTAAAATTTTATAAAGAATAATTTTCTATAGAAAAATTTTTATAAAGAAACATTTTTATATCGAAAAATTTTTAATAGAAAAGTTTTTATATCAAACAATTTTCTATAGAAAAAATTTTATATCGAAAAATTTTCTATAGGAAAATTTTTATATTGAAAAATTTAAGGATGTATTTCTTAAAGGAAACCCCCTTCGTTTTGAGCCATAGTAAAAGGGCATCTATTTATTTGTATTAGTTAGATGAATTCGTGTGTAAGTATATATTTTTTTAATATTTTCTATGCTGTTGGTTGCGTCCTTGAGAAACATGCATGAATGCATGAGAGTAGTTTAGATTTCTATACATGACGATGCTGTTGTCTTGTTACTTGAGGCCATAAAACACAAAAACAATAAAGCAACATCTACTACATACATGAAGCTACGAAGGAGGTATAAAAGATGTTCAATGCTTTCAAAATATAAGGAAATTTCAAAGTAGACATTATCACACAAGCCACGCATTCTGATTTTTTCCATTACCAAGTATGTACTTCTTTTTTTCCTTAAAAGTACTCAAGTTTCCATGAGTAAATATTAAACGTGTCTATTTTCAGTTCGGTTTTTAGCCTATAACTAAAAGGCTTTTAAAAAAATCCATTTTATAAATAGAATTCAATACCTTCCTCTTCTTTAAAGCACAAACACTTAAACGCCTGTGAAAGAGTTCCTTTTCTATTTTTCTATCTTCTTTTTTTTTCATTCAATAAAATATTTAATTCTGTTTTTATAGGTAACCAACAAAAGATAGTCCCAGCCATCGATCCATCTATTCCAGTTTAAAAATATAAACAATATCAAAAAAAATATGGTTTTATATGCATAAATAACAAATCGATTTAATCTCGATTTTCTCTTCTTTTTCATTCAATTTAATCTGTTTTTTGTTCTAGTTCTAGTCTTGCGGTGGACACATGCTTAGAAATAGATAAAAATAGAAAAAATAGACTAGAAAAATAAATAAAAGAAAAATAAATAAATAAAAATCAAATCAATGCGAAATGATGCAAAATATTGAAGAATATAAAAAAATTGGAACTAAACAAAGGCTTAATTCACATTTCTGGCACGTTTTTACAGTGGTTGCGGCAAAACTGACTGAATCTTCAGTGAACAGTAGAGTCATGACAAAATATAGAGGAGGGAGGTAGTCTTTTAAGATGATTGTTTTTGTTTAATGGAATTGAAGTCGATTCAACACAAGTGAAATAAATTTATATAAAAGGATTTTATATACAATGAAAATATTTAATATTTTTTTTTTCGAGCTAAAGTTTAATTAAAACAATTAAAAAAGTGTTATTGGTCAAGAGCGAATACCGAGGGCCAAATGTAATTTTTAACAAAAAAGTCACAGTCTAAGACTTAGATTTAGACTCAGATATATACTAAAACACAGACTAAGACACAAAGACTAAGACATAGACTAAGACATAGACTAAGACATAGACTAAGACATAGACTAAGACATAGACTAAGACATAGACTAAGACATAGACTAAGACATAGACTAAGACATAGACTAAGACATAGACTAAGACATAGACTAAGACATAGACTAAGACATAGACTAAGACATAGACTAAGACATAGACTAAGACATAGACTAAGACATAGACTAAGACATAGACTTAGACATAGACTAAGACATAGACTAAGACATAGACCAAGACATAGACTAAGACATAGACTAAGACATAGACTAAGACATAGACTAAGACATAGACTAAGACATAGACTAAGACATAGACTAAGACATAGACTAAGACATAGACTAAGACATAGACTAAGACATAGACTAAGACATAGACTAAGACATATACTAAGACATAGACTAAGACATAGACTAAGACATAGACTAAGACGTAGACTAAGACATAGACTAAGACATAGACTAAGACATAGACTAAGACATAGACTAAGACATAGACTAAGACATAGACTAAGACATAGACTAAGACATAGACTAAGACATAGACTAAGACATAGACTAAGACATAGACTAAGACATAGACTAAGACATAGACTAAGACATAGACTAAGACATAGACTAAGACATAGACTAAGACATAGACTAAGACATAGACTAAGACATAGACTAAGACATAGACTAAGACATAGACTAAGACATAGACTAAGACATAGACTAAGACATAGACTAAGACATAGACTAAGACATAGACTAAGACATAGACTAAGACATAGACTAAGACATAGACTAAGACATAGACTAAGACATAGACTAAGACATAGACTAAGACATAGACTAAGACATAGACTAAGACATAGACTAAGACATAGACTAAGACATAGACTAAGACATAGACTAAGACATAGACTAAGACATAGACTAAGACATAGACTAAGACATAGACTAAGACATAGACTAAGACATAGACTAAGACATAGACTAAGGCATGGTATATACCTTAGGGTAAAGAGTTACCTGTAACAAAGTTATTACTAATCTAAATTCTGCACAATTACTTATTACCAATTTTTTTTTTTCTACTATATTTTCTACCATAAGAACTCTTTAAATTACGAAATTGTCCTCCCTCCTGCTGTCTTTCGGTGACATGAAATGCAATTTCTGGTGCAACCAAATGCATCAAGAACTTCTTGACAAGTGGAAAGAAAAACTTACAAGATAAAATGTATAAAACAAAAACGCAAGAAAAAGAAAAACGAAACGCAAAAAGGAAATTCATTTAAGTTAATGGAGAAATGTCATACATATCATTCATACACATACATATACATATATACAAACATGCATGTATACATAGATTTTGTTATTGCAGTTCCTGTTTTTTGCTTAAAAATTAATGCAATATAAGGCTTCTACAAGAAGATATGTATAAGTTACAAAAAATGAATAAGAACTTTATAATAAACATCAGAAGAGGAAAAGAATGATGATGATGATGAGGAAGATTATGACGACGTCGACAATTTCTTTGGTTCCAGATGAAATTCCTGCTGGAAATGTATGACGAGGAGGATGATGGTAATAATATTAATATTTCATATTTTAAGCATAAAATCATCATCAGATACAGATTGTTCAGCTCATGCTGAGTTCGTTCACAACCAATTTTGTGTGATAAGACATTAATGGAAGATGATGTTGCATCTGAGCCATAATAGGACTTGCCTACATCTTTCTTACGTTTATTTTGCTTATTCTTATTCATGTGTTAATTTATTTATGTTTTTACATTCAAGTGGATTTCTTATGGTTTTATAACGTCCTTTTTAAGAGTTATGTTTTTATGGTTTTTTATTTTAATTGTGAATATTTATTTGTCCTGAGCTGAATTAATCTTTGGAGATTTAAAGAAACATTATTAAGTTTTGGAGAATTTTTTCAGGTTTATTAGAAAATTTTATGTCTAGCTCTTTGTTATTATCTATGTCTTACTACATGTCATAGTATATGTCTTATTGTATGTTTTAGTGTTTGTCTTAGTCTGTGTCTTAGTCTATGCCTTAGTCTATGCCTTAGTCTATGTCTTAGTCTATGTCTTAGTCTATGTCTTAGTCTATGTCTTAGTCTATGTCTTAGTCTATGTCTTAGTCTATGTCTTAGTCTATGTCCTAGTCTATGTCATAGTCTATGTCTTAGTCTGTGTCTTAGTCTATGTCTTAGTCTATGTCTTAGTCTATGTCTTAGTCTATGTCTTAGTCTATGTCTTAGTCTATGTCTTAGTCTATGTCCTAGTCTATGTCTTAGTCTATATCTTAGTCTATGTCTTAGTCTATGTCTTAGTCTATGTCTTAGTCTATGTCTTAGTCTATGTCTTAGTCTATGTCCTAGTCTATGTCATAGTCAATGTCTTAGTCTGTGTCTTAGTCTATATCTTAACATATGTCTATGACTTAGTCTTTGTCTATAATTTGTCTCAGTCATTACAAAATTAAAACAAAAGGTAGTAAACTTTGAAATTGGATGGAGTTTTGTTATTTAAAATGAAGAAGGATACAGAAACAAACAATAAAACTCCAATATTTACTTCACTAAAAGCTGTTGCATGCAACAGCAACATCATTTGACGTTAAAAACTTCTACTCAAAACTGACACTATTAAAAATTACCGCAGAAAATAAGCATCATCAGCAGCAGCAAATAACCCCAACAGTGAACAAGAAAGTCTACTAACAACTCAAATAAACGAATTAAAAATAAACCTACAATCAAATGTATTTAAAAAAACAAATCCAACATGGTTGGAACAGTAGAAGAAGAAGAAGAAGAGTCAGTATATCACTGACTGACTGAATGTGAAATGATTCAAACCAAAAACATCGGTAGAAAATTAAAGCAAAAAGCATATTAGCAATTTTCCAACTGACACAGAGAACGAAACAACCAGCAACAACTTCAAACAACTGCCATCAATTGCATCCAGCATTTAAGGCCGCTCGTTGTTGATGACGATGATGATGGTGATGAGCAACTAAGCCCATAGAATTGGTTTGGTCATCTCCAATAGCCAGCTAACCATCCAACTAGCCATCAAGATGTCTAGTTTTGCTTATTTACACTAAACACAAGCTCCAGCTTAAGTATGGGGGCAATCAAAACCTCATCGACCATAAAAAACCACAGAATATGTATGACTGACGACCTGTCTCTGTAGGACGTATTTAGTAGGATGTTGGGTGTGTGTGTGTTTATTCAGTTGCAGTTGTTTAAAGTGAGCTGATGTATATACATATGCACGTGTTGTTTGGACTTTGGTGTATAGAAGAGCATGTACACCTCGAGGGCAATTTGGGTATGTTACCATTAAAGTGCATCACGTGACTATTTACTTACAAATTTATGTAGTATTTATCGTTTATCAGCGAGTTGTAGTTTTGTATGATATTAAAGCATTTTTTTTACAAATAGTTCTAGTAAAGGTTGGGCAATTGAAAGGATGACCATTTAAAAGTTTAAAATTATTTTATTGTTGTGAAGTACAATTGTTCGGGTTATAAATGGAAAATTATTTAATTCATGTGGCAGCCGTTGGCTGGCCTCAGAGTACCCCATTTGATGGGACCGATTTTCAAGCACTTATTCGAGTGTGTGGAGTCGTATGGCATCGTATGTCAGTGGCATCACGAATGTTGACCTTCAAATGTAAAATTTTTCCATAGAAAAATTTTCCATGCAAAAAATGTTTCTATAGAAAAATTTTCGATGCAAAAAATTTTTTCTATAGAAAAATTTTCAATGCAAAAAATTTTTCTATAGAAAAAATTTCAATGCAAAAAATTTTTCTATAGAAAAATTTTCAATGCAAAAAATTTTTCTATAGAAAAAATTTCAATGCAAAAAATTTTTCTATAGAAAAATTTTCAATGCAAAAAATTTTTCTATAGAAAAATTTTAAACGCAAAAAATTTTTCTATAGAAAAATTTTCAATGTAAAAAATTTTTCTATAGAAAAATTTTCAATGCAAAAAATTTTTCTATAGAAAAATTTTCAATGCAAAAAATTTTTCTATAGAAAAATTTTCAATGCAAAAAATTTTTCTATAGAAAAATTTTCAATGCAAAAAATTTTTCTATAGAAAAATTTTCAATGCAAAAAATTTTTCTATAGAAAAATTTTCAATGCAAAAAATTTTTCTATAGAAAAATTTTCAATGCAAAAAATTTTTCTATAGAAAAATTTTCAATGCAAAAAATTTTTCTATAGAAAAATTTTTAATGCAAAAAATTTTTCTTTAGAAAAATTTTCAATGCACAAAATTTTTCTATAGAAAAATTTTCAATGCAAAAAATTTTTCTATAGAAAAATTTTCAATGCAAAAAATTTTTCTATAGAAAAATTTTCAATGCAAAAATTTTTTTATAGAAAAATTTTTAATGCAAAAAATTTTTCTATAGAAAAATTTTCAATGCAAAAAATTTTTCTATAGAAAAATTTTCAATGCAAAAAATTTTTCTATAGAAAAATTTTCAATGCAAAAAATTTTTCTATAGAAAAATTTTCAATGCAAAAATTTTTTTATAGAAAAATTTTTAATGCAAAAAATTTTTCTATAGAAAAATTTTCAATGCAAAAAATTTTTCTATAGAAAAATTTTCAATGCAAAAAATTTTTCTATAGAAAAATTTTTTGCATCGAATAATAATAATCAAATAATTTTTTTTTTGTTTTTTTTTTCTTAAACATTTTTAAAGAATATTTTTCGTTAAATTTGTTAAAGAAGATTTTTAGTTTGATAGTTTTAAATCTCGTACACACGTGTGGCGCTTGATAATACGATAGAACCCATCAATCATTGATTAAGATACATAATCATTAAAAGTTTCTCTTTATGTGCATAAACAAAAAATTAACTAATTGATTGTTGTTATTTATCAAAATGATATAAAACTCGTTTTAATTCTTCTAGACATCAAAATATCCCAGCAAAACTTTGATACTGGCATGTACTCTGGTATTATATTACCTTGTAATGACTATAATATATCCTCCGAATTACTTATATATTATAATAAGCTCTTATTTGTCGATTAGTAGTATGTTATTGTTTTTCCAACTGCTTATATAAGACCTTACTTTCTGTCAATTGGTAAGTACTCACCATGTTAAAGTAATAGCTCAAACATCTAGTAAGAAAGGAGTTCGTATTAGATATTTTAGATGCTTACGTCATTAATTGCTAACAAAAGGTTTTGCTGGGAAAGTTTTTAAATTTTAATATTTTTATGAATTTTATAAATTTTTACATTTTCAAAAAACAACCTGACACAATTGTTTTCGCTTGTAATTTCGATGTAGATTTAAACTATTTATGATTTTACAATATTTTTTGGTATCTGGTATTTTTAAATTTGTTTACAAGTTACTCGATTTTATTGACATCATATTAATTAATTCTTTTTCTTCTTTTCAGATTCTTTTAAAATTTAATATTAGGCCTGTTTTTTGGGTAAGTTCAAAAGAAAATTTTTGAAAAATTTCCTATAAAAGTAAATTTTTCAAAAATTTTCTATAAAAGTAAATCTTTGAAAAATTTCCTAAAAAAAGTAAATTTTTAAAAAATTTCCTATAAAAAGTAAATTTTTGAAAAATTTCCTATAAAAAGTAAATTTTTGAAAAATTTCCTATAAAAAGTAAATTTTTGAAAAATTTCCTATAAAAAGTAAATTTTTGAAAAATTTCCTATAAAAAGTAAATTTTTGAAAAATTTCCTATAAAAAGTCAATTTTTGAAAAATTTCCTATAAAAAGTAAATTTTTGAAAAATTTCCTATAAAAAGTAAATTTTTAAAAAATTTCCTATAAAAAGTAAATTTTTAAAAAATTTCCTATAAAAAGTAAATTTTTGAAAAATTTCCTATAAAAAGTAAATTTTTGAAAAATTTCCTATAAAAAGTAAATTTTTGAAAAATTTCCTATAAAAAGTAAATTTTTGAAAAATTTCCTATAAAAAGTAATTTTTTGAAAAATTTTCTATAAAAAGTAAATTTTTGAAAATAAATAATAAATAAAAAGTAAATTTTTGAAAAATTTTCTATAAAAAGTAAATTTTTTAAAAATTTCTTATAAAAAGTAAATTTTTGAAAAATTTCCTATAAAAAGTAATTTTTTTTTAAATTTTCTATAAAAAGTAAACTTTTGAAAAATTTCCTATAAAAAGTAAATTTTTGTAAAATTTCCTATAAAAAGTAAATTTTTGAAATATTTCCTATAAAAGTAAATTTTTGAAAAATTTCCTATAAAAAGTAAATTTTTGAAAAATTTCCTATAAAAAGTAAATTTTTGAAAAATTTCCTATAAAAGTAAATTTTTCAAAAATTTCCTATAAAAGTAAATCTTTGAAAAATTTCCTAAAAAAAGTAAATTTTTAAAAAATTTCCTATAAAAAGTAATTATTTGAAAAATTTCCTGTAAAGACTAAATTTTTGAAAAATTTCCTATAAAAAGTAAATTTTTGAAAAATTTCCTATAAAAAGTAAATTTTTGAAAAATTTTCTATAAAAAGTAAATTTTTTAAAAATTTCCTATAAAAAGTAAGTTTTTGAAAAATTTCCTATAAAAAGTAAATTTTTGAAAAATTTCCTATAAAAAGTAAATTTTTGAAAAATTTCCTATAAAAAGTAAATTTTTGAAAAATTTCCTATAAAAAGTAAATTTTTGAAAAATTTCCTATAAAAAGTGAATTTTTGAAAAATTTTCTATAAAAAGTAAATTTTTTAAAAATTTCCTATAAAAAGTAAGTTTTTGAAAAATTTCCTAAAAAAGTAAATTTTTGAAAAATTTCCTATAAAAAGTAAATTTTTGTAAAATTTCCTATAAAACGTAAATTTTTGAAATATTTCCTATAAAAAGTAAATTTTTCAGATTTTTCCAAATATCTCCAAATTTTACAAGTGTTTCGAAATCTTTGAAAATGGATTTTGTATGTCTTTACCTAGGAGCTTAACCCACACTAGGTCGATTTCCAAGTAACACATTTGTAACACAGTGTTATTCGTTATCCAAATATACTAAAAGAAAAAGTCTGTGTAGTTTGAATAGCAAAGGAATTAAATTACTTTTACTATTAAAGTAAAGATTCAAACCAAAACAGAGTATGGGAACAAAATTAGGTATATTTTCGTTAACTTTGGACTGGTTTGGGTAGATTCGTTATCGGACGGGAACACAACTATTGTCTATCAATAAACCAAAAACAAATCTAAATTAACTAAAATTATTTGGTTAAAATGGCAACCACCATAGTAATAGTAAGAATTTCATTTACAAAATTCCTAATTAATTACTCTACCTTTACCAAAGCCCATTTGATTAACACAAATCACATTTTCAAAACGAGTTATTTTTTTATTATATTAAATATAGTTAATACAATTAAGTCAATCTATGTCACATTAATTCCTCTTCCCTTCAGAGTTGAATATTTTGAAACGCTGCTAAATGACGATAACAATTTGTTCTAAGATATTTTCAAACATTTTTTTTAATTGAATAATAAAATCAATCATTATTTCGTATCAATCATTTACGGACAGACTCATTTGATCAGAGCTATTAAATGTTTATAAGTGTCACTGCTAACAAGCCACTAAATGAGACTCCGAAACGTGTGATTAAAATATTTAAGATATTAATCATTTTTGATTGGATTTTTGCAATTTATATTGATTAATTTGATTTTTCTGTGCAGAAAAATGAAAAAAATAAAAACAAAATATTAACGCTAATTATGGCGAAAAATAATAGATTTCATAGAATTTTTGTTCGAACAAACACTGTGCAACAATTTTATTGTGGACAAAAACCTGTTTGACATTTATCTTATATTATATATATTTATATACCACCATAGGTGGAAAGGGTATTATAAGTTTGTGCTGATGTATGTAACGCATAGATGTATGTAACATTAGACCCATCTTTTAGTATACAAATAGGCTTAGAATCACTTTCTGAGTCGATTTAGCGATATCCGTCCGTCCGTCTGGCTGGCTGGGCCACCATGTAAACCTTGTAATCAAACTACAGGTCGCATTTCTAAAAATAATCTGATGAAATTTGGCACAGATCATTTTTTTGATAATAGGACCATGGCTATTGAAATTCGTCAAAATCGGTCCATTATTAATGGTACCTCCCATAGGTCCCACTTCCCGGAATTGATATATTGGCCACAAAAACCAATATTTTTTCATTGAATTTAAAACAAATACTGCTTATGTTAACTTAAATCACTGTACCAAATTTCGTTGAAATCGGTGCACATTTGACCATAGCTCCCATACAAATTCTTTTCTCAAAACGCAATAAATGAGACAAAATTCACTAAAACGCTCGTAAATCCGAAGATAATGACAATTTTAAGTTTATTTTCTGCATACATAATTTTTGTAGCAACTGTAATCAATTTGCCAAATTTCATAATAATCGGTCCACATTTGACCCTAGCTCTCTTATAAGTCCAAATGGCAGAAACACCCTAAATGTATTAGTTTTAAGGAAATGTTTGTATGAAGGCAAAATTTAGCAAATATTTGTCATTATACAGGAAAAAGAACACCTTTGACCTTAGTGGTAAAGGGTATCATATGGTCGGGCTTGACCGACTATATCACTTGTCTTTATACAGGAAAAAGAATACCTTTGACCTTAGTGGTAAAGGGTATCGTATGGTCGCGCTTGACCGACTATAGCACTTTCTTACTTGTTTTATATAATTTTAAATTTTGTATATAAACCAGTAAGAAAGTGCTATAGTCGGACAAGCCCTTTTTTTCTCAAAACTTATATATTTAAGCTGTTTCCGTCATTTGGACTTATATGAGAGCTAGGGTCAAATGTGGACCGATTACCTCTAAATTTGGCAAATTGATTACAGTTTTTACAAAAATTATGTATGCAAAAATTAAACTTAAAATTCTCATTATCTTCAGATTTACGAGCGTTTTAGTGATTTTTGTCTAATTTAGTGCATTTTGACAGAAGAGTTTGTATGGAAGCTATGGTCAAATGTGGGCCGAAATTTGGTCAGTGATTTGGATTTACATAAGCAGTATTTGTTTTAAATTTCATGAAAAAATATTGATATTTGTGGCCAAAATATCGATTCCGGGTAGTGGGACCTATGGAAGGTACCATATATAATGGACTGAATTTCAAAAGCCATGGTCCTACTATCAAAAAAATAATCTGTGCCAAATTTCATCAAATTATCTTTAGAATTGCGACCTGTGCTTTGATTACATGATTTAAGTGGGGGTCCAGCCAGACGGACGGACTGACGTCGCAAAATCGACTCAGAAAGTGATTCTAAGTCTATTTTGGTATACTAAGACAAATATTTCTTTGTGTTACATACATCAGCACAAACTTATAATACCCTTTCCACCCATGGTGATAAAGGGTAAAAAAAGTGACAAAAATAGGGTTAAATTTGTATAATTGGGTAATAAAATAAAAATGAGATCATATTTTCGATTATGCTTATCTAAAGCTTTGACTACGTAAAAAAAATTTGATATGCATATAAACATAAATTTGCGAATTTACATAAATTAATCAAATTTAAATTAGAAACTCTAACATTTATTTATCAAACTAAAAAAATAAAACACATTTTAAGCTGGCAGACCAACACGGATTAAAAGATTTATTCATGCATGCTTGATTAAATCGTTAAAATAAACTAAGTTGTGATATAAATAATTTCATCTAAATTAAGAGTGATATTTCTCACACTTAGAAACACAGAAAATACAAATTTATGCAAACATCAAGAGATTGATTGATAAAAAAACTAAAAAGAAAAATTAGACATGACTTATTAAAACATTAAAATATTTTCCACTTAAATAAACCATAAAAAAGCTCATGCTTTTACATGCTGTGACGCACAGTGGTTTACGGACGCTTTTTTTTGGAAATAATTCTGTAACTTTTGAACGATTGGAGATATTTGAATGAAATTTGGCATGGTGATAGTCAAGGAGTATTCGAGTTGGTTTTCAAAAGCACTGGCCCATGAGGGATCGGGAGAGTGATTGATGGACCTTCAAAGTTGGTCACCTCGGGTGTTCGACTTTTTTAAAAATTCGCCAAAAATCCATTTATGAATGGATTGAAAAGAAATTTTAAACTTAAGTTCTCCTTCAGAAGGTCTACAAAAAATACGCTTACATGTGTAGGTTATCTCCTTTGGGTTTCGATATATTTGGATAAAAGGAATTTTTGGGTTGATTTTTTACCTATTTTTTTAAGCTTTTTTTGATCTGGTGGACGCATCTGAAGATCAAAAATTTTTTAAGAATATTCGTCAAAATTGTAGCAAAATTCTAAATAATTTTTGTGCAAGTTGGTTATAGATATCTTATTTCGTTTAAAAGTTAAAAATATTCAAAGTTGAAACTTAAAAAAAATTTCGCTTTTTTTTGAGTTTTTCCCTAAAAGATAGCTATATTTTTTCACTAATAAAAAAATATTTTCTTAAGAAAGATAAAAATATTTTTAAAGTTTTTAAAAGAAAACATAATGAGAATGCGTATAAAACAAATTTCTTGCTAATTGGACTTTTGGTCCTCGCACATGCCCTCTCCAAAAAATGCCAATTTGTAAAAAAAAATTTTGGTTTAAATAAAAATTTCTCAAAAGGCAAAGCACCGATTTGAAAAAAATAATAATGTCCATATTTTCTAATATATCTTTTATTGATTGGAAAAGTTTTTTCTGAAACGAGCTGCAAATAGAGTCAGTGTTGCCATTTTTGTAAAAAAAACTCATTTTTTGAAACCCTTTTTTCCCGAGTTGGGAATTGGGGAATTTATTAGTTAAAATTGGGAATTTTTTTAGTCTATTGCTTTTAGATCTTATTGGTCTACATGACTACAAATTTTCATTGAGATATCTTCATCTATGTCATTTCTACAAAATATCAAAAATTGAAATTATTTTCTTTTTAAAAGTAGAAAAATAATATTTTTTTGTTTTACGATACAAAGTGTAAAAATATTAACTCACTTAAAAAAGATTTTTAATTGGTGTTCATCTCCTGGACTTTCCCGATCCAATGATACTAAACACGTGTATCAAGCTTCAATACATAGCCTTTTAAAGCTCTGAAAACTATGCCTCCCATAGCATTTTTAAGCTAAATATTGGAGTATTGGAGAGTAATGTGTGCAAATAAAGTTAATGGTGCACAGTGGTATTAACTCTGCAATTTCTAAACTACTAGACGGATTTTGACAAAATTTGGAACGTCAATAGAAGAGGTGTGAGGCTTTTAGATCAATGTTTAAGAACGTATTTGTCGGTAGCACAGTGGGCTCTACAGTGGGCCAAAGTTGCCTACCTCGGGTATATAAAACATTTGGGGGCGTATAACTTTCCTCAATTGGGTCCGATCTAAAAGATTTTTACGTTTTCGAAAACTTCTTAAAAAAATTAAGAAAAAAACATGCTTACTTTACTACCTCATCTCATATAGTTTAAGAGATATTTGACTCCATAAAATTTTAGAATAATATTTTAAAATAACTTTGTAATTTTTCGCAAAAATCTCTAAAACTAAACAAGGTATTGCAACTATTTTTGTACATAGTATGGACCTGTGTATGCGAAAATCAGAAATATAAATTTCGGAACAAGTTCTGAAATGAAAATGAAAATTTTTGAATACAGAAAATTTTTGAATACAGAAGAGTATGCTTTTCGCAAATTTGAGTTTTTTTAGAAAACCGGCCCGTGTGACCCGATTAATAGCCGGGCTCTATCAGATTTTTGCACAGATATTAAAAACATTATACTAAATACAATTTTGTTAAAAAAAAGTTTTGAGATAAAATAAACAATTTTTTTACAGTCACAAACAACACAAGTTTTGTTAAAAAATGGCTGATTGTCGACTACCGCTGGTTGTAGGGTGCATGTCCAAAATTTTTAGAAATATAGTTTATACTGATCCCTCAAGTCCAGCCTTTTAAAAAATGTAAAAAACAAATTGAGTCTTTTGAAAAAATTTTTCAAAAATATTGAAAAAATAATATTACTTTTTTGAAAAAAAAAAAAAAATTTTTAGGCTTTTTTCGGTACACAAACTTTGAAGAATTTTTCTGTGTTATTAAGTTTACATAATAAAGAACTTGTTTCTTCCAGTTCATTTAGAAATTTATCAGCAATCTTGCAGTATTTTTTTAAAAATTTAAGGTAGTACAAGAAAAGACAAATAGGCCAAAAAAGGACAGAAGACATACCATAAAAAGCAAAAAAAATTTTGGATTCAATTATCTCTTAAACTATAAGAGATAAGGTAGTAAAGTAAGCATGTTTTTTTCTTAATTTTTTTAAGAAGTTTTCGAAAACGTAAAAATCTTTTAGATCGGACCCAATTGAGGAAAGTTATACGCCCCCAAAATGTTTTATATACCCGAGGTAGGCAACTTTGGCCCACTGTAGAGCCCACTGTGCTACCGACAAATACGTTCTTAAACATTGATCTAAAAGCCTCACACCTCTTCTATTGACGTTCCAAATTTTGTCAAAATCCGTCTAGTAGTTTAGAAATTGCAGAGTTAATACCACTGTGCACCATTAACTTTATTTGCACACATTACTCTCCAATACTGCAATATTTAGCTTAAAAATGCTATGGGAGGCATAGTTTTCAGAGCTTTTAAAGGCTATGTATTGAAGCTTGATACACGTGTTTAGTATCATTGGATCGGGAAAGTCCAGGAGATAAACACCAATTAAAAATCTTTTTTAAGTGAGTTAATATTTTTACACTTTGTATCGTAAAACAAAAAAATATTATTTTTCTACTTTTAAAAGGAAAATAATTTCAATTTTTGATATTTTGTAGAAATGACATAGATGAAGATATCTCAATGAAAATTTGTAGTCATGTAGACCAATAAGATCTAAAAGCAATAAACTAAAAAAAATTCCCAATTTTAACTAAAAAATTCCCCAATTCCCAACTCGGGAAAAAAGAGTTTCAAAAAATTAGTTTTTTTACAAAAATGGCAACACTGACTCTATTTGCAGCTCGTTTCAGAAAAAACTTTTCCAATCAATAAAAGATATATTAGAAAATATGGACATTATTATTTTTTTCAAATCGGTGCTTTGCCTTTTGAGAAATTTTTATTTAAACCAAAATTTTTTTTACAAATTGGCATTTTTTGGAGAGGTCATGTGCGAGGACCAAAAGTCTAATTAGCAAGAAATTTGTTTTATACGCATTCTAATTATGTTTTCTTTTAAAAACTTTAAAAATATTTTTATCTTTCTTAAGAAAATATTTTTTTATTAGTGAAAAAATATAGCTATCTTTTAGGGAAAAACTCAAAAAAAAGCGAAATTTTTTTTAAGTTTCAACTTTGAATATTTTTAACATTTAAACGAAAGAAGATATCTATAACCAACTTGCTCAAAAATTATTTAGAATTTTGTTACAATTTTAACGAATATTCTTAAAAAATTTTTGATCTTCAGATGCGTCCACCAGATCAAAAAAAGCTTAAAAAAATAGGTAAAAAATCAACCCAAAAATTCCTTTTTATCCAAATATCTCGAAACCCAAAGGAGATAACCTACACATGTAAGCGTATTTTTTGTAGACCTTCTGAAGGAGAACTTAAGTTTAAAATTTCTTTTCAATCCGTTCATAAATGGATTTTTGGCGAATTTTTAAAAAAGTCGAACACCCGAGGTGACCAACTTTGAAGGTCCATCAATCACTCTCCAGACCCCGCATGGGCCAGTGCTTTTGAAAACCAACTTGAATACTCCTTGACTATCACCATGACGAATTTCATATGAATATCTCCAGTCGTTCAAAAGTTACAGAATTATTTCCAAAAAAAAGCGTCCGTAAACCACTGTGTGACGGCTGTGACGTCAGTCGGATTTTGTTAAAAATGGTTGGTTTTTTTGTAGATTTCTTTAACAGCTTATAAATATTCCATGAGGTGTTTATTTGTTAGTATATATTTTCATTTCGAGATTATAATTTTTCCCGATAATGATACTTATGAATGCAAACAATCCAAAGTGTTTAATGATGGATATTACAAAAGAAAAAAATCATTCATTCATTCTTTAATCGAAACCCACTCATTTAACACTTTGTCATAGAGTAAAAGAAAATTTTTATTTGAGATTTTTAATTAATGGGATTGAGTGTGAATATTAAAAGTAGTTTGATTTATTTACATTTGTTTATTTTTGGTCTTATATCTATGACAGTTTAGCGTTGAATGATGTGTTAATTGATGCTTAGAGTGTGTATGGTAAAATATTTATCGATATAATTTTAAAGCCTTTAAATAATTTTAAATGTTAATGAAATTTTTCTTATAGAAAATTTTTGATGAAATTTTTCTCACAGACAAATTTTGATGAAATTTTTCTTATAGAAAAATTTTGATGAAATTTTTCTTATAGAAAAATTTTGATGAAATTTTTCTTATAGAAAAATTTTGCTGAAATTTTTCTTATAGAAAAATTTTGATGAAATTTTTCTTATAAAAAAATTTTGATGAAATTTTTCTTATAGAAAAATGTTGATGAAATTTTTCTTATAGAAAAATGTTGATGAAATTTTTCTTATAGAAAAATTTTGATGAAATTTTTCTTATAGAAAAATTTTGATGAAATTTTTCTTATAGAAAAATTTTGATGAAATTTTTCTTATAGAAAAATGAAATTTTTCCTATAGAAAAATGAAATTTTTCTTATAGAAAAATGAAATTTTTCTTATAGAAAAATTAAATTTTTCTTATAGAAAAATGAAATTTTTCTTATAGAATAATTTTGAAAATTTTTTTTAAATGAAAAGTTTTGATGAAATTTTTCTTATCGAATTTTTCGTAGAGAAAAGTTTTGATAAAAATTTTCTTATAGCAAAATTTTGATGAAATTTTTCTAATAGAAAAATTTTGATGAAATTTTTCTTATAGAAAAATTAAATTTTTCTTATAGAATAATTTTGAAAATTTTTTTTTAATGAAAAGTTTTGATGAAATTTTTCTTATCGAATTTTTCGTAGAGAAAAGTTTTGATAAAAATTTTCTTATAGCAAAATTTTGATGAAATTTTTCTAATAGAAAAATTTTGATGAAATTTTTCTCTTAAAAAAAATCACGATGAAATTTTTTTATAGAAATATTCAAATGAAATTTTTTTTACAGAAAAATTTTGATGAAATTTGTCTTATAGGAGAATTTTAATATAATTTTTATTAAAAAACAAAAAAAAAAATATAAAATTTTTCTTAAAGAAAAATTTTGATGATATTTTTCTTATAGAAAAATGTCAATGAAATTTTTCTTATCGAACAATTTTGAAAAAATTTTCTTATAGAAAAATGTTAAAGAATTTTTTTTATAAACATTTAGATGAAATTTTTCTTAAAGAAACATTTTAATGAAAATTTTGTTATAGAAAAATTTCATCAAAATTTTTCTATAATAAAAATTTTATCAAAATTTTCTTATAAAAAAAAATCATCAACTTTTTCCTATAAGAAAAATTTCATTAGCATTTTTTTAAAAGAACAATTTTGTCAAAATTTGTTTATAAGAAAAATTTAATCAAAATTTTTCTATAATGAAATTTTAATTAAATTTTTCTCATATAAAAATTTTTATAATTTTTTTTAGAAAAATGTTGATGAAATTTTTCTATAAGCAAAATTTTATCAACATTTTTCTATAAGAAAAATTTCATCAATATTTTTTATTATAGAAAAATTTTGATGAAATAGATAAATTTTATCAAAATTTTTCTATAAGAAATATTTTATCAAAAAATTTTATAAACAAAATTAAATTTTTATTATAGAAAAATTTCATCAAAATTGTTCTATAAGTAAAATTTCATCAAAATCTTTTTATCAGAAAAATTTCATCAAAATTTTTTTATCAGAAAAATTTTATCAAAATTTTGCTATGAGAAAAGTTTCTTCAAAATTTTTCTATAAGAATAATTTCATCAAAATTTTTCTTAGAGAAAAAATATATCAACATTTTTTTCTAAGAAAAATTTCATTAAAATTTTTCTATAAGAAAAATTTCATCAAAATTTTTCTATAAGAAAAATTTCGTCAAAATTTTTTTATTAGAAAAATTTCATCAAAATTTTTCTGAAAGCAAAATTGCATCAAAATTTGTTTATAAGAAAAATTTAATCAAAATTTATCTATAAGTAACATTTCATCAAAATCTTTTTATAAGAAAAATTTCATCAACATTTTTTATAAGCCAAATTTTATCAAAATTTTTCGATAGTAAAATTTCATCAAAAATTTTTTGTCAGAATTTCATCAAAATTTATTTTTAAGAAATATTTCATCAAAATTTTTCTATAAGAAACATTTAATCAAAATTTTTACTGTACGTAAAATTTCATCCAAATTTTTCTTTAAGAAAAATTTCATCCAAATTTTTCTTTAAGAAAAATTTTATAAAAATTTTTCTTTAAGAGAGATTTTATCGAAATTTTTTTATTGGAAAAATTTCATCACTAAAATTTTTTCGAAATTTTACTGTGAGAAAAATTTCATCAAAATTTTTTAGTAAGAAAAATTTCATAAGAATTTTTCTAATGGTAAAATTTCATGAAAATTTTTCTATAAGAAAAATTTCATCAAAATTTTTTATGGGAAAAATTTCATCATTGAAATTTTTTCTGTGAGAAAAATTTCATCAAAATTTTTTTACAAGAAAAATTTCATAAGAATTTTTCTAAAGGCAAAATTTGATGAAAATTTTTCTATAAGAAAAATTTCACCATAATTTTTCTATAAGAAAAATTTCATCAACATTTTTCTATAAGAAAAATTTCATCAACATTTTTCTATAAGAAAAATTTCATCAGAATTTTCCTGGAAGAAAAATTTCATTAAAATTTTTTTGGAAGAAAAATTACATCAAAATTTTTAGATAAGTAAAATTTCATCAAAAATTTTTTATGAGAATTTCATCAAAATTTTTTTATAACAAAAATATCATCAAAATTTTTTTATAAGAAAAATTTCATCAAAATTGTTCTTTAAGAAAAATTTCATAAAAATTTTTCTATAAGAAAAATATTATCATTAGAATTTTTTCGAAATTTTTCTGTGAGAAAAATTTTTTCGAAATTTTTCTGTGAGAAAAATTTCATCAAAAATTTTTCTGTGAGAAAAATTTCATAAAAATTTTTCTGTGAGAAAAATTTCATAAAAATTTTTCAACAAGAAAAATTTCATCAAAATTTTTCTGCAAGAAAAATTTCATCAAAATTTTTCTTCAAGAAAAATTTCATCAAAATTTTTCTTCAAGAAAAATTTGATCAAAATTTTTTATAGGAAAAATTTTATCATTAAATTTTTTCGAAATTTTTCTGTGAAAAAAATTTCATAAAAAATTGTTAATAAGAAAAATTTCACCAAAATTTTTCAACAAGAAAAATTTCATCAAAATGTTTCAATAGGAAAAATTTCATTAAAATTTTTCTATAATAAAAATTTTATCAAAATTTGTCTATAAGAAAAATGTTCTACACGCCGTTTCTATTACATCGAGGGCGTGTTGATGATCAAATGAAGGAAGAATGTAACAGTGACTGATGCTCGAACCCAGGCAGAATTTGATATGTTAATACTCGAAGTGCTCACCTACTAAGCCACAGCACTCGCATAACACAGAATTGTATGTCATTATGACGTTAGTGGTGAAGGGTATGATATGATAGAACTTGACCGACTAAAATACTTTTCTACTTGTTTTGTTTTAGATTTGACTTTTAATTACTTTTTACTAAAAGAAGCCTAAGTATTCAATTTGATTGTATTTTTACAGATAATTTGATTTTTTGTGTATTTTAAAAATGTAATTCAATTAATTTTACCTTCAAATTCTTTTCGAAATAATGGAAATGAAATGAATTTATGCAATTTGAACAAATCATATTTTTTTATCTGATTTATTATAAACAATATTTATGCTTCGTTGCATGAGTTGGTTTTTTTTTTTTCAAAAATCTGTGTTTAAATATTTACTCTGGAAAATATAGAACATTTCTATTATTGACTTTTGTGTGTTTTTAATAGTTTAATATTATTTGAATAATATTTAATAATAAATAAAGTGAAATTGTTAAAATTAAAAAATATGGATTTTTTTTAAAGGCATTTAAAAATTTTTAAATAACTAAAAAATTTTGTTTTAGCTAAATTTTTCTAAAAAATTTTTAATTTTCCACAAGAAATTTTGCGTTTCTTGAAAACTGGTATTAAAACCAAATTAATCGAAATAATTAAAAATTTAATCTTTGTAACAACATTTTAATAAAAGCAATTAAATTACAAAAATTATTGTTTTTTTATAATTTATTCATATTTTAATTTATCTCTGGACATTTTTTCTTTTTTTCAAAATCATTGCTCTCTATCTAAATGTCATTAAATGTCCATTTCTTTTATTTTGTTGGTAATATTTAAATTTTTTTGTGGCATTTCAGTTCAGATTATAATTATTTTTTAGCCATAAATTTACAAACAAAAAATTCATATTCTTTCACTTACATTCCATTCATTTTTTCCATTTCAATTAAATGTTTTGTGAGAGTTTTATAAATTGTAATCTGAAACAAACAAAAACATTTAAATGAAAATGTAATATAAATTGAATGAAAATAAAAATATTGAAAATGATAAAAATGTAAATAAATAAAAATTTATTAAAATTCTAAACGCACTTATAATTAAATGCAATTTTTTTTTATAGCAAAATTTTAAATCGAAACCACAAAATGAAAAACTAAAGATATAAAGTAAATGGTTGAGTAAATTGTTAACCCTAGAATGGTAATGGGGTTAGTTAGAGATGAGATTATTATTATAATTAAATTTTAGACATAAACTCTGACTGAAGATTTATATATTAAGACCATTATCTCATACTTAAGTCATCTACAGGGCTGCCAGAAATTTTTTGAAAAAAAACGAATATTTAAAAAAAATATAAATTTTTCTTATAGAAAAATGTTGATGAAACACAAAACTTTTTTTTATAACAAATTAAGATGAAATTTTTCATATAGAAAAATTTTTATGAAATTTTCTTTATTGAAAATTTTTGATAAAATTTTTATTGAAAAATTTTGATGAAATTTTTATTGAAAATTTTTGATAAAATTTTTATTGAAAAATTTTGATTAAATTTTTCTTAAAGACAAATTTGGTGAAATTTAATATTAGAGAAAATTTTATTAGAGTTTTTATTATAGAAAAATTTTGATGAGATTATTTTGATAGAATATTTTTTACAGAACATTTAGATGGAATATTTTGATAAAATTTTTCTTATATAAAAATTTTGATGAAATTTTTTTTATAGAAAAATTTTGACGAAACTTTTCTTATAAAAAATGTTATAGCTAAATTATAGTTATATATAGTTAAATTATAGTTATACATTACTCTTCAAGATTGTATTCATGAATTTTAGCAAACACATTCTCACAGAGCCCTTATTTTTTGGATCCACTTTCCCTTTATCAAGCTGAGGGTTAAATCATGCAAAACCAATCAAAATTGTATCCAATCGACAAAGGGAACTAAAAAAATGTTCAAACAATAATAAATAAAAGTTTCAACAAAATTATTTAAGTTTTTCTTTTTTGTTTTTATCTGTTAAGTACAATAAAAAAATAAATTGATTTCGCAAATGAAAAAAAAATTGTAAACAAATACTCATACATAATTACACACACACAAACAAATCGAAAAATGCAACAGAATGAATGAGATGAAATAAAAAATAATTTACAAAAAAAAAACCGACAGTTACAATTTAAAGAAACAAAGACCGACGGACAGACAATCAGATATACAGATGGTGATGAATTAAATAATATAAAAATATATAAACTTTTAAATAAAATATAAAGAAACTAATTGCTAAAAAAAGTGCATGTGACCAGACCACAAAAATAGAATTTGAAAAAAAAAAATACAAAATAATTTTAAATAAAATTTAAAACATGTGTTAGAAAACTAAAACTGAAAAGAAAATCAATTTTTACAAATTCTACTCAACTTTTAAGACACAAGAGCCAGAGGAAAAAAGAAAAATATAACTAAAATATAAAGAAAATTTAATAGATATGAATCACGTAATTTTGATTGTGGTAGAAAAAAAAGGAAATAAAGATAAAGAACATAAATTTTTAGTCTTTCATACTAAATTGAGGACATTTTATTTCCATCTGGTTGATTAATGGTATCTTCTTTGAAACACAAATTATAGAGAATTTTAAAGCATCAAATTTTTAAGAATTTAATAAATTTTCCCAGAATTTTAAGTTTTTTTTTCTTGATAAACATATAATTTTAAATTGTTAAACTTAAGAGAAAAAAATATTTTTGTTATTTAATATTTTATAAACATGAGTTTGTGCTTCAATATATTGAGATTTTTAAATTTTTTCTTTACAAATTTTATATCAAAAACTTTTCTAAAATAAAAAAAATTTATATCGAAAATTTTTCTTTAAATGTTTTATATCTAAATTTTTTTATAAAAACTATTAACTATATTGAAAACTTTTCTATACAGGATTTTATATTGAAAATCTGTATAATGAAAATTGTATATCAAAAGTTTTTGTATGCAAAATTTTTCTATAAAAATTTTTATATCGAAAATTTTTCTATAAAAAATTTTATATCTAAAATTTTTCTATACAAATTTTTATATCAAAAATTTTCCTATCAAAAATTTTTCTATAAAATTTTCTTTAGAAAATTTTGCTTTAAAAATTTTGTATCAAAATTTTTTTTTGAAAATTTTGTATTAACAATTTTCTATTAAAATTTTATACCAAAAATTTTTCTATAAAATTTTTTTTTTTTGAAAATTTTGTACCAAAAATTTTGCTATAAATATTTTTCTATTGAAATTTTATATCCAACATTTTGCTACAACAATTATAAATCGTATATTTCACTATACAAATTTTGTATCGAAAATTTGTCTATACAAATTTTGTATCGAAAATTTGTCAATACAAATTTTGTATCGAAAATTTTTCTATAACAATTTTGCTTCGAAAATTGTTTTATTAATTTTATATCGATTTTTTTCTTTAATTTTATATTAAAAATTGTAGTAATAAAAAGTTTTTTATATTGAAAATTTTTTGTATAAAAATTTTTATATCGAAAATATTTGCAAAGAAAATTTTTTTATAAAAATTTGTATATCAAAATTTCTCTATAAAAAATTATATATTGAAAATTTTTCTATAAAAATTTTGTATCAACAAATTTTCTATTTAAATGTTATATCAAAAATTTTGCTGCAATAAAATTTGTATCGAAAATTTTTCTATAAAAATTTTGGTTCGAAAATTTTCTATAGAAATTTTGTATCAAAATTTTTTCTATTAAAATTTTTTATTAAATTTGCATCGAAAATTTTTATATAAAAATTTTGTATCGAAAATTTTTCTATAAAATTTTTTTATTGAAAATTTTTATATAAAATTTTTTTATCGAAAATTTTTATATAAAAATTTTCGATGCAAATTTTTTGTAGCAAAATTTTCAATAAAAAATTTGAATAGAAAAAATTTTGATACAAAATTTTTATAGAAAAATTTTCGATAAAAAATTTTTATAAACAAATTTTCGATGCAAATTTTTTGTAGCAAAATTTTTAATATAAAATTGTATATAACAATTTTGTATCGAAAATTATTTTATTAAAATTCTATATCAAAAATTTAGCTACAAAAAATTTATATCGAAAATTTTTCTATAAAAATCTTTTATCGAAAATTTTTCTATTAAAATTGTATATCAAAAATGTTCTATAAAAATTTTGTATCGAAAATTGTGCTATACAAATTTTACATCGAAAATTTTTCTTTTAAAATTTTTTATCGAAAACATTTTTTCATTAAAATTTCATATCAAAAATTTTTTTCTATCGAAAATTTTTCTATAAAAGTTTTGTATCGAACATTTTTTTATTAAAATTTTATATCGAAAATTTTGCTACAAAAAATTTGTTTCGAACATTTTTCTTAAAAAATTTTCTATCGAAAAATTTCCTATAAAAAATTTATATTAACAATTTTTTCATTAAAATTTTGCTGCAAGAAATTTGTATCAAAAATGTTTCTATAAAAATTTTCTATCGAAAATATTGCTATAAAAAATTTAAATCGAAAAATTTGCTATAAAAAATTTAAATCGAAAATTTTGCTACAAAAATTTGTATCAACAATTTTTGTATACAAATTTTTTACTGAGAATTTTTCGATTAAAATTTTATATCAAAAATTTTGCTACAAAAAATTTGTTTTGAAAATTTTTCTATCGAAAATTTTGCAAAAAAAATTTAAATCGAAAATGTTTCCATAAAAATTTTTTATCTAAAATTTTTCTATTAAAATTTTATATCTAAAATTTTTCTATTAAAATTTTATATCGAAAATTTTTTTCATAAAAATTCTGTATCCATAATTTTTCTATTAAAATTTTTCTATTAAAATTTTATATCGAAAATTTTTCAATAAAAATTTTGTATTAAACATTTTTTTTGCTACAAAAAACTTGTATCGAAAATTTTTCTTTGAAAATTTTTCTATTAAATTTTTTTTTTTTTAATTTTATATTGCAAATTTTGCTGCATTCACTATATCGATATCCTCGTATCGTTACCTGAAATACAAAAGGTCGTAAGTGATATAAATGAAAACGTTAATCTGCTTGTTGAAGTAAGTCCATAATCATTGAAAATATTTAGGTCGAACTTTTATGGCACTTTTGCATTTCAAGTATCGATATGTTATATATATATTTTCGTTCAATGTATTTAAACTATTAAGTTGAATGTACAAATGCAAATCAATTTTGGTATACTCCCAGTTTGATGTATTTTATTTAAAGGGTCTTTCATTTCTAGCTTCATTTCTTTAAATTTCAACCAAGTAAGTAAAGATATCAATGCAATTTTGTATTAGTTTGCTATAATGTATGGAATTTATAATATACTTGTAGTTCAAATATAGATTATGTTCTGGTCCAATATTCCATGACGAATATATGTATCTGCCTGAAGTAGACCAATGGCTTCTGTTATGTAAGCCTTAAAAAATCCAGTGTTCTTTAAGAAAACATCACAACTAGAATTAAAAAGTGGTTCTTATGTACAATAAGTCCCTTTTGGAACCCCCCTTTACTTACTCAATACTTACTTATATACAATATTTCCAATTTTTATGACTTTATTAACCTCATTTTCATGCACGATATCCGAGCGAACGTACGATTGAATCAGTAATATATAAATTTTTATTACAATATTTCATTATATTTTTTATATATAATATAATAATTTTTTTATGTTAAAGTTGCCATTTTAAGTTTCAGTTGATAGTGTTATAAAAAATAGTTTTTGTTGTATTTTTTAAATTTTTTCTATATGTTATTGATTTTTTATATATGTACTATTGGGTACATCAATAAATAATAGATATAAAGAAAAGTAAATAAAAATGCATACAAAATAAAGCAATAAGAGACATGTGAGTTCAATTTTTTTTAAGAGTTGTATTTTACTTCTGCATAAGCCACTGACAGACATAAGTAATGATACATGGGGTCTTGATAGTGATAGTAGTCTGTGACAACGTTTTCTATCATATTTATCTAAAATAAGTTAAGTCTCAGACAGATCTCTTCCTATAATTTGCTGACTTGAAAGCTCTTTTTTATAATGATCATTTTCGAATATTACAGATTATTTATACATTAATAAGTACAATACAACCTTCATGTTTGAATGGTCACAACCCGGCGTAGGCAGCACATACTACCAGGAGCCGAAGACAAAATGTACAAGAAACGAAGTCAAAATCCAATTTATTACACAGTACGACAGTGGTTGGTACACATGAGAAATGTTAACAGAATATGATAATAGGCTTTAAATAAAGAAATACGTGTCTCGGCGTTTTGCTGTAGCACGTCGGAATTTTAAGAAAATCAATTTGAAAGATTCGAAGGTCCGTAGAGGTTCACTTGTAACGTAACACTATTATAAAAAGTTCTATAAAAAGAGAGTGGGTAAACCGATTTGAATGCTTGAGCCAGTTTTGAAAAGGGAATTATATTTGGATTTGTTTTTATTTTGTATTATTTTTATTTTTTCGCTAGATGGCGCTTTAATTTTAATGTAAAACTAAAAAATATCCAAAAAATGTAATGTTATTCAATGTAATGTAAATGTAATGTAAAAATACAAAAACTAATATGATATCTAACTATTATTTTGTGTCAAAAATGTTCGTCGTTTAGTTTTTCGTGTGTAAACTTTTTTTTTGATATTTTTTAATTTTACATAAAAATTAAAGCGTCCTCTAGCGGAAAAAATATGATTTTATAATAAAAAAAACAAATCCAAATTTAATTCTCTTTTCAAAACTGGCTCAAGCATTTAAATCAGTTCACCCATTCTATTTTTATAGAACTTTTAATAATAGTATTATGTTACAAGTGAAACTCCACGGTCCTTCGAATCTTTAAAATCGATCGAAAATTCTGACGTGCTACAGCAAAACGCCGAGACACGTATTTCTTTATTTTAAATAAATTAAAATACAAAAATTTTATAGAAACATTTTTTTATGGAAAAATTTATAATAAAAATATTTTTCTCTGGAAAATTTATTATTAAAATTTCTATTTGTAGAAAATGTTTCGATGAAAATATTTTTCTGTGAAAATTTTCGATAAAAATATTTTTCTCTAGAAAAATTTTAGTAAAAAATTTCTTTCTATAGAAAAAATTTTAATAGGAAAAATTTTATATTGAAAAATTTTTGATAAAAAAAATATTTATACAAAAATGTTTCATAGAAAAATTTTCTTTAGAAATATTTTCTAAAGATTTTGGATAAAAAACATTTATGTAGAAAAATTTGCGATAAAAAAATTTTCTATAGAAAAATTTTTGATAAAAACTTTCCAATAGAAAAATTTTTGATAAAAAAATTTTTCATAACAAAATATTTATACAAAAAAATTTCATAGAAAAATTTTCTTTAGACAAATTTTCTATAGATTTAAAAAAAAAAAAACAATTAACAGAAAAATTTTTGATAATAACATTTTCTTTAGAAAAATTAGGTAAAAAATTTGTATAGAAAAATTTTTGATAAAAAAAATATTTACGCAAAAACATGTAAGAAAGTGCTATAGTCGGTCAAGCCAGACCATACGATACCCTTTACCACTAAGGTCAAAGGTGTTCTTTTTCCTGTATAAAGGTAAATATTTGCTAAATTTTGCCATCATACAAACATTTTCTCAAAACTTATATATTTAAGCTGTTTCCGTCATTTGGACTTATATGAGAGCTAAGGTCAAATGTGGACCGATTATCTCGAAATTTGGCAAATTGACTACAGTTGTTACAAAAATTATGTGTGAAAAAAATTTTAATTCTCATTATCTTTAGATTTATGGGCGTTTTAATGATTTTTGTCTCATTTAGTGCGTTTTGAAAGAAGAGTTTCTATGGGAGCTATAGTCAAATGTGAACCGATTTCAACGAAATTAGGTACAGTGATTTTAGTTTACATAAGCAGTATTTTTTTTAAATTTCATGAAAAAATATTGATATTTGTGACCAATATATCAATTCCGGGAAGTGGGACCTATGGGAGGTACCATCAATAATGGACCGATTTTAATGAATTTCAATTGACACGGTCCCATAGCCAATTTTGACCAATTTTGACCAATTTCAATAGCTATGGTCCCATTATAAAAGAAATGATCGTTGCCAAATTTCATCAAATTATCTTTAGAATTGCGACCTGAAGTTTGATTACAAAGTTTACATGGGGGTCCAGCCAGCCAGACGGACGGACATCGCTAAATCGATTCAGAAAGTGGTTCTAAGCCTATTGGTATACTAAAAGGTGGGTCTAAGACAAATATTTCTATGCGCTACATACATCAGCAAAAATTATAATACCCTTCCACCTATGGTGGTGAAGGGTATAAAAATTTCATAGAAAAATTTTTGATAAAAAAAAATATTTATATCGAAAATTTGTAATAAAAAAATTTTCTATAGAAAAAAAATTTTTAAAGAAAAATTTTTGATAAAAAAATATTAATACAAAATAAATTTCATAGAAAAATGTTTGATAAAAATATTTTCTGTAGATTTTTAATAAAAAAAAAGACATTTATACAGAAAAGTTTTTGATAAAACCATTTTCTATAGAAAAATTTTTGATGCAAAAATATTCTATAGAAAAATTTTTTATAAAAGAATTTTCTATAGAAAAATTTTTGATGCAAAAATATTCTATAGAAAAATTTTTTATAAAAAAATTTTTTTTTTTAAAAGAATTTTCTATAGAAAAATTTTTGATAAAAAAAATATTTTTGACAAAAAAATTTTTGATAAAAAATTTTTTATAGAAAAATTTTTTATAGAAAAATTTTTTATAGAAAAATTTTGTATAGAAAAATTTTTTATAGAAAAATTTTGTATAGAAAAAATTTTGATAAAAAATTGTTTAAAAATAATGCTGTAATTTGTGCAAAAATGTCTATTAGACTTAATTTTGCTTCACACAAATAAGGTTCATTTGATCAATTTTTCTTCAAATTTCTATTGAACCTGCATTCACGTTCACACACGAGCATTTTCTTCATCAGTTTTTATTTTATTTTCCAAGAATTTCATACAACTTTTCAAAATTTCCGTAAACTTAAAAGTACGGCGAGGTTTGTATCAATTTCAAGTCTGTCAGCTTTTTCTCATACAAATTTAAGACTTGATGAGCCCAACCTGACGGGTGTGAAAGTAGACTTAACAATATTTTGGACAAAAAATGTATTTATAATTATTAGCCGTGATGTTCTGTCTCATTTACTTCTAAAATATATACATTATAAATAATTTATTTGTTTTTTTGGATTAATTTCCTACTTTGTTATATATCTATGCAAAAAAAATCGGTTTATTTATTTACATTTACAATAATAGCAAATATGTTATAACAAATAACAAAAAAATGCAGGTTGTTAAACTTTTAATAACATTTTCCATATGTTGCTTAGATACTAACATTGTAGAAAAAAAAATTATCTGAAAAAACAACTAAAAACAATATGTAAATATGAGTGACAAATTTAAATATCTAGGTATAATTTTTAGTAAATTTTTACTATTTTTAAATTTAATTTTTAACTGAAGTTTAACAGGAAATTGGCTATAATTTTATGAAGGTAATAATCAGATAATTTCATATCAATCGTATTTATTTTAATGTGAAGTTCAATTAAATCACATGTAGTGTTTTAAAATGGATTTATTTTATTTAAAATAAATTTTTTTAAAATTAGACGTCTCACAATCAGACTAATGCTTTTATGATTAAAAAAAACTCACTTATTTCATCCAATTGAAGAGATAAAATAAATACGAATTAAATTGTCTATACAAAATATTAACGTAAAGCGAAGTTTATCATATGAACAGAAACACACAAAAGAAAAGACAAAACTGAAAAATGCTGTTTGTTTTTGTTCAGATGTAAATCTTCGCTTTATGTTGATATTTTGTATAGGCAATATAATTCGTATTTATTTTGTTCACTAAATAAGATGTTACAAGTGATTTCGATATGTTAGAATTAGGGATGATGATTTCCTAAGTAACTACGAAACGGGTCGAGGGAAGGTTGTCCCCACCAATACTTTTTGGTTTTACTAAAAAACTCTTTATTACAATGGTAAATAATTGCATTAAATTAGGATCCTAGTACAATACACTGATGTAAAACTTTTAAATAAACTGTTTTTTTTTAAAGTAATACAATTTTTATCTAAACTTAAATATTTTTATACAACAATTAAAGAGCCAAGCCATAAAATATTTTGTATTTTATTTTTATTGCATTTTTGGGATTATTTTACCAAGAGCTTTAAATTGAAATTAAATCGTAACTAATTCAAATAACATTTTACTTATATTACCAACAATATTCTAAATAATTTTATTCATATGCAAATTTTTGTCTAAATTTTGTTCATAAAATGTTTTGTGTGCTAAAATGTGAATGGCATATTTAAAATATTTTTGTCTGAAATACTCGTAAAAATAAAATAAAGGTATTTAAAAAAAACCAAAACAAAAAATTTTTTATATAGAAAATTTAGTAAGAAAATTTTTTAATATAAAAAATTTTCTATAGAAAATTTTTTATATCGAAAAATTTTCGATATAAAAAATTTTCTGTAGAAAATTTGTCGATATAAAAAATTTTCTATCGAAAATTTATCGATATAAAAAATTTTCTATAGAAAATTTTTCGATATAAAAAATTTTCTATAGAAAATTTTTCGATATAAAAAATTTTCTATAGAAAATTTTTCGATATAAAAAATTTTCTATAGAAAATTTTTCGATGTTAAAAACTTTCTATAGAAAATTTATTAATATAAAAAAAATTGTATAAAAAAATTTCGAAATATTTTCTATAGAAAATTTTTCGATATAAAAAATTTTCTCTAGAAAATTTTTCGATATAAAAAATTTGCTATAGAAAATTTTTCGATATAAAAAATTTTCTATAAAAAATTTTTCGATATAAAAAATTTTCTATAGAAAATTTTTCGATATAAAAATGTGCTATAGAAAATTTTTTGATATACAAAATTTTCTATAAAAAATTTTTCGATATAAAAAATTTTCTATAAAAAATTTTCTATAGAAAATTTTTCGATGTTAAAAACTTTCTATAGAAAATTTATTAATATAAAAAAATTTGTATAAAAAATTTTTCGAAATATTTTCTATAGAAAATTTTTCGATATAAAAAATTTTCTATAGAAAATTTTTCGATATAAAAAATTTTCTATAGAAAATTTTTCTATATAAAAAATTTTCTATAAAAAATTTTTCGATATAAAAAATTTTCTATAGAAAATTTTTCGATATAAAAATTTTTCTATAGAAAATTTTTCGATATAAAAAATTTTTCGATATAAAAAATTTTCTATAGAAAATTTTTCGATATAAAAAATTTTCTATAGAAAATTTTTCGATATAAAAAATTTTCTATAGAAAATTTTTCGATATAAAAAATTTTCTATAGAAAATTTTTCGATATAAAAAATTTTCTATAGAAAATTTTTCGATATAAAAAATTTTCTATAGAAAATTTTTCGATATAAAAAATTTTCTATAGAAAATTTTTCGATATAAAAAATTTTCTATAGAAAATTTTTCGATATAAAAAATTTTCTATAGAAAATTTTTCGATATAAAAATTTTTCTATAGAAAATTTTTCGATATAAAAAATTTTCTATAGAAAATTTTTCGATATAAAAAATTTTCTATAGAAAATTTTTCGATATAAAAAATTTTCTATAGAAAATTTTTCGATATAAAAAATTTTCTATAGAAAATTTTTCGATATAAAAAATTTTCTATAGAAAATTTTTCGATATAAAAAATTTTCTATAGAAAATTTTTCGATATAAAAAATTTTCTATAGAAAATTTTTCGATATAAAAAATTTTCTATAGAAAATTGTTCGATATAAGAAATTTTCTTACAAAATTTTTCTATATAAAAAATTTTCTATAGAAAATTGTTCGATATAAAAATTTTTCTATAGAAAATTTTTCTATATAAAAAATTTTCTATCGATATAAAAATTTTTCTATAGAAAATTTTTCGATATAAAAAATTGTCTATAGAAAATTTTTCGATACAAAAAATTGTCTATAGAAAATTTTTCGATACAAAAATTTTTTATAGCAAATTTTCGATACAAAAAAATTTTCTATAGAAAATTTATCGATACAAAAAAATTTTCTATACAAACAAATTTTTCGATACAAAAAATTTTCTATAGAAAATTTACGATATAAAAAATTTTGGATATTCAAAATTTTCTATAGAAAATTTTTCGATATAAGAAATATTCTATAGAAAATTTTTCAATATAAAAAATTTTTTTCAAGGATATTTCTCTAGAAGAATGTTCGCTATAAAAAATTTTGAATAGATAATTTGAAGATATTAGAATTTTTCTAATGGAAATTTTTTGATCTAAAAATTTTTCTATAGAAAATTTTTCGATATAAAAATGTACAGAAAAATCTTTGTTATAAAATAATTTTTTTTTGTTAAAACTGTTCTTAAATTTATGACAAAACTACTTTTTAAAACCCCTTGTGGATACTGTAATAGTTTTCAATATCTAATATTTTACGTGTTTTGTTCTATTCATAGTAAATGAATTGGACTTCAGTTCTGCCACAAATTCCCATCAATGCGTTTGTGTAAACACAATTTTCCAATTTCCGATCCGATACAAAAGAACCAACTGACCAATAATCTTCCCTACATAAATATAAGTTAATACTTGGAATTTTTTTTTTTTTTTTAGTTTTTTGCTGAATTGTGTGAACAAATATAAAATGTGTACAAGAATTCGATATTTTACAGTAAAGGGTAGAAAAATAGTAGAATATTACACTTTATAATAAATGCGAGATAGGTCTCTTGTTATCATCTTTAATGTGAAAATATTTTTATATGTATTGAAGTCAAAGATTTTTTTTAATGCTTTGGTCGATTTTCCTCAGAGTTTCCCTAAAAACTATGTGTATTGGTTTCGTGTTACAAAATGGAAAATTGTGTGAAATTTTGAACTAAAATAAAAAATGCGGATATACAAAAAAGGATAAAACTAAAAAATTATAACACAAAAAAGTTTGCACATTTTTCGGTTTCGGTTATTGGTTTTGTTGAACATATAATTTACAAGTTTTGTTTTGACACTTTTCGTACATGATTTTTTTCCCCAAATTCGCTCAAACGTCTGACATATCTACCAAGATGGGATATTTCCTCTAGGTAGATTTGGTTTGAGAATTTTTGGATACTTTTAAACAAAAATTATTCACAAATATGTATAATGAAATATTTTAAGACTTATATTGAACTTTTATGTTTTTAAATTAAACACAATGTTCAAAAGATTAAAAAAAATTATCTTCTACAGAAAAATTTTTATATCGAAAATTTGTCTGTTGAAGAATTTTTTATCAAAAAATTTTCTATAGAAAAATTTTGACATCGAAAAATGTTAAATATTTTTATATAGAAAAATTCCTATAGAAAAATGTTTATATCGAAAAAATTGTTTAAAGAAAAATTTTTATATGGAAAAATTTGTATATGGAAAAATTTCTGAAGAAAAATATTTGTATCGCAAAATTTTCTGTGAAAACATTTTTATATATAAAAATTTTCTATAGACAAATTTTTATATCGAAAAATTTTCTATAGAAAAATTTTTATATCGAAAAATTTTCTACTGAAAAATTTTTATATCAAAAATTTTGTATAGAAAAATTTATATATTGAAAAATTTTGTATAGAAAAATTTTTATATCGAAAAATTTTGTATAGAAAAATTTTTATATCAAAAAATTTCTTTACAAAAATTTTTATATAGAAAAACTTTCTATGGAAAAATTTTCTATAGAATAATTTGTATATAGAAAATTTATCTATAGAAAAATTTTTATATAGAAAAATTTTCTATAGAGAAATTTTTATATCGATAAATTTTCTATAGAAACATTTTTATATCGAAAAATTTTCTATAGAAAAATTTTTATATCGAAAAATTTTCTATAGAAAAATTTTTATATCGAAAAATTTTCTATAGAAATATTTTTATATCGAAAAATTATCTATAGAAAAATTTTTATATCAAAAAATTTTCTATAGAAAAATTTTTATATCGAAAAATGTTCCATAGAAAAAATTTCATATAGAAAAATTTTTATATCGAAACATTTTCTATAGAAAAATTTTTATGTCGAAAAATTTTATATAGAAAATTTTTTATCTCGAAAAATTTTCTATAGATACATTTTTATATAGAATAATTTTTATATAGAAAAATTTTTATATAGAAAAATTTTTATATAGAAAAATTTTTATATAGAAAAATTTTTATATAGAAAAATTTTTATATCGAATAATTTTTCATAGAAAAATTTTTATACTGAAAAATTTTCTATAGAAAAATTTGTATATCGAAAAATTTCTATAGAAAAATTTCTATAGAAATATTTTTATATCGAAAAATTTTCTATTGAAAAATTTCTATATCGAAAAATTTTCTACAGAAAAATTTTTATATCGAAAAATTTGCTATAGAAAAATTTTTATATCGAAAAATTTTCTATAGAAATATTTTTATATCGAAAAATTTATATAAAATTAATAAAATTTCTATATCGAAAATTTTCTATAGAAAAATTTTATATCGAAAAAATTTCTATAGAATAATTTTTATATTGAACAATTTTCTATAGAAACATTTTTATATCGACAAAATTTCTATAGAAAAATTTTTATATCAAAAAATTTTCTATAGAAAAATTTTTATATCGAAAAATTTTCTATAGAAAAATTTCTATAGAAAAATGTTTATATAGAAAAACTTTCTATTGAAAAATTTTTATATAGAGAAATTTTCTATAGAAATACTTTTTATATAAAAAAATTTTCTATAGAAAAATTTTCTATAAAAAAAACTTTTAAGTAGAAAAATTTTCCATAGAAAAATTTTTATATCGAAAAATTTTCTATAGAAAAATTTGTTTATAGAAAAAATTTCTATAGAAAAATTTTTATATAGAAAAATTTTCTAAAGAAATATTTTTATTTTGAAAAAATTTCTTTAAAAAAATTTTTAGATCGAACAATTTTCTATGGAAAAATTTGTATATCGATAAATTTTTTATAGACAAATTTTTATATTGAAAAGATTTCTATAGAATATTTTTTATATCGAAAAAATTTAGATAGAAAAATTTTTATATCGAAAAATGTTCTATTCAAAAATGTTTCTATAGAAAATTTTTCGATACAAAAATTTTAATATTGAAAAATTGTCTATAAATAAATTTTTATACATAAAAATTTTCTATAGACAAATTTTTATATCAAAAAATTTTCTGTAAAAAATTTTTATATCAACAAACTTTCTTTAGAAAAATTTTAATATCAAAAAAATTTTTATAGAAACATTTTCATTCAAACAAAATTTAATATAAACGTTTGTAATTGTACACACACTTTTTTATAAAAAAAATTAATAGAAAAATTTTTATATTCAAAAATTTTTATATTGAAAAATTTTCTATAGAAAAATTTTTTTATCGAAAAATTTTTTATAGAAAAATTTTTATATCGAAAAATTTTCTACTGAAAAATTTGTATATCAAAAATTTTGTATAGAAAAATTTATATATTGAAAAATTTTGTATAGAAAAATTTTTATATCGAAAAATTTTGTATAGAAAAATTTTTATATCAAAAAATTTCTTTACTAACAATTTTATATAGAAAAACTTTCTATAGAAAAATTTTCTATAGAATAATTTTTATATAGAAAATTTATCTATAGAAAAATTTTTATATAGAAAAATTTTTATATAGAAAAATTTTTATATAGAAAAATTTTTATATCGAACAATTTTCCATAGAAAAAATTTTATACTGAAAAATTTTCTATAGAAAAATTTGTATATCGAAAAAATTCTATAGAAATATTTTTATATCGAAAAATTTTCTATTGAAAATTTTCTATATCAAAAAATTTTCTACAGAAAAATTTTTATATCGAATAATTTGCTATAGAAAAATTTTTATATCGAAAAATTTATATAAAATTTATAAAATTTCTCTATCGAAAATTTTCTATAGAAAAATTTTATATCGAAAAAATTTCTATAGAATAATTTTTATATTGAACAATTTGCTATAGAAACATTTTTATATCGACAAAATTTCTATAGAAAAATTTTCTATAGAAAAATTTCTATAGAAAAATTTTTATATAGAAAAACTTTCTATAGAAAAATTTTTATATAGAGAAATTTTCTATAGAAAAATTTTTATATAGAGAAATTTTCTATAGAAATACTTTTTATATAAAAAAAAATTTCTATAGAAAAATTTTCCATAGAAAAATTTTTATATCGAAAAATTTTCTATAGAAAAATTTGTTTATAGAAAAAATTTCTATAGAAAAATTTTTCTATAGAAAAATTTTCTAAAGAATTATTTTGATTTTGAAAAAATTTCTTTAAAAAAATTTTTAGATCGAAAATTTTTCTATGGAAAAATTTGTATATCGATAAATTTTTTATAGACAAATTTTTATATTGAAAAGATTTCTATAGAATATTTTTTATATCGAAAAAATTTAGATAGAAACATTTTTATATCGAAAAATTTTCTATTCAAAAATGTTTCTATAGAAAATTTTTCGATACAAAAATTTTAATATTGAAAAATTGTCTATAAATAAATTTTTATACATAAAAATTTTCTATAGACAAATTTTTATATCAAAAAATTTTCTGTAAAAAATTTTTATATCAACAAACTTTCTTTAGAAAAATTTTAATATCGAAAAAATTCTTATAGAAACATTTTTATTCAAACAAAATTTAATATAAACGTTTGTAATTGTACACACACTTTTTTATAAAAAAAATTTATAGAAAAATTTTTATATTCAAAAATTTTTATATTGAAAAATTTTCTATAGAAAAATTTTTTTATCGAAAAATTTTTTATAGAAAAATTTTTATATCGAAAAATTTTCCTTAGAAAAATTTTTTTATCGAAAAATTTTTTATATTAACATTTTTAAAAATTTGTTATAAAATTTTTTTTAGAAAATTTTTTTATTAATAATAATAACGCAAAAAGTTTAATTTTGTGAACTAGTGTTATCTATAGACTAATAACCCTTTTTATGGTTTTTTGAGAGTTGACATCGTATAGGAGGTCTGACAATAATCTTCTATATAATTTTGAAATATTTAATTCGTTTAAAAAATATTTATTAAATATTTACAATTTATTTTTGTTCATTTGGTTTTTCGATCAGACGATGATGATTCACTTGTTTACACAAGTTTCGAGTTGTTAAAATATTGTCTCACTCGACATTACTTTACCACAGACTCTATTTGTCTAAAAACATATGTGTTTCGACATTTTAATAAGCACCTTTAAAATTTTGGATTTCCAAATTTTTGACATTATAAATATTTGTAGGTAGAAATAAAGTTATTGCAAAAGAATCGAGTTTAAGATTAAAATAGCAAGTTTTAGGGTAAAAAAACTAGTTTTTGGCTAAAAACAAATTTTTGTGTAAAAATCCAGCAGTTGCTTTTTTAAACTAAAAAACAAGTTTTTGTGTAAAAACAATTTTATTGTAAAAATAACGAATTTATGTGTAATAACCAGATTTTGTGTCCAAACCTAGTTTTTATAAAAAAAATATATATAAATATATATATTTTCGGTTAAGAACTAGTTTTTGTGTTAAAAATGTGTCTTTATATAAAACTTACCTAAAGATATACACAAAAGCTAATGCCAATTGTAGCGTACACCAAAACTTAAATTACAAGGAATAGCAATTAGACAAAAGGGAAAGCATGAAAATATCATTATAACATCTATAACAACTTTTAGTAGTTTTTAGAAAAATTAAAACAAAAAAACCGAAATCAACAAAAACAAAACTCAAACACTCAAATGTACAAAACTTTTAAATAATTGCAAAAAGTAAGACAGCGAGAAAATTTCTGAGACATTATTCAAAAGTTTGACAACCTAAAAAATACGAAAACTTCGAGTGAGAGAAAATAAATATAACTTTTTTACAATTTTACAAAACTAATTTATTGTGAAACTAATTTCATATTTTGAACAAATAAATGTCCCAAAATGAGTGATGAAGAGACAGCTGTTAAAACAGTTTAAGTCATTACGAATATCAATAAAAATGACAAACAATATTAGTTTTTACGATTATTATGTCAGTCTTAATTAACTATTTTTATCTTTTTAATTTACAATCAATTTTTGTTAGATATTCTAATGTAAACTTTTTATCTATTCATATAATAGTAATTCTTAGTCTATGTCTTAGTTATGTTAATGTCGATATAAACAAATTTCTTTTCAAAATTTTTCGTATAACAATTTTTAAGCAAAAAATTTTTCGTTACAAATAGTTTCCTGTAGAAAATTTTTAAATTAAAAAAAATTCTTCAAATTTTATTATATACACAATTTTTTGATATTAAAATTTTTGTCTTGAAATTTTTTGGTTATAAAAATGTTTCTATAGAAAAATTTTAGTTATTAAAAATTTTTACAAAAATCTTTCATTATTAAAATTTTTCCTTAAAAAAATTTTTCTTCCGAAAATTTTTTATTATAACATTTTTCTATAGCAAATATTTCGTTATAAATTTTACCACTATAAGATTTTACTATAGAAAATATTTCGTTATTCAGATTTTTCTAAAGACAATTTTTCGTTATTAAAATTTTTCTATATACAATTTTTCGTCGTGTAAATTCGTGTACATTAAATTTTTCATTAACAATTTTTTTCTATAGAAAATTTGTTGTTAACAAATTTTTCTATTCAAAATTTTTCTATAGAAAATTTTTCATTAAAAAAAATTTTCTACGGAAAATTTTTCGTCATAAAAATTTTTCTATAGAAAATTCTTTGTTATAAAAATTTTTCGTCATAAAAATTTTTCTATAGAAAATTTTTCATCATAAAAATTTTTCTATAGAAAATTTTTCTTCATAAAAATTTTTCTATACAAAATTTTTCGTCATAAAAATTTTTCTATAGAAAATTTTTCATCATAAAAATTTTTCTATAGAAAATTTTTCGTTAAAAAAAAATTTTCGTCATAAAAATTATCTATAGAAAATTCTTTGTCATAAAAATTTTTCAATAGAAAATTTTTCGTTAAAAAAATTTTTCTATAGAAAATTTTTCGTTAAAAAATTTTTCTATAGAAAATTTTTCATCATAAACATTTTTCTATAGAAAATTTTTCGTCATAAAAATTTTTCGTTAAAAAAATTTTTCTACGGAAAATTTTTCATCATAAAAATTTTTCTATAGAAAATTCTTTTTCATAAAAATTTTTAATAGAAAATTTTTCGTGAAAAAAATTTTTCTATAGAAAATTTTTCGTTAAAAAATTTTTCTATAGAAAAATTTTCGTCATAAAAATATTTCTATAGAAAATTTTTCGTTAAAAAAATTTTTCTATAGAAAATTTTTCGTTAAAAAAATTTTTCTATAGAAAATTTTTCGTTAAAAAAATTTTTCTATGGAAAATATTTCGTTAAAAAAAATTTTTCTATGGAAAATTTTTCTTTAAAAAAAATTTTCTATAGAAAATTTTTCGTTAAAAAAAATTTTCTACAGAAATTTTTCGTCAAAAAATTATTCGTTAAAAATTTTCTTTGAAAAAAAATTTTCTATAGAAAATTTTTCTTTAAACAAAATTTTTCTAAAGAAAATTTTTGGTTAAAAAAATTTTTCGATATTCGTCATAAAAATTTTTCTATGGAAAATTTTTCGTCATAAAAATTTTTCTATAGAAAATTTTTCGTCATAAAAATTTTTCCATAGAAAATTTTTCGTCATAAAAATTTTTCTATAGAAAATTTTTCATCATAAAAATTTTTCTATAGAAAATTTTTCGTTATAAAAATTTTTCCATAGAAAATTTTTCGTCATAAAAATTTTTCTATAGAAAATTTTTCGTCATAAAAATTTTTCTATAGAAAATTTTTCGTCATAAAAATTTTTCTATAGAAAATTTTTCGTCATAAAAATTTTTCTATAGAAAACTTTTCGTCATAAAAATTTTTCAATAGAAAATTTTTCGTTAAAGAATTCCTCTATAGAAAATTTTTCTTAAAATAAATTTTCAATAAAAAATTTTTCGATAAAGAAATTTTTCTATAGAAAATTTTTCTTAAAAAAAATTTTCTATAGAAAATTTTTTTTATACATATTTTTTCGTTCAAAAATATTTCTATAAAGAATTTTTTCGTTAAAAAAATTTTTCGTTAAAAAAATTTTTTCTATAGAAAATTTTTCGTTTAAAAAATTTTTTCTATAGAAAATTTTTCGTTTAAAAATTAAATTTTTCCTTTTAAAAATATTTCTATATAAAATTTTTCTATAGAAAATTTTTATTTATACAAATTTTTCTATAGATTATAAAAATTTTTCTATAGACAAGTTTTCTTTTAAAAAATTGTTCTATAGAAAATTTTTAATTATAAAAATTTTTCTTTACAAAATCTTCTGTTTTGAAAATTTTTCACTTTTTAATTTTTTTTCCACTTTTTGACATAATTTTTTGTCATCTCTTCCGAAGTTATGCAAAAATATGCACCAAAAAATGTATGTCAAATATTTTAAATTATTATATAAATTATTTGTGTTAATCTGGGGCCCTGCATATTTCTGTTCCCCTGTTTCACATTAATATTTACCCCCACTCCAACCACATTTACTCCCTTAATTAGAGTTAATTAGTCTTTTGTTAAGCAATAATATCTTATTTGTTATAATTGTTTATTTAATTAACTTTTCCCTAATTTAAATTAAGAAAATAATAAAATTCAAATTAATTATTAAAATTTTCATGTTTGAAATTTTCCTTTATTTATTTACAGATTTTCAAGTGTTTACTTATCTTCAACTTGAGAAAAACCGAAAACAAACTAAAACTTAATGAAGTTTTGTTAATTGATTTAAACTGAAAAAGTACTTCAAAACAAAAAGAAAAAAAACTACCGTAAAACGTAACTATAACAGTCAACAATTAATTACAAAAGTAAAACAATTCATATGTTAAACACATTCATTTAAATACATTAACTAAGTAATTTTTGTGTTTTTTCAATTACAAGGCGTTGTTGCTACGAGATGATGAATGAGTGATTTAGTCATTTGTTAAGTATTTAAGTTATTATTTTTTACTGCAAAGTATTTTTAACTATATCTGAGAGCAGTTATGGGTACGAGTTATTAAAATTTTTGTTACCATTACAAATTTTAACTTAACAATAAGTCAAACAACTTTCGAGCTTCCTGTGAGTAATTTACATAGAGCTCAAAGTTATAAATAATTAACTGTATATAACAGAAAAGTTATTAAATTTACAAACGCCATCTATAGTTACCGTATAAACCTGCAGTATCATTGTTACATACGTTACCTTAAAACTCAATTCACATAACATTTAAAGATTGCAGTAAAACATCAGACACAACTGGATTAAACATTCGTTCAAACAAAGCACCATCAGCTCCAGTTGAAAATTAAAAATTAACATAAATTAAATTAATAAATTAACAACAAACATTTAGTCCCCAACACCTTCACACGAAAAAGCTCAGGGTATAATAAAGTTAAAGGTAAGTGAATTTTCGCATTTAAATATTTTAATTTTCAATCCAACTCTCTCTAATGCGAGTTGTAATGAAACGTTTAATCATATGCAACATAAAGCACGTCTTTATGTATTTTTCACACACACACACACACATTTAACGTTATTTAACCCATATAGTGATAATATTCTCATTTGGGTATATGTTTTGAAAATTCTGTCTCTGCTCGATTTCTTACTGTGAAATTATATGGCCAAATTTTGTCAATCGAAAGTGTGCAAAATATTAATAAGTTTCCCCATTTCAACAAGAAATTCAAACCAGATGAAATATAAGATATTAACCAAAAGGATTAATGTCAAAATTTTTATTTTATTTATTTATTTATTTTTTTTTTTTTTTTGGAAAATAACCGAAAATGATCTAAAAATATATCAGAAATAAATTTTTATGGAAAACACATACTGTATTGCCTTGGCTGCCTTCAATAACGATATAAAGACCAGTTTTAGGAAAAATTGCATTCTAATCGGTCCAAATTTGAGCTTATTGGTGTAGGTTATCTTCAGGCAGAGTTTCCGTTTTTTATGCTTTTAACTTAAAAATGAATTTTTTTCAATCTATAGATTTGATGTTTGAAAAAATAAAAGTTTTCTACTCCATTTTTTATACCCTACACCACCATAGGTTGAAAGGGTATTATAAGTTTGTGCTGATGTATGTAACACATAGAAATATTTGTCTTAGGCCCACCTTTTAGTATACCAATAGGCTTAGAATCACTTTCCGAGTCGATTTAGCGATGTCAGTCCGTCAGTCCGTCCGGCCGTCTGGCTGGCTGGACCCTAGAGCGGTTCGCCTTCCATACAAAAAAAAAAGTTATGTCAGTCACCCCCTAGGATTAAAGATAATGTTAAAACAATTCCAAAAAAAATATTTTTTTATTTTTTTACCACGCCTACAAATACCACCCTTTTACTATTTTGTTCACTGTGTCGCCATTTTAAATCCGATCATAACATTTTATATATCGGTGTTCGCGGCTCTATAAGGGCTACATTTCTCTCTTTTATAGTCATAACTTTTAAAAACTAGATTTTTGCTCGATTTGATTAGGGTGGGTACGACTCGAATTTTAAAAAGTTATGACTAGAAATTGACGAGGTTGTAAAAAACTATCAAAGAGAGAAATGTAGCCCTTACAGAGCTCTGAAAATCGGTATATCGGATCGGATTAAAAATGGCGACACAGCAAACAAAATAGTAAAAGGGCGGTATTTGTAGGCGTGGTAAAACAAATAACAAAAATTTTTTTAGAATTATTTTTACATTATCTTTAATCCTAGGGGGCGACTCACCCAACTTTTTTTCGAACCACTCTACTGGACCCCCATGTAAACCATGTAATCAAAGTACAGGTCGCAATTCAAAAAATAATTTGATGAAATTTGGCACAGATCATTTTTTTGATAATAGATATTGAAACTCATTCAAATCGGTCCATAATTTATGGTACCTCCCATAGGTCCCACTTCCCGGAATTGATATATTGGCCACAAATATCAATAGTTTTTCATGAAATTTAAAACAGATTTGATCATAGATTTGACCATAGCTCCCATACAAACTCTTCTGTCAAAACGCACTAAATGAGACAAAAATCACTAAAAAGCTCGTAAATCGTAAAGATAATGGGAACTTTAAGTTTATTTTTTGCATACATAATTTTTGGTCCACATTTGACCCTAGCTCTCATATAAGTTCAAATGACGGAAATAGCTTAAATATATAAGTTTTTAGAAAATGTTTGCATGATGGCAAAATTTAGCAAATATTTGTCTTTATACAGGAAAAAGAACATCATTGACCTTAGTGGCGAAGGGTATCATATGGTTCTTTCATCGTGTAGCTCTTTCATACTTTTTTTAAATATTTTTATCAAAATTTTTTCTATAAAAAATTTTTTATCAAAATTTTTTCTAGAGAACATTTTTTTATTAAAATTTTTTCTATACAAAATTTTTTATCAAATTTTTTTCTATAGAATATTTTTTTAACAACATTTTTTCTATAGAAAAATTTCGTCAAGAAAATTTTTGATAAAAAAATTTTCTATAGAAAAATTGTTGATAAAAAATTTTTACAGAAAAATTTTTGATCAAAAAATTTTTGATAAAAATTTTTTTTTTATTTTTGATAAAAAAATTTTCTATAGAAAAATTTTTGATAAAAAAATTTTCTATAGAAAAATTTTTGATAAAAAAATTTTCTATAGAAAAATTTTTGATAAAAAAATTTTCTATAGAAAAATTTTTGATAAAAAAATTTTCTATAGAAAAATTTTTGATAAAAAAATTTTCTATAGAAAAATTTTTGATAAAAAAATTTTCTATAGAAAATATTTTTATAAAAAAATTTTCTATAGGAAAATTTTTGATAAAAAAATTTTCTATAAAAAAATTTTCTTAAGAAAAATTTTTGATAAAAAAAATTTATAAAGAACAATTTTTGATAAAAAAATTTTCTATAGAAAAATTTTTGATAAAAAAATTTTCTATAGAAAAATGTTTGATAAAAAAATTTTCTAAAATTTTTGATAAAAAGAATTTTCTATAGAAAAATGTTTGATAAAAAAATTTTCTATAGAAAAATGTTTGATAAAAAATTTTCTATAGAAAAATTTTTGATAAAAAAATTTTCTATAGAAAAATTTTTGATAAAAAAATTTTCTATAGAAAAATTTTTGATAAAAAAATGTTCTATAGAAAAATTTTTGATAAAAAAAATGTTTGATAAAAAAATTTTACTGTAGATTTTTTTTTTAATCAAAAATTTGTTTATATAATATTTTTTCCATAGAACATTTTTTTATCAGAAAATTATTATCAAAAATTATTCTATAGAAAATTCTTTTTATCAAAAACTTCTAGAGAAATTTTTTAAATCAAAAGATTTTCTTAAGAAAATTTGTTTATCAAGAATTATTCTAGAGAAAAATTTGTTTATCAAAAATTATTCTATAGAAAATTTTTTTATCAAAAATGTTTCTATAAAAAAGTTTGTTATCAAAAATTTTTCGGTAGAAATTTTTTTTTATCAAACATTTTTCTATAGAAAGTTTTTTTATTAAAAACTTTTTATAGACAATTTTTGTATCAAAAATTTTTCTATAGAAAATTTTTTTATCAAAAATTTTTCTATAGAAAATTTTTTTATCAAAAATTTTTCTATAGAAAATTTTTTTATCAAAAATTTTTAAGAAAATTTTTTTACAAAAAACATTTTTATCAAAAATGTTTCCCTTTAACAACAACATATACATGGGTTAGTCTTGGAAAAAATTGAAAAATAGGTCTAAATTTGAACTTTTGGTGTAGGCTATCATCAGAGATCGGCACAAAGAGAACAGAACAAAAAAATCGTCGGCGGAGTTGACGTTTTTTAAACTTTTATCCAAAATAGGTATTTTTCATATTTTTTCTATAGACAATTTATTTATCAAATTTTTTCTATAGAAAATTTTTTTATCAAAAATTTTTCTTCAGAAAATTTGTTTATCAAGAATTATTATATAGAAAATTTGTTTATCAAAAATATTTCTATAGAAAGTTTTTTTATCAAAAATTTTTCTATAGAAAGTTTTTTTATCAAACATTTTTCTTCCAAAAATTTATTTATCAAGAATTATTCTATAGAAAAGTTTTTTATCAAAAATTTGTCCATAGCTATTTTTTATAGAAAACTTTTTTATCAAACATTTTTTATAAAATTTTTCTATAGCAAAATATTATAATCAAAAATGTTTTCTTGGAAAAAAATTTTTATCGAAAATTTTTCTTTAGAAACAAATTTTTCGCTCTATCTAGAATTACAGATAATCCTCCTGATGAGATGGCCTAACCAACCATCGAAACGGGTCGAGGAAAGGCACCAAAATTTTTTGGTTTTTATCAAAAAACTATTTATTACAATAATAAATAATTGTAATAAATTGGGATTCTTAGTGCAATACACTATAATAAAACTTTTTAAAAAATTTTGATTTAAAATTTTTCAATGTAAAAAATTTTTTTGAAGAAAGTTTTTAGATAGAAAAATATTTTTTTTTTCAAAAATTTTCACAGAAAAATATTTTTATAGAAATATTTTTTATCGAAAAACTTTCCAAAGAAAAATATTTTTATAGAAATATTTTTTATCGAAAAACTTTCCAAAGAAAAATATTTTTATAGAAATATTTTTTATCGAAAAACTTTCCAAAGAAAAATATTTTTATCAAAAATCTATAAAAAAAAATGTTTGTATCGAAAAATCTAAAAGTGTTTAATCTTAGAAATTATTTCTGTTTCGAAAAATATTCCCAATTCGGTTACATTTATTTTAAACAATCTATACAAAAATAATAGTGTCGTGGCAACAATGTTCTCGAACCATGTATTTTGTTGTTTTAAATTAGATTTTGATTTTGTTTCTGGTGTATTTTGTTTTTGCATTTTCTTTTACAAGGCGGCAACAACCGACTTTGTATCCAAATTCCAACACGAGTTTCATTAATAATCGTGATATTTACGAAAATTACCAAAAGTCTTCGGCTTCTGGTGGTATGGACTGCCGACGCCTGGTTATCGTATTATTTTAATGTTTTCCACTGAAGCATATTTAAACCGAGTTGTGGTTGTTGGTTAGGAGGTCATCGTTAGGAGGAGTATCACTCCTAGACTGATCAAAAACCAAGCATTATGTATATTTGACTTGCGAGACAGAATAAATACGAATTATATGTCTAAACAAATATCAACAAAATTTAAGAAAATCATCTGAACAGAAATATTTTAAATATTTTCTTAACTTAAATAAAATATTTAAGATCAAAAGCTTTTCTATAAAAAAATTGCATAAAAACATTTTTCTATGACAATTTTTTGCACCGGATATTTTTCTATAAAAAATGTACATCAAACATTTTTTAGATGATAATTTTTCTAATTTTAGATGAAAATTTTTTAACTATTACTTTTGAAATTGCAAAATATCAATATATTAGAAAATCCGTAATTTCCTTTTTCCAAATTTCTTTTTAATTGGCTTTATATGGGTTAAATGAATACCAGATGTTGAAAATGATGAGTGCGAACACGTATATTTAAACAAATAATTACGTGAACATACATAATTTTCAATTAAATTTAAGAATATTTCAAAAACTTAAGTTGATTAATTTGCAAATGCTATAATTCAGTTAAAATGAAGAATACGAAACATATAATTTAATTAATTTAAAGCTCTAACTGTTTTAACTGTAAAGAAAATGAATTTAATATAAATGCAATTAATAAGAAAAATATTTTAAAGTGAGTAAAGAAGGACGGGTTAGATGTCAAAAGCCAGATTCGAGGTAAAAATATGATTTTTGTACTATAAGTACAAGTTATGGGTACAAAACTTTTCAATACTTTTACTTTTTTTCCATAAAATTCTTGTTTTTGTGTGTAAACAAAACGAGATTTAGTTTAAAATACGAGTTTTTGTGTAAAACAAGTTTTTCCGAAATAAACGAGTTTTTGTATAAAAAAAACGAGTTTTTGTGTAAAAAAAAAACAAGTTTTTGTGTAAAAATACTAGTTTTTGTGTAAAAAAAAAACAAGTTTTTGTATAAAAATACAAGTTTTCGTGTAAAAAACAAACAAGTTTTTGTGTAAAAAAAAAACAAGTTTTTGTGTATAAAACAAGTTTTTGTCTTCAAAAAAAGCTCTTCGTGTACGCAAGGAGTTCTCGCGTAAAAAGTAACTTATAACACTTTTACAACTCACCGCTCTACCTTTATTTTTGCTCACCTTGACTGCCTTGTCAACATTATTTTTCCCCTAATTTCCATTCTTGTGAACTTTTCAAACATCTAACTTTTTCTTTTGTTCATAAATGAATGGACAATTTTTTCTTGTGCTTGCACCAAAAAAAAAACACACACAAAAATTATGAAACAAACTCTGTATGCATGATCCGGGTACATTTCTAATTTTATGAATTTAGCAGTTTATTAAAAGCATTTCATATACAATTTAATTTTTTTTTCTCAGCAGCTTCTACTTTCGTTAACATCTGCAGAAAACTAAGGCCAGCAAATAAGAAAAAGAACGAAAGAAGGACTCTAATTTATTATACACTCTATGTCCTCTAGTTTACTTTATGTTTTGCTACATTCTAAATAAATACAAGAAGACTACTTAAGTTACAGCAGCAGGAAAATGTAAGAAATTAAAATATTTTTAAAATATACTAAAATATGTATAAATGAACAAACAACTCACTCACAAAATAAAAGCCTAGAAAACACAAATATACAAAAAGTGCAAAAAAAGACCAAAAATAAGAAAAATAACGAAATATTTTTACATAAAATAATTTTTTGTTTCAGAAAAAATGCGTATACATTAGTCCCTGCTAAGTTGTATGTTCATTTAATGCAAGGATACGTTAATATAATGATTTCGCCTGAGCAAAGAAAAAACTGAAATTAAATAAATGCAAAAAGATAAACAAAATGTTTAATATTTCAAACATAAAACTATAAAAACTTCCTATAAAAATACGAAACTGTAAGAAAATTTCTCACAAAAGTAGAAAATTTTGGGAAATTTTGAAAAAATTTCCTTTAAAACTGAAACATCGTATATAATTTCCTATGAAAATAACAAAATTTGGCAAAATTTCCTATAAAAAAGAAAATTTTAAGAAATTATCTTATAACATATGAAATTTTTGGAAAATTTTCTAAAAATTGGAAATTTTGAGAAAATTTCCTATAAGAATAGGAAATTTTGAGAAAATTTCCTATAAAAATAGGAAATTTTGAGAAAATTTCCTATAAAAATAGGAAATTTTGAGAAAATTTCCTATAAAAATAGGAAATTTTGAAAATTTCCTATAAATTTTGAGAAAATTTCCTATAAAAATCGGAAATATTGAGAAAATTTCCTATAAAAATAGGAAATTTTGAGAAAATTTCCTATAAAAATAGGAAATTTTGAGAAAATTTCCTATAAAAATAGGAAATTTTGAGAAAATTTTCTATAAAAATAGGAAATTTTGAGAAAATTTCCTATAAAAATAGGAAATTTTGAGAAAATTTCCTATAAAAATTTTGAGAAAATTTCCTATAAAAATAGGAAATTTTGGGAAAATTTCCTATAAAAATAGGAAATTTTGAGAAAATTTCCTATAAAAATAGGAAATATTTGAGAAAATTTCCCATAAAAATAGAAAATTTCCTATAAAAACAGGAAATTTTGAGAAAATTTCCTTAAAAAAAGGAAATTTTGCGAAAATTTCCTATAAAAATAGGAAATTTTTAGAAAATTTCCTATAAAAATAGGCAATTTTGCGAAAATTTCCTATAAAAATAGGAAATTTTGAGAAAATTTCCTATAAAAATAGGAAATTTTGAGAAAATTTCCTATAAAAATAGAAAATTTCCTATAAAAACAGAAAATTTGAGAAAATTTCCTATAAAAAAAGGAAATTTTGCGAAAATATCCTATAAAAATAGGGAATTTTGAGAAAATTTCCTATAAAAATAGGCAATTTTGCCGAAATTTCCTATAAAAATAGGAAATTTTGCGGAAATTTCCTATAAAAATAGGAAATTTTGCAAAAATTTCCTATAAAAATAGAAAATTTTGCGAAAATTTCCTATAAAAATATAAAATTTTGCGAAAATTTCCTATAAAAATATAAAATTTTGCGAAAATTTCCTATAAAAATAGGAAATTTTGAGAAAATTTCCTATAAAAATAGGAAATTTTGCGAAAATTTCCTATAAAAATAGGGAATTTTGCGAAAATTTCCTATAAAAATTGGCAATTTTGCGAAAATTTCCTATAAAAATAGGAATTTTTGAGAAAATTTCCTATAAAAATAGGAAATTTTGAGAAAATTTCCTATAAAAATAGAAAATTTTGAGAAAATTTCCTATAAAAATAGGAAATTTTGAGAAAATTTCCTATAAAAATTGGAAACTTTGAGAAAATTTCCTACAAAAATAGAAAATTTTAAGAAAATTTCCTATAAAAATTGGAAATTTTGAGAAAATTTCCTATAAAAATAGAAAATTTTAAGAAAATTTCCTTTAAAAATAGAAAATTTTGAGATAATTTCCTATAAAAATAGAAAATTTTGGGAAAAATTCCTAGAAAAACAGGAAATCTTCCTATAAAAATAGGAAATTTTGCGAAAATTTCCTATAAAAATAGGAAATTTTGCGAAAATTTCCTATAAAAATGGGAAATTTTGCGAACATTTCCTATAAAAATAGGAAATTTTGCGAAAATTTCCTATAAAAATAGGAAATTTTGCGAAAATTTCCTATAAAAATAGGAAATTTTGCGAAAATTTCCTATAAAAATAGGAAATTTTGCGAAAATTTCCTATAAAAATAAGAAATTTTGCGAAAATTTCCAATAAATATAGGAAATTTTGAGAAAATTTCCTATAAAAATATGAAAATTTGTGAAAATTTCCTATAAAAATATGAAAATTTGTGAAAATTTCCTATAAAAATGGGAAGGTTTTTGAAAATATTCTATCATAATAGTAATAAAATATAGAAAATCTAATTTTTTTTTAGAAATAGAAGATATTCAAATGATGATAGTGAATTGTTCAAAAATTCCTATTATTTCCTTTTGAAAAAATATAATTTTAATTTCATTAATCACCCTAGCGAGAAATGGTAAGATAGAGATTAAAAAGGATCTTCCATAATTAGACAAAAAAAAATCAGCAACTAAAAGGAAATTAGAAAATGTCAAGGGAATATACATTTGTTTTTGAAAAGGAGTTCTTTTCATTAATGAACATGTTCTACACAAAAAAATACCTTTTATCCACATACACATATAGTGGCTTAAAAGGCCAAAGGATATTACGGACATAATATTGATTTAAAAAAAAATTTAAACTAGAATTAGTATTTTTCTAAAGTTTTAGGGTCCTCTCATATTAGCGGCAACTTTTTAAAATTCATCTGCGAAGAAATATTTTAGCAGTTATTGTTACTACTATTTTTTTTTAACCCCCTGTACTTTCAGGCAGGTGTGTTTTTTTTCTCTTACCCTTTTCAAAACTCTACAAAATTCATAATTTTATTAAAGAGAATATACAAATCACTAAATTTAATTTTTCAAAAAAGGTACGAAAAAATAATAAATTCGTTGAAATATTCTTCTGTTTTTGCGAGCTTTTCCCTCCAGTATATTCCTCAATCCCAAGCCTGAATACAGAAAAATTGGTTTACACTTTTTGACTTAATGAAAATTTATGAGATTTTTTGCAGTATTTCATTTTCATTTTTACTTTCATTTTATTTTTATTCATTTTTACCTTTTTATGCTAAAATACATGCATAAGTACATAAATATTATTATTTATACATTTTGTCATATTTTTTTCTGCTGCTGCTGAAAATAATTTCAAAAGATTGTATTAAAATTTTTTAACATTAAATTAAATAAAAAAAAAAGAAACAAAAATAATTTTAGTCCTTTTTTAATTTACAAATAATGTTGACTTTTTGTGAATAAAAAGGAGATTAAGGACAAAACCTTAAATTTTATTTATACCCTTTTTACGTGACAATTTAATAAAAAAATTGAGGTAATTTAGAAAAATTACATTTTTTAAAACAAATTTTAAAAAATCCTTAATTTTTTGATTTTAATGTAATTTATTTTATTCAAGAACAAAAAAATTTATAACGAACATTTTTTTCTTTGAATTATCTTTATTTTTTTTGTTTAATACTAAGAAACATTTTGTTTGTTAATAATTTTATAAAAAAAAATATTTATTTCTGCTGTATTTTGCTAATTAATAACATTGATGTTGTTAATATCATAAATGAATTTATTATGCCCAAGCGCTTGACTATAACCTAATTTATTTTCCATAAAGAGATAAAGGATCCATAAGTAATCGAACAATGTAAAATGCATTAAGCTATAGCGGAAGGTCATTGTGGGTATGAGCAGGTGTTTAACGAGAAGCTAATGAACCCATAAATACGAGCTTTGAAGTAGATTCAGATATAAGGAATTTTGGAAAAAAAATTAATTTTCCTATTTTTATAGGAAATTTTCTAAAAATTTCATATATTTATAGGAATTGTTTTCAAAATTTCCTATATTTATAGGAAATTTTCTCAAAATTTCCTATATTTATAGAAAGTTTTAAAAATATTTTTTTTTTAAATTTCCTATATTTATAGGAAATTTTCTCAAAATTTCCTATATTTATAGAAAGTTTTCAAAATTTCCCATTTTTATAGCAAAATTTATTAAAGCTTCCTATTTTTATAGGAAATTTTCTCAAACTTTAGTATTTTAATAGGAAATTTTCTCAAAATCTTCGTATTTTTATAGGAAATTTTCTCAAAATCTTTCTATTTTTATAGGAAATTTACTCAAAATCTTCCTATTTTTATAAGAAATTTTCTCAAAATCTTCCTATTTTTATAGGAAATTTTATTAAAACTACATGTTTTTAAAGGAAATTTTCTCAAAATTACCTATTTTTACAGGAAATTTTTACAAAATTTCATATCTATATAAGAAATTTTTACAAATTTCCTATTTTTATGGAAAATTTTCATATTTTTATAGGAAATTTTTACAAAATTTCATATAAAAATTTTACAAAATTTCCTATTTTTAAGGGAAATTTTTTTCAAAATTACCAAAATTTCCTATTTTTATAGGAATTTGTTTCAAAATTTTAAATTTTTATAGGAAATTTGCTCAAAATTTCATATTTATATAGGAAATTTTCTCAAAATTTCCTATTTTTATAGGAAATTTTCTCAAAATTTCCTATTTTTATAGGAAATTTTCTCAAAATTTCCTATTTTTATAGGAAATTTTCTCAAAATTTCCTATTTTTATAGGAAATTTTCTCAAAATTTCCTATTTTTATAGGAAATTTTCTCAAAATTTCCTATTTTTATAGGAAATTTTCTCAAAATTTCCTATTTTTATAGGAAATTTTCTCAAAATTTCCTATTTTTATAGGAAATTTTCTCAAAATTTCCTATTTTTATAGGAAATTTTCTCAAAATTTCCTATTTTTATAGGAAATTTTCTCAAAATTTCCTATTTTTATAGGAAATTTTCTCAAAATTTCCTATTTTTATAGGAAATTTTCTCAAAATTTCCTATTTTTATAGGAAATTTTCTCAAAATTTCCTATTTTTATAGGAAATTTTCTCAAAATTTCCTATTTTTATAGGAAATTTTCTCAAAATTTCCTATTTTTATAGGAAATTTTCTCAAAATTTCCTATTTTTATAGGAAATTTTCTCAAAATTTCCTATTTTTATAGGAAATTTTCTCAAAATTTCCTATTTTTATAGGAAATTTTCTCAAAATTTCCTATTTTTATAGGAAATTTTCTCAAAATTTCCTATTTTTATAGGAAATTTTCTCAAAATTTTCTATTTTTATAGGAAATTTTCTCAAAATTTCCTATTTTTATAGGAAATTTCCTCAAAATTTCCTATTTGTATAGCAAATTTTCTCAAAATTTCCTATTTTTATAGGAAATTTTCTCAAAATTTCCTATTTTTATAGGAAATTTTCTCAAAATTTCCTATTTTTATAGGAAATTTTCTCAAAATTTAATATCTTTATAGGAAATGTTCACAAAATTTCCTATTTTTATGGGAAATTTTCTCAAAATTTCCTATTTTTATAGGAAATTTTCCCAAAATTTCCTATTTTTATAGGAAATTTTCCCAAAATTTCCTATTTTTATAGGAAATTTTCCCAAAATTTCCTATTTTTATAGGAAATTTTCCCAAAATTTCCTATTTTTATAGGAAATTTTCCCAAAATTTCCTATTTTTATAGGAAATCTTCCCAAAATTTCCTATTTTTATAGGTAATTTTCCCAAAATTTCCTATTTTTATAGGAAATTTTCTCAAAATTTCCTATTTTTATAGGAAATTTTCTCAAAGTTTCCTATTTTTATAGGAAATTTTCTCAAAATTTCCTATTTTTATAGGAAATTTTCTCAAAATTTTCTATTTTTGTAGAAAATTTTCTCAAAATATTCTATTTTGATAGGAAATTTTCTCAAAATTTCCTATTTTTATAGGAAATTTCCTATTTTTATAGGAAATTTCCTATTTTTATAGGAAATTTTCTCAAAATTTCCTATTTTTATAGAAAATATTCTCAAAATTTCCTATTTTTATAGGAAATTTTCTCAAAATTATCTATTTTTATAGGAAATTTTCTCAAAATTTCCTATTTTTATAGAAAATTTTCTCAAAATTTCCTATTTTTGTAGGAAATTTTCTCAAAATTTCCTATTTTTATAGGAAATTTTCTCAAAATTTCCTATTTTTATAGGAAATTTCCTCAAAATTTCCTATTTTCATAGGAAATTTTCTCAAAATTTCCTATTTGTATAGCAAATTTTCTCAAAATTTCCTATTTTTTATAGGAAATTTTCTCAAAATTTCCTATTTTTATAGAAAATTTTCTCAAAATTTCCTATTTTTATAGGAAATTTTCTCAAAATTTCCTATTTTTATAGGAAATTTTCTCAAAATTTCCTATTTTTGTAGGAAATTTTCTCAAAATGTCCTATTTTGATAGGAAATTTTCTCAAAATTTCTTATTTTTATAAGAAATTTTCTCAAAATTCTCAAAATTTCCTATTTTTATAGGAAATTTTCTCAAAATTCTCTATTTTGATAGAAAATTTTCTCAAAATTTTCTATTTTAATGGGAAATTTTCTCAAAATTTTCTATTTTAATGGGAAATTTTCTCAAAATTTTCTATTTTAATGGGAAATTTTCTCAAAATTTCCTATTTTTTTCTCAAAATTTTTAAAAAGATTTCCTATTTGAAATCATTAAAAATAATTTTTCATTCCGTGACCAACATTTTGAATTAAAGACAAACTCAAAATTAAATTTTCTAAATAAATCAAAGAATGTTCCCTCATTCAATTAGACCTTAACTTGACAAAAAAATATGACGTAGAGCCATGATATTAGCCAGATAATGTAAAGAAAGCAAAATAAATAAATAATAAAAATTGCCACGCAACAAAATCCGGATACAGATAACAAACAGCCAGAAGAAATAAAAAAAACGTCGAAAACAAGTAACAAAATTGTATAAAAATTTGATTAATGAGGCTACTTTCCAAAGAAAATATTGTGAACTTTTTAAAGACGGCTAATGGCCGAGACGTTTCCAAGTCTCATTTTAAAACAAATTACCTTCTTATCTTAGAACTTGAAATCCATATTTCAATATTTGTCTTTTAACTCTGATATATTCCTGGGCACCCCCCATGTCTAGCAGCGCGTCATACAAATTATTTCAGTTTATGAAGTAAAAGGTTAAAATAAATATAAAAAGACATTTAATATCATAGAGGAAGAAAGTTGGCGGGAGGCTAAACAAATTATTTAGTTAGGTTTTATATTTAGTATTTTTAAATAATTATTTATCTTTATTTAAGAAGAACAAAAACTCCAAACTGAAAACAATGAGTGTGATATTATGTCGGAAATTTTGATAAGTTTCTCGCCTTTAAAAGAAATTTATATAATTTGAAATTTATTATTGCCTTGGTGGAAATTATTTTATTTCATTTTTTCATAACAGTACTTTAATACTATTTTATCAAGGGGAAGGATACCTGTATAAAACACTATATTAATACAAATGTAAGTAACATTAGTTTTTTAATCGTTAAAAGCAAAACATATTAAGCTTTATACTTTTTAAGCTTTTTACTTTTTAACAATTCTCATCTTTGTCACTTGGCATACCTTCCTTGAAGCAATTTTTTATCTAAGTATCTACTTATTTTGTCATGTAAATAATTGACGTATTTAGACTAAAAACTCACATTATTTAATTTTTTTTTTAATTGTTTCCCCATTTAATTCTACAATAGAATTGATAATGATGATGATGATGTTGCGCATGTAATTTAATTTTTACATTTTATATGTAATTTGTACATTTTCTGTATTCAAGTGTCAAGTGTAAATACAAAAACGAAACTAATAGCAAGATCAACAATTACATACTAAAGTGATTCATTGAGTAAATAAATAAATAGCAAATGCAATGATAATGTCATTTTTTACGATTGCCAATTTTTTGTACCCTACAATTTTTATAACACAATTTTTCAAAAAAAAATTAAAAATTAAATAGTTTTTAAATGAAATTTTTTTTTAATTTCCTTTTTTTAATAGAAAATTTTAAAAAAATTTCCTTTTTTAACAGAAAATTAAAAAAAAAATTTAATTTTAAAATTTCCTAATTTTATAGGAAATTTCCTATTTTTATAGGAAGTTTTTTCAAAACTTCCTGTTTTTATACGAAATTATCTTAAAATATCCCGTTTTTAAAGGAAATTTTCTCAAAATTTCCTATTTTTAAAGGAAACTTTCTCAAAATTTCTTATTTTTAAAGGAAATTTTTTCAAAATTTCTTTTTTTATAGGAAATTTACTTAAAATTTCCTATAATTATAGTAAATTTACTAAGAACAAAAATTCTCAAAATTTTTTATAGGAAACTTTCTTGCAGTTCCCATTTTTATAGGAAATTTTCTTAAAATTTCAAATTTTGATAGGAAATTTTCTTAAAATTTCCTATTTTTATAGGAAATTTTTACAAAATTTTTTATTTTTACAGGAAATTATCTTAAAATCTCCTATTTTTATAGGAAATTTTCTTAAATTTCCTATTTTTATAGGAAATTTTCTTGAAATTTCCTATTATTACAGGAAATTTTCTTATAATTTCCTATTTTTCTAGAAAATTTTCTAAAATTTAATATTTTTTTAGGAAATTTTCTTAAATTTCCTATCTTTATAGAAAATTTTTTTGAAATTTCCTATTATTATAGGAAATTTTCTTAAAATTTCCATTTTTTATAGAATATTTTCTTAAAGTTTTCTTATTTGTATAGGAAATTTTAGTAAATTTTCTTAAAATTTTCTATTTTTATAAGAAATTTTCCCATTTTTATAGGAAATTTTCTAATTTGTACAGGATTTTTTTTTTTCAAAATGTCCTATTTTTACAGGAAATTTTAAATTTTTATAAAAATTTTTTCAAAATTTCATATTTTTATAGAAAATTTTCTATTTTTGCAGGAAATTCTTCTATTTTCAAAAAAGATTTTCTCCAAATTTCCTATCTTCAAGGAGTTTTTCTCAAAATTTAATATTTTTATAGGAAATTTTCTCAAAAAATTCCTACATTAAGATAAAAATTTCTCATAAATTCCTATTTTCATAGGAATTTTTTTCAAAATTTGCTATCTTTTCAGGAAATTTTCCCAAAATTTTCTATTTTTATAGGAAATTTTTTCAAAATTTTCTATTTTGATAGAAATTTTCTCAAAATTTCCTATTTTTACAGGAAATTTTCTCAAAAATTTCCTATGTTTACAGGAAATTTTTGCAAAATTTCCTTTTTTTATAAGAAATTTTCTCAAAATTTTATATTTTTATAAAAAATTTTCTCAAAATTTCTTATTTTTATAAGAAATTTTCCCAAAATTTTCTGTTTTTATAGGAAATTTTCTCAAAATTTTCTGTTTTTATAGGAAATTTTCAAAAAACTTCAAATTTTCACAAACTTAAACTTTTTTTAGAAAATTTTCTTAAAATTTATTTTTTAATAGAATTTTTTCTTTAAATTTCTCATTTTTATAGAAAATTTTCTCATAAATTCCTATTTTTAAATGAATTTTTTAAAAAATTTCCTATTTTTATAGGAAACTTTCTCAAAATTTGCTATTTTATAGGAAATTTTCTCACAATTTTCGATTTTTATAGGAAATTTTCTTAAAATTTCCGATCTTTATAGCAAATTTTCTCAAAATGTCCTATTTTTATAGGAAATTTTCTTAAAATTCCTATTTTTACAGGGGATTTTCTTAAAATTTCCTTTTTTTTATAAGAAATCTTCTGTAAATTTCCTATTTTTACAGGAAATTTTTTTATTTTTACAGGAAATTTTCTTTAAATTTCCTATTTTTATGGAAATTTTCTAAACATTTCCTATTATTATAGTAAATTTTCTCAAATTTTCGTATTTTTATAGGAAAGTTTTTATTTTTATAGGAAATTGTCTCAACATTTGATATTTTTATAGGAAATTTTCTTAAAATTTCATATTTTTATAAAAAAAATTTTTAAAGTCTTCTTTTTTATAGAAAATTTTCCCAAAATTTTCTGTTTTTATAGGAAATTTTCTAAAAACTTCCTATTTTTATAGGAAATTTTCACAAAATTTAAATTTTTTATAGAAAATTTTCTTAAAATTTCTAATTTTTAGAAAAAATTTTCTTAAAATTTCCTATTTTTATAGGAAATTTAAAAAAAAATAGAAAATTTTTTATGGGCATTTTTTTAGGCTTTATTTGTAGTAAAGTGAAAAGATTTTGACTAGATGGCTTTTTTTCTTTGGCTTCTTTAAAAAATTAGATAAAAAGTAGATAAGTAGAAACTAGCTATGGCTTATAATTTATAATCTTCAGATTAGATTTGCGTGGAAAAATGCCTTAACTCCAAGATAGTCAAATCAATCTTATTTAGTTCTCTTTTAATTGTTCAAACGCTTTCTTTGGAATTATAAATATTTATTCGGAAACTACAAATTAAATAAAATAATGAGCTATTAGTTATAAACATAAAATAACAATAATTATAATTATAAACAAATACAAATTAAATATAACTATTAAAAACAAAGTAATTGTATTTTAACTAAATAAATATGGAAGATTTTCAAATTAAGTTTTGGATAAATTATTCTCAAGTTAATTTTAGAAAACGGTAATTAGTACTTTAACAAAATAAAATTAAAAAAAATGTTTTGCAAAAAATAGATAATTGTTTAAATAATTAATATATAAACATATAAGAAAATATTTTTTTTAATATTGCAATTAATCATAGAACTTGCTGACACGAATTGTTTCATTTCTGATATGACGACAATTATTTGTAATTTATTCGATAAATTGAGATGATTACATTTGTAAACTTTTATTGAAAGGGAAAACCCACTAACTTTCTTTAAATATTTAATTAATAATTTTAGAGAAATTAAACATATTATACCTTAAAGTTTGAAGATCAATTACGTTTGTAAAATCCCCCATATCATAGAGAAATTAATTAAATTTAATGGGTAAATATTTTAAGGATTAATTACTTTTAATTACTTTTCATAAATGTATTAAACAATATTTTTATTTAACTAAAGACCTTAATAATATACATTTGCAATTCAAAACCCAATACCAATTACAGTGATATTCCCTTCAGATTCATTTCCAAAATGCATAAATCTAAAAAAGTTGATACAACTAAGCCACTTATCATATTCGTATAATAATGTTACAATTACCATCATCATAATAATATTGTCATAATCAGGAGTATCATCAATTACTAGAAAACATCATTATCCATTTAAATCACGATTCCACTACCACCTTTACAGGCCTACAGACTAACTCAGTTGGATGTATGTCATTCTGTCATTCAGTCAGTCAGACAACAAACCATCCATCTATCCATCCATTTGTCTCCGCATACAATTATAGACAAGAGCATCATCAACTTTAGCTCAACTAAATAATATTAACATAATTATGACAAGTTTATGCACAAAATAAGTATGTTCAGTATTTTCAAAAATTTTCTATTTTTGATAGGAAATTTTTCAAAAATTTTCTATTTTTATAGGAAATTTTTCAAAAATTTTCTAATTTTATAGAAAATTTTTCAAAAATTTTCTAATTTTATAGGAAATTTTTCAAAAATTTTCTATTTTTATAGGAAATTTTTCAAAAATGTTCTATTTTTATAGGAAATTTTTCAAAAATTTTCTATTTTTATAGGAAATTTTTCAACAATTTTCTATTTTTATAGGAAATTTTTCAAAAATTTTCTATTTTTATAGGAAATTTTTCAAAAATTTTCTATTTTTATAGGAAATTTTTCAAAAATTTTCTATTTTTATAGGAAATTTTTCAAAAATTTTCTATTTTTATAGGAAATTTTTCAAAAATTTTCTATTTTTATAGGAAATTTTTCAAAAATTTTCTATTTTTATAGGAAATTTTTCAAAAATTTTCTATTTTTATAGGAAATTTTTCAAAAATTTTCTATTTTTATAGGAAATTTTTCAAAAATTTTCTATTTTTATAGGAAATTTTTCAAAAATTTTCTATTTTTATAGGAAATTTTTCAAAAATTTTCTATTTTTATAGGAAATTTTTCAAAAGTTTTCTATTTTTATAGGAAATTTTTCAAAAATTTTCTATTTTTATAGGAAAATTTTCAAAAATTTTCTATTTTTATAGGAAATTTTTCAAAAATTTTCTATTTTTATAGGAAATTTTTCAAAAAATTTCTATTTTTATAGGAAATTTTTCAAAAATGTTCTATTTTTATAGGAAATTTTTCAAAAATTTTCTATTTTTATAGGAAATTTTTCAAAAATTTTCTATTTTTATAGGAAATTTTTCAAAAATTTTCTATTTTTATAGGAAATTTTTCAAAAATTTTCTATTTTTATAGGAAATTTTTCAAAAATTTTCTATTTTTATAGGAAATTTTTCAAAAATTTTCTATTTTTATAGGAAATTTTTCAAAAATTTTCTATTTTTATAGGAAATTTTTCAAAAATTTTCTATTTTTATAGGAAATTTTTCAAAAATTTTCTATTTTTATAGGAAATTTTTCAAAAATTTTCTATTTTTATAGTAAATTTTTCAAAAATTTTCTATTTTTATAGGAAATTTTTCAAAAATTTTCTATTTTTATAGGAAATTTTTCAAAAATTTTCTATTTTTATAGGAAATTTTTCAAAAATTTTCTATTTTTATAGGAAATTTTTTAAAAATTTTCTATTTTTATAGGAAATTTTTCTAAATTTTTCTATTTTTATAGGAAATTTCTCAAAAATTGTCTATTGTTATTAGAAATTTTTTAAAAATATTCTATTTCTATAGGAATTTTTTTCAAAATGTTTCCATTTTTATAGGACATTTTTCAAAATTTTTCAAAAATGTCTTATTTTTATACGAAATTTTTTAACATTTACTTATTTTTATAGGAAAATTTTCTATTTTTAAAGGCAATTTTTCAAAAATTTTATATTTTTTTAGGATTTTTTTTTAAATTTTCTATTTTTATAGGAAATTTTTCAAAAATTTTTTACAGGAAATTTTTCAAAAATTTTCTATTTTTATAGGAAATTTAAAAAAAAAAATTATATTTTTATAAGAAATTTTTTTTTTATAGGAAATTTTTTAAAAATTTCTTCTTTTTTGTAAGAAAATTTTTAAAAATTTATTATTTTTACAGAAAATTTTTAAAAACTTTCTTATTTTTATATAAATTTTTAAAAAAATTATTATTTTTATAGAATTTTTTTTAAAAATGTATTACTTTTATAATAAATTATTTAAAAATTCATTATTTTGGAAGAACATTTTTAAAAAAATTCTTATATTTATATGAAGTCTTTCAAAAATTTCTTATTTTACAGGAAATTTTTTAAATATTTTTATTTTTATGACAAAGCTTTCGTAAATTTTTCTATTTTGATATAGAATTTTTAAAAAATACATATTTTTATAAAATATCTTAAAGTTTCAACAATTTTCTTTTATTTAAACTGTTTCCCAGAAACTTAAACAATACAAGAACTAAATAAAAAGTTACTAAGAAAAACTTAAACAAAAACTTTTAAAAACATAATCAGGTATGTGATGGAAAACGATCGTTTTCAAATCGATCGATTTCAGATATATTTTTGAGATATATTTTTGAGATTTTCGGTTATTTCCCCAAAAAACTCAAACCAAATGAAAGATAAAATATCAGTCAAAAGGATTAAAGCCAAAATTTTCATTATTTTTGGGGGAAATAACCGAAAATTAGCTAAAAAATATGTCTGAAATCGATCGATTTCAAAACGAAAATGTCCATCACATACCTGAATATGAATTTTCGAAATCTAAACAGAAACAACAATTGCGGCAATAGGAATAAGAACAAACGCGATGACGACAAAAATATTTGAAAACATGTGTTGACAGTTTTAGATAGTGTGACATTAGTATTTATGTATGCATGGATACATATAAATGAGTACATAACCCAGCAAAAAATAGTATTATCAAAGAAAGAAGTATGTTGTGATTTTTAGTCAATGTCCCAAAATATGTTTTCATCCATTTATGGGACTATGTCTTAGTCTATGTCTCAGCCTATGTCCCAGACTTTTTTTAGTCTATGTCTAGTCTATTTTGTATTCTATATCTTAATCTGGTTAATATCAACAGCCTACAAACTTTTTCACAAAATAAAACTGTCTTAAAAAAGTTGGCTTCACACAACTTAAGAAAAAAGAGGCAAAACTTAAATAAACTGATGACAAAACTTTAGTCTATACAAAATTAAAAAAATATATATATATTTATAAGAAACATTTCCAAAGGATATATACATACATACATATGTACTGGTAATGTGTCTGTGTAAATGTGATCAAGAAAATATATAAATAGTTGCCGTAACTGTTTCTATCTTTGTGATTGTTGTTGCTGCTGTTGCTGTCATTGTAGCATTTTATTATGATTATGACAAGTTGTACTTGAGTGTTGTCATTCAGTCCGTCACTAAGTCTGTCACTTAGTTGGGAAAAAGTATGTTGGCAAACTTTTATGTTGTTGTTGTTACATTTGTTATCCCCTTGTAATCGATGTTGTTGCTAAAATGGAAATTAGTCTTTAGTCTACAAAATGGTAAAAAAGTTGTTCTTTAGATTATTTTATTGTTTTTATAATTTTTCTTTTTAATTTAATTTTTGCTTTAGTTTTTTACAAATCACGAGACTGACTGGAAAAAAATATAAACCATATTCTTAAAAATCCCTTTTTTATAGGAATATTTCTCAAAATTTACTGTTATTATAAGACTTTTTCAAAATTTGCTATTTTTATAGCAAAATTTCTCAAAATTTACTATTTTTATGGAAATCTTCTGTTTTTATAAGAAATTTTTCTTAAAATTTTCTATTTTTTAGAATATTTTCTGAAAATGTCCTATTTCTATAGGAAATTTTATCAAAATTTCTTATTTTTATAGGAAATTTTCTCAAAATTTCCAATTTTAATAGAGAATTTTCTCAAAATTTTCTTAAATTTTGAGAAAATTTCCAATAAAAATAGGAAATTTTGAGAAAATTTCCTGTAAAAAAAAGAAATTTTGAGAAAACTTCCTATAATAATAGGAAATTTTGAGAAAATTTCTTATAAAAATAGGAAATTTTGAGAAAATTTCCTATAAAAAAAGGAAATTTTGAGAAAATTTCCTATAAAAATAGGAAATTTTGAGAAAATTTCCTATAAAAATAGGAAATTTTGAGAAAATTTCCTATAAAAATAGGAAATATTAAGAAAATTTCCTATAAAAATAGGAAATTTTGAGAAAATTTGCTTTAAAAATAGGAAATTTTGGGAAAATTTCTTATAAAAATAGGTAATTTTTAGAAAATTTCCTATAAAAATAGGAAATTTGAGAAAATTTCTTATAAAAATAGGTAATTTTTAGAAAATTTCCTATAAAAATAGGAAATTTTGAGAAAATTTCCTATAAAAATAAAACATTTTGAGAAAATTTCCTATAAAAATAGGAAGTTTTGAGAAAATTTCCTATAAAAATAGGAAATTTTGAGAAAATTTCCTATAAAAATAGGAAATTTTGAGAAAATTTCCTATAGAAATAGGAAATTTTGAGAAAATTTCCTATAAAAATAGGAAATTTTGAGAAAATTTCCTATAAAAATAGGAAATTTTGAGAAAATTTCCTATAAAAATAGGAAATTTTGAGAAAATTTCCTATAAAAATAGGAAATTTTGAGAAAATTTCCTATAAAAATAGGAAATTTTGAGAAAATTTCCTATAAAAATAGGAAATTTTTAGAAAATTTCCTATAAAAATAGGAAATTTTGAGAAAATTTCCTATAAAAATAGGAAATTTTGAGAAAATTTCCTATAAAAATAGGAAATTTTGAGAAAATTTCCTATAAAAATATGAAATTTTGAGAAAATTTCCTATAAAAATATGAAATTTTGAGAAATTTCCTATAAAAATAGAAATTTTGAGAAAATTTCCTTTAAAAATAGGAAATTTTGAGAAAATTTCCTATGCAAATAGGAAAATTTGAGAAAATTTCCTATAAAAATAGGAAATTTTGAGAAAATTTCCTATAAGAATAGTAAATTTTGAGAAAATTTTCTATAAAAATAGAAAATTTTGAGAAAATTTCCTATAAAAATAGAAATTTTGAGAAAATTTCCTATAAAAATAGGAAAATTTTGAGAAAATTTCCTACAAAAATAGGAAATTTTGAGAAAATTTCCTATAAAAATAGGAAATTTTGAGAAAATTTCCTATAAAAATATGAAATTTTGAGAAAATTTCCTATAAAAATAGGAAATTTTGAGAAAATTTCCTATAAAAATAGGAAATTTTGAGAAAATTTCCTTTAAAAATAGAAAATTTTGAGAAAATTTCCTATGCAAATAGGAAAATTTGAGAAAATTTCCTATAAAAATAGGAAATTTTGAGAAAATTTCCTATAAGAATAGGAAATTTTGAGAAAATTTCCTATAAGAATAGGAAATTTTGAGAAAATTTGCTTTAAAAATAGGAAATTTTGGGAAAATTTCTTATAAAAATAGGTAATTTTTAGAAAATTTCCTATAAAAATAGGAAATTTGAGAAAATTTCTTATGAAAATAGGTAATTTTTAGAAAATTTCCTATAAAAATAGGAAGTTTTGAGAAAATTTCCTATAAAAATAGGAAATTTTGAGAAAATTTCCTATAAAAATAGGAAATTTTGAGAAAATTTCCTATAAAAATAGGAAATTTTGAGAAAATTTCCTATAAAAATAGGAAATTTTGAGAAAATTTCCTATAAAAATAGGAAATTTTGAGAAAATTTCCTTTAAAAATAAGAAATTTTGAGAAAATTTCCTATAAAAATAGGAAATTTTGAGAAAATTTCCTATAAAAATAGGAAATTTTGAGAAAATTTCCTATAAAAATAAAAAATTTTGAGAGAATTTCTTATTAAAATAGGAAATTTTGAGAAAATTTCCTATAAAAATAGGAAATTTTGAGAAAATTTCCTTTAAAAATAGGAAATTTTGAGAAAATTTCCTATAAAAATAGGAAATTTTGAGAAAATTTCCTTTAAAAATAAGAAATTTTGAGAAAATTTCCTATAAAAATAGGAAATTTTGAGAAAATTTCCTATAAAAATAGGAAATTTTGAGAAAATTTGCTTTAACAATAGGAAATTTTGAGAAAATTTCTTATAAAAATAGGAAATTTTGAGAAAATTTCCTATAAAAATAGGAAATTTTGAGAAAATTTCCTATAAAAATAGGAAATTTTGAGAAAATTTCCTATAAAAATAGAAAATTTTGAGAAAATTTCCTATAAAAATAGGAAATTTTGAGAAAATTTCCTATAAAAATAGGAAATTTTTAGAAAATTTCCTATAAAAATAGGAAATTTTGAGAAAATTTCCTATAAAAATAGGAAATTTTGAGAAAATTTCCTATAAAAATAGGAAATTTTGAGAAAATTTCCTATAAAAATAGGAAATTTTGAGAAAATTTCCTATAAAAATAGGAAATTTTGAGAAAATTTCCTTTAAAAATAGGAAATTTTGAGGGAATTTCCTATAAAAATAGGAAATTTTGAGAAAATTTCCTATGCAAATAGGAAAATTTGAGAAAATTTCCTATAAAAATAGGAAATTTTGAGAAAATTTCCTATAAGAATAGTAAATTTTGAGAAAATTTTCTATAAAAATAGAAAATTTTGAGAAAATTTCCTATAAAAATAGAAAATTTTGAGAAAATTTCCTATAAAAATAGGAAATTTTGAGAAAATTTCCTACAAAAATAGGAAATTTTGAGAAAATTTCCTATAAAAATAGGAAATTTTGAGAAAATTTCCTATAAAAATATGAAATTTTGAGAAAATTTCCTATAAAAATAGGAAATTTTGAGAAAATTTCCTATAAAAATAGGAAATTTTGAGAAAATTTCCTTTAAAAATAGAAAATTTTGAGAAAATTTCCTATGCAAATAGGAAAATTTGAGAAAATTTCCTATAAAAATAGGAAATTTTGAGAAAATTTCCTATAAGAATAGGAAATTTTGAGAAAATTTCCTATAAGAATAGGAAATTTTGAGAAAATTTGCTTTAAAAATAGGAAATTTTGGGAAAATTTCTTATAAAAATAGGTAATTTTTAGAAAATTTCCTATAAAAATAGGAAATTTGAGAAAATTTCTTATGAAAATAGGTAATTTTTAGAAAATTTCCTATAAAAATAGGAAGTTTTGAGAAAATTTCCTATAAAAATAGGAAATTTTGAGAAAATTTCCTATAAAAATAGGAAATTTTGAGAAAATTTCCTATAAAAATAGGAAATTTTGAGAAAATTTCCTATAAAAATAGGAAATTTTGAGAAAATTTCCTATAAAAATAGGAAATTTTGAGAAAATTTCCTTTAAAAATAAGAAATTTTGAGAAAATTTCCTATAAAAATAGGAAATTTTGAGAAAATTTCCTATAAAAATAGGAAATTTTGAGAAAATTTCCTATAAAAATAAAAAATTTTGAGAGAATTTCTTATTAAAATAGGAAATTTTGAGAAAATTTCCTATAAAAATAGGAAATTTTGAGAAAATTTCCTTTAAAAATAGGAAATTTTGAGAAAATTTCCTATAAAAATAGGAAATTTTGAGAAAATTTCCTTTAAAAATAAGAAATTTTGAGAAAATTTCCTATAAAAATAGGAAATTTTGAGAAAATTTCCTATAAAAATAGGAAATTTTGAGAAAATTTGCTTTAACAATAGGAAATTTTGAGAAAATTTCTTATAAAAATAGGAAATTTTGAGAAAATTTCCTATAAAAATAGGAAATTTTGAGAAAATTTCCTATAAAAATAGGAAATTTTGAGAAAATTTCCTATAAAAATAGAAAATTTTGAGAAAATTTCCTATAAAAATAGGAAATTTTTAGAAAATTTCCTATAAAAATAGGAAATTTTGAGAAAATTTCCTATAAAAATAGGAAATTTTGAGAAAATTTCCTATAAAAATAGGAAATTTTGAGAAAATTTCCTATAAAAATAGGAAATTTTGAGAAAATTTCCTATAAAAATAGGAAATTTTGAGAAAATTTCCTATAAAAATAGGAAATTTTGAGAAAATTTCCTATAAAAATAGGAAATTTTGAGAAAATTTCCTATAAAAATAGGAAATTTTGAGGGAATTTCCTATAAAAATAGGAAATTTTGAGAAAATTTCCTATAAAAATAGAAAATTTTTGAAAAATTTCCTATAAAAATAGAAAATTCTTGAAAAATTTCCTATAAAAATAGAAAATTTTGAGAAAATTTCCTATAAAAATAGGAAATTTTGAGAAAATTTCCTATAAAAATAGGAAATTTTGAAAAAATTTCCTATAAAAAATAGGAAATTTTCAGAAAATCTCCTATAAAAATAGGAAATTTTAAGAAAATTTCCTATAAAAATAGGAAATTTTAAGAAAATTTCCTATGAAAATAGAAAATTTTGAGAAAATTTTCTATAAAAATAGAAAATTTTGAGAAAATTTCCTATAAAAATAGAAAATTTTGAGAAAATTTCCTATAAAAATAGGAAATTTTGAGAAAATTTCCTATAAAAATAGGAAATTTTGAGAAAATTTCCTATAAAAATAGGAAATTTTTAGAAAATTTCCTATAAAAATAGGAAATTTTGAGAAAATTTCCTATAAAAATAGGAAATTTTGAGAAAATTTCCTATAAAAATAGGAAATTTTTAGAAAATTTCCGATAAAAATAGGAAATTTTGAGAAAATTTCCTATAAAAATAGGAAATTTTGAGAAAATTTCCTATAAAAATAGGAAATTTTGAGAAAATTTCCTATAAAAATAGGAAATTTTGAGAAAATTTCCTATAAAAATAGGAAATTTTGAGAAAATTTCCTATAAAAATAGGAAATTTTGAGAAAATTTCCTATAAAAATAGGAAATTTTGAGAAAATTTCCTATAAAAATAGGAAATTTTGAGAAAATTTCCTATAAAAATAGGAAATTTTGAGGGAATTTCCTATAAAAATAGGAAATTTTGAGAAAATTTCCTATAAAAATAGAAAATTTTTGAAAAATTTCCTATAAAAATAGAAAATTCTTGAAAAATTTCCTATAAAAATAGAAAATTTTGAGAAAATTTCCTATAAAAATAGGAAATTTTGAGAAAATTTCCTATAAAAATAGGAAATTTTGAAAAAATTTCCTATAAAAAATAGGAAATTTTGAGAAAATTTCCTATAAAAATAGGAAATTTTGAGAAAATTTCCTATAAAAATAGGAAATTTTAAGAAAATTTCCTATAAAAATAGAAAATTTTCTATAAAAATAGAAAATTTTGAGAAAATTTCCTATAAAAATAGAAAATTTTGAGAAAATTTTCTATATAAATAGGAAATTTTGGGAATATACCTTTAAATTTACTGTTCCGTTTTTAATGTTATATCCTTTAATATCCTCTTTTTCTATTCCTGCTTTCAATTAGTTCTTCATCCTGCTGTTAAATGTTGCTGCTGTTTTTTTTTTTTTTTTTTTTTTTTTTTGTTGAAACTGTTGCTGCAATACTAGCAGCAACTGTTACAACAGTTACATGAACAAGTGAGACTTTCTGAGTGTCATTAAAACAGCTCATTAGGAAAATTTATTTGGAAGTTTATCAAATAGTTTGTGTAATCAACAGCAGTAGATACAAATAAAATAAATATTTGTAAAAAAAGAAAACCTAAAGAAACAGAGAGACTAGAGATAACTCTCGTTCTTTTACTTTTTGCATAAATAAATTTGCTATAAAAAATATAAAAAAAACCTAAAGATAAATACAAAGTATTAAGATTTAAATGAAGATGAGCAGTGAAAGACAAATATAAATGTTTAGAAAACAGGCAGACGACACTGTCAGGCTGTTGTGATGACAGTCGAGGCTGGCAAAGAAAATTGTTTTTCAAAAAAGGACTAGAAAACTAAATATTAAAACAATTTAAATGAAGACAAGTGCTGAAATGAAATTGAAATATGTAAGTGTTTTATTTAATTTTCACAAAATGCTTTTAAATAAACAAAGAAATAAGGGAAAATTTGAGATTAATTTAATGTTTTTATTTACTTAAATAAGTATATAAGAAACAATTTATTTAAATTTTAAAAGTATTAAGGGGACCTTTCATTTAAGCCCTTAAATGAAAATAAAATTTAATAATTAAGAGCAACAATACCTGCTACAAAATATACATTTTTGCGAATAAACCTAAAGCCTTCCAACATTTTTGGCTTAATAGTAATCTTACACATGTTCCCCATCATACAGACATGTTTGAAAGATCGTGTATGACCTTGTCTGCGCTATTCTTTGTATTTATACAAACTCTTTGTTAATTCAACATTTCAAAAACGCCTCGTCTTTTGTTCAGGATATTCAATTAGGTTATTTATTTTGTACCTTTTTAAATTGTAGCTTAATTGTTGCAACAAACAATGGGAGCAAAAACCACCTTCAGTTGCCACATAAAATGTTAACGTCATGAGCATTATTTGTATAATCATCGTCATTGTCGTCATTCTCGTTGAAGCCGTCGTCTTTAACACATTTAGAAAAGTCTAATTGTTGTTAAACAGCTAATGTTACATGGAAAAACTTAAATGTACTTGTTAAATTTAGTGAAACACAAAGAAAAAATTTAGCAAAATACACATATTCATATTAGGAGGGTAACCATATTCTCAAATAAAAATTTTTATAAAATTTTTTTAATAAATTTCCTATAAAAATAGGAAATTTTTTAAAAAATTCCTATAAAAATAAGAAAGTTTTGAAAAATTTCCTATAAAATTAGGAAATTTTTGAAAAATTTCCTATGAAACTAGGAAATTTTTGAAAAATTTCCTATAAAACTAGGAAATTTTTGAAAAATTTCCTATAAAAATAGGAAATTTTTGAAAAATTTCCTATAAAAATAGGAAATTTTTGAAAAATTTCCTATAAAAATAGGAAATTTTTGAAAAATTTCCTATAAAACTAGAAAATTTTTGAAAAATTTCCTATAAAACTAGGAAATTTTTGAAAAAATTACTATAAAGCTAGGAAATTTTTGAAAAATTTCCTATAAAAGTAGGAAATTTTTGAAAAATTTCCTATAAAACTAGCAAATTTTTAAAAAAATTTCTATAAAACTAGGAAATTTTTGAAAATTTTCCTATAAAAATAGGAAATTTTTGAAACATTTCCTATAAAAATAGAAAATTTTTGAAAAATTACCTATAAAAACATTTCCTGTAAAAAAAATTTAAAAATTTCCTTTAAAAATAAGAAATTTTTTTTTAAATTTCCTTTAAAATTAGGAAATTTTTGAAAAATTTCCTATAAAGATAAGAAATTTTTTTCAAAAATTTCCTAAAAAATAGGAAATTTTTGAAAAATTTACTATAAAAATAAGAAATTTTTGAAAACTTTCCTACAAAAATAAGAAATTTTTTTAAGCTTTCCTACAAAAATAGGAAATCTTTGAAAATTTTCCTACAAAAAAAAAATAAATTTTTGAAAAATTTCCTATATTAATAGGAAATTTTTGAAAAAGTTCCTATAAAAAGAGGAAATTTTTGAAAAAGTTCCTATAAAAATAGGAAATTTTTTAAAAATTTCCTACAAAAATAGGAAATTTTGGAAAAATTTCATATAAAAATAGAAAATTTTTGAAAAATTCTTACTTTGAAAAATTTTTAAAAATAGGAAATTTTTTGAAAAATTTTCTAAAAAAAAACAAAAAAAAGGTATTTTTAAAAAATTTCTTATACAAATAGCAAAATTTTGAAAAATTTCCTATATTTTTGAATTTTTGAAAAATTTGTCAAAAAAAAAAAAATTTTAAAAATTCCTTTAAAAGTAGTAATTTTTTGAAAAATTGGCTATAAAAATAGGAAATTTTTGAAGAATTTTCTATAAAAGTAAGAAATTTTTAAAGAATATCCTATAAAAATAAGGAAATTTTGAAAAATTTCCTATGAAAATAAGAAAGTTTTGAAATATTTCCTATAAAAATAGGAAATTTTTGAAAAATTTTCTATTAAAAAATAGGAAATTTTTGAAAAATTTCCTATTTAAAACTAGTAAATTTTAGAAAAATTTCCTATTTTTTAATAGAAAATTTTTCAAAAATTTCCTATTTTTTAATAGGAAATATTTCAAAAATTTCCTATTTTTATAGGAAATATTTCAAAACTTTCTTATTTTCATAGGAAATTTTTCAAAAATTCCTTATTAAAATTCCTTAAAAAATAGTAAATTTTAGAAAAATTTTCTATTAAAAAATAGTAAATTTTTGAAAAATTTCCTATTAAAAAATAGTAAATTTTTTAAAAATTTCCTATTAAAAATTAGGAAATTTTTGGAAAATTTCCTATAAAAAATAGTAAATTTTTGAAAAATTTCCTATTAAAAAATAGTAAATTTTTGAAAAATTTCTTATTAAAAAATAGCAAATTTTTGAAAAATTTCCTATTTAAAAATAGTAAATTTTTGAAAAATTTCCTATTAAAAAATAGTAAATTTTTGGAAAAATTTCCTATTAAAAAATAGTAAATTTTTGGAAAAATTTCCTATTAAAAAATAGTAAATTTTTGGAAAAATTTCCTATTAAAAAATAGTAAATTTTTGGAAAAATTTCCTATTAAAAAATAGTAAATTTTTGGAAAAATTTCCTATTAAAAAATAGTTAATTTTTGAAAAAATTTCCTATTAAAAAATAGTAAATTTTTGGAAAAATTTCCTATTAAAAAATAGTAAATTTTTGGAAAAATTTCCTATTAAAAAATAGTAAATTTTTGGAAAATTTTCCTATTTTTTAATAGAAAATTTTTCAAAAATTTCCTATTTTTTAATAGGAAATATTTAAAAAATTTCCTATTTTTTAATAGGAAATATTTAAAAAATTTCCTATTTTTATAAGAAATATTTCAAAACTTTCTTATTTTCATAGGAAATTTTTCAAAAATTCCTTATTAAAATTCCTTTAAAAATAGTAAATTTTAGAAAAATTTCCTATTAAAAAATAGTAAATTTTAGAAAAATTTCCTATTAAAAAATAGTAAATTTTTGGAAAAATTTCCTATTAAAAAAAGCACATTTTTGGAAAAATTTCCTATTAAAAAATAGTAAATTTTTGGAAAAATTTCCTATTAAAAAATAGTAAATTTTTGGAAAATTTTCCTATTAAAAAATAGTAAATTTTTGGAAAAATTTCCTATTAAAAAATAGTAAATTTTTGGAAAAATTTCCTATTAAAAAAAAGCACATTTTTGGAAAAATTTCCTATTAAAAAATAGTAAATTTTTGGAAAAATTTCCTATTAAAAAATAGTAAGTTTTTGAAAAATGTCCTATTAAAAAATAGTATATTTTTGAAAAATTTCCTATTAAAAAATAGTAAATTTTTGAAAAATTTCCTATTAAAAAGTAGTAAATATTTGAAAAATTTCCTATTAAAAAATAGTAAATTTTTGAAAAATTTCCTATTAAAAAATAGTAAATTTTTGAAAAATTTCCTATTAAAAAATAATAAATTTTTGAAAAATTAGGTTGTCAATCTATTAAATGTTATTTTAACCTGCAAGTAGAATAGTATGTCCCTTAGCATTCATGAAAAAGAATATAAAAGAACTCTTAGGGGAACTGGTCTAATATTGAAACATGGATGAGTTAAATGTATACCTTCATATGAATAGCCACTTTTCGTCATTAACTCATTTAAGTTTATACTCTCGTACTCATAATGTACTCAACCCTATTCACCTGTTCATATACATACAAAGATACATATATTTATATACACTTATACACGAAATACAACAATAAACGTTTTCTGCCAACCAGGTAACTCAATTATAATAAAAGGACATTGTACTAGACTCATGAGCCACACAAAATACAACAACAACAAGAGCCATTCTAAGTCAAATAAAAATGTGTGTGTATGTTTGAGTAAACTTTTATTTTACACTCTAGATTTTATCGTTTACATATACTCCTGTACATATATTTGGAGGTGTGTATTTGTATTTTGTCGTGAGGAAATATAAAAATAGTACAATACAAAAAAAAACTGAACTATTATAATGGAAGAAACTTAAAAAAACCGAAAGTTTAGCACTTTACGTGGACGACAACGTCGACACAATGTTATTGTCAAGTATAATGTGCAACAATTGTTGCAACAACACACATACATTTACTCGTATGTTGACAGGAACTTTAACACTCCTTGTAAAATTAATGTATTATAGTTTTCTAGAACTGAAATGGGGACGGGACGTTGGGAGATAATAAGGGAATAATAAAGTTAAAACGAAAAATGATGCACTGCTGATTTGAAAAGAATTAAAGAGAATAAAAACTTTAAAATATTAAAGGTTAAAGAACTTAAGAAAAAGTTGAAAAACTAATAATTTGTGTCGATTTTCATAATAATGTTAAGACTATATTTAAAAAAATTTCCTACTCAAAAATAGTAAATTTTTGAAAAATTCAAAATTCAAAAATAGTAAATTTTTTAAAAATTTCCTATTCAAAATAGAAAATTTTTTTAAATATTTCCTATTAAAATTTTTTTTAAAACTTTCTATTAAAAGGTAGTAAAATTTTCAAGAATTTTCTACTACAAAATATTCGTTTTAAATAAGCAAAATTATTGCCGTTTTAGAAAGCTTTAAATATTTTTAAATATATTCTTTTTAACTAAATTATTTACACACTTTTTTTTCATGCATGAAAGCAAACACATGAGGTAACATTTTAATAGTTTATTTTTCTTTAACGCTCAATTCAGACACATTCGACATAAATGCCAAACAAATAGGAAACTCATCAATTATTTAAATAAAAAATGGTATTTTTTCCAGGCACGATTTCTGCTGCTGGTTAAATAAAAACATTAGAATATTAAAATTCCAATGAAAAATTCTGAAAACTTGTTGACATTTTCATATCACGCGTTTTAGGTGGAAAATACTAGGAAATTCTAAAAAATTAAAAGTAAACAATTGCAACATTTAGCTAAAAAGATAAGACAAAAAAATTTAATAATAAAGCCATTGATAGGGGTAATTTCGCCAATAGTAGCACTCTTTTAAAGGATAAGAAAAGTAAAACTTCTCACTTACATGACCATAACAAACTACCATCTGTGTATTTACACACAAGTATTCTGTTTGTTAATCTCCTTTAAGCGTCTCAATATCTTTGCGTAAGAACAATGTCCTTACAACACATTTTCAAGGAAGTCTTTTATTTTTTACTATTTGCCTTATATTCTCTTTTTTTGTCGTCTTACCTTGGAGACAATGTAAATTTAAGACTGACCTCTACAATAGTTTATTTGCATCTGTTACAGTTGTTGGCTACTGGGAAAAGCATTTTCATGTTTTCCTTTAATACTTTTTTTATTTTTTTGTTTTTCTCAGGGCTTTTACCGCAACAGACATATTCTACTTCACCTGATGGGTGTTTTCAGTGTTGAAGTGTGTCTTCTGTACTCTCTTTCTTATTTTTGTTGCATTAAATTTTCGTTTCCTGGTTGTCCTTTTAAATATGATGGCATGTGTTTGTCCACCAATACAAACAGACAGAAAAAATATGTAGAGAAATATGTGTCTATATAACAATAGGTAGGATGGGTATGATAAGTTTTTCCTGATATACTTATATGAAATCCATCATTCAGTATTTTCAAAAAATTTCCTATTTTTATAGGAAATTTTTCAAAAATTTCCTTTTTTAGAGGAAATTTTTAAAAATTTCCTATTTCTATAGGAAATTCTTCAAAAATTTTCTATTTTTATAGGAAATTTTTCAAAAATTTCCTTTTTTATAGGAAATTTTTGAAAAATTTCCTTTTTTATAGGAAATTTTTCAAAAATTTTCTATTTTTATAGGAAATTTTTCAAAAATTTCCTATTTTTATAGGAAAATTTTCTATTTTTATAGGAAATTTTCAAAAATTTTCTATTTTTATAGGAAATTTTTCAAAAATTTTCTATTTTTCTAGGAAATTTTTCAAAAATTTTCTATTTTTATAGGAAATTTTTCAAAAGTTTTCTATTTTTATAGGAAATTTTTCAAAAGTTTTCTATTTTTATAGGAAATTTTTCAAAAATTTTCTATTTTTATAGGAAATTTTTCAAAAATTTTCTATTTTTATAGGAAATTTTTCAAAAATGTTCTATTTTTATAGGAAATTTTTCAAAAATTTTCTATTTTTATAGGAAATTTTTCAAAAATTTTCTATTTTTATAGGAAATTTTTCAAAAATGTTCTATTTTTATAGGAAATTTTTCAAAAATTTTCTATTTTTATAGGAAATTTTTCAAAAATGTTCTATTTTTATAGGAAATTTTTCAAAAATTTTCTATTTTTATAGGAAATTTTTCAAAAATTTTCTATTTTTATATGAAATTTTTCAAAAATTTTCTATTTTTTTAGGAAATTTTTCAAAAATTTTCTATTTTTATAGGAAATTTTTCAAAAATTTTCTATTTTTATAGGAAATTTTTCAAAAATTTTCTATTTTTATAGGAAATTTTTCAAAAATTTTCTATTTTTATAGGAAATTTTTCAAAAATGTTCTATTTTTATAGGAAATTTTTCAAAAATTTTCTATTTTTATAGGAAATTTTTCAAAAATTTTCTATTTTTATATGAAATTTTTCAAAAATTTTCTATTTTTTTAGGAAATTTTTCAAAAATTTTCTATTTTTATAGGAAATTTTTCAAAAATTTTCTATTTTTATAGGAAATTTTTCAAAAATTTTCTATTTTTATAGGAAATTTTTCAAAAATTTTCTATTTTTATAGGAAATTTTTCAAAAATTTTCTATTTTTATAGGAAATTTTTCAAAAATTTTCTATTTTTATAGGAAATTTTTCAAAAATTTTCTATTTTTATAGGAAATTTTTCAAAAATTTTCTATTTTTATAGAAAATTTTTCAAAAATTTTCTATTTTTATAGGAAATTTTTCAAAAATTTTCTATTTTTATAGGAAATTTTTCAAAAATTTTCTATTTTTATAGGAAATTTTTCAAAAATTTTCTATTTTTATAGGAAATTTTTCAAAAATTTTCTATTTTTATAGGAAATTTTTCAAAAATTTTCTATTTTTATAGGAAATTTTTCAAAAATTTTCTATTTTAATAGGAAATTTTTTAAAAATTTTCTATTTTTTAGGATATTTTTTAAAAATTTTCTATTTTTATAGGAAATTTTTCAAAAATTTTCTATTTTTATAGGAAATTTTTCAAAAATTTTCTATTTTTATAGGAAATTTTTCAAAAATTTTCTATTTTTATAGCAAATTTTTTAAAAATTTCCTATTTTTATAGGAAATTTTTCAAAAATTTCCTTTTTATAGGAAATTTTTCAAAAATTTCCTTTTTATAGGAAATTTTTCAAAAATTTCCTTTTTTATAGGAAATTTTTCAAAAATTTCCTATTTTTATAGGAAATTTTTCAAAAATTTCCTATTTTTATAGGAAATTTTTCAAAAATTTCCTATTCTTATAGGAAATTTTTCAAAAATTTCCTATTTTTATAGGAAATTTTTCAAAAATTTCCTATTTTTATAGGAAAATTTTCAAAAATTTTCTATTTCTATAGGAAATTTTTAAAAATTTTCTATTTTTATAGGAAATTTTTCAAAAATTTCCTATTTTTATAGGAAATTTTTCAAAAATTTCCTATTTTTATAGGAAATTTTTGAAAAATTTCCTATTTTGATAGAATTTTTTTTTTAATTTATTATTTGTATAGGAAATTTTTTTAAAAATTCACTATTTTTACAGGAAATTTTTAAAAAATTTACTATTTTGATGGGATTTGTTTAAAACAAAATAATGTGGTCCCATTTGAGTTAAAGGCGGGAGACGTTGAAAGGGGATTTTTTGGTTTAGGGTATCAAATAGTGAGGCTTGACCAACTTTAATATGTTCTTGCTAGTTTTTTTGTGTATTCGTAAGATTTATAGGGACCTTGTTTTATACGTGGCAATTAATATACGTTGCGGTTATTTTACATCTTACAGAAGACAGCCACAAAATTGTGGATAATTCATTTATGCAACATCTGATTGCTGGAAAGAATTCAATGAAATTTTAAGTTTTTAAGAAATTGCACTTAAATCAAAAAAATATCTACATGCATATAGAAAAAATCATTGAAATATCAATTTAGATTAAAATAATAAAAATTTTGATTAAGAAAAGAAATCAGATTCAAATTAATATTATAGCAGCAATTAAAACAAAAGGATTTTCATGTTGAAATAACATGAAGTTTCCTAAAAATTCAAAATAACTACCAAATTAAAATTACAGTGAATGAAATTTATGTTAGAATCGACATTTGATTTTTTTCTTTGTCTATTTATTTGAATTTTACCCACAATTTCAATTAATCACTAACCCCTTTCCCCGTATTTGTCTTCTCAAAAGTTTCATTATTTAACCAATTATTCACTTCAATTTTAAATATTATTTTCATTTAACAATTTCCGCCAACGCTTCACAGTCTTCATTCATTACATTGAATTTCAAATGATTTCCTTTTTTTCCCGAGAACTCTGGGAAAACTATAACCATCAGCAAGACAAGTCAAATTTACTTTTGGCAATTTGTTTCTGTACCGTCGTCTCCTTGCTCCTTGGGCTGGGGTTTTTGTTAAATTGCACTTTTGAAATATCAGCAACTCAAGTTTACTTTTACTCTTGTTTAGTTTTCCCTATTTTCCAGCAATTTCTGTTTATTTTTTGGAAAACTGCAGCCAGTGCAACAGTTTTGCAAACAGGACCCTTGAAATTAAGATAAGCAAAAACAAAAAAGGAAAATCACTTAGCAAAAAAAAGGGTTGAAAAAGGGCGACTGACTTGTTTGATGGTTGGTGGTGCTGGTGCTAGTGGTTTAGGGCTGATTTATTTGTTTATTGTTTTCAGTTATGGCTGATAGTTCTTTTGGTTTGCTGTTAGAGGTTAGTCTAGTTTGGTCATTATTGGATGCTGGGCTTGGTTACATTTTTACAAGATAATAAAATAATTTTGTATTAAGTTAATTGAAATGTTTTTCTAAGTAAACTATTTATTAAATAATGATGAATTGAAGTAATTAAAAAAAGTTTTTAAAATTTTTAGGGCAAAAAGTATTAAACTTATTTTTTTAAGAGTAGTAAATATTTAAGAAAAATGTAAATGTTATTTAATTTTAAACATGGAATTATTAAAGAAGTAAACATATTCACATAAAAATCGAATTTTGATTGATTTTAAGGCATTATCTCCAAAGTTGCCCTTCTAGGACCCGAAGAAAATCTTTTTTTTTATTTTTATATTGTAAATTGTAATATTTTTACCATAAATTCTAAAATTCTGATTCACGTTAACCCCACCATATTCAGAAGCATTAAAAGTCCGGAATATGGACTTGTGATTTCATTATACAGTACTTACTACACAAAATCATCTTCAAACATTTAATTATAGAGATCATCCTATCGGTTCAAATATAGGTTTAATACATTTCCCTAAGTTTCATATTTTTTTTATCAAATGACCTTTCTTATGACAGTTTAAGCTAAGTTAAGCTTTAATTGAAGGACTTTATATAGTCATAGTTAAGCTTTAATCGTAGGTATTTAATCAAAAAGCTTTTGTTTAGTTTCAATTATAAGTTCTTATATGAATTCATTAAGCTTTAATCAAAGTGTCAGTTAAGCTTTAATCTTTCAATAGCCTTAGCTAAGCTTTACTTGTTGATCTCTAACTAGTTTCAGTTAAGCTTGAATTGTAGGCTTAAGCTTTAATCTTATATTTTTAGATAGTCTCAGTTAAGCATTAATCGTAGGTCTTTAAATAATCTCAGTTAAGCATTAATCTTAGGTCCCTAGATAGCCTCAGCTAAGATTAATCTTAGGCCTTTAAACGGTCTCAGTTAAGCATTAATCATAGAGCTTTAAATAGTCTTAGTTTAGATTTAATCTCAGGTCTTTAGATAGTCTTAGTTAAGCTTTAATCTTAGCTTTTTAAACGGTCTTAGTTAGGTTTAATCATATGTCTTAACATTTTCAGTTAAGTTTAAATCTAAGGTCTTTAAATAGTCTCAGTTAAGTTTCAATCCTAGGGCTTTACAGTCTTAATCGTAAGCCTTTTTGTAGTCTGACTTAATCATCAATATATAGGATAATTTAAGTTTCTTATAAGCTTCAATCGTACGACTTCATATAGCCTCATTTGAGCTTTAATCAAAGGACTTTATAAAGTTATAAGTTTCAATCATAGGACTTAAGGATTCAATCGTAGGACTTTATTTGGTACCGTTTAAGCTTCAATAGTATGTCTTTACACAGTCCAATTAAAGCTTCAATAGTAGGACTTTATACAGGATCATTTAAGCTTTAATCAGATGGCTTTTTATTGTCTCATTTAATCTTCAAAAGTAGGACTTTTTATAGTCTCATTTAAGCTTCAATCGTAGGATTTTATTTGGTCTGGTCTGAAGACTTATTTAAATATCAAACGTAAGACTTTATTTAGTCTTATTTAAACTTCAATAGTATCATTTAAGGTTCTATAATAGGACATAATATAGTCTCATTTAAGCTTTAATCGTAGGACTTTATAAAGTCTCATTTAGGTTTCAATCGTAGGACATTATTTAGTCTCATTTAAGCTTTAATCGTAAATAATCTCATTTGAGCTTCAATCGCAGAACTTTATATAGTCTCATTTAAGCTTCAGTCGTAGGACTTTATTTAGTCTCATTTAAGCTTTAATAGTAGAATTTTATATAACCTTAGAACTTTATATAGCTTTAATCATATGACTTTTTTATATCTCAATTAAGCTTCAATAGTAGAACTTTATATAGTCTTGTTCAAGCTTTTATCGTAAGACTTAATTAAGTCTCATTTATGCTTCAATAGTAGGGCTTCATATACAGTCTCGTTTAAGGATCAGTCGTAGGACTTATTTAAGCTTTAATAGTGGGACTTACCAAAGTGTCATTTAAGCTTTAATAGTGGTACATTATTAAGTCTCATTAAAAATTCATTTAAGCTTTAAGCTTTAATCGTAGGACCTTATATAGTCTCACTTAAGCTTTAATCGTAGGACTTTATTAAGTATTTTTTAAGCTTTAATCGTAGGACTTCAAATAGTATCATTAAAGCTTTAATAGTAGGACTTTAAATAGTCTTATTTAAGCTTTAATATCAGGACTTTATAGAATCTCATTTAATTTTCATGTAGTTTTATTTAAGCTTTAGGCTTATTATGCTTTAATTGTAGTCTTATTAAAACTTTAATCGTGGGTCTTAATATAGGCTTATTTAGGCTTTAATCGTTGGCCTTAATATAGTCTTATTTAAGCTTTAATTGTAGGTCTTAATATAGGCTTATTTAAGCTCCAATCGTAGGTCTTAATATAGGCTTATTTAAGTTTTCGTCGTAGGTCTTAATATAGGCTTATTTAAGTTTTCATCGTAGGTCTTAATATAGGCTTATTTAAGCTCTAATCGTAGGTCTTAATATAGGCTTATTTAAGCTCTAATCGTAGGTCTTAATATAGGCTTATTTAAGCTCTAATCGTAGGTCTTAATATAGGCTTATTTAAGCTCTAATCGTAGGTCTTAATATAGGCTTATTTAAGCTCTAATCGTAGGTCTTAATATTGGCTTATTTAAGCTCTAATCGTAGGTCTTAATATAGGCTTATTTAAGCTCTAATCGTAGGTCTTAATATAGGCTTATTTAAGCTCTAATCGTAGGTCTTAATATAGGCTTATTTAAGCTCTAATCGTAGGTCTTAATTTAGGCTTATTTAAGCTCTAATCGTAGGTCTTAATATAGGCTTATTTAAGCTCTAATCGTAGGTCTTAATATAGGCTTATTTAAGCTCTAATCGTAGGTCTTAATATAGGCTTATTTAAGCTCTAATCGTAGGTCTTAATATAGGCTTATTTAAGCTGTAATCGTAGGTCTTAATATAGGCTTATTTAAGCTCTAATCGTAGGTCTTAATATAGGCTTATTTAAGCTCTTATCGTAGGTCTTAATATAGGCTTATTTAAGCTCTAATCGTAGGTCTTAATATAGGCTTATTTAAGCTCTAATCGTAGGTCTTAATATAGGCTTATTTAAGCCCTAATCGTAGGTCTTAATATAGGCTTATTTAAGCTCTAATCGTAGGTCTTAATATAGGCTTATTTAAGCTCTAATCGTAGGTCTTAATATAGGCTTATTTAAGCTCTAATCGTAGGTCTTAATATAGGCTTATTTAAGCTCTAATCGTAGGTCTTAATATAGGCTTATTTAAGCTCTAATTGTAGGTCTTAATATAGGCTTATTTAAGCTCTAATCGTAAGTCTTAACATTGGCTTATTTAAGCTCTAATCGTAGGTCTGAGTATAGGCTTATTTAAGATCTAATCGTAGGTCTTAATATAGGCTTATTTAAGCTCTAATCGTAGGTCTTAATATAGGCTTATTTAAGCTCTAATCGTAGGTCTTAATATAGGCTTATTTAAGCTCTAATCGTAGGTCTTAATATAGGCTTATTTAAGCTCTAATCGTAGGTCTTAATATAGGATTATTTAAGCTCTAATCGTAGGTCTTAATATAGGCTTATTTAAGCTCTAATCGTAGGTCTTAATATAGGCTTATTTAAGCTCTAATCGTAGGTCTTAATATAGGCTTATTTAAGCTCTAATCGTAGGTCTTAATATAGGCTTATTTAAGCTCTAATCGTAGGTCTTAATATAGGCTTATTTAAGCTCTAATCGTAGGTCTTAATATAGGCTTATTTAAGCTCTAATCGTAGGTCTTAATATAGGCTTGTTTAAGCTCTAATCGTAGGTCTTAATATAGGCTTATTTAAGCTCTAATCGTAGGTCTTAATATAATAGGATTTTGTACAGTCTCATTAAAGCTTGAATCGTAGGACTTCATACAGTCCCATTTAAGCTTGAATCTTAGGACTTTATAAAGTCTCGCTATAATCCAGATTGGAAATTTATATTTAAGTTCTTCCTTCTTCTTCTTATTTATGACCTTAAATATATCTATCATTCTCTTTTAATTCAAAAATTGTATGTTATGTCTATGTCTTCATGGAATTTCTAAAAGTCAAAAGTGAGTTTTTTTCCTCTACGCACTGAGTTATCTACGAGGGTGTGTGTGTAGGTCACATACCATCAAAAAACATACATAAAAATGAGCGTATTTGTATGTGTCAGGAAATAACTTACATAATGCTGACATTTTTATTTTAAATTAAGACATTTGGCGCCGCCTCTTGTTGGTAAGATGATCAGGGAGTTTAAAGACTTCTTTCCTAGTTTATTTGGAAGGTCATTCTAGTGTTAAACGAAATTAAAACCAAGTGACTAAGTATTTTATTTGTAACACAAAAAGAATTTTAATTAAAAGGACTAAACATAAGTTGTTAGGAAGAACTTAAGGAAATTTTTTAAATAATATATTTAACAATATTTTAAAATGCGAACAATGTAAATATATTTATGGAGCTTTATTATGATATTACAAAAAACTAGAGCGTTATAATATATTTTAATCACGGTCTAATGAAGTCATCAGTTCACAGACAACAATGGAATTTTTTTGAAATTAATTTGGCCTAATTTTCGGTCATTTTCAATATAACTAAAATTTCTGGAAATTGTTAGTTTCCTTTAATTTTTGTCAACTCTTATAACACTAACAATTAGACATTTATTAAATCTTGATATAATAATATTATCCCTAAACTTGACCACAAGGCTTTAACTATAATTACTTTTGAAAACTTGATAACATACTCGAAACTCTTTTATACCTAGAAAATATTTTTGTTTTAAAATTTTTTCTGCTAAAGCAATTATTTTATAGTTCATTTTGTTAAATATTCCTAGCAAATTTCTATGAAAATTAGAAATTTACATCTGCTTTTACAAACATAAGGGAGAGAAAAAAAAAAGAAGAAAATATTTTTAAAAATCTTTTGGCTAAAGTATTTTATTCAATTATCTATTTCACTTTAGATTTTGTTGTAAACTACAAAAAATTCATTTTTGTAGAAAACCCAAAATATTTTAATCCCATAACTTTGTTGAAAATATGCCTTTGTATAGCTATAGATGATTATATTCATGTTGGAAAAAACCACTCCTTTTCCTTGCTACTACATACAAAAGCAACATCTAACTTAAGTAATAACTACAATTTAGGGAAAATGTAATAAAAATATCAAATACACTCTAATGGTCTTAAATGAAGAAACATTATTGTGTAGTCTACAACTATTTTGCAGAAATGCACCAGAAAGACCTTCAAATAGATTTTGAAAGTTTACTTAAATCTTATCTCTAGTATGTGTCTTCTTGTTAAACGATTATTTAGTCTTTAAATATTTGTTGGCAATAGGGATGAATGTATTAGGTAAATTGTACCATTTCTTGAAGGGAAATTTCGAATTCGTATAAGCAAGAGTCTATAAAATTTTCGGTCGTATTATAGTCTCAGTTAAGCTTCAATCGTAGGTCTTTATGATGTTTCAGTAAAGTTTTAATTATAGCCTTATTAAGTATCTGTAGGTCTATATAGTCCTATTGAAACTTTAATCGTAGATTTTAATACATCGATTTTAATAAATCGTAGCTTTATTTTGGTTCTTGATATAGGCTAAGTTCAGCTCCAATCTTGGGTCTTAATATATAGGGTAATTTAAACTTCAATCGCAGGTGTTAATATAAGCTTATTTAATCTTTAATCGAAGGTCGTAATATGGGCTTATTTAAGCTTTAGTCGTCGATCCTAATATTTAATATTTGAGCTTTAATCTTAGGTCTTAATATAGACTTATTTATGCCTGAATCATAGGTCTTAATAAAGGCTTATTTAAGCTTTAGTCGTAGATACTAATATTGAATTATTTAAGCTTTAATCGTAAGTCTTAATATATACTGATTCAAGCTTTAATCGTAGATCTTAATATAGGCTGATTTAAGCTCTAGTCGTAGATCCTAATATAGACTTATTTAAGCTTTAATCGAAGGTCTTAATATAGGATTATTTGTAGTTTAATCGTAGGTCTAAATATAAGCTTATTTAAGCTTTAATGGAAGGTCTTATTTAAGCTTTAATGGAAGGTCTTATTTAAGCTTTAACCGTTGGTCTTAATATAGGTCTATTTAAGCTTTATTCTTAGGTGTTAATATAGGCATGTTTAAGCTTTAATCGTAGGTCTTAATAAAGGCCTATGTATTAAAGCTCAAGCTTTAAGCTTTAGTTGTAAGTCTTAATATAGGATTATTTAAGCTTTAATAGTAGGTCTCAATATAGTCCTATTTAAGCTTAATCCTAGGTCTTAATAAGCTTTAAGCTTAAATCGTAAAGCTTAATAAGCTTTAAGCTTTAATCGTATGTCTTAATAAGCTTGAAGCTTTAATCGTAGGTCTTAACATGTTTTAAGCTTTAATCATAGGTCTTTATAAGCTTTAATCGTTAGTCTTAATAAACTTTAATGGTAGGTCTTTATAAGCTTTAAGCTTTAATCGCAGGTCTTAATAAGCTTTAAGCTTTAGTCGTGGGTTTTAATAAGCTTTAATCGTAGGTCTTTATAAGCTTTAATCGTAGGTCTTTATAAGCTTTAATCGTAGGTCTTTATAAGCTTTAATCGTAGGTCTTTATAAGCTTTAATCGTAGGTCTTTATAAGCTTTAATCGTAGGTCTTTATAAGCTTTAATCGTAGGTCTTTATAAGCTTTAATCGTAGGTCTTTATAAGCGTTAATCGTAGGTCTTTATAAGCTTTAATCGTAGGTCTTTATAAGCTTTAATCGTAGGTCTTTATAAGCTTTAATCGTAGGTCTTTATAAGCTTTAAGCTTTAATCGTAGGTCTTTATAAGTTTAAATCGTAGGTCTTAATAAGCTTTAAGCCTTAATCATAGGTCTTTATAAGCTTTAATCGTAGGTCTTTATAAGCTTTAATCGTAGGTCTTAATAAGTTTTAATCGTAGGTCTTAATAAGCTTCAAGCTTTAATCGTAGGTCTTTATAAGCTTTAATCGTAGGTCTTTATAAGCTTTAAGCTTTAATCGTAGGTCTTAATAAGCTTTAATCGTAGGTCTTTATGAGCTTTAATCGTAGGTCTTAATAAGCTTTAATCGTAGGCCTTTATAATATTTAAGCTTTAATCGTAGGTCTTTATAAGCTTTAATCGTAGGTCTTTATAAGCTTTAATCGTAGGTCTTTATAAGCTTTAATCGTAGGTCTTTATAAGCTTTAATCGTAGGTCTTTATAAGCTTTAATCGTAGGTCTTTATAAGCTTTAATCGTAGGTCTTTATAAGCTTTAATCGTAGGTCTTTATAAGCTTTAATCGTAGGTCTTTATAAGCTTTAATCGTAGGTCTTTATAAGCTTTAATCGTAGGTCTTTATAAGCTTTAATCGTAGGTCTTAATAAGCTTTAAGCTTTAATCGTAGGTCTTAATAAGCTTTAATCGTAGGCCTTTATAATATTTAAGCTTTAATCGTAGGTCTTTATAAGCTTTAATCGTAGGTCTTTATAAGCTTTAATCGTAGGTCTTTATAAGCTTTAATCGTAGGTCTTAATAAGCTTTAAGCTTTAATCGTAGGTCTTAATAAGCTTTAATCGCAGGTCTTAATAAGCTTTAATCATAGGTCTTAATAAGCTTTAATCGTAGGCCTTTATAAGCTTTAAACTTTAATCGTAGGTCTTAATAAGCTTTAATCGTAGGTCTTAATAAGCTTTAATCGTAGGTCTTTATAAGCTTTAAGCTTTAATCGCAGGTCTTTATAAGCTTTAAGCTTTAATCGTAGGTCTTTATAAGCTTTAAGCTTTAATCGTAGGTCTTTATAAGCTTTAAGCTTTAATCGTAGGTCTTTATAAGCTTTAATCGTAGGTCTTAATAAGCTTTAATCGTAAGTCTTAATATAGGCTTATTTAAGCTCTAATCGAAAGTTTTAACATAGGCTTTTTAAGCTTATCTTAATATAGGCTTTGATCGTGGGTCTCAATAAAGGCTTATTTAAGCTTTAATCAAAAGTCTTTATAAAGACCTTTTTAAGCTTTAATCGAAGGTCTTAACATAGACTTATTTAAGCTTCAATCGTAGCAAAAAGTACCTTAAAAACTAATACCATCTTCCATGTTTACCTCATATAATAAACCCCTGTTGGAAGACATGTAAGTGCTTTACACTTTCTGTAAATATGTCTTCTTGCCTAAACTTTAAGTACTCAAAAATTCAAAACTAAATTCAATTGAGCTTAAATAAATGACCACATGACCAGTTATGTTGGCAAGCCTTTTCCTGTTTCCGTCGACGCCACTAACAAAAACCATTTTATACAAAACACACACACACATACCGATAAAACATACACTTCAACCATTTCTTTACACATAGAAAATACCTCTATACTAAAAACTATTTTATCTAGTACGAAAACCATTTGAATACACATTCGAAACTACAGACAAATGTTCTGAAACAACGGTAATATCAAAAGCTGAAGAGCAACAAATTTATAGAAAAAGTTTTGTGTTTTTTTTTTTCAACGAAAGGAAATGAAATTTTAAAGGGGGAGAGGGTGTATTTGATAGTAGCAGTAGTAGAAAAAAAAGGTGCTAGATAGAGAACAAGCATCATGCCAGCGATTTCCTTATTTAACACGAATACGAACATGAGAACAAAATTAACATGCTGACAAATTGAAAAAAAAGAAAAGAAAAAGTATTAAAAACTAAAATGTATAAAATTATAAATAGCAAAAACCCCAACTAAAGTTTAGACGAAAGCCAGTGAATGCAAAGCCAAGGAGTGTCATTGGCAGCAGAAAGGTAAGACTCGAAATATACTAGAATATATATCTACTAACTGATATTGCCTTGATTTTTTATTATTAGTTGACCAAGTGGAGAATGAAATAGAAAACTCTAGAAATATTATTAGTTGGATAACTTCCAACTTGCATTATAATCATGTTACTCTGTGTATATGTCAAAAGGCTGACTATTATATACAATGACCATCTACAAATACATAAGTCTGTATCTCTGTGTGTTTGTAAATTTTATACACTTTTAAAGTGATTAGGTGCCTGAAAAGCCTTTAAATAATAAAATTAGTTTTTTCTGAAGCCTTACAAATTTACACAATTTTTTATTTTTTTGCAATACTTTTTTAATAATCATTTTAAATTGCAAGAAAGTCGGGTGGATTGTAAAACAAAAGAAGTGAGAAGGTAAAGGCTAATCAAATAAAAATCATAATTAAATTTTCTACTATACATTACAAATAATTATACATTGTTTTTTTTTTTAGAAACTAAAATTAACTGCTAATAATCATGTAATTTTTCAAAAGTTTTTTTTATATTTTATATTACTTTTTATTTTATATGGAAGGAATACTATGGAACAATTAAGGTCACAATAATGAAATCTTGAAAATTAGGGGCGTATGATTGATAAAATTTTAATTATATGTCACAATCTACATAAATAGGGTAAAAACTAAGTCTGCCATCTTACGCCTTTAGTTATAATGATCTAATCAGTATAATTTTCTGACAATATTCAACGATTTCTATAAAAATAGAAAATTTTACAAAATATTTATCAAAACAGAAAATTTTTGAAAAATTTCTTATAAAAATATAAAATTTTTGAAAAATTTTCTATATAAATAGAAAATTTTTGAAAAATTTCCTATAAAAATAGAAACTTTTTGAAAAATTTCCTATAAAAATAGAAAAGTTCTGAAAAGTTTTCTTATAAAAGTAGAAAACTTTTTAAAAATTTTTCTTTAAAAATAGAAGATTTTTTAAAAATTTTCTTTAGAAACAGAAAATTTTGGAAAAAATTTCTATAAAAAAGAAAAATTTTTGAAAATTTCCTGTTCAAATAGAAAATTTTTGAAAAATGTTTAAAAAACTTCTTATAAAAATAAAAAAGTTTTAAAAAATTTCCTATAAAAGTAGAAAAGTTTTGAAAAATTTCCTATAAATATATAAAAATTTTTGAAAAATTTCTTACAAAAATAAAAAATTTCTGAAAAATTACTTATAAAAGTAGTAAACTATTGAAACATTTTCTTTAATAATAAAAAAAAAATTTAATTTCCTATAAAAATAGAAAATTTTTGAAACATTTCCTATAAAAATAGAAAATTTTTTAAAAATTTTCTATAAATATAGAAAACTTTTAAAAAATTTTCTATAAAAATAGAAAACTTTAAAAAAATTTTCTATAAAAATAGAAAATTTTTGAAAAATTTCTTATAAAAATAGAAAATGATTGAAAAATTTTCTTTAGAAATAAAAAAAAATTTAATTTCCTATATAAATAGAAAATTTTTGAAAAATTTCGTGTAAAAATAGAACATTTTTGAAAAATTTCTATAAAAATAGAAAATTTTTGAAACATTTCCTATAAAAATAGAAATTTTTTTAAAATTTTCTATAAAAAATTAAAATTTTTGAAAAATTTGTTATAAAAATTTCCTATAAAAATAGAAAATTATTGAAAAATTTTCTTTAAAAATAAAAAACAATTTTTAAATTTTTGAAAAATTTCCTATAAAAAAAGAAAATTTTTTAAAAATTTCCTATAAAAATAAAAAAGTTTTTGAAAAATTTCCTATAGGAAAAGAAAATTTTTTAAAAATTTCCTATAAAAATAAAAAATTTTTTGAAAAATTTCCTATAAAAATAGAAAATTTTTGAAAAATTTCCTATAAAAATAGAAAATTTTTAAAAAATTTCCTATAAAAATAGAAATTTTTTGAAACATTTTCTATCAAAATAGAACATTTTTTAAAAATTTCCTACAAAATAGAAAATTTTTGAAAAATTTCGTAAAAAAAATTAAAATTTTTGAAAAATTTCCTATAAAAATAGAAAATTTTTGAAAAATTTCCTATAAAAATAGAAAATTTTTGAAAAATTTCCTATAAAAATAGAAAATTTTTGAAAAATTTCCTATAAAAATAGAAAATTTTTGAAAAATTTCCTATAAAAATAGAAAATCTTTGAAAAATTTCCTATAAAAATAGAAAATTTTTGAAAAATTTCCTATAAAAATAGACAATTTTTGAAAAATTTCCTATGAAAATAGAAAATTTTTGAAAAATTTCCTATAAAAATAGAAAATTTTTGAAAAATTTCCTATAAAGATAAAAAAATTTTTAAAAATTTCCTATAAAAATAGAGAATTTTTGAAAAATTTCCTATCAAAATAGAAAATTTTTGAAAAATTTCCTATAAAAAATAGCAAATTTTTGAAAAATTTCCTATAAAAATAGAAAATTTTGAAAAATTTCTTATAAAAATAGAAAATTATTAAAAAAATTTCCTATAAAATAGAAAATTTTTGAAAAATTTCCTATAAAAATAGAAAATTTGCTAAAAAAAATAAAAAAAAAAAATTTGAAAAATTTTCTATAAAAATGGAAAATTTTTGAAAAATACCCTTTCAAAATCGTAAATTATCGAAAAATTTCCTATAAAAAAAAATTTTAAAAAAATTTCCTAAAAAAAAATATAAAATTTTTGGAAAATTTCCTATAAAAATAGAAGGTTTTTGAAAAAATTCCTATTAAAAATTAGAAAATTTTTTAAAATTTTCCTATAATAATTTAAATTTTTTAATTTGCTTTAAAAATATGGCATTAAATAAAATTTAAATTCTACTTAATTAACTCTTCTAAACTCTCTCGTTTCTATATCCCCTTTCCTTTGGTCTCTCTGTTAAAATGCATCTGAAAATGTTTAAAGAAAGAAAAAAAAATATGATTTTGTCTTGTTTATTCATGGCTCTATTAGCACATCTAAAAGGCCATCATTAGCATATGACTAAAAGGTATTTGTGTTAAATGGTTTTGTGCATTGTTTGCACAAAGTGATGTGTTCCATCATTTCACCTTAAATGCTTGAAACAAAATGAAAATATTCCCAACAAGAAAACTTCAAACAAGTCACATACAGACAACCACTCTTATACTGCTATCTTAATTTATCTTTTAATTTCTTCTAATGGTCTCTCGGAATATTAGGGGCGTTTAAAAATAAGTATTAAATAAGAAAAGTATTAAAGTTGTCCAAAGAGTTGGTTTTCGAGATTTTATGTTTGAAATTGAACTACCCTTATGTTAAGATATCGTATGCATATTTTTTACAACATTTATTTTACTTTTACATATACATACTATAAATGTTTATATTTATACACTTACATACATACATAGGTTTTATTGATGTCGTTTATGCATGAGTTTATTATACATGTAATCTTCTGAGTATTCTACAAGTACAAAACACTTTATTTTTTTTATTTTAAAAACACTTTACTCTACTCCAAACCAACAATATTTACCTTTAGCCAAACAGGAGATACTATTAAAAAAGAAAAAAATTGCAAGTTTACATGATAACTATTTATTCTACACACAAACGATTAAGATGAAAATCACTTTTAAAAGAGGGGAAAACATGAAAACTAATTTTGTAACCGGTTCTAGAGATGGAATCTTTGTTCCACTTTCTTTTACAAAATTAAGTACAATTACACTACTCTACAAAATGAAAAAATAAAAATATAAAATTTTTGAAAAATTTCCTATCAAAATATAGAATTTTTGAAAAATTTCCTATAAAAATATAAAATTTTTGAAAAATTTCTTATAAAAATAGAAAATTTTTGAAAAATTTGCTAAAAAAATAGAAAATTTTTGAAAATTTTTCTATAAAAATAGAAAATTTTTGAAAAATTTCCTATAAAAATAAAAAAAATTTTGAAAAATTTCCTATAAAAATAGAAAATTTTTGAAAAATTTCCCATAGAAATAGAAAATTTTAATAAAAATAGAAAATTTTTGAAAAATTTCCTAGAAAAAAAGAAAATTTTTGAGAATTTTCCTATTAAGATAGAAAATTTTTGAAAATGTTCCAATAGAAATAGAAAATTTTTGAAAAATTTCCTAAAAAAATAGAAAAGTTTTGAAAAATTTCCTATAAAAACAGAAAATTTTTGAAAAATTTCATATAAAAATAGGAAATTATTAAAAAATTTGTATATAAACAGAAAATTTTTTAAAAATTTCCTATAAAAATAGAAATTTTTTTAACAATTTCCTATACAAATAGAAAATTTTTGAATAATTTTCTAATTAAAATGAAAATTTTTGAAAAATTTCCTATAAAAATAATAAATTTTTGAAAAATTTCCTATAAAAATAATAAATTTTTGAAAAATTTTCTATAAAAATAGAAAACTTTTTGAAAAATTTTCTATAAAAATAGAAAACTTTTTGAAAAATTTCCTATAAAAATAGAAAACTTTTTGAAAAATTTCCTATAAAAATAGAAAATTTTTTTAAAATTTCATATAAAAATAGAAAATTTTCTTAAAATTTCATATAAAAATAGAAAATTTTTTTAAAATTTCCTATAAAAATAGAAAATTTTTTTAAAATTTCCTATAAAAATAGAAAATTTTTTTAAAATTTCCTATAAAAATAGAAAATTTTTTTAAAATTTCCTATAAAAATAGAAAATTTTTTTAAAATTTCCTATAAAAATAGAAAATTTTTTTAAAATTTCCTATAAAAATAGAAAATTTTTTTAAAATTTCCTATAAAAATAGAAAATTTTTTTAAAATTTCCTATAAAAATAGAAAATTTTTGAAAAATTTTCTATAAAAATAGAAAATTTTTGAAAAATTTTCAATAAAAATAGAAAATTTTTGAAAAATTTTCAATAAAAATAGAAAATTTTTGAAAAATTTTCTATAAAAATAGAAAATTTTTGAAAAATTTTCTATAAAAATAGAAAATTTTTGAAAAATTTTCTATAAAAATAGAAAATTTTTGAAAAATTTTCTATAAAAATAGAAAATTTTTGAAAAATTTTCTATAAAAATAGAAAATTTTTGAAAAATTTTCTATAAAAATAGAAAATTTTTGAAAAATGTTCTATAATAATAGAAAATTTTTGAAAAAATTTCTATAAAAATAGAAAATTTTTGAAAAATTTTCTATAAAAATAGAACATTTTTGAAAAATTTTCTATAAAAATAGAAAATTTTTGAAAAATTTTCTATAAAAATAGAAAATTTTTGAAAAAATTTCTATAAAAATAGAAAATTTTGGAAAAATTTTCTATAAAAATAGAAAATTTTGGAAAAATTTTCTATAAAAATAGAAAATTTTGGAAAAATTTTCTATAAAAATAGAAAATTTTTGAAAAATTTTCTATAAAAATAGAAATTTTTTGAAAAATTTTCTATAAAAATAGAAAATTTTTGAAAAATTTTCTATAAAAATAGAAAATTTTTGAAAAATTTTCTATAAAAATAGAAAATTTTTGAAAAATTTTCTATAAAAATAGAAAATTTTTGAAAAATTTTCTATAAAAATAGAAAATTTTTGAAAAATTTTCTATAAAAATAGAAAATTTTTGAAAAATTTTCTATAAAAATAGAAAATTTTTGAAAAATTTTCTATAAAATTAGAACATTTTTGAAAAATTTTCTATAAAAATAGAAAATTTTTGAAAAATTTTCTATAAAAATAGAACATTTTTGAAAAATTTTCTATAAAAATAGAAAATTTTTGAAAAATTTTCTATAAAAATAGAAAATTTTTGAAAAATTTTCTATAAAAATAGAAAATTTTTGAAAAATTTTCTATAATTAAAAATAGAAAATTTTTAAAAAATTTTCTATAAAAATAGAAAATTTTTGAAAAATTTTCTATAAAAATAGAAAATTTTTGAAAAATTTTCTATAAAAATAGAAAATTTTTGAAAAATTTTCTATAAAAATAGAAAATTTTTGAAAAATTTTCTATAAAAATAGAAAATTTTTGAAAAATTTTCTATAAAAATAGAAAATTTTTGAAAAATTTTCTATAAAAATAGAAAATTTTTGAAAAATTTTCTATAAAAATAGAAAATTTTTGAAAAAAATTTTATAGAAAAAATTTTCTATAAAAATAGAAAATTTTTGAAAAATTTTCTATAAAAATAAAAAATTTTTGAAAAATTTTCTATAAAAATAGAAAATTTTTGAAAAATTTTCTATAAAAATAAAAAATTTTTGAAAAATTTTCTATAAAAATAGAAAATTTTTGAAAAATTTTCTATAAAAATAGAAAATTTTTGAAAAATTTTCTATAAAAATAGAAAATTTTTGAAAAATTTTCTATAAAAATAGAAAATTTTTGAAAAATTTTCTATAAAAATAGAAAATTTTTGAAAAATTAGGAAATTAGGAAAAACTTCAATTATTTTTTTAGGAATTTTTTTTCACATTTTTAAAATTTTTTTTAATAGAAAATTTTTTCTTAATTTCATTTCTTAAAAAAATTGTTCACTATTTCATTGTTAAAGGAAATATTTTTTTAAATTTTATATTTAAAGCAAAATTCTAACATTTTGAAATTTTTTAATTCTTTAAAATTTAAAATTTAATTTTTTTCTTCTTAAAAATTCTTAAACTTTAAATTCCAAAAGAAAATAAATATTTTGGATCCCAATAGATAATCCCTCAATATTTGTTTATTTTATTTTTCCAAAATGATGACTACAAATTTAGTCATCATTGGAACCTAAATCCTGACATCCTTAGAGACTAAAACTGGCTTCTTAATTTATTAAATAACCCAACCTACCTAAATCGACATTAATAACAAATAAAACCTTTTTTCTAATTCAATAAGAAAAAAAAACAAACAAGAAAGTGACTTTAACATAAATCCTAAAATCCCTATTACTTCTACCTTAAGTCCTTGTTACTCCTACCGTATTTTCAAAATAACAAAAAAATTAAACCCAAAAATCTAAAAGCCAAGAAAACAGAGAAAAAAATCATTAAAAAACAAATTTGTGTACATAAATGTCAAATAATAAATCAACCCTGGCGTATGATTGATTTACAAAATTAAAATTACTCATCCGTTAGCCCCTGGTATTATAATACTCAGCTCTTCTGCTCTTCTCTGCAACCTTCAAAAATCCATATTTAAGCATTTAGAGAAGAAAGCAGCAGCAGCAGACAACGACGACCGAGTGAAAGAAATGACATAGGAAAACAAAAGACTAAAATACAATTTTATCTGACTGCTGCAATATAAATGACACAACATTGTAAAATCCTTTTAATTAATGTCTCTTAAATAGAGTTTATGGAAACAGCCAAGACACTGACACATATCCCTGTTCACACACACACACACACACACATACACACTAACATTTGCTAATAGTCAACTTTAGTCTTTAAAGCATAACAACATTTATGAAAAAAATATTAACTTATTTTAAAATCTTTTTTCTCTATGACAATGCAACAAATACAAAAAGGATATAACGCACACAGATACACTTCAGCAAAATCATATAAGAACAAAAAAGAATTCCCATAGTTAGTTAGTGTTCGAGATGTTTAAAACAAATAATAAAAAGTAAAATAGAACAGAACAAAACAGAAAAAAATACGAAATTGTAAAACTCTGACATCAGCAACATATGAAGTATAAAAAGCTAATCCCTTCCACACATGTGACTCTTTCCTTTTTGTTCCCAATAGCGACTGACACGTTTTGGGAAAATGTATTAGAGGAGTGTTAAAACTTAAAAGATTCGTTCGTCGTTGATGTTACAAAAAGAACAACAAAATGTAACAAACTTTTTAGTTATTACTATAAAATGAGAAAATTTAATAGAAAAAAAAGAAAAGTTAGTCAACATTTAAAAACGCTAACTAATAAAAGTTCAAGTGTATTAAGGCAAAGGTAAACGAAGGAATAATGTTAGGTTGGAGCTAAAAAATGTTCTATATAATCAAAAAATTTTCTATATTATAGGACATTCTTAAATTTCTTTCAAAAATTTACTATTTTTTAATAGGAAATTTTTCAAAAATTTACTATTTTTTAATAGGAAATTTTTCAAAAATTTACTATTTTTTAATAGGAAATTTTTCAAAAATTTACTATTTTTTAATAGGAAATTTTTCAAAAATTTAATATTTTTTAATAAGAAATTTTTCAAAAATTTACTATTTTTTAATAGGAAATTTTTCAAAAATTTACTATTTTTTAATAGGAAATTTTTCAAAAATTTACTATTTTTTAATAGGAAATTTTTCAAAAATTTACTATTTTTAATAGGAAATTTTTCAAAAATTTACTATTTTTTAATAGGAAATTTTTCAAAAATTTACTATTTTTTAAAGGAAATTTTTCAAAAATTTACTATTTTTTAATAGGAAATTTTTCAAAAATTTACTATTTTTTAATAGGAAATTTTTCAAAAATTTACTATTTTTTAATAGGAAATTTTTCAAAAATTTACTATTTTTTAATAGGAAATTTTTCAAAAATTTACTATTTTTTAATAGGAAAATTTTCAAAAATTTACTATTTTTTAATAGGAAATTTTTCAAAAATTTACTATTTTTTAATAGGAAATTTTTCAAAAATTTACTATTTTTTAATAGGAAATTTTTCAAAAATTTACTATTTTATAATAGGAAATTTTTTTTTTTTTCAAAAATTTCCTATTTTTTAATAGGATATTTTTCAAAAATTCTTATTTTTTAATAGGAAATTTTTCAAAAATTTACTATTTTTTAATAGAAAATTTTTCAAAAATTTGCTATTTTTTAATAGGAAATTTTTCAAAAATTTCCTATTTTTTAATAGGAAATTTTTCAAAAATTTCCTGTTTTTATTGGATATTTACTATTTTTATTAGAAATTTTTCCAAAATTTACTATTTTTATAGGAAATTATTAAAAAAATATTTCCTTAAAAATAGATTTTTTTTATAGGAAATTTTAAAAAAAATTTCTATTTTTATAGGAAATTTTTAAAAAAAATTCTATTTTTACAGGAAATTTTTAAAAAATTTCCTATTTTTATAGGAAATTTAAAAAAAAATCTATTTTTAAAAGAAAAATTTAAAAAATTTTTTATTTTTATAGGAAATTTTTCAAAAATTTTCTATTTTTATAGGAAATTTTTCAAAAATTTTCTATTCTTATAGGAAATTTTTCAAAAATTTTCTATTTTTATAGGAAATTTTTCAAAAATTTTCTATTTTTATAGGAAATTTTTCAAAAATTTTCTATTTTTATAGGAAATTTTTCAAAAATTTTCTATTTTTATAGGAAATTTTTCAAAAATTTTCTATTTTTAAAATTTCTTATTTTTATAGGAAATTTTTCAAAAATTTTCTATTTTTATAGGAAAATTTTCAAAAATTTTCTATTTTTATAGGAAATTTTTCAAAAATTTCCTATTTTAATAAGAAATTTTTCGAAAATTTCCTGATTTTGTAGGAAATTTTTCGAAAATTTGCTATTTTTTATAGGAAATTTCTCAAAAATTTCCTATTTTTTGTAGGAAATTTTTTAAAAATTTTCTATTTTTATAGAAAATTTTTCAAAAATTTTCTATTTTTATAGGAAATTTTTCAAAAATTTTCTATTTTTATAGGATATTTTTCAAAAATTTTCTATTTTTATAGGATATTTTTCAAAAATTTTCTATTTTTATAGGAAATTTTTCAAAAATTTTCTATTTTTATAGGAAATTTTTCAAAAATTTTCTATTTTTATCGAAAATTTTCTAAAAATTTTCTATTTTTATAGGAAATTTTCCAAAATTTTTCTATTTTTATAGGAAATTTTTCAAAAATTTCTTATTTTTATAGGAAATTTTTCAAAAATTTTCTATTTTTATAGGAAAATTTTCAAAAATTTTTTATTTGTATAGGAAATTTTTCAAAAATTTCCTATTTTAATAGGAAATTTTTTGAAAATTTCCTGATTTTGTAGGAAATTTTTCGAAAATTTGCTATTTTTTATAGGAAATTTCTCAAAAATTTCCTATTTTTTGTAGGAAATTTTTTAAAAATTTTCTATTTTTTTTTTTGGAAATTTTTGAAAATTTTAATAAATTAAGAAATTAATAAAATAAGAAATTTTTCAAAAATTTACTGTTTTTGTAGGAAATTTTTCAAAAATTTTCCATTTTTATAGGAATATTTTCAAAAATTTCCTATTTTTACAGGAAATTTTTCCAAAGGTTCCTATTTTTATAAGAAATTTTATAGTAAATTTGATCCTCTAACCAATTTTTTAGAATTCTTCTAGAGTTAAATACAATTAAGTTAAAACGATTATTACGACTAGTTGCCCTAGAAGAGTAGTTAGAATTTATTTTTATAAAGATAAAAAAGGGAAAAGAATTGTGTACACGGAGACTCTTGTGTACGCAGAATTACCTGGAACCCAAACATGGTTAAACAAAACGAGAACAAACAATTCTATACAAAGTAAATGACTATACACTAAAAGAAAGTATCATTCTTAGTTTCTTTCCATTTATTTTAGTAAATACCTTTGGCAATTAATGGAGGTAATAAAATTATTTAAAAACAAATTAAAAGAAAATGTTTTCAGTTCTAGAAGTTTTTTAAGTTTTCATGTAAAGGGTTTTTCTTTAAGTGCACCTTGTGGCGTAAAATTCATTGCCACTTGTAATTACCAGAAACAAAAACACGCACATACACGTGATTCTTTTAAGGATCTATTTAAGCATTTAGGGGAATCTAGTTGTATTTGTTCCCATACGAAAGTGTCAGTGTAGTGATGTTGCCTGTGGTTGTAGAACAAAAAGAAACGAATTTACGAGAACAAACCGTGACTCTATTAATAGTGGAATATGTATGTAGAGATCTAAAACAAATGTTAATTCTTTTTACATTTTTTTGCTTTTGGTGTAATGTGGGTTTGGCATTTTTGTTTAACTCTTTCTAACTTGAAACTGTAAACGAGAGTAATCCAACTGTAACACGCTTTCAAGGCGGTTGCTGCAATGCCAATAGGGCCAATGAGTTATTGGGTAAAGGGTTTGGTGGTAAAAAAGAAGAAGTGAGTGTAAAATTTATTATACGAGTGATGTTATGGGTGAAAAATGTAATTTTCTGGTTTTGTGAATTTAAGTAAATTATGCATAAAACACAAAAAATATGGAACAAAAGCCAAAAAACTACCACACATGTTCAATTTATTCGGCAAAAAGTTTATAGATATGAAAATAAATCCATAATATTTAAGAAAGAAATACACATAAGAGTTCAATAGAAAGAGTTATATTACAAAACATGTCTTTTTATACAAATTTGATCTAAATATGATATTTAACAAAATTTCACTATAAACGATTTCCTATGCAAATAAAAAATTTTTGAAATAGAAATTTCCTTTAAAAATAGCAAATTTTCCCTATCAAGATAGAGAAATTTTTGAAAAATTTCCTATAAAAATAGTAAATTTTTAAAAAATTTCCTATACAAAAAATAGAAAATTTTTGAAAAACTTTCTATAAAAATATCAAATTTCAGGAAAATTTTTTCAAATTTCCTATAAAAATATAAAAATTTTGAAAAATTTCCTATAAAAATACAAAAAATTTTTATTTTTAAAAACAGAAAATTTTTGAAAAATTTCCTAAAAAAAAAATAAATTAAATTTCCTAAGAAAATTGAAAATTTTCTAATAAAAATAGAAAATTTTTTAAAAATTTTGTATAAACACAGAAAATTTTTGAAAAATTTTCTAAAAATAGAAATTTTTTTCAAATTTCCTATAAAAAAAAAAATTTTTGAAAAATTTCTTATAAAAATAAAAAATTTTTGAAAAATTTTCTATAAAAATTGAAAATTTTTGTAAAATTTCCTATAAAAATAGAAAATTTTTAAAAAAAATCCTACAAAAATAGAAAATTTTTAAAAAAATTCCTATAAAAATAGAAATTTTTGAAAAATTCCTATAAAAATAGAAAATTTTTGAAAAATTCCAATAAAAATAAAAAATTTTTGAAAAATTCCTATAAAAACAGAAAATTTTAAAAAATTTTCTATAAAAAAAAAATTCCTATTAAAAATAGGAAATTTTTGAAAAATTTCCTATTAAAAATAGGAAATTTTTGAAAAATTTCCTATAAAAAATAGGAAATTTTTGAAAAATTTCCTATAAAAAATAGGAAATTTTTGAAAAATTTCCTATCAAAAATAGAAAATTTTTGAAAAATGTCCTATAAAAAATAGAAAATTTTTGAAAAATTTCCTATAAAAAATAGGAAATTTTTGAAAAATTTCCTATAAAAAATAGGAAATTTTTGAAAAATTTCCTATAAAAAATAGGAAATTTTTGAAAAACTTCCTATAAAAAATAGGAAATTTTTGAAAAACTTCCTATAAAAAATAGGAAATTTTTGAAAAACTTCCTATAAAAAATAGGAAATTTTTGAAAAATTTCCTATAAAAAATAGGAAATTTTTGAAAAATTTCCTATAAAAAATAGGAAATTTTTGAAAAATTTCCTATAAAAAATAGGAAATTTTTGAAAAATTTCCTATAAAAAATAGGAAATTTTTGAAAAATTTCCTATAAAAAATAGGAAATTTTTGAAAAATTTCCTATAAAAAATAGGAAATTTTTGAAAAATTTCCTATAAAAAATAGGAAATTTTTGAAAAATTTCCTATAAAAAATAGGAAATTTTTGAAAAATTTCCTATAAAAAATAGGAAATTTTTGAAAAATTTCCTATAAAAAATAGGAAATTTTTGAAAAATTTCCTATAAAAAACAGGAAATTTTTGAAAAATTTCCTATAAAAAATAGGAAATTTTTGAAAAATTTCCTATAAAAAATAGGAAATTTTTGAAAAATTTCCTATAAAAAATAGGAAATTTTTGAAAAATTTCCTATAAAAAATAGGAAATTTTTGAAAAATTTCCTATAAAAAATAGGAAATTTTTGAAAAATTTCCTATAAAAAATAGGAAATTTTTGAAAAATTTCCTATAAAAAATAGGAAATTTTTGAAAAATTTCCTATAAAAAATAGGAAATTTTTGAAAAATTTCCTATAAAATATAGGAAATTTTTGAAAAATTTCCTATAAAATATAGGAAATTTTGAAAAATTTCCTAAAAAAAATAGGAAATTTTGAAAAAATTTCCTATAAAAAATAGGAAATTTTTGAAAAATTTCCTATAAAAAATAGGAAATTTTTGAAAAATTTCCTTTAAAAAATAAGAAATTTTTGAAAAATTTCCTATAAAAAATAGGAAATTTTTGAAAAATTTCCTATAAAAAATAGGAAATTTTATATTTTATATATATATTTTATATATAAAAATAGAAAACTTTTGAATAATTTCCTATGAAAATTGAAAATTTTTGAAAAATTTCTTATAAAAATAGAAAATTTTTGAAAAATTTCTTTTAAAACAGAAAATTTGGAAAATTTACTATAAAACTAAAAAAAAATTTAAAAATTTTCTATAAAAAGTAGAAAAATTTAAAAAAAAATCCTAAAAAATAGAATATTTTTGAAAAATTTCCTGTACAAAAGTAAATCTTTCAGATATTTCCTAAATTTTAGTTTTTCATCTTTGAAGTTTTTTTCATATTATAATCTTTTGTTTTTCTATTTACAGCTTTAAAATGGCCAAGGAGTTACGTACATTGGGCTGGGATTATCTCATGTTTGTGTTATTTATCGCATTTACTGTCTTTGCTCCTCTATGGAAACGTCTATTTGGCAAGAAGAAACAACGCAGCAAAGCCGATTATGTCTTTGCAACGGGAGGCGTTTCTATTGTAGCTGTAATGATTTCAATTGCCAGAGGAACACTAGGCGTAAGAACAGTTTTGGGTAAGTTTTTGTTTATTCTTTATTTCAATAATGTAGACAATTTGTTGAGGGTAAACAAAGAAAAGCCTACAAGATTATCCATTAACAGGAAATTTGTTAGCAAATTTTAAAACTTTTTTTTATAGTATTTCAAGTGGAACTGGAGTTGGTTTTGCTCTATTGATTGTTTAAATGTTTAAAGGTTTTTCTTGTCAGTTTTATAAAAATAAATTTTAAAACCATTTTCAATTGAATTCAGATATTTACCAACTTCGATATAAAAATGTATATAAAACTATTTAATATGATTACAACAAGAAAAAAAGGATTTTCTTTAATAAAATACATATGAGTATAGGGGTCAAGTAAAACAACAACAAAAATTATCTAACAAATTGTTTAACAAACGAAAATGATCTCTCTCGATTTTCCGGTGGTTGAAGCAGAAAAACAAATCCAACAAATAACTACTTGGCTTTAGCTGTTGTACATATGTATAAGTTACTTTTGACCCCTTTTTACTCGATTTCAGAGAACAAAATCAAAAAGAAACAAAAACATCTGTTTATAGGCCTGGGGTTATGAAAAGTTTATTTTGGGAAAGCAGACGAATGGGTATTATCAGTTATGTATCTTTTTGTGATTAAGTATTTTTCTTGTTGTTTTTGTTACAATTCACATGTAGAATTTATGTACCAATAACACAGACATTCTTACATAAGGGAAAAATCATGTAGGGTTTTGTGTCATTGGATCAGATCACCTTTATCCTTTTGTAACATTAGGACAAGAAACTAAAAACCGACTACAAAACTTTTTTAGATTTGGCATTTTTTACTTATTTCTTAGATTGGAATGGTAACATGTATGTAAAGTTTCCATTGCAAAAACTTATGTGTAAATATGTTTGAACAAAGTTTTATACTTTGATGTAGTATTTATCAAACGCATTTGAGGCAAATATTTTTTATAGGAAATTTTTCAAAAATTTTCTTTAAAAATAGTTTTTGTTTTGAAAAATTTCCTCTAAAAATAAAAAAAAATGTTTATATTTAATATAAAACAGTAAATTTGTGAAAATTAGTAATTTTTTTAAAAATAGTAAATTTTTGAAAAATTCCTCTAAAAAAAGAAAATTTTTCAAAAATTTCCTATAAAAATAGAAATTTTTCAAAAATTTTTGTAGAAAAAATTCAAAAATTTTCTGTTTTCATAGAAAATTTTTCAAAAATTTTCTATTGTTATAAGAAGTTTTTCAAAAATTTTCTATTTTTATAGGAAATTTTTTAAAAATTTTTTATTTTTATATGACATTTTTTAAAATTTACTATTTTTATAGGAAATTTTTCAAAAATTTACTTTTTATAGGAAATTTTTCAAAAATTTACTTTTTATAGGAAATTTTTCAAAAATTTACTTTTTATAGGAAATTTTTCAAAAATTTACTTTTTATAGGAAATTTTTTAAAGATTTACTTTTTATAGGAAATTTTTCAAAAATTTACTTTTTATAGGAAATTTTCAAAAATTTACTTTTTATAGGAAATTTTTCAAAAATTTACTTTTTATAGGAAATTTTCAAAAATTTACTTTTTATAGGAAATTTTTTAAAAATTAACTTATTATAGGAAATTTTTCAAACTTTTTTTCAACTTTTCTATATAAAATTCATGCTATCGCCAACTTTTCTATAGAAAAGTCATGCTGTTGCCAACTTTTCTATAGAAAAGTCATGCTATCGCCAACTTGTCTATAGAAAAGTAATGCTATCGCCAACTTTTCTATAGAAAAGTCATGCTATCGCCAACTTTTTGATAGAAAAGTCATGCTATCGCCAACTTTTCCATAGAAAAGTCATTCTATCGCCAACTTTTTTATAGAAAAGTTATGATATCGCCAACTTTTCTATAAAAAAGTCATGCTATTGCCAACTTTTCTGTAGAAAAGTCATGCTATTGCCAACTTTTCTGTAGAAAAATCATGCTATTGTCAACTTTTCTGTAGAAAAGTCCTGCTATCGCCAACTTTTCTATAAAAAAGGTCTTTTAACTTTTCTATAGAAAAACCATGATTTCGCCAACTTCTCTAAAGAAAAGATATGCTACATTTATTTACAAAGCGTGTCTCAGATATGTTAAAAAATTGTAACTAATCGAATAGCATGTGCCGACTAAATGACCAACAACATATTTAAATAATTTATTTGCAAAGTTAATCTATATTTGCTTAATACCTTTTTTAATATTCCCATAATTAAGACAATTTGAAAATATTTAATATTAATAGAAATTAAGTTAAATATTTGCCAAATGTTGGATAATTGTCTGCAAAATTTAATAGAGAAGTTTGTTTAATACCAACAAAAGATCTAATCAGCTCAATAAAACAATATTATCACAGGTGTAGCACAGTGTTCCAGAGGAAAGTTTCTCTAATTGTTATTTAAATTCAATTATTAAATGTTTAACTTTCAAGTGTCTACATTTAATTAGATGACTGGACAAAATATTTCTAAAGCAGTTGTTATTAGATTTGTGCTCACATTTGCTTATTACTACATAAATATTTAATTATTTAATAAGTCTATTTATAAAAAAATGTATTGCTTTTTTTTCTTTAGGTTATCCCAGTGAATTGTTCTATCGCGGTTCGGGCATGTGGGAAATCATTTATGGCATGGCCAGTGCCTATCCCTTAGTCTGCTTTATATTTGTGCCAGTTTATTTTAATTTAGGAATTACCTCAGTTTATCAGTATTTAGACTTAAGGTAAGTTTTTAGTCTTTTAACAAATTTTCATATACTTTTTTTCTCTATATAAACTCTAAGTAGAAGTGTCAAGAAAAGACATTTTCTGTAAAGAAAAATTTTAATTGCTTTATTTTTTTGTAAATTTTAATTTAATTAAATTACAAGTGTTCCTGTCGTTTTATCACCGAATAGCACCTTTTGTCCTCATCAAAAGCTTTTAATAGACAAGAGAAGGACAGTTCTTATAAATTAAAATTTGTAGTCAAGTAGTTCAAGTTTTTCCAGTAAAGCTATTTTCGTTTGTTTCCTTTTGCAACCTCAATTGTTTACAAAAACTCTACTGTCTGTTTTAGACAACATTAACAAATTAAAAACTAAATAAAAAAAATTGCAAAATTTATAACAAGTTTTCAAAAATTTTCTATTTTTATAGGAAATTTTTCAAAAATTTTCTATTTTTATAGGAAATTTTTCAAAAATTTTCTATTTTTATAGGAAATTTTTCAAAAATTTTCTATTTTTATAGGAAATTTTTAAAAATTTTCTATTTTTATAGGAAATTTTTCAAAAATTTTCTATTTTTATAGGAAATTTTTCAAAAATTTTCTATTTTTATAGGAAATTTTTCAAAAATTTTCTATTTTTATAGGAAATTTTTCAAAAATTTTCTATTTTTATAGGAAATTTTTCAAAAATTTTCTATTTTTATAGGAAATTTTTCAAAAATTTTCTATTTTTATAGGAAATTTTTCAAAAATTTTCTATTTTTATAGGAAATTTTTCAAAAATTTTCTATTTTTATAGGAAATTTTTCAAAAATTTTCTATTTTTATAGGAAATTTTTCAAAAATTTTCTATTTTTATAGGAAATTTTTCAAAAATTTTCTATTTTTATAGGAAATTTTTCAAAAATTTTCTATTTTTATAGGAAATTTTTCAAAAATTTTCTATTTTTATAGGAAATTTTTCAAAAATTTTCTATTTTTATAGGAAATTTTTCAAAAATTTTCTATTTTTATAGGAAAATTTTAAAAAATTTTCTATTTTTATAGAAAAATTTTCAAAAATTTTCTATTTTTATAGGAAATTTTTCAAAAATTTTCTAATTTTATAGGAAATTTTTCAAAAATTTTCTATTTTTAATGAAATTTTTCAAAATTTTCTATTTATATAGGAAATTTTTCAAAAATTGTATATTTTTATAGGAAATTTTTTAAAAATTTTATATTTTTATAAGAAAATTTTTTTATTTTCATAGGAAATTTTTCAGAAATTTTCTAATTTAATAGGAAATTTTTCACAAATTTTCTATTTTTATAGGAAATTTTTCAAAAATTTTCTATTTTTATAGGAAATTTATCAAAAATTTTCTACTTTTATAGGAAATTTTTCAAAAATTTTTCTATTTTTTTAGGAAATTTTTCAAAAATTTTCTATTTTTATAGGAAATTTTTCAAAATTTTCAAAATTTTCTATTTTTATAGGAAATTTTTCAAAATTTTCTATTTTTACAGGAAATTTTTCAAAATTTTCTATTTATATAGGAAATTTTTCAAAAATTTTATATTTTTATAGGAAATTTTTCAAAAATTTTATATTTTTACAGGAAATTTTTCAGAAATTTTCTAATTTAATAGGAAATTTTTCACTAATTTTCTATTTTTATAGGAAATTTTTCAAAAATTTTCTATTTTTATAGGAAATTTATCAAAAATTTTTACTTTTATATGAAATTTTTCTATTTTTATAGGAAATTTTTAAAAATTTTCTATTTTTATAGGAAATTTTTCAAAAATTTTCTATTTTTATAGGAAATTTTTCAAAAAATTTTCAAAATTTTTCTATTTTTATAGGAAATTTTTCAAAAATTTTCTATTTTTATAGGAAATTTTTCAAAATTTTCTATTTTTATAGGAAATTTTTCAAAATTTTCTATTTTTATAGGAAATTTTTCAAAATTTTCTATTTTTATAGGAAATTTTTCAAAATTTTCTATTTTTATAGGAAATTTTTCAAAATTTTCTATTTTTACAGGAAATTTTTCAAAATTTTCTATTTATATAGAAAATGTTTCAAAAATTTTATATTTTTATAGGAAATTTTTCAAAAATTTTATATTTTTACAGGAAATTTTTCAGAAATTTTCTAATTTTATAGGAAATTTTTCACAAATTTTCTATTTTTATAGGAAATTTTTCAAAAATTTTCAATTTTTATAGGAAATTTATCAAAATTTTTTTATTTTTATATGAAATTTTTCTATTTTTATAGGAAATTTTTAAAAATTTTCTATTTTTATAGGAAATTTTTCAAAATTTTTCTATTTTTATAGGAAATTTTTCAAAAAATTTTCAAAATTTTTCTATTTTTATAGGAAATTTTTCAAAAATTTTCTATTTTTATAGGAAATTTTGCAAAAATTTTCTATTTTTATAGAAAAATTTTCTATTTTTATAAAAAATTTTCTATTTTTATAGAAAAATATTCTATTTTTATAGAAAATTTTCTATTTTTATAGAAAATTTTTCAAAAATTTTCTAATTTTTTTGAAAATTTTTCAAAAATTTTCTAGTTTTTTAGAAAATTTTTAAAAAATTTTCTAATTTTTTAGAAAATTTTTCAAAAATTTTCTAATTTTTTTGAAAATTTTTCAAAAATTTTCAAGTTTTTTAGAAAATTTTTAAAAAATTTTCTAATTTTTTAGAAAATATTTCAAAAATTTTCTACTTCTATAGAAAATTCTTCAAAAATTTTCTACTTGTACAGGAATTTTCAAAATTTTTTTATTTTCATAGGAAATTTTTCAAAAAATTTCTATTTTTATAGGAAATTTTTCAAAAAATTTCTATTTTTATAGGAAATTTTTCAAAATTTTAAATTTTGATAGGAAATTTTTGAAAAATTTTCGACTTTTATATGAAATTTTATATATTTTTTTTAGGATAATTTTCAAAAATTTTCTATTTTGATAGGAAATTTTTCAAAAATTTTCCATTTTAATAGGAATTTTTTCAAAAAAATTTCATTTTTATAGGAATTTTTTTCAAAATTTTCTATTATAGGAAATTATATATATTCTATAATTTTTTTTTTAATGTTTAAAAAGTTCCTGTTAGGTGTTAATAGTTTTTATTATCACTATAACTTGTTCAGTTGGTTTAAAAATTTAGGTATTTATACTTAAAAGAAAATTAGAAATTAATTAAAAGCAGAAACAATTTAAATTTAAAACACCCAACAGCAATAACAACCATAACATACATAAATAACCTTAAACATTTACAGACCAATGCCAAAGTAAACAAGATGCACAATTGGTTGCATAATATTATTATTGAAATCAGTTTTTGTCAAACTAATACTTATATTGTGGTTGGGTGGACTTCTATCCGGACTTTTGACGATGACTGGTTTACAAGCCATTACTCAGATACTTTATAAGATTTCTAAATTTGCAAATATTAAAGAGTTTTTAGTTTCGCTGGTGGAATTTTGTTGACTTAAAGTACCTTAAATCCATAAATCTTTAACATTAAAGGGGATTATTTTCATGTCTATAGCTTTTATCGTACTCACTGAGACAGACTTGAATTAAAATGAATTTGAAATCCATTGGCAAATTTTTACTTTATAAGCCCCACTGTATTGCCATTAGTGTTATTATAACTATAGCCGTTGATGTTGCTGTCATTAAAGTTGTAGCTTTGTAGTTAATGCTGTTAAAGCCTCAGCCAGAGCTACGAGCGGGTCCTGCTGTCATTTTAATCAATGTGACATTTTTAACACAAACAAAGGACACTTGTTTGCCTTTAGGACAAATATACAAATTTAATTCAATACAAATACCTTTCCCAAAGTAAAAAGGAATTTTAAACAGATGCCAAACACTTTAACACACACCCAGACACACATATAAACACACTCACTTTAACTCATATTTAAATGAAAATTGTACATTTTAGAGATTTTTCATTTTGTAATTATTCGAAAATCATTTTTAGGTGTTTGTAGTGCCAAAAACACAAATGTTAAAACACACACATACGCAGACAGGCATTAACAATGTCAGTATGTGTTTCAAAGTTGAACATGTATTTTGGTTTTTATGTAAAATTTCGTTTCCGGTTTTGTCGTTTGAGTTTGTTTTCTCCTTCCATTAGTAACAGTTTTGCTGGATTATTTCTTAATGAAGTATTTTGCATTTTTAATGAGCTAAATCATTAAATCGTTATTAAAATATTGTTTGTAATCAGCAAAATACCAAATACCCAAACAAATGAATGAACAAATGAAGCAACAGCTTCCAAAAGCAAATGTGATCATGAACTAAAACAAATTAGTGACTGGCGTTAGCTCTGACTGTGCTGATGCCACATATTTCGGAACACCTTCATAAATAATTACTAATGTTTCCACATTTGTGACAGCAACCCAAGCCTGCCACAAAAAGCTAATACTATGACAATAGTATTCTATAGATTATTTTTGATAATGTATTTTTATTTTAAAGGTATTTAATGTAAAATTTACAATTCAATTGCAAAATGCTGTTGTTTTTATTTAAATTTTTGGTTTTATGATGACAATACAATAAAAAGCCAAATGCCGAAAAAACCCCAAGTAAACAAAAATGTTTTAATTGGAAATTCAATTAAGCATTTTTGGAATATTTATATTAAAGGCAAAGCTTACTAATTGAAATTATTTAAAATTTTAATTAAAGAAAACACAAACATAATGATAAAATTTGAAAATTTAAATACCTTAAAACGATTAAAGTTTATAAAATATGGGGGATAATTATTATAATGAAATATTTAGAGAATGTATTTTATTTTGTTAAAACATGTAGAATATTTATCGATAACATAAAATTTCTTTTGAATTTCTAAAAAAAAGTTGGCGATAGAATGGCTTTCGTATAGAAAAGTTGGCAATAGCATGACTTTTTTAGAGAAAAGTTGGCGATAGCATGACTTTCTATAGAACAGTTGGCGATAGCATGACTTTTCTATAGAAAAGTTGGCGATAGCATGACTTTTCTATAGAAAAGTTGGCGATAGCATGACTTTTCTATAGAAAAGTTGGCGATAGCATGACTTTTCTATAGAAAAGTTGGCGATAGCATGACTTTTCTATAGAAAAGTTGGCGATAGCATGACTTTTCTATAGAAAAGTTGGCGATAGCATGACTTTTCTATAGAAAATTTGGCGATAGCATGACTTTTCTATACAAAAGTTGGCGATAGCATGACTTTTCTATATAAAAGTTGGCGATAGCATGACTTTTCTATAGAAAAGTTGGCGAAAGCATGACTTTTCTATAGAAAAGTTGGCGATAGCATGACTTTTCTATAGAAAAGTTGGCGATAGCATGACTTTTCTATAGAAAAGTTGGCGAGAGCATGACTTTTTTATAGAAAAGTTGGCGATAGCATGACTTTTGTATAAAAAAGTTGGCAATTGCATAACTTTTTTATAGAAAAGTTAGTAATAGCATGACTTTTCTATAGAAAAGTTATCGATAGCTTGGCTTTTCTATAGAAAAGTTATCGATAGCTTAGCTTTTCTATAGAAAATTAAAGTTATCGATAACCTTTCTCTAGAAAATCAAAGTTATTGATAACTTTTCTTTATAAAATAAAAAATATCGATAACTTTTCCATAAAAAATCAAAATTATCGATAACGTTTCAATAAAAAATTAAAGGTATTAATAACTTTTTTATAGAAAATCAAAGTTATCGAAAACTTTTCTATAGAACATCAAAGTTATCGATAACTTTTCTATAAAAAATCAAAGTTATCGATAACCCTTCTATAGAAAATCCAAGTTATCGATAACTTTTCTATAGAAAATCAAAGTTATCAATAACTTTTCTTGTGAAATACTTAATATCAATATTATATTTTTCATTGCTGATAGGATAGTACAAATAATTAGAACAAAATAAATTACTAAACGTAATGTCAGTATTTGAAAAAAAAACAAACACGCGAACAATTCAAAACAAACTCTTGTCATTCTAAGCCAAAAACCCTCTCTTCCATAAAAACCAACTCATCATTTTATTTATTCAAAAAACTTCTGTTTCATGTTATTTTTTTATGTTTTGTTCCTATTTTACTTAAAAATTTTAGCATATTGTTGAAAATTGTTTTGAATTTTGTTAACGTTTTGTTTTGAAATTTGCATGTCACTGATTGTGAAAACAAATACTAACAAACATTAACAAATTTTTCGAAAGAGACACGAACACACAAACACAATTACAAACAATACATATCCTTACTCTCACACTCATACATTTTGTTGTCCTTTAACATTTTGGCAAATTTAAATTAATTGAGCAGCCAAGAATAACAAACAATTTTGCTCGTAATTTTCAGCTTGTTAAAATATTTTGTTGTTTTCTTGTTTCTGTTTTTCTTTTTGTTGTTTAACTATTTGTTTCGTTTTATTGTTATTGTTAATTATTTTATAATGTTTTTGTTATAAAATGTTGTTGTTTTCATTAGTTGATGTTTTCCTAAGTTAACTTTATATTAACTAATGTCTTGACATGTTTTCCAAAGAAAGAAAAGAAACATTCTCCCCTACTTTCTAGGGGACAGTTATAGCAGGGTTTAAGCATTAAGCACATAAATGTGGTAGGGGATTCAGAAAAATTATAGCTAAAATTAAAGGAAAAATGTTTCTATAAATTTACTTTTGTATTCAATAGTAAACGGTAACTTTATTTTCTATAGAAAAGTCTTCATTAACTTGACTTTTCTTTAGAAAAGTTATCGATAACTTGACTTTTCTTAAGAAAAGTTATCGACAATTTGACTTTTTTTTATGGAAAAGTTATCAATAACTTGACTTTTCTTTAGAAAACATATCGATAACTTGACTTTTCTTTAGAAAAGTTATCGATAACTTGACTTTTCTATAGAAAAGTTATCGATAACTTGACTTTTCTATAGAAAAGTTATCGATAACTTGACTTTTCTATAGAAAAGTTATCGATAAATTGACTTTTCTGTATAAAAGTTATCGATAACTTGACTTTTCTTTAGAAAAGTTATCGATAACTTGACTTTTCTATAGAAAAGTTATCGATAACTTGACTTTTCTATAGAAAAGTTATCGATAACTTGACTTTTCTATAGAAAAGTTATCGATAACTTGACTTTTCTATAGAAAAGTTATCGATAACTTGACTTTTCTATAGAAAAGTTATCGATAACTTGACTTTTCTATAGAAAAGTTATCGATAACTTGACTTTTCTATAGAAAAGTTATCGATAACTTGACTTTTCTATAGAAAAGTTATCGATAACTTGACTTTTCTATAGAAAAGTTATCGATAACTTGACTTTTCTATAGTTATCGATAACTTGACTTTTCTATAGAAAAGTTATCGATAACTTGACTTTTCTATAGAAATGTTATCGATAACTTGACTTTTCTATAGAAAAGTAATCGATAACTTGACTTTTCTATAGAAAAGTTATCGATAACTTGACTTTTCTATAGAAAAATTATCGATAACTTGACTTTTCTATAGAAAAGTTATCGATAACTTGACTTTTCTATAGAAAAGTTATCGATAACTTGACTTTTCTATAAAAAAGTTATCGATAACTTGACTTTTCTATATAAAAGTTATCGTTAACTTGACTTTTCTATAGAAAAGTTATCGATAACTTGACTTTTCTATAGAAAAGTTATCGATATCTTAACTTTTTTTAAAAAATATGTCGATAACTTGATTTTTCTTAAGAAAAGTTATAGATAACTTGACTTTTCTATAGAAAAGTTATCAATAATTAGACTTTTCTATAGAAAGTTATCGTTAACTTGACTTTTCTATAGAAAATATAATATAATAATGTCGCCCAAATAAACCCCTTTTCTAATATCTTCCCTTTAGTGTCTTCCCAAATACCTTATAAACACCCCCACCCATTTTTTTGTTAAAAAGAAACGATAAAACCGTTAATTTGAATTAATATTACCCACAAAATAAATCATGAAATCTACTCAACTAAAAAGGAACATTTTGATACATTGATCCCAAAATCATTTGACAAATGATGACAAAGGAGAAAATAGAAAACATTAAGAGGAAAATGGGCATGTAAGTGTCATCAATACAACGTTCGAACACTAAATTTCTAGTTCTATTTTATTCATTTTTAAATGTTTTCTAAGACGTAAATTGAGATAGTCATACGCATGTCGTCTGTGTATCTGTAGATATGTATTAGAAAATGTTAAGAAAAAAAAGAAAATTTAAGCGAACATCTGAACTAAAACATGTACAAGCCTTTTATGTTCCAATAAAATTAGAACATACGAGTATACACAAATTATATAAAACTTAAGATAATATGGTTGAAAATGTTGAGGTTTTTTTAAAGAATTTGGCATTTTATTTCAGTATTTAGCCTTTAATTTTTTAAGGTTAAATTAAAATTAAAATGAGAATTTTTTACAGTATTTGTATGAGAAAAAAATGAATGGCAACACTGAGAAAAATTCTTTAGTCATTAATCTAAAAATCTCTAAAAATTGTTTTGTAAAAATTAAAGTAAATTTTCATTTGTCTATATTAAATTTGTTTGCAATTTTTTACTACTCACTTTGGTTTGGGTTAAACCCACAATTTGTTAAACGCTTTTCGTAAGTGCTTATAAACTAAAGCTTGACTTTATAGCTTTTTCCCAGCATTTTGAGTACTTTTATCTATTTTATGTGAAAGAAAAAGTTGCAAACATTACGAAAACTATGATCCCTAGGGCGTTCAAATACATAAACATTATGGGATTACACATGAATATTACATTTCCATTTTCATTGGCAAACGACTAAAGCAGTCATGTTCACTGTTTGATTTTACTCACACGTGTTTTAGGAAAAAAAAAATGTAACAATGCTTCGACATATGTAGAAAATTAAGATAAAGTTGTTTTTTCTCGCCCTCGCACATATTGGAAATGAATAGAAATGATACAATACTTTGTTTAAACACAGGCACAAAAAATGTTTATGTTATGTGCCCGACACTGGCCTAAAATAATCACTAAACGGATGAACTTGATGAAAAAATCAAATCATTTTAGTTGCTCATAAAAATACTTTGATATAAATGCCTAGACTAAACTAAGACAAAATTTAAGTGAAGATAAGGATTGCTCCGAATAAACTTATCAATAGAGCTAATAACATTTTGTTTTAATTTCATTAACGTTTTTGCTAACGTAAATCTGTGACAATAACGAAAAAGTGCTTGAGATAAGGACAGTTTTAAAATCTTCATAGAGCTAATAACATTTTGTTTTAATTTCATTAACGTTTTTGCTAACGTAAATCTGTGACAATAACGAAAAAGTGCTTGAGATAAGGACAGTTTTAAAATCTTCATATACTAAAGTACCAAAGGGCAATGTTTCAATTATTTTGTACGATATCTCAGGTAGTTATAGCATAACCAAATTTTAAGGGCCGATGTTGATTTTGAATAAAACACAAACTATTTAGGAAATTATTGTAATTTTATTTTTTTATGATGTATTGGTATTACTCAATTATGTATGGATCAAAATATCGGCCAAATGGGCGCCGCGACCACAGCAACACACCTCCATCCGATGGTCCAAATTTACGATGACCCTGAGGCATAATGGAGGTTCTATGCCGTTAATGTGATGAATTATCTCATCCTTTAGCTCTTGAATTGTTGCTGGAATATTGACGTACACCTTTTCTTTCAAATAACCCCAAAGAAAAAAGTCCAACGGTGTCAAATCACATGATCTTGGCGGCGAATTGACATCGCCATTACGTGAGATAACACGGCCATTGAATTTGTTGCGCAAACCACATATCGTCCACATCCATATCTTCCAATTTGGGTCATAAAAAGTTTGTTATCATCTCACGATAGCGAACACCATTCACAGTAACTGCCTGACCGGCCTCAGCTACACTATCGCGAACAGCAGCAATATTTTCTGCAGTACGAGCTGTACGAGCATGCACTGGTGTTCTCACATCTTCTACAGACCCGGTTTGCTCGAATTTTTCCACGATTTTTGCGATTGTACGCACATTTGGACGATCAAATTGACCAAAAAAATCACGAAGTGCACGATATGCATTTTGATTTGAACGCCCATTTTCATAATAAGTCTGGATAACTTTAACACGTTGTTGGATTGTGTATCTCTCCATGGTTCAAATTGAGTAAGTCTGAAATAGAGAAATGTCAAATAAAATTTGGAAAAAAACTTGGCGTTTAGGTGTGGTTCACATTCAACATCGGCCCTTACAATTTAACCACCCTTTATTTAAGCTGTTTCCGTCATTTAGATTTATATAAGAGCTAGGGTAAAATGTGGAACGATTTCGCAAATTGATTACAATTTTCACAAAAATTATGTTTGCAAAAAATAAACTCAAAATTCTCATTATCTTCAGATTTATGAGCGTTTTAGTGATTTTTGTCTTATTTAGTAACAGAAGGGTTTGTATGGGAGCTATGGTCAAATGTGGACCGATTTCAACGACATTTGACACAGTGATTTTAGTTAGCATAAGCAGCATTTGTTTTAAATTTCATGAAAAAATATTGATACTTGTGGCCAATATATCAATTCCGGGAAGTACCATAAATAATGTACCGATTTTGACAAATTTCAATAGCCACTGTCAAAAAAAATGATCTGTGCCAAATTCCATCAAATTATATTTCGAATTGCGACCTGTACTTTGATTACATGGTTTACATTGGGTCCAGCAAGCCGTCCAACCAGACAGAGGGACAGACGGACTGACATCGCTAAATCGACTCAGAAAGTGATTCTAAGCCTATTGGTATACTGGTGGTGAAGGGTATAATTAATCATTACCCCCTTTCAAAAAGGAAACAGAAGCAACTATAAAATCTAATAATTTAAAGACAATGGCCTGGGTTCAAGTTTTACCAAGACCATACATTTTTATTTATATTTTTAAAATTATTGTATTGAAAACAATTTTAAAATGATTTTTAAATTTTTAGGATATGTTTGCAATTTAACGTCAGATAAATTTTTAAAATATTTCAATCAAGTTAAGAAAATAAAAGATTTTTTTCATTACACAGATTGAATAATAGTTAACTTTATACAACTAAAAATTTTATTTAGAGCACTCCTTATGTAAAAATAAGTTATTTTGACCTCAAGTATTGTTTGCATATACTGACAAAGTATTTTTATACAAAAATAGATTAGAATCCTCTGAATTTGACGATGGTATTGACATTTTGAGACTGAAATGATGGTAAGTGTTGCTTACTTAAATGAGAGCCTCAACATGAAAATATGTCAATAAGTTTAATGTATTCGACTTAGAAAGGAGCTACGTAGTATATAGAAGTTATTTTTCATTCCTTAACTACAAATACGATTTCCATCAAAACTTTGAATACTTAACTCTATCTATATTATAAAGCTTAATATATAGACTATATATTAAGCTTTTATATAAAAATTCTTTAAACACCCAAAACTTATAATAAATTCACAAATAATTCATTTACACTATCACACTTCCCTGTAGCCTACATTTAGGCGTTCAAAAAAGGAAACAGAAAAAATATCACATTTTATTTGTATTTTGTTGAAAACCACAAACATCAACAGTGCTCACATAATATAAAGAATCAACAATAACAAGCAGCATCAACAACAGCAAAATCACACAATAGTTGAACCACAAATTCTAGATACATTTTAGTTAAAATACAAATATAGAAAAAACCATAAAACAATATAAGCAAACATTTCAAACAGTTTGCAAGCAACAGCAACAAAATTCCTCCCCGTCAGTCAATGTGTATGTCCTTTCGACCTTTTCATCAGACATACGACTAACATTTTTGTCACTTGCTTTAATATCCAACCATTGGCCTGTCCATCTTTCTATCTGTCTGTCTGTCTGTCTGTCTGTCTGTCTGTCTGTCTATCCCTTCGTTTGTCCATCTATCCGCCTGTCAGTCACTTGGTCAAAGGGTATGACAGACATTGATCTAACACCACTACCATCAGCATCAGCAACATAACCAGCCAAGCATATCTCTATTCAGTCCGTCAACCATCATCATTCCATATCTACTCAGTAGCCAAAACTAAACACATACAACTACACAAAAAAAAGACCCATACATATAAAATATAAGAAAAACCAAACAACAACCGAATTGAATTGAACAAAACCGAAATTGTTAACATCCTAAAATTCTGCGAACCAGCAGCAAAACATTAATTCATACATTCTAGAATTTGTTGTGTATTTTTTTTTATTATTTGTTTTATTTATTATGTTGCTGGCATTGTTGTTGGTTTTCTGTTTATGTTATTGCCACATTTTGTTGTTGATAGTTGACGAGTTACTGTTATTTTTGTTAAGAACTTTTGTGGTCAAAGTTCGTTTATGACTAATTGTGTTGAGTTTTTTGGTTCCAAATTTTATAAATAAACAAATATGGAAAACATACATACATACAAATGTATAAATAATCGTAAATTCACTCACTTCTTCTAAGAAAAGACAAGTTTATGACTATGCTGTGGCTTAGTTGGTTAGCACATCGGCTACTAAGCATTATATGGCCTGGGTTCGATCCCCGGTCATGGCAACATCAAATTCTTTAATTATTAATTTATATTAAAATTATTAATTACCACAGCATCCTCCATCGGCGATAAGCTTACAGCTATAACACGCTGCCGATGTAAAAGAAATAAAATTGGCAGTAGAACAAAAAGATTAAAAATTGCGTATAAATAACAATAAATGGAGCAACTTCAGTTATCTACAAATAGACATGACGCACTTTGTCACTAGGGTGGGCAAAAATGGTAGAATTTGAAAGTTTGTTTTTAATTTTTTTTTTTTTTTTTTTTTTTGATGAAATCTAAATTTGTTTCTTAAAATATTTAACAATTTTTAAATTATTAAAGTTAGTACACTTATTTACTCACTTACTTAAATGACCTGTAAAGGTCAAAGGCCAAGCATATTTTAGAATTCCATCGGCTTCTTTCTATTTTGTGCGCATATTCTATAATTTCGCCAAGTTTTGAAAGACTTTCCTCTACGAAGTTTCGGTCTTCCTATTCTAACATAAGAGAGTTAGTTTTTATTCTAACTTTAGCTTTTTCATAGTAATTATTTTTTCCAGGAGTGAGTTACCCATAACCCATATTTTTATAGTTCCTATGGAAGAACTCATGCAAATGTTAACTCACTACATTAACAGGTAGTAACGATACCACGAGGAGGTCGGTGACCACGGTTGAGATGAAGAATAACCAAGATAAGTTTTGGCTAACCAAGTTAAGAACGATCAAAACCATTGCTTGGTATTCCCTACTTCACCCACTGAAAATCATTTTCAACGAGGAAACAATAGAAAAGAGGCTTACTTTTTTAGCTCTTAATTTTTTCTAACAATTGGTCTAGTATCATCGCACAGGAGATATGTTTGAAACTGAGTTGAGTGACTGGCAAGATAGCGAATTATTTGGTGAATTCATTTGTAATGTAAGTTTTCGTATAAAGTGTTGGTTTTGCAATAAAACTAAATTGTATTTTACTATATTAGGAAGCGAATACAATTGATGAAGACCGACCGAATATTTCTTGTGAGAAGGGTTCAATGGGAACAAAAAAGAGAAGAGTGGAACTTCATCCAAAACTCTTATAATTTTGCTCTTATCTGATCACTAATTCACAAATTATAATAATTTTTTAATTTATGGAAGTGGTGAGAGTCTGATTTTTTTGAAAATTAAAAATATTTATGTTACAATGTTTCTAAGTTGGTGTGACCAATTTCTGACAGGTGCTGGTACTGAAAATTACTCAAAATGAATTAAATCGTAAATTGTGCATCTGATCTGATCATGCTTGGATCTTTAGCAAAGCTCTTGCGCAGGAGTCGACATAGGTATCTAAGTTGGTACTATTTATTTCCGCTAGATGGCGCTAAAATTAATCAAAATATATTGAATCGTGAACTATGGATTTGATCATGTGTTGATCAGACAAAATCAAAAAAATTATTCAAAATTAATTTGATATTTGCGTAATGTCTCTCCTTTTAACTTTTTTTAGTTAGTGGCACAACAACGCGGGCAGGGTACAACTAGTATGTATCTAAAATTTAATAATTGTCTGTATGTCCTTTATGGAATAGTAGTTGTTGCGCATTACCCGACGGATGTTTCTAAGTTGGTGCGATTAATTTTCGATAGATGGCATCACTAAAAATTATTCAAAATTAACTGAATCGTAAACTATACATACATATTAATTTGATTATGTTATGATCTATAGCAAAGTTGTCGTGCTAAGCCGATGAAGGTTTTTAAATTGAAGCAACTAATTTTCGCCAGATGGCGCCACTGAAAATGAATGAAAATTAATTAAATTGTCGATGAGTCTAAAAATAGAATCGGATCCAGCAAATTGTCTGAGGGAAGGGGTTCCAATTGGAATGTTATGTGGGAACAATATGAATAATTAAATATTTATGTTTATAATTAAATCGCAAACTATACATTTGATCATGTGTTGATTGGACAAAATCAATAGAATAATTCAAAATTAATTGGATGTTTGTGGTATGTCTTTCCTTAAAATTTATATTATTAAGTTGGCGGTGCAGCTGGTAAATAAATATATTCAAATGCTCCAATTTCCTTGCTTAAATGAATCCCAATGCTTCTAAACGTAAGGAAATAGCTCGTAGTGAGACTTCCAATAATTATACTAATAATAGTTTTTTTTTGGGTTGACTACAAACTTCATCGAGTATTGCTTCCAATTCCTTATCTTCATTGCGCAAACCATCGTTGACAAGTTTTTTGAGTTAGTGCATGTTGACCGTAAGCTTCTAAAAACAATCAACAACATTCAGAAAAAATCAAATAGAAGAAATTTAAAAAAAAAAACTTTGATTTATATTGTACAAATTTATCGAGTTTACTTAGAAGTCATTCCATTAAAAACTTTATAGTAGCCTTTGTTACCTTTTGGGAAAGATTCTAGGACACCTTTTCTGTGATCTTAACTTCAAGAGCATAATATCTTTGCACAGGCCGCAATTTTAGACAGTTGATCGAATTTGCCGCACGTGACAAAATTGTTTAAATACCAAGTTCTTTTTTTCCAGAGTAGCATGGGGCCAAATAGAGCCAGAAAAATGAATGTACTCTGTGCTGCTCTGTGCTCAGAAACTATTAGTCGTTTTTGTATGTACCTCGTTTATAAGTTTCTGTGTTTATGTGCATGTTGCCAAAAATGTTTGTCTTTTTTCTAAAATCTTTACCGTATCCCGATCTGACACTTCTGAACTTTATATGACTTTATCTAGGCATAAGCTTTGTGTCTGTGAACCGCCGTGGTATAGCAGGTTAGTCATCCGCCTAGCATACCAGATGTCCCAAGTTCGATCCCTGGCCAGACCCACTTGAAAAAAAAATAAATTTTTAAAAAAGCGGCGGTTCACCTCATAACTCAGCTAGCCACTGGTTATTTAGTGCATTTTGATAAGTTTTGTCTGAAATAGTAAATACTTTTTTTTTTTGAAACACTCTTTATTAATAACTTTTCATTTAAATTGTCGTTAGAAAATTTAAGTTTTTAATAACGATTCTGTAAAAGAATGAACATTTCACTTAAAAAAATTAGGTATCGACAACTTTTCTAAACAATAAAACTTATCTGTAATTTTTTTAAATAATGTTATCGATAACTTTGTATTAAAAATAACCATTAAAATTTTATATTTTTCAACCAATTTTTAAAAAACTGTATTCGCTTTTCATTACACTAACAGAATTTTAAATTTTCTCCATGTGCATGTCTTGGCATGTTTATATTATTATTTTGACAATCCTTAACATGATTTATTTGATTTATGTTGATTCGTTTACATGTTGTACAACACAGCCAGCCATCACAACTCAAACACAATCAGAGCGACAATAACATGCATACACACACTATCACGCACTTTCCTACTCACTCTATCTCTTCGTTCGCTCATCTCATGTGGCTTTTTTGCTGTAATGTGTTATAACCACTAAGTTAACGGTATTTTATTATTTTCGATACTTTTAACGTATTTTTTATGTTGTTATTTTTGTTGTGGTTCGATGGTCTTGTTGATTGTCCATTTATTTATTTTGACATGTTGTTTCATTTTGTTTCAATATAAATTGAATGATTTTTTTTTTGTTTTTTGTTTTGGTTTTGCTCTGGTTTTGCTCTGGCCACCGAATATAAAGTATTGTTGTAAGACAGTTTCGAAAAAAAATGTTTAATTTTTTTCGCCGCACATTGGGGTCGCCAAAATACATTTTTCGTTATATCTTCGGCATTTACAGTCGGATTTTAAAGTGTGATATATCGATGTTTTTGTCTCGAGGAGTCCAATATTTTGCTTTAATAGTCATTGGTCTTAAATATCCAGTTGTTGTATATATTAATTAGACCTCAGTTCCCACCACCCTAATGTACCACCCTTATATCACAAAATTAAAGCTCTTAAAAAATCGTTACTAAAGAAGTTTTTCGATAATTCCAACCGAACTATTAAAAACAAGCAATTTTCGTTTTGCCGCACATAGCGGATCTTGGTCTGTTATCATCGACAACAAAATATTCGCAGGGTGGAAAAAGTAAGCGTTGTTTTCTATGAGCCGACGAAGGATTTGTTGAACGTCGTCCGAAGATATGTATGACGAAAAATGTATTTTGACGACCCCAATGTGCTGCAAAAACAAAAATTCCTTGTTTGTAATAGTTCGGTTGGAGTTATCAAAAAACTTCCTTGTTTACCTATTTTTTAAGTGCTTTAATTTAGTGATATTAGGGAGGCACATTAGGGTGGTAAGAACTGAGGTATGATGGATAAATGCTAGAACCGGATATCTGAGACCAATGATTATTAATGCAAAATATTGGCCTCCTCGAGACAAAAACATGTATATATCACACTTTAAGATCCAACTGTAAATACCGAAGATATAACGAAAAGTGTATTTTGGCGACCCCAATGTGCATCGAAAAAAATAAAAAAAAAAATTTCGAAACTGTCTCAAAGCAATACTTCGGTGGTGTATGGCGAACTTTTTTTCGAGACGCTCTAATGCTTAGGTTTGTTCTTTTAAAGGTATTTAAGGATTAATTGAAATTTTATTTTATCGGGCTTTTTGGAGAATACGAAAAATTATCATGTTTATCGCTCCACAGGACTTCATTAACATTCAACGTTCTAGTACAACATCGATTTGTCATTGCAATTTTTAATTAAACTTCATTGAGTTCGATCCAACTTCCTTATGTTCGTTGTGGTATTTAAGAACTTAATAAAATTTTATTGTAAAATTATGTTTCTAGTTATTATTATCTGTTTTAACATTAACTACAATTATGTGCTATTCAATCGTTCAACAGACTTGCAAATGTAGATACTAAGTAAAAATAGTGAATATACTTTAAAGTATATAATAGTTATTTTGTAGTACATTGTATTTAAGCACCGGCACTATTACAAGTCATTATCGTCATCATTCTCATCATCATCAATGACGCCATTTATTTCCAGCCATTGTTTCCCCTATTCTTATTAACATATTTTTTATGCACAAACCATTAGGCTGATACCGATTTATCATATTAAGAAACATTAAAGTAATAATATCTTATGCTATGTTACCAACAAAAACATCGATTTTTGGGAATATCCTTATACTATAAATAACTTTACATGTAAGTATTTAGGTATATTGGTATTTACTCGAATATTTTACACACATTTCGATAAACATTATCTTCCGTATGAGTGCGAATTATGATGTTCACATCGTCACTATTTCAGAAATGTTGAAAGTTATGCTCAAAATAATAATGATGATGATTTTTTGCCACCTTTATTTGCCAACACGTATGAGATCGAGTGTACGAGTAAATATTATGTATGCAAGAATGTTTCTTTTTTTGTTTTAAAAATTCTTGCTATTTTATGTTGTCAGAATTTATATACATATATTTTCCCTCATATTTCAGTTTGTAGTTTGTCAGGTAGTAAATACCGGATAAAACATTCTCCTTCAAACATAGTTTTATTCATCAAATTTTGCTGGATGGAGCTCGCGCTGTTGTCTCATTATTATTTTATGGCAAGTTTTTCATATTTATAACGAACAAATATTTTCGTGTTGTCTGGAAAGGAATACACGCCGCAACAGGATAATCAACGCACGTAAAATATGTAGAAAATTCATGTTTTTGATCAACGAAGACACCTATGGAGAGGATGAGAAACAGACGGAAGGACGGAACTACGGACAGACACAAAGTTCTTGGTAGTAAAGGACGAAATGGTAAAGCCACTAAAGGACATTTCTGTAAAATATCAAAGTTATCGATAACTTTTTTATCTAAGATTATATACTACTCGGTAAAGAATATGTGACCGTTATCGATAACTTTTCTATATAAAATTCAAGATATCGAAAACTTTTCTATTGGAGAACCAAGTTATCGATAACTTTTCTAAAGTAAAGTCAAGTAGTCGATAACTTTTCTAAAGAAAAGTCAAGTAGTCGATAACTTTTCTATAGAAAAGTCAAGTTATCGATAACTTTTCTATAGAAAAGTCAAGTTATCGATAACTTTTCTATAGAAAAGTCAAGTTATCGATAACTTTTCTATAGAAAAATCAAGTTATCGATAACTTTTCTATAGAAAAGTCAAGTTATCGATAACTTTTCTATAGAAAAGTCAAGTTATCGATAACTTTTCTATAGAAAAGTCAAGTTATCGATAACTTTTCTATAGAAAAGTCAAGTTATCGATAACTTTTCTATAGAAAAGTCAAGTTATCGATAACTTTTCTATAGAAAAGTCAAGTTATCGATAACTTTTCTATAGAAAAGTCAAGTTATCGATAACTTTTCTATAGAAAAGTCAAGTTATCGATAACTTTTCTATAGAAAAGTCAAGTTATCGATAACTTTTCTATAGAAAAGTCAAGTTATTGATAACTTTTCTATAGAAAAGTCAAGTTATTGATAACTTTTCTATAGAAAAGTCAAGTTATCTATAACTTCTCTATAGAAAAGTAAAGTTATCGATAACTTTCTATAGAAAACTTTTCTATAGAAAAGTCAAAATATCGTTTACTTTTCTATAGAAAAGTCAAAATATCGATAACTTTTCTATAGAAAAGACGATAAGTTTTCTACAGAAAAGTCAAGTTATCGATAACTTTTCTATAGAAAAGTCAAGTTATCGATAACTTTCTCTAGAAAACTTTTCTATAGAAAAGTCAAAATATCGATTACTTTTCTATAGAAAAGTCAAAATATCCATAACATTTCCATAGAATACACGATAAGTTTTCTACTGAAAAGTCAAGTTATCGATAACTTTCTATAGAAAAGTCAAGTTATCGATAACTTTTCTATAGAAAAGTAAAGTTATTGAAAACTTTTCTATAGAAAAGTCAAGTTATCGATAACTTTTACATAGAAAAGTCAAGTTATCGATAACTTTTCTATAAAAAAGTCAAGTTATCGATAACTTTTCTATAGAAAAGTCAAGTTATCGATAACTTTTCTATAGAAAAGTTAAGTTATCGATAACTTTTCTATAGAAAAGTTAAGTTATCGATAACTTTTCTATAGAAAAGTCAAGTTATCGATAACTTTTCTATAGAAAAGTCAAGTTATCGATAACTTTTCTATATAAAAGTCAAGTTATCGACAACTTTTCTATAGAAAAGTCAAGTTATCGATAACTTTTCTATGGAAAAGTCAAGTTATCGATAACTTTTTTATAGAAAAGTCAAGTTATCGATAACTTTTCTATAGAAAAGTCAAGTTATCGATAACTTTTCTATAGAAAAGTCAAATTATTGAAAACTTTTCTATAGAAACGTCTAGTTATCAATAATTTTTTTTAAAGAAAACGAAAGACATCGATAATTTTTATAGAAAATTAAAGCTATTGATTTTTTTAAAGAAATGAGGTAAATCGTATTTACCCTGACATTTATGTTCTAGTTGTTTTTCTTCAAGTATTTATATCTGTAATAGATATTTGATGAACTAAATTTTCTTACATTTTGCTTAATCACCTGCAAATTTTACAGGTTTTTTTTCATGATAGCCCAAGAAATTACTTAACCCGTTACATTAGCATTTTATCTTAGTATTTGCCTCAAACTTGCAACATCAATAGATCGATCACGTCTTGAGTAAATTACAAGACATCATCAGCATTCACTTAAAGCACTCATACATGAAACAGGACATTATTAGAGTGCGGTTTAACATAAAAAAGGAAAATGACAAAAATAGCTCAAATACAGATTCATCAAGTTTTTCCGGTCACATCTTCTTTGTAATCAGTTTCTGTACTTTCTTTACTTGTTAGCATTTTTCTTTTGCATTCAACATTTACTTGTATTTAAATATATCACGTCTTGTAGAGGGATGTTTATGTTGGTTTTTAGCATAATACTCTTTGTAAATTCGTAATAAGAAAATTACAATAGCAAACATAAAAATGTGGGGAAAAAAATAAGTAATTCATCAATGAAAAAAGTCAACACAATGTAGATTTTTCAATGTAAATGTACAAAAACATGTATGCAATTATAATACATATTTCTATTTGTTTCTTTACATATTTTTTTTTATATTTATGTACATTCATGTGTAATTTATGTATAAATGGTAAATATGTTTACATATTTAATACAATATGATTATAATAAATAACATTTTTTATTTTATTATAAAAAGTCAAGAGTAAAGAGTCAAGTACTTGAATCCGTTTTGTAAATGCACTTTGATATGTTCAACACTCGACATACTCGTACACGTATACATGCAAACATACAAATCTAAAATGTATACACGTGTCATTACCTGAATACTTTTACATAAACCAACACCCATACCCTTAAGGTAAAACCAAGAAGAAAGAATAAAATGTCATTATCATCAACAACATCATTATGACTTTCATTATTCTCGGTATACATTTGTCAATTGGAAAAAGAGTGATGATATATTTGTGTCAACGTCATCACAACTTAAATGTGATGATAGACTTGTCTCTCGTTCTTGCCCTGTCCCTATTTCCAACTTTCGCATACGTTGTATGCGTAATGTGTTACAGAAATACATAGCCAGCGGAGGAATAAGATTCAATTACTAGAACCGTTTTTAAAAACTTAAAGCCCTCGTTAAGATTTGAAATTTATTTTTAGCCCTTGATAGAGACAAGACTTTAGGTTGATAAGCTAAAAGTTTACACATGCTGTATTGGATGTCAAATGCAAAGGCCCTGTTACATTTCCCGCTGGGTATCATTACTGTTTGCTGATATACTGTAATGTCATTAACATTTGCAACTCGATTAAAATAGTATATAACGTTAAATGATGTACCAAATTTAATCTTAATACAAACAACATTAACTTTGTTAAGTATTTTTTCAAACTGAATATAACAAAGTCAACTCGATATTGCAAGAGAAATTTAAAGGTCTGTTTCTTTACTTTCTGGGTGAGCTCCTGCAAATGAGAGTCATTTATCAGTTACTCTCCAAAACAGCAGAACTTACGCAGAAATACGGGAACACAAAACACCAAAATTGAAGTCCACAATTGATAAAGGTTAAAAATATCGAATCAAACGTTCTTAAAACCGTTAAACACATTTTAGTTTTCCTGAATTTAATTTTTAATAACAATTTTTCAAATTTTTTGTTTGTTTTTAATTGATAAATATTTTTTTGAAAATTTTTAAATGCTTGCCAGGAAAAATTGTTCTGGCAAAAACATGTAAGTTATTGTAAAGAGAAAATTTAAAAATTTTCTCAAATTCGTTCTCAACTACAATTTTTTCAAGTACAGGAACACTTAATTGTAATTTCTGATTGAAACTTGTACTTGTACTTGTATTTAAAAATATCATAACCAAGAAATTTGAACAAAAACTTCATATTTCAGCAGGAAAAAAAATCATATTTCATCAGGAAAGTTTAATTAAAGAAAAGTTTAGAACTTGACTTTTTTATGAAAAAGTTAAATATTTAGATTTTAGATTTTTTATATAAATAGTCAAATTTTGATGAATTTTTTTAATAGGCAAATTTTGATAAAATTCGAATTTTGAAGAAATTTTTTATATAGTCAAATTTTGGTGAAATTTTTAGTATAGTCAAATTTTGATGAAATTTTTCATATAGTCAAATTTTGATAAAAATATTTTTATATGTAAATTTTGATAAAATTTTTGATATAGTCAAATTTTGAAAAAAAATTTTATAAAGGCAAATTTTGATGAAATTTTTTTCTATAGTCAAATTTTGGTGAAATTTTTCATACAGTCAAATTTTGCTAAAAATATTTGTATAGGCAAATTTTGACGAAATATTTCATACAGTCAAATTTTGATAAAAATATTTGTATAGGCAAATTTTGATGAAATTTTTTCTATAGTCAAATGTTGGTGAAATTTTGTATATAGTCAAATTTTGGTGAAATTTTTAGTATAGTCAAATGCTGATGAAATTTTTCATATAGTCAAATTTTGATAAAAAAATATTTGTATAGGGAAATTTTGATAATTTTTTTTTTTTTTGTCAAATTTTGGGGAAATTTTTAGTATAGTCAAATGTTGTTGAAATTTTTCATATAGTCAAATTTTGATAAAAAATATTTGTATAGGAAAATTTTGATAATTTTTTTTTTTTTTGTCAAATTTTGGTGAAATTTTTCATATAGTTAAATAATAATAATTTTTTACATAGTCAAATTTTTATTAAATTTTTTTATAGGCAAATTTTGATAAAAATTTTAATCTAGTTAAATTTAAAAAAAAAAAATATGGCAAATTTTGATAAAAATTTTTATATAGTCAAATTTTGGTGAAATTTTTAGTATAGTCAAATTATGATGAAATTTGTCATTGTAAGATTTTGGCAAACAAATTTTTTATAGGTAAATTTTGATGAAATTTTTTGTATAGACAAATTTGGACAAAATTTTTCATATAGTCAAATTTTGATAAAAATATTTTTTTAGGCAAATTTTGATGAAATTTTTAATATAGTCAAATTTTGAAAAAAAAAATTATAAAGGCAAATTTTGATAAAATTTTTTATATAGTAAAATTTTAATGTAAACTTTTTAAATATTTTTTATGTATTGGTGAAATTTTTAATATAGTCAAATTTTGATGAAATATTTTTATAGGCAAAATTTGATGAAATTTTGAAAAAAAAAATATAAAGGAAAATTTTAATGAAATTTTTTATATAGTCAAATTTTTGTGAATTTTTTATATATTCAAATTGACATTTTTCATATATTCAAATTTTGACAAACACATTTTTATAGGCAAATTTTTTGATGAACTTTTTTCTATAGTCAAATTTTGATGAACTTTTTTCTATAGTCAAAATTTGATGAAATTTTTGATATAGCCAAATTTCGAAAAAAAAATTATAAAGGCAAATTTTGATAAAATTTTTATATAGTCAAAGTTTGATGAAAATGTTCATATAGTCAAATTTTGGTTTAATTTATATTTAAATTTTAATGATATAGAAAAGTTATCGATAACTTAACATTTCTATAGAAAAGTTATCGATAACTTGACTTATTTATAGAAAAGTTATCTATAACTTGATTTTTCTATATAAAAGTTTTCGTTAACTTGATTTTTCTGTAGCAAAGTTTTCGTTAATTTGACTATTCTATAGAAAAGTTTTCGTTAACTTGACTTTTCTATAGAAAAGTTATCCATAACTTGACCTTTCTATAGAAAAGTTATCGATTATTTGACTTTTCTATAGAAAAGTTATCGATAACTTGACTTTTCTATAAAAAAGTTATCGATAACTTGACTTTTCTATAGAAAAGTTATCAATAACTTGACTTTTCTATAGAAAAGTTATCGATAACTTGACTTTTCTATAGAAAAGTTATCGATAACTTGACTTTTCTATAGAAAAGTTTTCGGTAACTTGACTTTTCTATAGAAAAGTTTTTGGTAACTTGACTTTTCTATAGAAAAGTTTTTGGTAACTTGACTTTTCTATAGAAAGGTTTTCGGTAACTTGACTTTTCTATAGAAAAGTTTTCGGTAACTTGACTTTTCAATAGAAAAGTTTTCGGTAACTTAACTTTTCTATAGACAAGTTTTCGGTAACTTGACTTTTCTATAGAAAAGTTTTCGGTAACTTAAATTTTCTATAGAAAAGTTTTCGTTAACTTAACTTTTCGATAGAAGAGTTTTCGTTAACTTGACTTTTCTATAGAACAGTTATCGATACAACAACAAGTATTACACATTTATTTTATTAAATTCAATGTGAAAAAATGTTAAAGAATTAAAATTAAACAATACGACTTATTTTCCCTAGCGCGTATAAGTAATATACAAATTTTCCACCTGCAAAAATATAACTCATACGCAAAAAAAAGAATATTTAATAAAACTTTATTTTAAATGACAGATTTAATGAGTTTTAAACCGAAAAAAATGAATTTTATTTAACTTTATTTCACTCATGCAACTTAACATTGAATAAATTCAACACTTCCAAACAAGTTTTCGTTAATATAAATATTTTAATTTCTTAAATACTTGCGTCCTTCTTTCGAGCTTCGTTCGCAAACGCATTAAAATATAAAATAAGGGCAAGCAGAAGCAAAATAAAAAAACAACAACATTAAAATAATAATACAATTTCTGTTAACTGTCATCACTAATAAACGGTTGAACTACCACAAATTAAATACTCGTACACTTTTTGCTCACACACGCATATCCTTCGCATCTACATACAAACATACACGGATTCGGTCTTAGCTGGTTGTGCTTATCATCAGGACATTTTCAATATTTAACAACACTAATGATACAAAAATAAAAATTTCACAATTTTTTTATTTACAGTCAGTCTCTTAGGTATTCGAAAACTTTATAAAGTAGGGGATGTCGTAAATATATGGAAATATTCTGAAACCTTTCAGGATGTCCATTGCGTAATATAAAAAGAGTAAACGGAAAGTACTACAAGTGAAAGATGTTTTAATTGCTTGTTTATGGCCATTGTACACTTGAGAAAATACAAAGTAAATTAGAATTATTCGAGACAAATTTATAGTGATTTTTATGGGAATAATTTATGAGGTTTTCATACCAAAATTCTTAAAAACTTAAATTTTCTAAAAAAAAAAAGTTATCTTTAATCTATGATAAAAATCATAGATATTTCCTCAAGTGTAACAATTAAAATATTAATAACATAAAAAATGTCATGAGATACTCTTTGCCAAGTGGATACCGGCAAATGACAAGTAATTTTACATGAGTTTCCGTAGTCCAGTTATAAAAAAAATTGTATTTCAAAAAGTAACAAAATGTAAGTAATAACTCAGCAGACGTCAGTTTGATATGTCAGCGAAGGATATATTATTTTTCCACTTCAATTGAAGGCAAGAAATAATTGCATAAGCAATAAATGTTCTGAGGACCAGGGAATGCATTCGAGTGGCGAGGCTACAATTTTTTGTAAATGATCTTCTCAGTACGACAATTTATTCATATCAAATATATAAAATGTAGTCTTTTTAATTAACTATAAAAATTAATAAATTTTATTCGTTGTCAGAGATGCAGTTTCTTCAAAAATGTTCAGAAATTTTATTGTGTATACAAATGATTGATTTTTGTTGTCACTGAGAAATGTGTAAGTACTTAAAAATATTGAAGAAGAAAATTTTAAACTTTTAAGTACTTAACTTATTGTTAATGTTTGAAATTGTTTAAAACCGTTTTGCTTTTTTACAATGCCCTACACAGATAAAAGTATGTGTCGTCTATCAGTCATTCCCAACATTCACGATACGAAAAAAAAATGTATATGTAAAATTTTGATGAAATTTTTCAAAAATTGATATTTAAATTACATTTTTCTTATGTCAAATTTTGGTGAAATTTTTAATAAAATAAAATTTTGATGAAATTTTTCATATAGTCATATTTTGATAAAATTTTATTTAAATTTTTTATAAAGTTAAATTTTAGTGAAATTTTTAATATAATCAAACTTTGATGAAATTTTTTATATAGTCAAATTTTGATGAAATTTTTTATATAGTCAAATTTTGATAAAATTTTAATAAAATTTTTCTTATAGTAAAATTTTGATAAAATTTTTGGTATAGTCAAATTTTGATAACATTTTTTTATAGTAAATTTTTGATGAAATTTTTCATATAGTCAAATTTTGATGAAATTTTTTATATAGTCAAAATTTGATAAAATTTTTCATATAGTCAAATTTTAAGGAAATTTTTCATATAGTTATATTTTGCTAATATTTTTGTATAGTCAAATTTTTATGAAATTTTTCATATAGTAAAATTTTGATGAATTTTTTTATACAGTCAAATTTTGATGAAATTTTTCATATAGTCAAATTTTGATGAAATTTTTCATATAGTAAAAATTTAAGGAAATTTTTTCATATAGTCAAATTTTTATGAAATTTTTTATATAGTCAAATTTTGATGAAATTTTTCATATAGTCAAATTTTTGATGAAATTTTTCATATAGTCAAATTTTGATTAAATTTTATTTAAATTTTTTATAAAGTTAAATTTTAGTGAAATTTTTAATATAATCAAACTTTGATGAAATTTTTTATATAGTCAAATTTTGATAAAATTTTTAGTATAGTCAAATTTTAATAAAATTTTTCTTATAGTAAAATTTTGATAAAATTGTTGGTATAGTCAAATTTTGATAACATTTTTTTATAGTCAATTTTTGATGAAATTTTTCATATAGTCAAATTTTGATGAAATGTTTTATATAGTCAAAATTTGATAAAATTTTTCATATAGTCAAATTTTAAGGAAATTTTTCATATAGTTATATTTTGCTAATATTTTTGTATAGTCAAATTTTTATGAAATTTTTCATATAGTAAAATTTTGATGAATTTTTTTATACAGTAAAATTTTGATGAAATTTTTCATATAGTCAAATTTTGATGAAATTTTTCATATAGTAAAAATTTAAGGAAATTTTTTCATATAGTCAAATTTTTATGAAATTTTTTATATAGTCAAATTTTGATGAAATTTTTCATATAGTCAAATTTTTGATGAAATTTTTCATATAGTCAAATTTTGATAAAATTTTATTTAAATTTTTTATAAAGTTAAATTTTAGTGAAATTTTTAATATAATCAAACTTTGATGAAATTTTTTATATAGTCAAATTTTGATAAAATTTTTAGTATAGTCAAATTTTAATAAAATTTTTCTTATAGTAAAATTTTGATATAATTGTTGGTATAGTCAAATTTTGATAACATTTTTTTATAGTCAATTTTTGATGAAATTTTTCATATAGTCAAATTTTGATGAAATTTTTTATATAGTCAAAATTTGATAAAATTTTTCATATAGTCAAATTTTAAGGAAATTTTTCATATAGTTATATTTTGCTAATATTTTTGTATAGTCAAATTTTTATGAAATTTTTCATATAGTAAAATTTTGATGAATTTTTTTATACAGTAAAATTTTGATGAAATTTTTCATATAGTCAAATTTTGATGAAATTTTTCATATAGTAAAAATTTAAGGAAATTTTTTCATATAGTAAAAATTTAAGGAAATTTTTTATATAGTCAAATTTTGATGAAATTTTTTATATAGTCAAATTTTGATGAAATTTTTCATATAGTCAAATTTTTGATGAAATTTTTCATTTAGTCAAATTTTGATGAATTTTTTTATACAGTAAAATTTTGATGAAATTTTTCATATAGTCAAATTTTGATGAAATTTTTCATATAGTAAAAATTTAAGGAAATTTTTTCATATAGTCAAATTTTTATGAAATTTTTTATATAGTCAAATTTTGATGAAATTTTTCATATAGTCAAATTTTGATTAAATTTTTCATATAGTAAAATTTTAAGGAAATTTGTTCATATATTCAAATTTTGATGAAATTTTTCATATAGTCAAATTTTAATGAAGTTTTTCATATTGTCAAATATTGATGAAATTTTTAATGTGGTAAAATTTGAATAAAAAGCTTCATATAGTCAAATTTTGATGAAATTTTAAATATAGTCAAATTTTGATGACATTTTTTATATAGTTAAATTTTGATAAATTTTTTTATATAGTAAAATTTTAAAGAAATTTTTCATATGGTCAAATTTTGATAACATTTTTCATATAGTTATATTTTGCTAATATTTTTTGTATAGTCAAATTTTTATGAAATTTTTCATATAGTCAAATTTTAATGAATTTTATACAGTCAAATTTTGATGAAATTTTTCATTTAGTCAAATTTTGATAAAATTCTATTTATAGGCAAATTTTAATTAAATTTTTAATATAGTCAAATATTTACAAAATTTTTAATATAGTCGAATTTGAAATTTTTCAGATAGTCAAATTTTGATGAAATTTTCAATATAATCAAATTTTGATGAAATTTTTAATACATATAGTCAAATTTTTGATGACATTTTTTAGATAGTCAATTTTTTATGAAATTTTTTATATAGTCAAATTTTTATGAAATGTTTTATATTGACAGATTTTGATGATATTTTTTATATAGTCAAATTTTGATGAAATTTTTCATATAGTCAAATTTTTGATGAAATTTTTTATATAGTCAAATTTTGATGAAATTTTTCAAATAGCAAAATATTAAGGAAATTTTTTTCATACAGTCAAATTTTTGATGAAATTTTTTATATAGTCAAATTTTGATAAAATTGTTCATATAGTAAAATTTTAAAGAAATTTTTCATATAGTTTTATTTTGCTAATATTTTTTGTATAGTCAAATTTTGATGAAATTTTTCATAAAGTCATATTTTGGTGAATTTTTTTATATAGCAAAATTTTAATGAAATTTTTTTATATGCTCAAATTTTAATGAAATTTTGTATAAAATCAAATTCTGATACATTTTTTCTCATAGTTAAACTTTGATGAAATTTTTTGTATAGTAAAATTTTGATGAAATTTTTCATAAAGTCAAATTTTGATAAAAATTTTGTATATAGAAAATTTTTATGAAATTTATTACATAGTCAAATTTTTATAAGATTTTTCACATAATCAAATTGTGATGAAATTTATTATACAGTCAAATTTTGGTGATTTGACAAACATCCGGCTCGAAGGACCATAACTCAGTTCAGGTTTCTAACAATTCAAATTATATGCTAAAGAGTCTATAAGATTCGTCATAGCCCAACCTAAGACTTTTATTTCTTCTTTCCTTAAAGAAAAACTTGTACGTACATAAGTTTTCCCTTAGGTCATACAAAAAGTAGATTTCTGCGGAAATAAAATCTAATCTGCAAACATTGTTACAAGTGTGTAAGGAATTCTGTACGTTTTTATTACAATTCAGATTTAGGAATAAGAGAAGAAAACTGAAAATGTTCATGATTTAAAAAAAACAGTACTTTTTTAGTACGAAAATGTAAAAGGGAGTTTTTTTATTTTAACTAAAATTCTTAATTTCTTAGCAGATCTTAAAAAATGGGATACATGAAGTCTTTAATTTGTATTTAAGAAAATCTCTTGCCTAGTAAGATCTCTGCGTCTTCCTTTGTCCTTACAACAGACAAACAAATTCCCCGATTGTACTTATTGTACCCTTAATACATCTTTACATTTACCAACAAAGTATCTTCTAAATGGCTTAATGTATAGAAATGTTTGGGTATAAGTTAAAGAGTATCTAGGACTTTTCTTTGTCAAAGTAGAGTATAGTAATGCACTTAATTTTTACAACACTTGTATAATTTTAGAACAGGAACAAGCACGCACACACAAATCCACATATTACAATTTGCTATAGCCTAGAGAATCGTTAAAGTTTCAGTAATATTTTGTTGTACTTGTGTTTGGGAATAAAACATACTTTTACATGGAAAAGATACAAAAATACATACATAAATACTTGCAGATACTTTTTCCAAATGTTAGAGAAAAACTCGAGAATGATTTTTATTTTAAGAAAGTTTAAAGTGCTGGTAGGAAATTTGAATAATTTGTAAGAAATTATCATAAATTGAGAAAGAGACAACGTTTTTGAATAGGTAAATTTCAGCTCTGGGCAACGATAAGTGACCTTTTTTAGGAGAAGTAAATTCAGCCATATATTATTCTTTTATTTTTTTATACACATTTTTTTTACTATATAAAAAATTTCATCAAAATTTGACTTTATAAAAAATTTTACCAAAATTTGACTTTATACAAAATTTTATCAAAATTTTGACTTTATGAAGAATTTCATCAAAATTTTGACTTTATGAAAAATTTCATCAAAATTTTACTATATTAAAAATTTCATCAAAATATTACTATATGAAAATTTTTATCAAAATTGTACTATATAAAATATTCCATCAAAATTTGACTTTATAAAAAATTTTATCAAAATTTGACTTTTTAAAAAATTTTATCAAAATTTTGACCTTATTAAAAAGTTCATCAAAATTTTACTATATGAAAAATTTTATCAAAATTTTGCTATATAAAATATTCCATCAAAATGTGACTTTATAAAAAATTTCATCAAAATTTGGGTTTATAAAAAATTTCATCAAAATTTGGGTTTATAAAAAATTTCATCAAAATTTTATCAAAATTTTACTATATAAAATATTCCATCAAAATTTGACTTTATAAAAAATTTCATTAAAATTTGACTTTATAAAAAATTTCATCAAAATTTGACTTTATAAAAAATTTCATCAAAATTTGACTTTATAAAAAATGTCATTAAAATTTAACTTTATAAAAAATTTCATCAAAATTTGACTTTATAAAAAATGCTATCAAAATTTTGACTATGAAAAATTTCATCAAAATTTTACTATATGAAATATTTTATCAAAATTTTACTATATAAAATATTCCATCAAAATTTGACTTTATAAAAAATTTTATCAAAATTTTGACTATATGAAAAATTTTATCAAAACTATATTAAATATTTCATAAAAATTTTACTATATGAAAAATTTTATCAAAATTGTATTATATAAAATATTCCATAAAAATTTGACTTTATAAAAAATTTCATCAAAATTTGACTTTATAAAAAATGTCATTAAAATTTAACTTTATAAAAAATTTCATCAAAATTTGACTTTATAAAAAATGCTATCAAAATTTTGACTTTATGAAAAATTTCATCAAAATTTTATCAAAATTTTACTATATAAAATATTCCATCAAAATTTGACTTTATAAAAAATTTTATCAACATTTTGACTATATGAAAAATTTTATCAAAACTATATTAAAAATTTCATAAAAATTTTACTATATGAAAAATTTTATCAAAATTGTATTATATAAAATATTCCATCAAAATTTGACTTTATAAAAAATTTCATCAAAATTTGACTATATAAAAAATTTCATTAAAATTTGATTATATGAAAAATTTTATCAAAATTTTACTATATAAAAAATTTCATCAAAATTTGACTATAAAAAAAAATTTTATTAAAATTTGACTTTATGAAAAAATTCATCAAAATTTTACTATATAAAATATTCCATCAAAATTTGACTTCATTAAAAATTTTATCAAAATTTTTACTGTATGAAAAATTTTATCAAAACTATATTAAATATTTCATCAAAATTTGACTATATGAAAATTTTTATCAAAATTTTACTATACAAAAAATTTCATCAAAATTTGACTTTATAAAAAATGCTATCAAAATTTTGACTTTATGAAAAATTTCATCAAAATTTTATCAAAATTTTACTATATAAAATATTCCATCAAAATTTGACTTTATAAAAAATTTTATCAACATTTTGACTATATGAAAAATTTTATCAAAACTATATTAAAAATTTCATAAAAATTTTACTATATGAAAAATTTTATCAAAATTGTATTATATAAAATATTCCATCAAAATTTGACTTTATAAAAAATTTCATCAAAATTTGACTATATAAAAAATTTCATTAAAATTTGATTATATGAAAAATTTTATCAAAATTTTACTATATAAAAAATTTCATCAAAATTTGACTATAAAAAAAAATTTTATTAAAATTTGACTTTATGAAAAAATTCATCAAAATTTTACTATATAAAATATTCCATCAAAATTTGACTTCATTAAAAATTTTATCAAAATTTTTACTGTATGAAAAATTTTATCAAAACTATATTAAATATTTCATCAAAATTTGACTATATGAAAATTTTCATCAAAATTTGACTATATGAAAATTTTTATCAAAATTTTACTATACAAAAAATTTCATCAAAATTTGACTATATAAAAAATTTCATTAAAATTTGACTTTATGAAAAAATTCATCAAAATTTTGACTATATGAACATTTTTATCAAAATTTTACTATAAGAAATATTTCATCAAAATTTGACTTTATAATAATTTTTATCAAAATTTTGAATATATAAAAAATGTCATCAAAATTTCGTTATATAAAAAATTTCATCAAAAATTTGACTATATTGAAAATTTTATCAAAATTTCACTTTATGAAAAATTTCATTAAAATTTAACTTTATGAAAAATTTCATCAAAAATTTGACTATATTAAAAATTTCATCAAAATTTGACTATATAAAAAAGTAGTAAATTCAGCCAAATGCTGCCTAAATAATTGTATATATTGTATTTATATACAAATTGGGTTATCTTCTTTGAAAAGAGGTGAAAAGCTGCGATAAAGTTTTATATTATTTAACACTGTAATTGCATGCGATTTTTTTTAGAGCAGTAAAGTTGCGGCCTATTTGAGCTTTTTAATCTACCGCCAATTTTATTTATATTACATCGACGGCGTGTTAATGGTTTATGGTTACAGTATTGGCAAAATCGTGGAGCGAGAGATATTTAAGGGAACTTTTTATACAATTTTAGATCGTTAGAAAGCACGAATTACTCTAAATTATTTCCCAAACATTTCTATACCCTTACATTTCCTATCGCCTTCTTAATATTCTTTATTTATACAATTATAGCATAATCATTTAAAAATAGAAGCAAAGAAAGAATTTAAAAGTCCCCAAACTAAACCCAGATACATTTTAAATACTTGTACTCATATGAAAACCAAAAAAATATTTGAAAATGAATTAAATGAAGAGAAAAAGATAAAGACGTAAAGACTTTGTAAAACATTGAAATTGTTGAAAATTACACACAAGATCTTAAAGTTTAGTTTTTCTGTTACTTTAGTAAATACATATTTAAGTACTTAAATTGTACAGAGGAATCTTTAAGGCAATGATTTAAGGAATTTTAATTGAAATTTTTTTTGGAATAGAATATAAATTTCTTAATTCGTTCTTTAAGAATAACCAGACTGTGCTTAAGCTGAACGAAAAAGACATTAAAAGAAATTTTATAATGATTGTGGTCCTTCGAACCGGATTATGTGAACCATTTTTTAGTTTGTTAGGCTAAAAACTGTACTTATAAAATCAGCTCCTCAAGAGAAAAATCTTTCTCTAATCTATATGTTCGTAAGTTGATAAAGCTTCTTCGGGCATTTGATCTGCCAATTGGCTATGCTATAGCCACTTGGCTATGCTATAGCCACCCTTTACACCCAAACTCGTGGTTCTTGATGGAATTTTTAATATAGTCAAATTTTATTGTAATTTTTCATATAGTCAAAATTAATGAAATTTATTATATATTTAGTTAAATTTTAATGAAATTTTCAGTAATTATACCAATTTCGATGCAAATTTTGATAAAATCTTTCATATAATGAAATTTTGGTGAATTTTTTTAAATAGTGAAATATTGATGGAATTTTGATTACATTTTTTTCATAGTCAAATTTTGATCAAATTTTTTATAGTTGAACTTTGATTAAATTTTTCATATTGTCAAATTTTTGATGAAATTTTTAATGTGGTCAAATTTTAATGAAATTATTAATATAGTCAAATTTTTGATGAAATTTTTTATATAGTCAAATTTTGATGAAATTTTTCATATGGTCAAATTTTAATGAAATTTTTAATATAGTCAAATTTTTTATGACATTTTTTATATAGTCAAATTTTGATGATATTTTTTATGAAAGTTTTTATGTAGTCAAATTTTTATGAAATTATTAATATAGTCAAATTTTTGATGAAATTTTTTATATATTCAAATTTTGATGAAATTTTTCATAAAGTCAAATTTTGATGAAATTTTTCATAAAGTCAAATTTTGATGAAATTTTTCATAAAATCAAATTTTGATTTTTTATATAGTCAAATTTTAATGAAATTTTTCATAAAGTCAAATTTTGATTTTTTATATAGTCAAATTTTGACGAAATTTTTAATATAGTGAAATTTTTGATGAAATTTTTTATATAGTCAAATTTTGATGAAATTTTTCATTTGGTCAAATTTTGATGAAATTTTTCATATGGTCAAATTTTGATGAAATTTTTAATATAGTCAAATTTTTGATGAAATTTTTTATATAGTCAAATTTTGACAAAAACTTTCATATAATCAAATTTAATTAAATTTAGCTCATAGTCAAATTCTAATAAAATTTTTTATATAGGCAAATTTTGATGATATTTTCCGCAAAGTCCAATTTGGATGAAGTTTTCTTACACATATGGAAAACTCATCAAAATTTGAATCAAATTTATTACATAATCAAATTTTGATTAAATATTTCTTATAGTCAAATTTTGATAAAATTTATGAAATAGTAAAATTTTAATGCAATTTTTTAAAATTTATATTTTGGTTTTAAGAAATAACGTATATTCTATTTTATTTTTTCCCCCTTTTGTACCCTGTTTCACCCCCTAAACGGCTGAATTTCCAACAGTACTTAATACGTGTTCTTTTACTTTAAAAATATTTTGTTTACCCCTTTTTTGCCCCATTTTTGAAAAAGTAGTTTACAAGTTCCTCTTATTTTGCAGCTGGTCCAAACCCAATTAAATATTTTTTTTATCAGTTTTGGAGACATAGTATTATTTGATTACCTTTTACCCCCTAAAGGCTGAATTCTTCAATTTTGTTTTCCGCTTTTACACTTTTTTAAATACTAGGTCGACTGCTTATAACTTATGCTTCTATGTTTATTAGTTCAAATATGTACCCTTTTTGTTTCAGTAAATTTTGTTTATATCAGAAATATAACGTAGCTAATTCTTCCCTTTTCTACCCTGTTTTACCCTCTTAACGGTCGAATTTTCAAAAAGTACTTTTTGCTGATAACTTTTAAAAAGTACTTTTAACTTTCATAAAGTACTTTTTGCTGATAACTTTCAAAAAGTACTTTTTGCTGAGATAATTTTTTTGTATTCCTTTTGGCTTAGGTGATATAATGTTACCAATTTTTCCCTTTTTACCCAGTTAATTCAAAAAAGTACCAAACATGTGTTTGATACTTCTTTAATGTCAATCGACCGCTCTATTGATTATATTTCTGGCTTTATTGTTTTAAGTAACGTTTAAAAGAAAAGTTTAAAAGTAAAGTTTTTATCACTTTTTGTTTCATAAATATAGCATTACGGATTATCCCTTTTTACCCCCTTTTGTTAGATCTATACATCGAAGCTTAAATTTGGAAAGCAGATACCTAAAAATATAAGCTCTTACCGTTTGGGCTAGGGGATGACGAATCAGTCAGTCAGTAACGCTAGAGTTTTACATATACAGATGAGGGAATTTTGTATACCCTTTACCAGTATAGGTGGAAAGGATATTATAATTTTGTGCCGACACATACATCGCATAAAAATATTTGTCCTTCTTTTAGTATACCAATAGGTCTAGAATCACTTTCTGAGACGATTTAGCGATGTCAGTTCGTCCGTCCGTCTGGCTGGACGGCTGACTGGCTGGACCCTCATGAAAACCATATTATCAAAGTACAGGTCGCAATTCTATAGAAAATTTGATGAAATTTGGCGTAGATATTTTTTTGGTAGTGAGACCATGGCCATTGAGTTTCGTCAAAATCGATCCATTATTAATGGTACCTCCCAAGGTTCCACTTCCCGGATTTTTTTTTTTTCTTTGCCACAAAGATCAATATTTTTTCGGTTCATATTTAACAATAGTTCCCATACAAACTCTTCTACTAAAATGCTCTAAATGAGACAAAAATCACTAAAACGCTCGTAAAGCCGAAGATAATAACAATGTTAAGTTTATTTTTGCATACATAATTTTTATAAAAACTGTAATCAATCTGCATCAAGATTATCGGTCAACATTTAACCCTAGCTCTCATATAAATCGCAGTGACGAAAAAAATAAAACTTAGCAAATATTTGTCTTTTTATAGATAAAAGCTGGAAGGGTATTATATGGTCGAGCTTAACCGACTATAGCACTTTCTTACTTGTTTTTATAAAAACTGGGTTTCTTAGAAAATTCGAGAGCTTTTTAAAAAATGTATATAATAAATTTACCATTAAAAAAATAGTAACTACCACTATAAAAACTCTACTGTGATCCTTCGATCCGGATATTAATCGGCAATAAAAACAGATATGCTTTTTATTAATATTACAATATTAATGTTACAATTTTGTCCCTTCTTAAGAGACATTACTGTCACTTTACTTACAACAAACCCATACACATTTTCATTTACCCCAGCTAGCAATTTGGTGTTTGTTGACGATAATATCAACAAAATGAGTCTATTAGGATTCGTATAGATGATCAAAAACTGATTAATGAGCTTAGTGATCTAAAACGGATTCCAAAAAGACTCCTTAAAACGCTTTTTGCGGAATGTGTGCAGTTAAAATCTTATCGTGCAAACGATCGTAATACGAATGTTTTTTATGTCATTTTAAAGAGTGTTCTAAAAAAAATATACATTTACTATTTTAGACAAAATTTATCCATAGTGCAAGAAATAATTTATTTTTTGATCAAGTTAGTTTCTATAGATATGTCAGATACTATTATTTTAGAAATTATTAATTTTCAATAGTTATTTCAATGAAAATGGACTGCGAAAAAAAGTTCGTGAAAATATAATTAAAACTTTTCAAAAAAAATCCGTCATGGACTTTTAAAAAAATAGCTAAAAATTTGAAAGTTGACCCTCGAACGGTTTCAAATGCCATCAGACGGTATAAGGAAAACCTGAGCATTGAAAGAACACCTGGATCAGGGAGGAAAAAAGGTCCTACAGATATTGGTAAGGCAAAAGAAGTCGAGCGACTCTTTCGAAGAGCGCCTAACACTTCTTTAAGAAAAGCAGCTCTTACGGTGAAATGTTCTACGAATTTTGCACATAGAGTCAAAGCTTATGCTGGACTGAAGACATACAAAGTCCAAAAGGTTCCAGATCACAATGCTATAAAGAACTTAGAAGCAAAAAAACGAGCGAAAAAATTGAAGTTTGATTTTATAAAAAAATACACCTGTTGTGTGATGGTACGTACTGGCAGACTTTTCTCAACTTCCTGGTCAAGATTTTTATGTTGCTGATAAACGGGGCAATGTTCGGCAAGAGTTTCGCACAAAAAAACAAACAAAATTCCCTAAGAAGTTTCTCGTGTGGCAAGCTATTTGCAGTCGTGGCAAAAGAAGTAAAGTATTTGTAGCATCTGGCACAATAAACACAGAAATTTATATAAAGGAGTGCCTACAAAAACGGTTGTTACCCTTTTTAAGAGAGTACAGAGTGACTACATTTTTTTGGCCCGATTTGGCATCATGCCATTATGGAAAAAAGGCACTTGAGTGGTACTCAAAGAATAATGTCATTTTTGTACCACGAGAGGCAAATCCACCTAACTGTCCAGAACTTCGGCCTGTGGAAAGGTATTGGGCTCTGGTAAAAAGGGAATTGAAGAACACAGGAAAGATTTCCAAGAACATGTCCGATTTTAAGGTATCAGAAGCAACTGTAAAATCTTTAATGGGAGGGTTTCCGAAAAAAGTAGATAATTTTGCAAAACCCGAGTACTAAGTAAACATTTTAATGCTAAATGATTTTGTATAATATGTCATTATATTTGCGTATTTTGTAGAGTTTTTATATTAAAAGGTTTGATTTTTATTTAAGAAAATCCAAGTACAAATTTTATTTAGAGCACTCTTTAATCAGTTTGGTGATCAAAAAACACCACAAAAAGACTCAGAAAATACCTTAAAAGCGACTGTTTGAAAGCAGAATGTATGCAATCAGTTTGGTGATCAAAAACAGTGTACAAAGCATAGGAGCTTAGCAAGCGATGATGACACACAAAAATATCATTTTTGACTCATAAGTGATATCATAAATGATCATTTTAATCGTGCAGTTAAGTCACAAAAGACACATATTTGATTAAAATTTTCCAAAAATGCTAACTGGGAACATGAATATTTTCCTTAGACACATACTCACACACCTAAAAATCTTACAACTACTCAAGCAGAAATGTAAAACGAAAATATTTTTGTTGGGAAAGATAAAAGTTGACAATAAAATACAACACGAGACTTGGTTTCAGTTTATGAGACACACAAGGAAATAGAAATAAAATATACTAAAAGGGAAAACTTTTTCTATGCTGATTTAGACTTGTGGAGATTTTCCATGAAATTTTTATGACATTTCAATGAGAAAAGGGAGAAAAAAATGTGTAAGAAATAAACTGCGAAAAAGAAAATACAATAAAAATCAAAGAAGACAAGCTTTAAATAAACCTAAACTCAAGGGTAAAACTTAAGGGGGCAGGGGTAAGAATGTGATTTAAGGCCACCAATAAACTATTACAATCTTTTAGATTAAGCTTTAATAGAGCGTCTAAGAAAATGAAAGATTTGTAAGAGATTTCCAAATTCGATCACTATTAACTTGAAATACTTTTTTCTTAAAAAGATTTACTTATGTTATGTTAAAAAAAATTCTGGTAAACTTATCATGCATGGCCATGTTCTAGGTATTTCTCTACATTGTATATTTTATTTTTTGGCAACAAAAATTTTTTTTGTTACAACAAAGATTTGTTAATTTATTTAGGAATATAAACAAGTTTGTTGTAAAATCAAATGAAAACTTTAGTATAATATTTTAGTTTCTTGTCTTGCTTTTACTTCCTGACCCCTTCTCTATCACTTAAGTAGATTTAAACCAAAGTTTGTCATAAGGAAAATAAAGTATTTTAATACTTTTGGTATCTGTTGGAGAGATAAAATTTAATAATCCTAAATATGCTGTAGGGAAAAAAGCATTTTGTGGCCTTATGTTGTTGTCAAAGTAAGAAAATAATTTTAAATTTGTTGTTTTTTTATTTTTTGTTTGTAAAATATTTTTCTTGCAGCTTTTTCTAAGTAAAAGTTTTAAAACAATTTAAGTTAATTGATAGATTTAATTGAGATAAAGGTTTTTTACAATGCATCTTAAGTGAATGAATTTAAAATAATTATTTAGTTTAGGTTAGATTAAGTAGATCGATTTCCCTTTAAAATATCCGGAAAACTTTCTAACGCACTTAAGTTGGCTGTTACAATGTTCAACAGCCAAAACTGCCTCCTCTAACTACAAAAACACCATAAACATTTTTCAAAAAGTCAACAGGAGGAGTATCCCTAATTCTAAACAAATCAAAAACCTCGCATTATATCTAATTCGCAAAATAAAACCAATTATTTTCAAAAAATGTTGCTGAAACATGTTGCTGAAAAGTTTGGTATTTGGTATGTTTATATAATTTCCAATGAAACTAGTCTGAAAATTTTAGTTAAAACCAATTGTTTTTTAAAAATGTTGCTGCAACATGTTGCTGAAAAGTTTGGTATTTGGTATGTTTATATAATTTCCAATGAAACTAGTCTGAAAATTTTAGTTAAAACCAATTGTTTTTTAAAAATGTTGCTGCAACATGTTGCAAAATGGTTTATTATAAGAAACATGTTGATAAGAAAGCCAATGACAAAAAAATCAGATATTGCGAAAAAATATCAGGAATATGTTGATATTAGATCTGATTTATGTTTCATTTCATGATTTTGCTAAAAAGATTTGTATCAGCAACATGTTTATATAAATGCAAATGAAAATGGGCTAAAGATTTTTAGTTAAAACCAATTGGTTTTTCAAAATTCTTGCTGCAACATGTTGCAAAATGGGCTTAGAATGTTGCTAAAACTAAAAACAAATTTTTTGCCCAAAAATTTTGCTGGAACATGTTTATATAAATTATATAAATGTTTATATTAATTTTAATAAAAATTGGTTGAAAGTTTTTGTAAAAGGGAATTGATTTTTTAAAAATATTGCTGCAGCAAAATGGTTTTAGTATCAGACACAAGTTGATAAGAATGCCAGTTATTGTTTCAAAACAATGATATCAGCAATATGTTGATATTAGATGTGAAACATGTTGCTGGAACTATAAACAATTTTTTTTGTCAAAAAAATTGCTGCAACATGTTGCTGAAAAATATGGCATCAGCAATATGTTTATATAAATTCCAATGAAAATTAACTCCAAATTGTAGTTAAACCCAATTGTTTTTTCAAAAAAATGTTGCTGCAACATGTTGCGAAATGGTTTTAATAAGAATGTTAATGATTATTACAAAAGTAATCATATATTGCAAAGAAGTATCACCAATTTGTTGATATTAAACCTGTTGCTAAAACTAATTTTTTTTCTAAAAATGTTGCTTCAACATGTTGCAAAAAAGTTTGGTAACAATTCAAATAAAAATTGGCTGAAAGTTTCAGTAAAACTAATTGTTTTTTTTAATGTTGCTGCAACATGTTGCAAAATGGTTTTGGTATTATAAACATGTTGATAAGAATGTCAATGATTGTTCCAAAAATTGATATTAGCTGTGAAATATGTTGCTAAGACTAAAACAATTTGTTTACCAAAAATGTTGCTCCAACATGTTGCTAAGAAGTTTAGCATCAGCAATATGTTTATATAATTTCCAACGAAAATAGACTGAAATTTTAGTTAAAATGTTGATTTCTTTTTCCAAAAATGTTGCTGCAACATGTTGCGAAATAGTTTTAGTATTATAAACATATTGATAAGAAGAACTCGGTTGCTGTAGATTTACAGTTCAACATTTTAAAGTATCTAAGTGGTTTCCCTATTATTTACTTTGTAAAAATTTAGTCTCATAACCGGGTAGTTTAATATACTGAATGTACCTCCATATCCTTTTGATTTTAGATGGGAGGTATATTCAAATGTGAACCAAATACCACCCACTCTTTTTGATGTTGAGTATAAAAATTAGGAAAAGCTATAATCGGTCAAGCACGATTGTTGCCAAATTTCGGTTATTAGTTTATATTTACAAAATAATTATCAGTGCAAAGTTTTAGCAATAAAATGTTACCTTTAGATTTATAAGCGATTTTGGGTATTTGAATGACTTTTCAGAATGTTTCTTGTATGGGAGGTATGGTCAAATATGGGTCGATTCCAACAAAATTGAGCACACTGATTAGGGTTAAAATAAGCAATATTTTTGGTGAATATAATTAAAATGCAGTTAAAGTTGTGGCTGTTAAGGGAGAAAAACTTTATTCCGGGAAGGCGTTCCTATGGGAGGTACCCGAAATAGTAAACCAATTTTATCCAAGAAGTATATGAATCGTCCTTGGACAAAAATATGAGTCTGTGCCAAATTTCTTCAAATTATCTTTGAAGTTACGACCTGTACCTTAATAACAAGCTTACATGGATATCCGGCCAACCAGCCGGACGGCCATCGTTAAAACAACTCAGGGAGTGATTCTGAGTTGATCGTTATCGGCTCTCAGACCAATGTTTCTATGCGTAACAAACATCACCACAAACCCTTTCCACCTATGGTAGTGAAGGGTATAAAATGTTTCTTGAAACTAATACTATATTAGTTTCAAGAAAATCGATCCACATTTCACTCTAGCTCCCATAAAGGAAAAATTGTTCACATTTGATTCTAATTTGTTACATTTATTTATTAATGTACGTAACAGACAATTTATTGATAAAAGCCAAACAATGTTTGTGGGGACAATAAATTCCTCGACGAGTTTCGATGGTTGCTTAGGCCATCTCTTCAGGAGGAGTATACCTACTTTTAGACAGATCGAAAACCTCGCATTATTAGCTATTTTACAAACACAATCATTACGAATTATGTTTGTAAATCAAAGGTAAAAGCTTAGGTTATTAACTGAACAAAAGTAAACACAAACACTTTTCAGTTTCATCTTCATTCACTTTGATCTGTCTAAAAGTAGGTATAGTCTAGTATATATGGTTTTAGATCTGTCTAAAAGTAGGAAACTCCTCCTGAAGAGATGGCCTAATCTATTTTAAGCATCTCGCCTAGTCCTACACAGAAATAGGAGACCTGAAAAACGTTTTCTATCCAAAAAAAAAATCTAGACAAAGAATATCTTAAAACTTTTATATTAACATTTCTTTCAACTTTTCAATTCTCATTCCAGATTTAAATCACGTTTGGTTCGTTGTCTAGCCTCCTTCACCTACATCATACGACAAGTGTGTTCACTTGGTGTCACCGTCTATACACCCAGTGTGGCCTTATCGACAGTGATTGGTATCCCATATTGGTTATCCATTGTCTGCATGTCAACAATCTGTATATTTTTTTCAATCAAGGTATGAGTATGAAGGTGATACTGGGCAAACACAACCCCCAGCATTTGTTTATTTTATTATGAAAATTATACGTAGTATTAGATAAAATTTTGTTAGTCTATAAATCTTTTATTCATTTGAAATTTGACTATTTTTAGGGTGGTCTTAAGGCGGCCATAAATGCTGATGTTATACAAACTGTGACAGTGGTTTTTGTCTCTGTGGTCATCATCATAAAGGGCACCATATTTAGTGGTGGCGTTAAACGGGTTTACGATATAAATCGTAATGATGGTAAGTAGAAACTTATTAGACCGATCCTTATTTTAGGTTTTTTTGGAATTTTACTAGAGTTTTGTTTCTTTGAATGCATAAAAAAAAAATGGAGATCCAAAGCCAAACCAAACCAAACCAAAAATATTTCCGAATTCTTTACGAATTAAGCTTTTAACTTATAAACTTTTTTCGGGTCAAAGGTCAAAATTAGATAACTTTTTTTACGACATGTTATAGAATGTATGAATTGACAATTTTTTTTTAAATACTTACAAAATAAATTGTTCTACATAAAAGTTAAAATTAACCCTAAGAATGCATAGGACCAAAAATGTCTGCAAATTGTTTTGATGTCAAATATTAAGTGAAATCGAATATTTTTTTAAAGCGAAATAATACACATGCACAAGCTGTTTATAGTATATAGTTAATATACAAATTGGTTTACCTTCTTTTCAAATAAGATAGTAGAGAGGTAGAAGGTGGTGAATAGGAGAGATAACCTTATTGTTATTCAACACTGTAATTGCACGTCATGTCTATTTTTAGAACAATGAATTACGCTACTCGTTGTTATGCGTCTTATTGCTTAAGCTTTTTGTTCCAGAGCCAATTGTATTTTGTGTTTATGATGTACATAAGTTCAAGTGTTTAAATTGATATATTATCGTCATCTTATGTGATATCAAAACGAATATTTTTATTACCTCCCGTGATTAAAATCCCAAAAAAGCTAAAATAAGGACCGGCCTACTATGAAAAAAAAGAATAAAATAATATTGAAATGGAAATGTAAGGGTGGAATCAAGGAATTCACAATGATTTAGTATTTTAACGCGTCCATTATTCAGTAAACTGATTTCATTGTGTTATGCTAGGGCATGGTGGATAATCATCTGCTTAGACAAATACATTCTGCTATTGGTAGCTTACAAAATAGAAAATTCTGCTTTATTCTATCAATAAAATCAATAAAATGCAGTGATTTATTTTTATTTGTGTAATAACTTTGCTGAACTTTAATTAATAAAAAATGTAATTTTTGGCTTTGAGGGACCAACATCTGGCAGTCCTATAAGAGGTACCCAAAATAATGAACCGATTTTCATCAAGAATTAGTCTTAAAATTCCGACGTATAATTTAACTGCAATCAAACTACAATCAGTGCAACAATTTTATTTAAATAACATATTTGACTACACCTTCAATGCAGGACCATTCACAATAGAAACGTAAATACCCCGAAGATCACAAATCTATATACTATGTATAAAACCGACTGATTCATCATCGCCCAGACCAAAGACAATATTATATAAAGATATTTCACTTCATACATTTTCCGTCAAATGTGAAATGAAAAGGAAGTACAATGAAAAACACATAAATAAACATAAATTTCATAAGCACATGTGTGTGCCTTAGCTTTCTTTCAATGGACTTATCGTATGATCTTTATATTATCGAGTCTTTGCGCAGACCAAACAGAAAGAGCTTTAATTTAATCCAATAAGAAGCGATTTTTGTAAATTCGACCGCTAAATGGGAAAAAAGAACAAGAAAGGGAGAAATCAGTAACGCTGTATCCCAAGAGCAAAAGCTTAAAATTGCGTTGTAATCAAGTACGAAAATAAAAAGACTAGTTTTTGGTACTATTTGAAAAGTGGGACAAATGGGGCGTAAAAATAGTAAGAACACATTTTTGGTACTTTAATTAATGCATGCATATCTAATAAAATACTAATTGTGGAAACAAAATACCGGAGTCGATAAACATAAAAAGTATCAAACACGTAACATTTCGATTTAGAAGTTGAAAACGGGAAAACAATTTTAAGGTGAGGTTATTAGTTTTTTATCTTTGTATATCATTTTAACCAATAATGCTAAAAATATAAGAAAGTCAATTGATAGGTACTTTTTTACTAATTTAGGTGATAGAAAAGTTAAAAATCGGTTACATTATATCTCCTAAACCATAAGGAATGGAAACAAAAATGAAAATTTTCCGAGATTAGCAAAAAAAAAATAATGGACAAGTATTCGGTATTTTTCAGGGACCGTAACTATTATAACTTTTATCGTAAAGTTCAGAAAATAAAAGTTATTATTTGTCTTTTAATTTTTCGAGCAGAAATAAAAGTTATTTTTTTACTTTTATTTTTTCGACAAAAAACAACAGTTATTTTTTACTTTTATTTTTTTAAGCAAAAATGAAAGTTATTTTTTAACTTTTATTTTTTCGAGCAAAAATAACAGTTATTTTTGACTTTTATTATTTCGAGCATGAAAAAAAGTTATTTTTTGACTTTTATTTTTTCGAGCAGAAATAAAAGTTATTTTTGTTTAAATTCGTGATAAGTTTATTGAAAATTTTTGTCAAAAAAAGATAATTTTTCAGTGAAAATAATTTACATATGCTCAAAAATTAATAGAGTTGAGTTTCGCAATCATAACTAGGGTTGAAAATACAAAAATAACTTTTATTTCTGCTCGAAAAAATAAAAGTAAAAAAATAACTTTTATTCATGATCGAAATAATAAATGTTAAAAATAACAGTTATTTTTGCTCGTAAAAAAAAAGGTTTAAAAATAACTTTTATTTTTGCTCGAAAAAATAAAAGTTAAAAATAACTGTTATTTTTGCTCAAAAAAATACAAATCAAAAAATAACTGTAATTTTGTTTCTAAAAAATAAAAATCAGATTTTTAAAAATCATCGTATTTTATGAAAATTTGGTCCAAGACTGTCAAAATGGTATACTTTGTTTTATTCTCCGACATTTCCTTGCGGTTTCTTTTTTTAATCAAAAATTCAAAAATAACAGTTATTTTCGGTCCCTGCTATTTTTTGAAAATTGATTACCCACTAAACAGGGTAGAAAGGGAAAAACTTGGGTTTGTAACGGCTACAAAAATGAGAGAAAATGTGTTTAGTACTTTAAAAAAATGGGATAAAAAAACAGGTCGAAAAGTTATTGTTGGTATTTTTTCGATGGTTTGCAACGCAAACAGGCATGACGTTTGTGTGCTAAAGTATTAAGACACGAAAAAACTCTGTACGGGCAGCGTCTACGAAGACGCTGTTAGAAAGAGCTTTTGGTCATTCGTTAATGTTAGTGCTAGTTCTTCAATTTCTACTCTTTTATAGGATGATCAAGTATTTACAAACCCGGTTGATAAAGCCAACCTTCTAGCTGAGTTATTTGCAAGTAATTCGCACTTTCAGGAAAGCGATCAACCACGGCCAGGGCTTGAAAGAGTATCTGTAACTAAACCAAAGATATTTTTTCGTGCAGTTAAAAGGTCTTTATCGAATCTCAACATAAACAAGTCTTCAGGCCCGAATGGTATTCTAGCACTGGTCTTGAAGTAGTGCTCTTCGACGCTAGCTCGTCTATTAGCATACGTTTTTAGTACCTAACACTATGCCGGCGAATTTTCTTGGAAGATTGTTTATGTAAAGGATAGGGCTAAAAAGGATAGGGCTAACAACGCCGAAAATTACAGCCCAATAACAATTTGTTTAGCACTTTCCAAAGTAATAGAGAATATGGTAAATAAAAATTAAGTAAAATATTTAGAGTCCTACAACTGACTTAGCGACCGTTGGTATGGATTTCGTAAGGGACGCTCTACTGGGGACTTACTAGAATTTTTATCAGAAAAATGTTGCATTCACCATTTTGGCGAAAGTAAAGTTGTGGCTCTAGATATTTCCAAGGCGTTCGATAGAGTGTGGCATGGGGCACTTTTATCAGAACTTGTTGCTTTTGGTGTCTTTAATACCTTCTCTCGATTTATGTTAAGCTTCCTCAGGGATCGCCCTATAAAAGTTGTTGTAGATAGGATTTATTTCATCAAAGGATTTCAAGATAAATTTAAGGGTAAAGCAAGGATCTGTTCTTTCTCTTTCTCTATTTCTTATATTCATTAATGACCCTCTATGTCAAACTTCCAATCCTATCTTTTTTTTGCAGATGACACTCACATTTCCCATTTGTATTCATTAAATCATAGACCCAATCTCTCATTGTGGGTATGAGACAAAACATTATTGAATCATTAGATCGCGATCTTGAAACCGCGTCCAATTGGGGTCGTGTGAATAGAGTCGACTTCAATGCACTTAAGACTCAGTGTTGTATACTTACGCATATACGCACGACAGATCAAGTTGCTTCATCTGATCCATGGATGGTGTAAATATTCAGGAATCGGATGCTTAGGCATCGGATGCTCTCAGAACATTTTCTGGGCATGAGAATTTAATGTGATGTCCATTGGACTAAGTATATCTTTCAAGTGTCGAAGGAAGCATTCAAGTGCCTAGGTTTTCTAAAAAAAAATATACTTCACACCAACTGATCTCCACCAACTGATCTCCACCTATATCCGACCAAAAATGACCAACTCTCATGTATGGTCCTGTGATTCAAAGTCTATTTTGGAGATTCTCGACAGTGAACATGGGACTGCGAAAGTTCTTGTCGGTGACAGTAGGGTATCCAATTCTATTGACTCAATGAAGCACCTACGCAATGTGGGTTGCGTAGGAATGTTCTATCGGTAGTACTTTGGAATGTTTTCTAACGATATCAGGGATCTCATTCTCGAAGTCCGATGATTCTTACGCAACACACGTCAATCCGTTATGTAAACTAAGCATTTGTAGCTAATTGGCCAGTGGACCGAACAACACACTATCGAGAAAATTCGTTCTTTAGCCGTATAGTACGTATGTGGAACTCACTTCCCGCAGAAGTTTTTCCTGTCAGTTTCAATATATTAAAATTCAAATCTAATATTCACAAACACTACTCCCTCTAACCTCCTTCCTGCACCATATTTTTCTTGTTTCAACACAATAGGGGTCATGCCTTGAGTGCTGGTCCTAACTAAAAAAAGCCTAACTTAATATAACAATGGTGAACCACCGTGGTATAGCAGGTTAGTTATCCGTCTAGCATACAAGAGGTCCCAAGTTCGATCCCCGACCAGACCTACTTGAAAAAAAAAATTTTCAAAAAAAAAAGCGGTTCACCACATAACTCAGCTAGCCACTAGTTACTAAGTATTAGGTTTTGTAAAACTTCCCAACTAATGCATTTGCCGTTCGGATCCGGAGTTAAAACGTAGGTCTATTTCAATAGGAATGTCGTGGGAATATGTAATCTGACAGCTCATTGTCAGCATATGCTTTGGCTCTATGCAGAAAAGTATTAGAGGTTTAATCGTACGAGCTGCTTTTCTGATAGAACATAGTCGACATAGTTGCTCGACATATATTACGTTACCAATATCTGTTAGACCTTTTTTTCCGGATCCTGGTTTTCTTTAAATGCTTCCTTATATCGTTCAATGGCATTTGAAACAGTTCGAGGGTCAACCCTTTTTTACATTTATTTTTTTAAGTTACAATCCATTTTTTAGAAGCTTTTACATTTGCATGTACTTTTTATCGCATTACATTTTAAAGGAAATAAGAATTGACAATTAATGAGTTTAAAACATTAGTATTAAATCTTGTAGAGCTAGCTACGTTTTTAATATGGTTGTCATTATGTGCAAATTGTTATATCTAGAATAGAGCTGAATAGTTAAAAATGACCGAATGTTTTCCATGTCATTGCATAAATACCAACTTAATTTCGCTACTACAATTGAGTTATGAAAAATGCACTGACATTTGCATGTGATTTTGAAAACCTCTGACATTTCTTTATCCGCAACATACATTTTACTTTAAAATGTGAACAGCTAAAGCGGATATTATGCTAATTTCTATAGACGAATGATTTAAGTTTTTTTTTTTTTAATTTGCATCCTGACAACATATCAGAGATTTATGTGTAATGACACAGAAAATATTGTACAAAAATAGAAAATGATGTTAAATAATGCATCTAAATGGCTTACGATAAAAAAAAGATTCATTCATTTGTGTTAATTATTCTGTGTAAAAAAAAAAAAAAAAACTTTGGGATAAAAGGGTCAAAATTTGTTCATTTACAAAAAAAAAACAAGTAAGAAAGCGCTATAGTCGGTCAAGCCGACCATACGATACCCTTCAGCACTAAGGTCAAAGTTGTTATTTTTCCTGTATAATGACAAATATTTGCTAAATTTTGCCATCATACAAACATTTTCTCAAAACTTATATATTTAACTTGTTTCATTTGGACTTATATGAGAGGTAGGGTCAAATGTGGACCGATTATCTCGAAATTTGCAAATTGATTACAGTTATTACAAAAATTATGTATGCAAAAAATAAACTCAAAATTTTCATTATCTTTAGATTTACGAGCGTTTTAGTGATTTTTTGTCTCATTTAGTGCGTTTTTGAAGAAGCGTTCGTATGGGAGCTATGGTCAAATGTGGACCGATTTCAACGAAATTTGGTACAGTGATTTAAGTTTACATAAGCAGTATCTGTTTTAAATTTAATGAAAAAATATTGATATTTGCGGCCAATATAGCAATTCCGGGAAGTGGGACCTATGGGAGGTACCATAAATAATGGACCGATTTTGACCAATTTCAATAGCCATAGTCCCATTATCAAAAAAATTATCTGTGCCAAATTTCATCAAATTATCTTTAGAATTGCGACCTGTAGTTTGATTACAAGGTTTACATGGGGGTCCAGCCAGCCAGCCAGACGGACGGACGGACATCGCTAAATCGACTCAGAAAGTGATTCTAAGTCTATTGGTATACTAAAAGTGGGTCTAAGACAAATATTTCTATGCATTACAAACATCAGCACAAACTTATAATACCCTTTCCACCTATGGTGGTGAAGGGTATAAAAATGTTAATGACAAATAGCCAGTACTTTCTACAATCACTCCCATCTCTGGGTGGTGCTAAGCACTTGTACACTTTCTTTATACAAATCTAAAACAGTTTGAAGGCAAATTGGAGCTTTGTTTAAATCTTAAATATATTTAAGAGAAATTTCCTTCACATCCCTTTAGGATTATATACATACCAAAACCTTTCCTTAAATGATATTCCTGACCTTCTTTTTAAACCAAATATTGTATAAATATTTAAATATATCTGACCAAAAAAAATATCCTTAAAACACCCTCTTAGACAAATGAGCAAATAAACAAAAATAATAAACCCCTGAATAAATAAGAAATTTAAAAATCTTTGAAAATCTACATGTGTCCTTTCATTCTTTACTTTTGCATGTAAATATGTCACATGTAAAGTATTCTTATTATTATATTCTATACATCCTTAGATGTATTGTAAATTTTTAAGGATTTTTATTATTTGCATTTAAATGGTCAACAAACAAACAGGAAATACCTATACAAATAACCGCCAGCCAATGATTTCAACATCATTTGTGTGAAGATTTGTGGTCACAAAAAAGGCAGCATTTAAAATTATAAATGTAAAAAAAAAATAAAAAAAATATATTTGTTGATATATTAAAAAAGTAATAGCAATCAACAACCAAATTGCAACCACAAAAATAGCAAGTGTCATGGAAATGAAATGATTTTGATATATTGTTATTTGCTGTTGCTATATTATTGTTGTATATCTTTGGTTGTTTTGTTTGCTTCTTTTGTGGGGTAGAGCTGTAAGGCAGGGAAGGAAATTGTAATAAATAAAATTGGGAATATGGTCAATAGACATTTGAGTCTGTGGTCGTTTCTCTTGAAGACATTTTAGAAACTAATTAATGGTCCTTAGTTAAGGAATGACATAAGCATAATATCTCGCATAGAGTCTGCTTTACTGGGGGAAGAAGTTTAGGTTAAGCAGGTGACCCATAAAATTGTATACAGCGTATATTCGAATCGGGTTATCTTCTTTAGAAAGGGACATGAAAAGAAAAGATAAAGCTTTATCTTATTCAACACTGTAATTAAATTAAATGTTGTCTTTTTTTAAAACCGAACTTGCGCCATCTGTTGTTAGGCAGACATATTATTTTTTCTAAAGTCAATTATATTCCTTTAACATCGTCATGAAGCTGAGGTCATCAATAATTTAAATAGAAATTAGCCAATTAACCACAGCACAGAAACTAATATCTTAATCGTATATTCTATACTTAAGCTATTGTTCCAGAACCAATTTTATTTCTTTTACATCGATGGCGTGTTATTGCTGTAGGGATTACTGCCAATGAGAGATGCTGTGGTAATCAATAACTTTTAAATAAATTTATAATTACATAAATATGGGCAAATCCAAAAAACCTTAAACCAAGGACAAAATTTTAAAACTGTCAAAATCGCGTATTTGTGTTTATGGAAAAAGTTACCATATATTGATCCTTTAAAAAATATAATGGATACAATTTTTGATTGCTCTCTTCGTGAATGGCAGGTCTTTATTCGCACCCATCTCGAATTTTTATAAATTTTTTAAAATAATAGGTTTTTCAAAAGTTCATAAAAATCACAATAATATCCATTTAGGTATCAAGTTTCAATAGGGGCTCAAAGTCGGCTTAATTTTATACAATTAGATGTAAAAGACCCCATCAAAAGTAATTGGAGTGATATAAATAACGTCAAGTAAAAAAGGTCTCTCAGTGTGTAGCGTCCGTCACAGAAATAAAGATTTTTTTAATTTGACTAGTGCAATTTTTCTTTTTTCTCCAATTGAACTTGGTTCGTAAAGAGAACTTATAGTATGCTTAACATTAGGCTAAAAATATAAAGATGTTTATATAGCATTTTACAAAATAATACGTATAGGAAAGTGTGTAGCGACCGTCACTGTATATATTTTTTACAAAATAATATTTATTGAATACAAAATTCACGAACACATGTCTGTCTTATTCATAAGGCAATAACACTGTCTATATCCACAGATTAAATTTAAGATATTGGGTGTTAAAAAAAATATACAGTGGGGCAAATTTGATGATTTTAAAATTTTATTTTATTTTTCATTTTTATTTTTGGGACACTCTAACATCTAGCCCCAGCATCCTTGGAACGAAAAGATATAAAAAGTTTAAAACTTTAAATAAATATATGTATTTAGCCGTTTTGTAAAATATAAAATTGTGACAAAAAATCGCATTTTAACCGCGAACATGAAAAGGAAGGAGATGAAATTCGGGAACAAATAAAACCATTACTTTCACTGATTGATGAATCCTTAAAAAAAATATGAAATATGAATTTTTTCCTAATAAAAAACATTCAAGTAAAAACTGCATCGTCCGTCACGTAGCGTCCGCAACAGTACATTTATGGATTTTTGGTAAAACTGGATACTTAAAAATATTTTATAAAAGCTGTTTTGGAATCCTCTGATTTTCCTCTATCTTTAATGTATTTACAATTTTTTTATTACTATGACCGATTTGATAAAATTTACAGAAACACGTGTTGAAAAAAAAAGTCACTTCCATTTTTTGTAGCGTCCGTCACACCACTTTAAAAACGAATATCTTCCTGCAAAAGAAGTATGTAAATTAACAAACGCCATTCGATAGCACAATCGATGTATATTCCCAGAAATTTGTGCAAAGCTATCTAGAGTACAACAAAACCCGTACAAATGTATCGTCCATCACGCAGGATTTGCCCATATGTGTTTGTCCTAACTTGGGCTTAAACCCAGACAGAATATTATATTATATGTTATGTTTTATAGCCGACTTGCTAAATAAACAAACCACAGTACAAAACGAATATTTCTATCATATATTAAGTGGTAACGTAACCATTTGGTCGCCCAAAGGTTCTCTAAAAGCGGCGAAGTGCACCTCATATTAGTTTCTATAGTTTTAGAAAGAAAACTTGGCTGATTTAGGGGATGGTGGATACCAAGCAATGGTACTGATTGGTCTTAACTTGGTAAGTCTAGACTTATCTTGCTTATTCTTCAGCTCAACTGTAAACACTCACCTTCTCATGGTATCACCAGGGTAACTACGTTAGCACCCGTTAATGTAGTTATCTAACATGTGCCGCGAGTTCTCCCATAAAAACGATAAAATATATGGGTTAGAACGTCTGGGTAGTAACCCACTCCTAGGAAAAAGCAATTACTATGAAAATGTTAAAAAAAGACGTCCGAAACTTCGATGGAAAGACCAAGTAGAGGAAAATCTTTTAAAGCTTGGCCTACGCAATTGGAGAATATGCGCACAAGATCGAAGCGCATAGATTTTTAAAATATGATCGACCTTTGACCTTAACAGGTTAGAAATATAGGCTTTTTAAGTAAGTAAACTTTAGGGTCGAGGACAGTATAAAGTCCAAGATATTTGGCATGAACAGTCAGTAGCAGAAAATCAACTGAGACAGCTCATAATAACTTAGTCGGGCTATATAGATATAGAGAGGTTTAACACGTAACATTACTTTATATACGATAACTAAATCTCTACCTTGTCTTGAAATGTATGTTAGTATTAGGAAGCTTACTAACAATCTTCTTACAAAAAGACATACATATTCGAAACTAATTGTGTCGTCTGACTTATATATATTTCTTGTTGGGGGGACAAGAAGGAGTTATATATCCCATAATGTTTCTTTGACAATATTCTGGAAATGCCTGATATACAAGGCACCAAGATGACGAGAAGTCATATACCAGATAGGGTTTCGTGGTTAAGCGAAAATTTTACACTTTAAGCTCTCGTATCTATAATCAGATATCACGCATTGGCATTGAGGACGTGGCAAATTGGCAAAGATGTTATGTCCTCAAAACAGTGGAAATAAATGTATCGTCTTATAGTTTTTTGGCCATTAAGGATGTAGCAAATTGGCGAATATGTAATTTCCTGGTGGGTATAAACTTATTCTCTGACAGCTTAACTTTTTCTGTACTCTGTCTTCTTGAATTCAACATGAAACCAAGATTTCGGCAGATCTCCCAACGATATAGCTCAACAGTTCAGTATTTATGTACATCTAAGGCATGTGAGTACCGGCCCACAGGGACAAACCACGAAACTGTGAAGCAGACGAATTGAAAGGCCTTAAACTAGAAGATGTACAACATTGTTTCCACCGTTTTTTCGGAATTCGAGGGTTTGTAATAAATTGGTTTTACATTTATGATTCAAAGTATTATCCATCGCTGATCACTACTTTCTGCTATCTTTCGGGCAGCGTACAAATTCCGCGTTGAAAAAAAAATGAATAATTTATTAATTTTTTACTTCTTCATACGACCGGAAGTCAGTCAGGCCGGGTCCCACTGATCGAAAAAAGTGATAGCGAGTGGAGTTGGACTTCACATTTCAACGTTTATAAGTATGTCTTGACCACTTTCGTTATGCTGCAAAATTACTTTATCATATCTCTTGTTGTATTGCGGCCGTTTATCTTTGAATACACTACGCCGAGCTGATGCCACCAAATACAGAGCATGACCATGGGGTCATATATGCCCCATTTCTATAAGAATCTTTCAAACTGATTACTCCTACTTTCAAGAACCGATATATTTTTACTTGTGGTCGTCATGACAACACAGAGTCTGATTGTAAGGTGCATGGTTTGCTAAAGATTGCAACGTGTTACTTTTGCCCATTCCTTAGTGATAAAACATTTTCTCTGCATTTGCCATGCCCTGTTTTACAGAAAGGGGCTATCTCTGAGTTCTTATTTCTTTGGATACCATTTACATCACTCCTTTCTCATTAGCATTTTACTCTGCAACATTTTTGAGCATTAAAGTTCTTACTAGTCTTTTTTTTAATCACTTAAACACACTTCACAAAATTGCTTTACAAATATTCTTAGTCGCACTGTTCTCTTATACGCGTCTTAATTAAAACTCTGTCACGATATGAGTTCATCAGCCTTTTATAGTAGAGAAGAGAGTTTCTAGCATTTTCTGCAGATGTAAACAAAGAGCTGCTGTCGTTGATTACACTAACAATGCGGCTTTCGAATATTCATGCATGTTCCAATACATTCTCATATGATCAAGAAAACACTCACACATACGTTGTACAAATGGATTATCTGAAGTTAACAGCAACAGAGAGAGATAGTGTAGATAAAGAGAAAAATATTGCTCTACTTTTATAGCAAAACATTAAGAGAAAAATGCTGTTCTGCTTATAGACACAAACAGAACAGCAACTACACCAACAGAAATATTTTAGAAAACTAAGGGAAGAATTATAAGTAATGAACTTTGCTCAATGGGGCGGATAACTTAAAAATTCGTGACAGTATGTATTGATCCAATTTTATCTCTCTGTCTCGCAAATGTCTTACTTTGAGATCAGCATGATCAAACTACGGGTATTCTTACTTAATTACTTAAATGACATATATGTACAACCTGTTAAGGTCAAGAGTCGAGCTTATTTTAGATTCCGATCTTGTGCACATATTCTTCAATTCCATGGGCCATGCTTGAAAAGATATTTCACAATTATTTCGATTTTTCAGGATTGCTTTCAGGATTGTGGCTATCGCATGCCACAATAAGTTCTACTCGAAAGTGCTTGCCAATAGATTTTTGAGAAGCACTAAAATACTTTTGACCTGTGTCTGAAATTGAAACAGATTTCCAAGCTCCAGCACCCGAAGCAAGTTTTCCATTGATTATTAAAATTTTTAAATTCTGATCTAAAATTGATCGTCTCGTCCAATTTAATACTAAATTTAAAAATTTTTTTATGCTAAATAAATTGTGTACATATCGAGCCCTTAGATTAAAATGATCGCAAGCGACAGAAAAAATATTGATCGTAAGCGACAAAAAATATTAATTAAACAAAAACGGGGAATGTTTTTTGTTAGTCTGCTACTTTCTACAAACTAATTAAAAATTTTCCAAATTGTTAAGAAGTTATGGTGCAAAGTTGAGCACAATTGTATGTAAAACCTTTTGGTCCGTTTAACTTTCGCAAATATAAACATGTCGAAAAGATTTTTACACGTTCGAAAACTATTTAAGAAAGAAAAATATGCATACTTTATCACACTATCTCTAATAGTTTAAGAGATATTTAACGGGATGTCGTTTACAATTATTTAAATCTAAGGGCTCGATATGTTTTAAAAAAACTAAAGAAATGGAAATTTTTAATTGTAACCAAATTAGTTGATACAGTTAAAGGCCTAAATCCACAAATTATAGTGTGAAATTCATTTAAAACAATTGTAAAATTAACAACTCTCCATCTCTGTTAGTTAATACTCATATTCCGGCACGTGTCTTCATACCAGAGTGAGGGCCAAGCAAAATTCTAACATAGTAAATATTTTACTTTACATGTCTAGATATTACTTTTTTATTATTTTTAAATATGGGTTACATCCGTTTCATTGTTACCCAAGATTATTATATTCTTCCGGTTTATGATTTATTTTTTTTGCCAAGACATCATTATACATATAATTTGGGTTTCTTTACTTTTTAGACATTTTTTCGATTAAATTAGTATTTGTAGGGCAATAAATATTTAAATATATATTTTTAATATTCTGTTTTATTTTAATATAACAGGACGTTTATCATTCTTTAACTTTACCGGAGATATGACGGTGAGAGTTGATACTACCTCCGCCTGGTTGGGTCAGTTATTTGTATCGCTATCACAATTTGGCTGTCAGCAAAACTTTATGCAACGTTATGTTAGTCTTAAGTCTCTAAAGGAAGTTAAACAGTAAGTATTTTGTAGGACTCCCTGTAATATTTATGGTTTTTAATATTCCCCAAATCTTTTCAGTGCCATGATGTCCAATATACCCATTATATTTATATTTTTCTCTTTATCCTGGCTAACCGGTTTGGTGATTTATTCATCCTATGCCGATTGTGATCCCTTAAAAGAAGGTTATATCAATAAAGCTGATGAAATTTTACCCTTTTATGTGGAGGATCAATTGTCCATGGTACCAGGTTTTTTGGGTATATTCATGGCCACACTATTTAATGGAGCTTTATGGTAAGTTTAGTATTTATTAAAAATTTAACAAACATTATTCATTATTTTCCTCTTTTCCAGCATGATGGTTTCCAACCTTAACTCCCTGGGTACTGTGATTTCTGAAGATTTCCTCACCCTTTTGCCTAAATTCAAAAATCTCTCGGATAAACAACAATTGCATGTCATCAAAATAGTTACGGTTATATGCGGCATTTTAATAATGTGTGTCGCTTTCTGTGTTGGTCTATTGACGGGTGTCATTGAGTCCTCAATGATGGCATTTTCAGCCACTTCCGGTCCCTTGTTGGGTTGTTTTATTTTGGCCATGTTAGTGCCAATTGCTAATTGGAAGGTGAGAAATTTCGTTTGTTTGATTGTTAAGCAATCGCCAGTCTACTTGTTTGAAGTATTTGTTTATTTATTGTTTAAATCATAACTGTTCATTTAAAAGGGTACATCCGCCGGTATGATTTCCGCCTGTGCTTTTGTTTTGTGGATTATTGCTGGCTCTTCAACAATTGATAAGACGGAGTTTAATAAATTTCTACCAACATCAACAGAGGTAAGTTTGGAAATGATGTTGATTATTTAGATGAAATATAGTAAGTAATTGAAAAGTTTGAGATTTAAAAATGAAGCTGAGAAAATTTCTCACTTTGAAGTTTAGAATAGCCTACAACATAAGAAATGATCGCCTTAAGTAGCTCATTAGTCGTCAATAGCTGTGCTCCACTGTGAGTCAACGATAATGCTTTAAACACAATCACGACAGCAGGCTACACGAACAACGACTACAAAAGTTGTTAGCTGCAATCGTCGCCTTGTAGTCGACTACTTAATTATTTTTGAGACGGCAGCTACATTTGAGATTTAGAAACAGCTGTTTATTAGTGGTGCTTATATCGCGTTTATAAGATGGACAGAATAAAAATTTATGTTTTGATTGAAATGACATAAATTCATTTAAGTACATAACCTCCGATATCAACGGTTTCCCTATACCTGATAGTATGTCTAAGTCAAAAAGTTCTTATAGGAAGATTTGAGAGTTATGGGGTTTTTAAATTTCAAGAATTATACGGCATAACTTTAGAAGTTTATATCCGATATTAACATTTTTTGGTATCAAACAAAATCTACTAAAAATACCTTTCAAATGATCATATACTAAAAACTTATTTTTACAACCGACTTTTTTTAAAAAAATGCGCATATCTTTAAACAATATAGATTATAAGCAGGAGTAGGCAGCCCATACCACCAATAGCCGATGATTTTTTTTTAATTTTCGTAAATACTACGATCATTAATAAAACTCGTGAAAATGAGTATTAAAATCATTCAGTTGGAATTTGGATGTTAACAGAGTTGGTGCCGCTTTATTAAACAAAAAACAAAAACAAAATAGGCAAAGAACAAATCAAAATCCAATTTATAGCAACAAAATACATAGTTCGAGAGAGCAAAGAAATATAATCCCGAATATTGCTGCCACAACACTATTTTTTTGTAAATATTAGGAATATTTTAGTAAATATTGGGAATATTTTTGTAAATAATGGGATTATTTTTCAAAAGAGAAAAAAAAAATAAATTTTAATATTTAACAATTGTAGATTTTGATATTTTTTTAGATATTTTCGATTTTTTTAAAGAAAAAATTTTAATAAAAATATTTGTCTTTGGAAAATTGTTCGATAAAAATTATATTTTATAGAAAATTTTTCGATAAAAATACTTTTCTGTAAAAGTTTTCGATAAAAATATTTTTAAATCAAAAAATTTTGAAAACTACTATAGAGACATTTTTGATAAATAAAAATTTCTATAGAAAAATTTTTCATAAAAAAAATTTTCTATAGAAAAATTTTTCAAAAAAAAATTTTTTATAGAAAAATTTTTGATGAAAAAATTTTCTATAAAAAATTTTTTGATAAAAAAATTTCTATAGAAAAATTTTTGGTAAAAAAATTTTTTATAGAAAAAATTTTTTATAGAAAATTTTTTCATCAAAAATTTAAAAAAAAAAATTCTATAGAAAAATTTATGATAAAAAATTTTGTATAATTTTTTGATAAAAAATTTTAATAGAAATTTCTTTTTGATAAAAATATTACAAAAATATGGTGTAGAACTTTTTCTTTTTAAACGTTAGAGCTACGCATTGAAAAAAATACATACCTATTTTAGTTAAAAGTATAAAAAAACTCTTTGCGCCGAACCGTGATTATAAGTATGTTATTTTATATAATAAATTTTATATAGGAAATACTGGGCTTTTATACAACCTAAACTATGTAGCGTGTAAATTTTGACAGTTTAAAATTTTACTTCTATTGAGTTAGAGCTATGGTGTTGACAGCACTAAATATTGTCGCCAACAAAAATATAAATTGGTTTAATTTTGGCTACAGCTACAACGCTGGTGGGTTGCTAAAATAATCATTCCCATTTGAATGTGTGTATTCTAAATTTGACAGGTTGTAGCTCGTAGCCGTAGTTGTGTTTGTAGCATAACAGAAGAAGAAGAATGATATCTCTTTCGCTGTAGGAAGTTGCAAATGATAAAAAGATTCCATTTAGGTTTTGAGTACTAATCTCTTAAATGGGCTCGTTCTCTAAGAACCAGCACACTAAGTAACTCCATATTGCTCCATATTTTTTCGAGCAAAAATAAAAGTTATTTTTTAACTTTTATTTTTTTGAGCAAAAATAAAAGTTATTTTTGACTTTTATTTTTTCGAGCAGATATGAAAGTTATTTTTTTACTTTTATTTTTTCGAGCAGACATAAAAGTTATCGGAAGAAAATTTGGAGGCAATTATGATTGCAAAACTCTACTCCATAAATTTTTAAGCATATGTAAATTTTCTTTACTGAAAAATTATCTTTGTTTGAAAAAAAATTTTAATAAATATAATGAATTTGTCATGAATCAAAACAAAAATAATTTTTTTTCTGCTCAAAAAAATATAAGTCAAAAATAACTCTTATTTTTGCTCAAAAAAATAAAAGTCAAAAAATAACTTTTAGTTTTGCTTCAAAAAATAAAAGGAAAAATTAAATGTTATTTTTGCTCAAAAAAATAAGTGTAAAAAAATAACTTTTATTTCTGGTCGAAAAAGTAAAAAAATAACTTTAATTTTCTGACTTTTACGATAAAAGTTATAACAGTTACGGTGCCAGGTTCTTTTAGTAGGCTGATGAGAAGCACAGGGAGAATACTAAACGACCTATTTATATTTTTTCCTTAGAAAGTGGCGTAGATTTCGCAGCTATCTAGTCTTCTACACTTTTTCTATAATTCTTGAAACAAAATCTTCTTATTTAGGGAGGCAAAATACCGAGACTATATCGAGCCCTTAGGTTTAAATAATCGTAAGCGACATTCCGTTAAATATCTCGTAAACCAGTTAAATATCTCTTAATACAGTAAACATATGTTTCTTTCTTTCTTAATTAGTTTTCGAATGTGTGAAAATCTGTTCAATAGGTTTATATTTACGAAAGTTATACGGACCAATAGGTTTTACATACAATGGTGCTCAAATTTGGCTCAGTGTAGAGGCCACTGTGTTAAAAATAGACATGTTTTTAAAATTGGTCTAAAAATCCAACTACCCGTTGGTCGATTTCTGCATACTGCGCCCATTGGGTTGAAAGTTATTGAAGTAAAACTAAAAAACTTCACATACAATACTTTGCACTATAACATCTAAACCATTTGGAAAAATTTAATTAATTTGTCGAAAGTAGCAAACTAACAAAGAACAAATATGCTATGCACCAAAACATTCCCCGTTTTTGTTTAGTTAAGATTTTTTGTCGCTTACGATCAATATTTTTCCTGTCGCTTGCGATCATTTTAATCTAAGAGCTCGATATAGCAGCTTGGCTTTCAGATAATGTATATTTGTCTCCTATGCATGCCTCTTGAGGGGGGTTGTGTGTTCTATTTCTACCAAAGACTCTGGTCTATATACTACACAGAGCACTCCGTTCTAAAGAATTAGCATATAGAAGAAGGGCGGTAATATGGTATACCTATTTGTTTTTAGTTCTTATACGGTTTAGGACAAATACTAAACCCACAATTTCAGAGATATTTAAGTACAGATATTGCAGTACAATTTGAGTTTCCAGAAAAAATGTTAATCTTTTTTTAATTATCTTGAACAATTTTCTTTCGACACTTGTTTAGGACATAGAAGAAATCGGGATATTGGTGGTTCCCTCACAACAAACAAAAATAATTGCTTGAAAAGTGAGAAATCAACTTCCGTCTTCACATCCTAGTGTATCACAATGTTATACCTCCATAACATTACCAACATGTGGAGTACCACATTACCTGCACATTTATTAAAATCAGTTTTAGTTGGATTTAAAATATTTTATCTAATAAATATCTCTGAAATTATGGGTTTAGTATTTTTTCCACCTATTGGTGAGTAGAACTAGAAAGAGTTTTTATCCCCACAAGTGAAAATGTCGAGTGTCGTTTGTAAATATTTTCTGTACAAAATTCGGCAATGACTGGCAATGTTCGCCTCATATTTAAATGCTTTAAAAGTACCTAATTTTATTAATTTTACAAAACGGATCTTGGAAAATATAACCCATAAAAATGGTGTCTGGTAGAATAACAAGTCAATGGAACTGTGAAAAATATATCACATCAGTCGCAGAGGGTTAATATACATATCAGTACATTTTGGCCTTTTGTTTAAGAAAACTATAGTTATTATTCTTTGTTCAATTATTCTATGAGTTAAGAGTAATGTAGATTTCATTTAGTAATATAATATGCTGGAAAACTGAATCGTTAGACAAGGGGTTAATCAAAAACATTTATTTTGATTTACTAGTGTTATAAGTCATGCTCTGATTTATCTGATAAATTTGCCATACCACAGCTCAATTTATACTATATTAAACATGATTGAATTAAACCAAACAGGAAAAAGTCAATTTCAATGCTTCATTTTGTACTATTTCTTTTGCCTACTTCTAGGGTTGTTCGAATTTCACGTTTTCGCAATCAATACATAAGCCGGGCGAAGAAGAGTTCTCATTTTTACCCACTTCATCATCATGGTTAATGCAACATAGTGGAGCTGCCAGTAGCAATGGATTTGCAAGAGATAGCGCCATGAATACCAATTACACCAAGTTAAATGAAACATTGTTGTTGTCGGCTGCAGGCTTAGGAGCAGTAGCGGCAGGATCAACAGCAGCAGCTGTTGAAGAACGGTAATAAAATCACTTAAATATTTTTTTTTAGTCTGTAAAGCGGTATATTTGCAAATGCATATGTTGAGCATAGAAATTGTTGATTCTAATAAATTGCCTTTTATTATTCATGTATATTTTTGTTTCGATTTGGTTGTTTAATATTGATTGAATTTTTCCTATTTTCTTTTTCAATTTTCTGCCTTTACAAAAAAAAAAAACAACAACAGTACACCATTGCAGTATATGTACGCCATTAGCTATATGTATTACAGTTTAATAGGCACAGCACTGACGGTGTTCATTGGCATCGTAGTCAGTTATTTGACACAGGACCCTAAGGACACTTATGATGCGAAATTACTGCATCCACTTGTGTTTAAATTCCATCAACGTTTCACGGGTGAAAAACCCTACTATGTCAAGGAGATCGAAATAACAGCAACAACGATTGCTGTGGGCTCAAATGGTAACATTAACAATGGCAGCAGTAATGGCACGGGTACTGGAGGTGGTGCTAGCAATGGTAGTGGTAATACTAATGGTGCCAAAATTAATCATGCTTTTGAGGCTCAAAATGAAACCAATATTATAATTGGTGCTGGCAAAACTGACAAAGATAAAACTCCCATGGAAGTTATTTTCACTAAACCTATTTCCTCCAACACAACATCTACACCCTCAGCCCAGTCATCAACACAAACCCCAGCGCAATCTCCCACTTCGGTTGTAGTGAGAATGGGTACAACACCAACTGCTACTCCCGTCACAATAAGAACAACCACTAATAGCAATAATAAAATACAAAACATATTTTCAACACCATCCTCATCCTCGGACAATAACACGTTGTCAACAAATGGTGTCACTGGGTCATATCGTCAGATTACAGAAAAGGAAAGCGTATGATTAATAAATAATAGAAAATCTCAATATAATCTCGCCAGCGAGAAAGATTATTTAAATGAAAATCTCTTTTTGATATTAAACAAAATATTAAAAATATTAATATTAGTGACTTAAGCAAAATTTACTTAATAACTGTCAGAGAAGTAATTGAATGATACATTTTATGGCTTAATTCATTACGAATTTTGAAAATATTTAAAATTGATTTTGATCAAAATATGAAATTTTTGGTCGAAATTTGTCCATATAAAAAATTTAATCATAATTGGTCCAAATTAAAAAGTTTGTTCCCGTACTTTAACGAAACAACCCAAACTTACTCAAACGTGTTCCCGTACAAAATTTTTAATACAAATTGTTGTTTTTTGAGTAATTTCTGACAACTTCGGACTGTTTTTGGTAGTTTTCATATAGAAAAATTTTGATCAAAATTTTCATATAGAAAAATTTTGATTAAAATTTTCATATAGAAAAATTTTGATTAAAATTTTCATATAGAAAAATTTTGATTAAAATTTTCATATAGAAAAATTTTGATCAAAATTTTCATATAGAAAAATTTTGATCAAAATTTTCATATAGAAAAATTTTGATCAAAATTTTCATATAGAAAAATTTTGATCAAAATTTTCATATAGAAAAATTTTGATCAAAATTTTCATATAGAAAAATTTTTATCAAAATTTTCATATAGAAAAATTTTTATCAAAATTTTCATATAGAAAAATTTTTATCAAAATTTTCATATAGAAAACTTTTGATCAAAATTTTCATATAGAAAACCTTTGATCAAAATTTTCATATAGAAAAATTTTGATCAAAATTTTCATATAGAAAAATTTTGATCAAAATTTTCATATAGAAAAATTTTTATCAAAATTTTCATATAGAAAAATTTTTATCAAAATTTTCATATAGAAAAATTTTGATCAAAATTTTCATATAGAAAAATTTTGATCAAAATTTTCATATAGAAAAATTTTGATCAAAATTTTCATATAGAAAAATTTTGATCAAAATTTTCATATAGAAAAATTTTGATCAAAATTTTCATATAGAAAAATTTTGATCAAAATTTTCATATAGAAAAATTTTGAACAAAATTTTCATATAGAAAAATTTTGAACAAAATTTTCATATAGAAAAATTTTGATCAAAATTTTCATATAGAAAAATTTTGATCAAAATTTTCATATAGAAAAATTTTGATCAAAATTTTCATATAGAAAAATTTTGATCAAAATTTTCATATAGAAAAATTTTGATCAAAATTTTCATATAGAAAAATTTTGATCAAAATTTTCATATAGAAAAATTTTGATCAAAATTTTCATATAGAAAAATTTTGATCATAATTTTCATATAGAAAAATTTTGATCAAAATTTTCATATAGAAAAATTTTGATCAAAATTTTCATATAGAAAAATTTTGATCAAAATTTTCATATAGAAAAATTTTGATCAAAATTTTCATATAGAAAAATTTTGATCAAAATTTTCATATAGAAAAATTTTGAACAAAATTTTCATATAGAAAAATTTTGATCAAAATTTTCATATAGAAAAATTTTGATCAAAATTTTCATATAGAAAAATTTTGATCAAAATTTTCATATAGAAAACTTTTGATCAAAATTTTCATATAGAAAAATTTTGATCAAAATTTTCATATAGAAAAATTTTGATCAAAATTTTCATATAGAAAAATTTTGATCAAAATTTTCATATAGAAAAATTTTGATCAAAATTTTCATATAGAAAAATTTTGATCAAAATTTTCATATAGAAAAATTTTGATCAAAATTTTCATATAGAAAAATTTTGATCAAAATTTTCATATAGAAAAATTTTGATCAAAATTTTCATATAGAAAAATTTTGATCAAAATTTTCATATAGAAAAATTTTGATCAAAATTTTCATATAGAAAAATTTTGATCAAAATTTTCATATAGAAAAATTTTGATCAAAATTTTCATATAGAAAAATTTTGATCAAAATTTTCATATAGAAAAATTTTGATCAAAATTTTCATATAGAAAAATTTTGATCAAAATTTTCATATAGAAAAATTTTGATCAAAATTTTCATATAGAAAAATTTTGATCAAAATTTTTATATAGAAAAATTTTGATCAAAATTTTCATATAGAAAAATTTTGATCAAAATTTTCATATAGAAAAATTTTGATCAAAATTTTCATATAGAAAAATTTTGATCAAAATTTTCATATAGAAAAATTTTGATCAAAATTTTCATATAGAAAAATTTTGATCAAAATTTTCATATAGAAAAATTTTGATCAAAATTTTCATATAGAAAAATTTTGAACAAAATTTTCATATAGAAAAATTTTCATCAAAATTTTCATATAGAAAAATTTTCATCAAAATTTTCATATAGAAAAATTTTGATCAAAATTTTCATATAGAAAATTTTTGATCAAAATTTTCATATAGAAAATTTTTGATCAAAATTTTCATATAGAAAAATTTTGATAAAAATTTTCATATAGAAAAATTTTGATAAAAATTTTCATATAGAAAAATTTTGATCAAAATTTTCATAAAGAAAAAAATTTTTGATCAAAATTTTAATATAGAAAAATTTCTCTATATAAAAATTTTGATCAAAATTTCTCTATATAAAAATTTTGATCAAAATTTCTCTATATAAAAATTTTGATCAAAAGTTTTTTATATAAAAATTTTGATCAAAAGTTTTCTATATAAAAATTTTGATCAAAATTTCTCTATATAAAAATTTTGATCAAAATTTCTCTATATAAAAATTTTGATCAAAATTTCTCTATATAAAAATTTTGATCAAAATTTCTCTATATAAAAATTTTGATCAAAATTTCTCTATATAAAAATTTTGATCAAAATTTCTCTATATAAAAATTTTGATCAAAAATTCTCTATATAAAAATTTTGATCAAAATTTCTCTATACAAAGATTTTGATCAAACTTTTTCTATATAAAAATTTTGATCAAAATTTCTCTATATGAAAATTTTAATCAAAATATCTCTATATAAAAATTTTGATTAAAATTTCTCTATATAAAATTTTTGATCAAAATTTCTCTATATAAAAATTTTGATTAAAATTTCTTTATATAAAAATTTTAATCAAAATTTCTCTATATAAAAATTTTTATCAAAATGTGTGTATGTGAAATTTTGATAAAATTTTGATCAACTTTTGTCAGTATGAAATTTTGGATCAAAATTTTTCGATATGAGAATTTTGATCAAAATTTGTATATATGGAAGTTTTTATCAAAATTTCTCTATATGAAAACTTTGATAAGAAATATTCATTCTTTTACAGCTCTGATAACCATAAAATCACGATACATTTTTATTTTAATTATTAAGAATTACTAAAATTGTGTATTTAAGTTATAGTTTTATAGAAAAAAAACGTAAAATTTATTTATTGCAAAAAAATCCAACTTTTAGTTTTTAAAAGATGACATGAGTAGCAAAAGACGACGTGTCATCAATTATGTCATTAGTTACTAAGATTTATAAGCTCAAAATAGTGAAAAAATGCAGGATTGCTTTTTGACTAAAATCGTAAAAATTAAAGGTTTTGGTAAAAAAAAATATTACAACCTTAATAAAACAATAAATTTTTATAAAAATTTTAAATACCAAAATCCTTTAACTTTTACGATCACAGGCTTAAAACCAATCTATATAATATTTAATTTAACTTTAGTTTTAAATGAGTGACGATAAAGACACTGTGATCATTAAAACAAGTAAAATCTAGTGTATTTGTTTTTTAAGAAATTATATTTGAATTAAAAGACAATGCTGAAAACTAAGGGTATTCACAGTTTTATGTTGTCTAGGACTAATTTTATAATTTACAATGGTTTTTGTTAAATTGAACATCTTAAAGACAGAATTAGCAAAAGTTTTGAATACTTTTGTTAGTCACTTTAAATGAGGATTGCGAAATTATTGTGAATGCCGCTAAAATTTTTATAAATTTACAATAATATATTATTAATTAGTATTTTTTTTTAATTTATATACAAAAGTACAGAGTACAATGTAAGTTTAACTTTAAATTATGTAATTATAGAACAAGAATAAAATAAAGCTAAACATTACCTATTCAAATGGGTCATGAAAAAAATCGTATTTTTTTACATCTAAAATAAGATAAATTGAGTTTGCTTAATGATTTGGGTAAGGAAAATTGTTTACACAACGACATACATACCTAGTACCACCCCAAAAAGTTTAAAATTACATATAAACAACAATTATATCTATCTACCTTAACTGCAGGGTCTAATGTAGGAGCTAGTCGTGGCACTTGGATTATTTAATTGACTTCTGAAAGTTGGTTCTTATAAGATGTATGGGTCGATTCAAACAAAATTTATTACATTGAAAAGAAAACACAAATAATTTTGTTACTGCAAAGGCCAAAATCCTTTTCTTGGAAGGCAGTTCTAAGTGAGTTATTCGAAGTAATAATACGACTTGGTTGAAAAGTGAATCGAAAAAAAGTTTTGTACCAAATTTCATTATCATTTTTATTGCGACCTTTGCTTTTATTGACATCCAGACAGCACTACGCTGAAAAAAGCGATATAACAATGTCCCTATTTTTGAATGCTGCAGTTATCGGAATAAATGTACCTAACACTTTAACAAAGAAAATCTTTAGTAGATGAGCAGTTTTTTCCATTTTTATAAAAAAGGACAACATGTTTCATTCCCTCAGATAACTCAAAGGATACATTGCTGAACCACATAATAAAGCTCACAACATCTTTCAGTATCCACTGCTGGATATCATAGAGTCCATCCATAGAAATCCACTACATAGACATTGAATTGTATGTCTTTGGATCATAGGTCAACAACATAGTACATATATCAGGTATGTTCTGCAAATCACTTCCACATGATTTTGAAATCACATTAATTTTCGAATAATTCATTGTTCACAAATTATTTTGACAATTTCATAACTCAGTGCACTTAAGATGAAGAAGGTCTAGAATGTTATTAATAAATGCTCTGAAAATTTCAACAATTATAGAAATTACAGCCTTTTTGAATTTCATGTGCTTACAAAAAATCATGTGGAAGTGATTTGCAGAACATACCCGTATATTATGGTTTCCTTACTAATCCATTGCTATATATGTATGTTGCAATGACCCGGGATCCAGCAGACATTAACTCTATCATTAACCGATAAGTCAATTAGAGCCACATTTCTTAACTAGCTCTTATGTAGTGATATGTTCACTTAAAGATTTAGGGGATGTCTGACTGTCACAAGACTCCATTCTTTCTCCTACTCTTTTTTATATTTTAAAATAACCTTCCAATCCTACCTATTCTTTGGCCGATGACAGCAGCATTTATCATTGATATTCATTCAATTACAGGCCAAGCCTCTAAGACAGAATGTCTTTATGCTTAATTTGTCTGATGCCCTAAATTTGGAACTAATTTCAATATTCGAATACGGCTAATTTAAATGGCAGAATAATGACAGAAATTAGAAGCTCTTGAGGTTCTGGATATAAAAATACAGAGTAATGTCCATTGGATATATCTTTCAAGTGTCGAAAGATGCATTTAAAGTCTCGGTTCTTTTTAAATGGACCAATCATCCATCCAATCTGCTCACTATTTATACCACCTACATATATTCGACCTAAAGTGAAATACAACTCTCATGGAGTTACTTGATCGGGTACAGGAAAGAGGCGTAGGTACTTCTAAGGTTGTTATTAAAGTAACTGCGATATAATATCGCAGAAGTAGCAGTCCTTGGTCGGAATCCTATGACTTCCGAATCGTTCCGGTACGAAGAACCAACTGCCGTAGGAACGGTTCCTTTTGTGTGCAGTTGGGTGGCGAATTCTATTGATTCTTTTCACCATCGTCGCAATGGTGGACCTTGTTCCTTGTCTTTAATAACTTATTCATTTGTTGTCGATTGGCCAGTGAATCGCTCAGCGCATACGTTATTTAGCAGCACTGTCCGTATGTGGAAGAAAACTACCTGCTGTCCTCAAACACTACAACCTCCTTCCAATATTATTTTCTTGTTCTATCACAACGCAATGTGTAAGTAGGCGTCAACCTATGACTGCATTTTTAGTAAGTCTGTACGACCTCCCTACAAACCAGAGCCGGTACCGGTGTGCATCCGTGAAAACCGGGATATAAAAAAAGTGCAACCCTTCTAACCTTAAGACTTTAGGTATGCAATTCCAGTACATAATCATTAGACGTAAATCCAAACATTTTTTATTATTTATGTGCCTAAAGATGTAGTAGCCCCATTGAGCCTCATATTAATATCACAAATCATTTACAGTCCACCTAATCATTCCTAAAGCATCTTGTTAATCAACATTTTAAATTGTAGTTTGGCGTTTGAAGATGCTATTCTATCTAAATAAGATAAAACATACCTTCAAATCTCTCAAACTTGGTTTTTCCAATTAAACATTTTCATAGCAGTCGATTCTTCTTTTTCGAGCTCGAAAATCTTTAAACTCCAAACAGTGATGGCAGTTCTACAATAACATTTACACTTAATTACAAGTTGACAGACTCTATTTACAAATTTTATACTTTTTTGTAATTTTTTTAAACAAAATTAAAACTTTTTCACAAATTTCTTCCGACAATAAGAAAAACCGTTGGCGCAATTATTTTCTTTGTTTACAGTGTTGGAAAGTGTTAAAATAAAATGTAGCAGTTTATTTTAAATGTAAACATTTAACCCTAAAACGTACTTTGTGAATTTTAGATGTATTGTTTTTTTAAAGATAACATTAAAAAAACTTGAATTACCTTAAATGCCCATTGTATGAGTTTGGCTAAACTATTTGTAAATATCTAAGAAGCTAGCCCTCAAGCTAAGAAACACAAATCTTATGTTTAAAAAATAGAAAATAGCCGATTAAAATTGCTTTTAAATTATATATTTCTTATGCCAAATATGGGTGATTGTCTTATTAGCTCATCTAATTTAGTTTGAAACAATTCGGAGGTTACTGGTGTGCCGGGATTCCACAACGGATCTCTAACCACATACTCCACCCATATTTTACTATAAATTTGTTGCAGCAGCTCCTTAACATTCATGGCATTAACGTCTGTATTAAGCACAAATCTGTTGGAGATATAAAAATAAATAAATATAACAAGGTATTTAAGTTAGCCAAGCTCAATTTAGCCGATGACACCACCGCTCGACAGACAAATTTGTGGTTTACAAACATTTTATTACTTACTTTAACCCCGAAGGCGTTTCCAAATAATGCAAGGCGTATTTGTTGGTTTTATAAAACAAAAATCCCTCCTGGGGATCATGTGGTGAGATTTTACTAACAAACGATTTAATGGAGGACAACATACCGTAGGTTAACTTAGCTTCCTTGAAGGATAAACGCAATTAAAATACAATGAAATTACTTCATAATAAAACTAATTTTTACCTCTTCTTGTGTTAAACCCGATTTCTTGGTGCGACTCCATTCGGCATAGTACATTAGGGTCCCAAGTTTATCAAAAATATATAAATTAAATATTTTCATGGCTATCAATTCAGTAAAAAGAAATAAATATTTTTGTTTTCAATTCTTTGGAATGTCAGAAAAATTTATTTGTTTATGAAGCTCAGCTGATCAGAGATGTCAAAGCAGCGTTTTTTGTCCATTGTAAAATAATGACATGGCGCTTTTCTACAACTCACACAGAGTTGTATTAAATATGAAAAAATAAACAAAAATATTTAACGGATTTTTTTTTCAAACGAAAAGAACTTGTTTGAAATAAATTCTTCAAATAAAAAAAAATTTCAATACAAAAATTGTTACTGAAGAAATAAATTTGTAAAAGGTTTAACGATTTTTTTTATAAATATGATTTTATATGATTTGATTTTAACATATAGGACAAAAAACCAAAACTACTTTCCCACTGCAGTCGGTTCTTCGTACCGGAATAACTTGGAAATCTTAGGATTCCGGCCAAGGAAAAGCATTATGAATGATTCAATAGCTAAAAAATTGGATCAATTGTGAATTAAAGCCGAAAGACATTGAAATATAATAAAAATAATGATTGAACGTTTTAAAAATAAGTAATTTTCGCTTTCTGTATTTTGTGGGATCGGGTGGGTTTTTTATATATAAGCTTTTGAAAACGGGTTAGATCACAGGGGACCTGTACCGAAGACAATTGATTCGTTTGAAGAAAGTAATCAACAAAAAACGACCAGAAAACGAGCAGACACAAGATTTTCATCGTGAAAACTTTTGGCTATGAGTTACTATCCCGGTTTTAGCTCATCTTTCTTATATCCGCTTCTGACTGCAGTTTGTTTCGATCAATGTAGAACGCCCTTACTGGAAAACGCTTCACTTCAGAGCAGGGTATCAGAAATTGGCTACATTAATTTTTTACCTCAAAACCGCAGCAGTTTTTTTGTCGGGGAATCTATGTGATATTAGGAAGATGGGAAAAAGATAAATAAGATATAAACTGATTATCTTATAATAAATTTCAAACCAGCTGGGTACCACGATGAATGAAACATCGTTCAGATTGGTTGTCGTGAAATTCTCTGTAAAACCTTTTGCATTGAACAAAATCAGATATTGCCAATTTGTAGTTTAATATAAAAGCCGTAAATATGGATTTGATATCTTGTCTTTAAGCCTCCTTTGACCAGGTAAGTGTCCATAACTATTTTGCACTGCGGAAATGATTTTTCATTTAACATTTACAATTTTATAAATTTGTTGTATACGGTGGATCTGTTTTAAGATTAAGGTCAAAAAGTTATGCTACTTCCAATGGACGAGTCCACAAATTCTCAGGACGAAGTAAAGTACGGACCAAAAGATGCTGAGGATTGCTGATTGCATCTGGTTAGACAATCTTCTTCCAAACAACTCCATTATCACCATTTTGCCTATGAATCTCTAATTAAAATACAGCTAGAAATTAGTAAATTATTTCGAATACCTCTCATAAAACTGACTGAAAATGTGTACACTGATTTCAGCTACTATAAGCAATACTTTTGTTGAACTTTAATCAAAAACAAAAAAATTTGTGTCTAAAAGGAAAAAAATATTAATCCAGCAATCCAGTCCTATGGGAGATAATCAATGCAACGATCGCGTTTGGTCCAAAATGTATAGGGATCATCCTTACATGGATATCCATCTAGTCAGCAGGAGGGACATGAATTAGTCGACTCATAAACTTTTCTTAGCCATGCGATGCAAACGTCAGATGCGGTCCTTCGTCTTAGACAAAACTAAATGCCTTTTTTATATATTAACAAGATATCTTTATATTAATCACTACTACAATAGCTTAAGGATGCTTACAAAAAAATCCTATTAAGAATCAGCGAAATTTCTTCAGTAATTAGGGAATTCTAACATGTTGTATGACAATACTATACTCATACCATTGGCTCTAAGTGTATGCATTTTGTGCCCAGACGCACAACCGTTCCACTTTAATTTTACCATATAATAGTTGAAACTGCAATTATTTACAATATTATATTTCTTTTATTTGATTTGTTGAACAATTTAATTAATAAAAATCAAAATGAAATTCGTGTCAATTTTTCATTCCCATTTGTTTTTATTTTATTTTGTTTATCATATGGTCAATGTAGTAGTATATAGCGGTTTTCATTAACTCATTGTTTTGATGGTATCTTTTGTTTTCTTTCCCTTTCAGATAAATGGTTTACTTCTTCTTCTTAATAAAATTGTCATTTATGCTGATTGATAGCAGGGTTGCCGAGCTTAAAATTTGTCTAGGCTCTTGTGGTGATTTATTTTCTAGATATAAATATGTTACCCTCAATGTTGCATTAATAGTGTTATTTTTGCAGAAATAAATGAAATTAAAATTTTCGTTTTTTGCAATTTTTTTTTGCAACTTAACAGCCACAAAACCTTATATTTTATAAAAGAGTATCAGCAGGATTGTAAGGAAGTGGTATTTTTACCATGTGCTCATCAAGTGAGTGTAGAAAATATAACATTTTCCATGTACGTTTTTTTAAGAACACGAAGATTTTTACAATTTTTACAAATTACCATATATTTTATTTTTTTTTTTTAATGCTATACCCCTTATGATCACGCCTACTACTATGATTATTTAGTCAAGACACTTTTGATATGCTGATTACACTGGTAAACAATTAAAATTTCATTAATTTGTATACCCTGGAAAGGGTATATTGGACTTGTGGTGATGTTTGTAACGCATAGAAATATTGTTCTGAGGCCCACCTTGTTTTAACGATGCCAGCTGGCATCGTAAGCTAATTACCAATGTACATGCCGTTACTTTAAAGATAATATAATGAAATTTGACACAGGTTTATATTTTGGCCCAGGAACGATTCCTTTACTTTTTAGGCAAAATCGGATTACTATTTCGGGTACCTCCCATAAAGATGCCTTTTCGGAATAGAGTTTTTGTTCCTAAACAGCCACAAATTTAGTTGTATTTTAATAATATTCAACACAAATATTGCTTATGATAACTTTAATCAGTATACCTAATTTTGTAGCAATCGATCCATATTTGACCATACCTCCCATTCAAACACATTCTCAAAAGTAGTTTAAATAGCCATAAAAGCACAAAAACGCTTACAAATCTAAAGATAAATGCATTTTATTACTATAACATTGCACAGTTAAATATTTTGTAAATATAAACCAATAACCAACATTTGGTAACAATCGATCCACAATTGACCCTAGCTCCCATATAAGGCCCTTAGCAGGAAATGACATTAATCTACTTAAATCTCGAAATTTGAAAATGTAACACATAGTAGATTCATTGCACTTGATATAAAATATTTTTTTTTCAACAAGGAAAAAAAATAAATAACATCGTTCAACATTTTTGGATACCTCCAAACAATTTTTTGTCAGTCCCATAGAAACAATTTTCCAAAATTTTTGCATAATTCTATGAAATTTTGAAGAATTATTCCTTGTATAAACAAAAAAAATATAGTACCAAAATATTGTTGAAATCGGTTCATATTTGGACCCGGTGTTGTCCGGGTTGATAATAAAAGATTCACTCTTCAAACAATCATCAAAAAATCGTCAAACGACAGTCAACAGTTAAACCATTATTAAAGAAAAGTAAGAAAGTGCTATAGTCGGTCAAGCCCTACCATACGATACCCTTCACCACTAAGGTCAAAGGTATTCTTTTTCCTGTATAAAGACAAATATTTACTAAATTTTGCCATCATACAAACATTTTCTCAAAATTTATTTATTTAAGCTGTTTCCGTCATTTGTACTTATATGAGTGCTAGGGTCAAATGTGGTCCACATTATTATCTCGAAATTTTATAAATTGATTACAGTTGTTACAAAAATTATGTATGCAAAAAATAAACTTAAAGTTATAATTTCTTTAGATTTACGAGCGTTTTAGTGGTTTCTATATAAGCTATGGTCAAATGTGGACCGATTTCAACTTAGTACAGTGATTTTAGTTTACATAGACATTATTTGTTTAAATTTCATGAAAGAAATATTGATATTTGTTCCGGGAAATGGGACCTATGGGAGGTACCATAAATAATGGACCATTTTTGACGAATTTCAATAGCCATGGAAAAAAATGATCTGTGCCAAATTTCATCAAATTATCTTTAGAATTGTGACCTGTACTTTGATTACATTGTTTATATGGGGTCCAGCCAGCCGTCCAGCCAGACGCACGGACGAACTGACATCGCTAAATCGACTCAGAAAGATTCTAAACCTATTGGTATACTAAAAGGGCGGTCTAAGACAAATATTTCTATACATCAGCACAAACTTATAATACCATTTCCACCTATAGTGGTGAAGGGTATAAATAGGTGTGATCAAATTTATTTTACATTAAATTTTAAATTGGACTAAAACGAAAGTTTAGGAAAAATTACCATTATTCGTGCAGATTTTTCCAATTTTATGTAAAAGAAAGTGGGCGTAAAAGTGGATGTGGTCATTTCTATTAATGTAGGATCCTAACTTGGACTAAGACAAACAATTAGAAAAAAAAAAATTCAAATCGGTCCAGCCGTTCTTCCTCGTTGAACAATTGCTAGACCGATTTTGTGCAAACTTCATTAAAACCATCTACTAAATAGCAGGGACCGAAAATAATAATTATTCTTTGAAATATCGCAGAGCTAATTTGAAAACATCATTTTGCTTGTTTTCCACTATATTTTCAGAAAATGACATGCTTTTAAAATTTTTGATTTTGATTTTTTTTTTTCAAAAAAAAATTTATTTTACAATTTTTATTTTTTTTTTTTCAAATATATTTGTCAAATTCTGACAAATATTTTTTTTTTGGCAAAAATATTTGTCAAGATTTGACAAATATTTTTTTTGGCAAAAATTGATTTTTATTATTTTTGTCAAAAATATTTGTTTTTTTTTTTGGCAAAAATATTTGTCAAGATCTGATTTTTAACGGAAATACTTGTTATTCTGAGTTTAATTTTTTTTGTCAAAAATATTTTTCAAATGAAAAACTCAAAATAAAAAAATCGATACAGAATTAATAAAAAAAATTAAAAATTTCCCATACAAACGGTAAATTTTGAAAATTTCCAATAAAAATGGGAAATTTTAAAAATTTCTTGTAAAAAGGGGAAATTTTGTATGAAAATGTGAAATTTTTGATATTTCGTATATAAATGGGAAATTTTAAAAATTTTCAGTAAAAATGGGAAATTTTGAAAATTTCCCATAAAAAAAAGGAAATTTTGAAAATTTCCCATAAAAATGGCAAATTTCGAAAAATTTCCCATAAAAATGGGAAATTTTGAAAATTTCACCTAAAAACGGGTAATTTCAAAAAATTTACCATAAAAAATGGAAATTTTAAAAATTTTACATAAAAAGGGAAATTTTGAAAATTTCCCGTAAAAAAAGGGAAATTTTAAAAATTTCCCATAAAAAAGGGAAGTTTTAAAAATTTGCCTTAAAAAAGGGAAATTTTGAAAATTTCCCGTAAAATAGGAAAATTTTGAAAATTTCCCATAAAAAAAGGAAATTTTGAAAACTTTCCATAAAAAAGGGAAATTTAAAAAATTTCCCATCAAAAATTTAAATTTTGAAAATTTCCCATAAAAAATGTAAATTTTGAAAATTTTCCATAAAAAGGGAAATTTTTAAAATTTCCCATAAAAAAGGGAAATTTTTAAAATTTCCCATAAAAATGGAAATTTCGATAATTTACCATAAGAAGGGAAATTTTGAATTTTCAAATTTTCCTGTTTTATGGGAAATTTTCAAAATTTCCCTTTTTTATGGGAAATTTTCAAAATTTCTTCTATTTACAATAATACAATATTTTTTCATGTGTATTTAGTCTTTTTTTTTTAATTATACAAAAGATTTTAGTAAAGAAATATACGGACCGTATAATACAGTAACGAATTGAGCAACAGCAAAACTACAGGTTTGACTTGTGTCAAGCTCATTTAAATTATATGCCGCTATCAAGCAATCATACGATATATCAAGCAAGTACAAAACAATACAACCCTGTTACGTAACAAAATAAATGAAATAACGTAACGACGGAATAAATGAAATAACGAAATAGAATTACTGCACGAATTGAATATCATATTCAATTCGCGTTCGTTGAAGTAAAAGGACGGCAGCTGCGAAAGTCGGCAATATTTGTTCTTGTATTCCAGAATCATCAACAGAAAAAAGTTTGTGCAAAGCAAAAGAGTATTTAAAACTGTGTGTGTGTGTGTGTGTGTGTTTGCGAAAAATTGTTTAAACAATTTTTATATTCAGTTTTATTGGGTTTTTATTTTTGCAAATCTTAAAGAAATAGAAAAGAAAACTTTTGTGCAATTTTTTTTTAAGCAAAAAAGAAAAAAATATATGTAGTAGTTAAATGGATGTATAATAAAAGAACGAAATTAAAAGAAGGAATTTTAAAAAGAGAATTTGCGAAATTAATAGAAGGTGAATCACGCGTACAAACAGAATTGCAGAATTCAAGGAACTCAAAAAAGAAACATCTTAAGATTTGCAAAAAATATAAAAGAAAAATAAAATTTAAATTGAATTAAAAATAATTATTTAATTTAGATTTTATTTTTCAATATGTAAATTTATATTTCAGCAAAAAACGAAAATTTTTAAAAAGGAGTTAAAAGAAACTTAAAAAAGAAGTAAAATAAAACAAAAAAAGAAAAAACACCAATACAACTTTACAAAATATTTTAGCGCAGGACAGTCAAAAAGTAAAGAGAAAAATTAACCTAAAAATTAAAGCAACAAAAAAGTTTTTAGCAAAAAAGAGAGTTGAATTGAGAGAGAATTAAAAACATAAAGAATAAAGAAAAAAATTGTATAAAAAGGACTTGTAAAATTTAAAAAAAAAAAACATTTTTGTGTGGTGCGCATTTGAATCTCTTTAAATAAATATATCCTTAACAATGGAGAACCAAGAAATCATGGATCAATTTTTGGAAAACAGACAAAATTACATGATGGACAACAACAGTATGCAACAGAATAACATGAATGTTGCAAGTGCCGGCTGTGATGCAGTCGTACAACAGGGAGTTGATATGGTAAGTGGCGGTGGAGTTGCCGGAGAGATCTTGGGTGTTAAATACGATGAGCACCACGAAGAACACGATGTTGGCGATGACGACGAACTGAAGTACGTCAAAGAAGTTCAACAGAGCGAAAAGCAGCAGCAACAGCAGCTGCAAACGTTGAAAAACTTTGGCCTAGACAACGATGATGATGAAGTTGTTGGTACTTACGAACAAGGCAACCATGAGTTGGCAGAAAAAGAAATCACGAACAATTCAGCATTTGGTAATGGAGGAGATGGGAACTTTGTTTTCGGTGGGGATCATCACCAACAACAGCCCCAACAACAACATCATGATTTGTTTAATTTGGGCAATGGTAATGGCACCAATGGCCATCATGATAACGATTACTTTGTCCCCAATGCCGAATCAGGCTTTGAAGACAAACTCTCCGCTATGGACAGTGAAATAGATGGTTTTAAAACTGAAGGAGATTTTTCCTCCACCTCAAATGTTACTGAATCTGTGGAGGGATTCGTGCCCCATGTTGATGTTAATATTGAAAAGAAATCAGAAGATCATGTTCCCGAAATGGCAGATGAGGAAGAACCCTCTTCATTGGCTACAAATACCACAAATGGCACCAGCAGTCTTAGTGAAAATGTACCTCACCAGGAAGTTGTTGCTGGCGCTAACCCATCTCAAGTCAATAACTTTGATGAATTTATGGAAAACTTTGAGAACAAAGAAAATACAGATCCTCTAACGCCACAAAGACCCCAAGAGCTTGATTTGGAACATTCTCAGTTGAATCCCGAGGCTAAGGTCTTTATTCCCAGCTTTGGCTCTAATCCTGCTTCACCCTCCTCACCATTTGCCACAGGTCTACCAAATGAACCTCAGCTAAGTGATGCTATGGAAACAGAAATGTTCTTCGGTCAAGCTCCCAGTGCTGTTCCACGTCATCTTCTAGGGGAAGTTGATCGTGTAGTGGCTCAGAGCCCACGCAAGGGCAAGGGTGACAATAATATGGATGCTGTTTCTGTGCCCAATGAATTAGAATTCGAGTTAGAAGCCGATAAACGTCCTCATGAATTGGAAACCGAAAATCCTGATAATGACTGCCAACAAAGAGATGAAGTCATGACTCCTGATCAGGCTCCACAACAATTACCCTTGGATGACGTTGAAATCGAAGATAAAGAAAATCAGAATCCTTTTGACTCCACAGATTTCCAAACATCTCCCTTTATGGACCATAATCCAAGAACTAATGTCTTTATGGACCATGGTCCAGAAACTAGTGTCGATCTAGATGTTGCCTTGGAACTACAATCTTCTTTGCAAAGTCAAGATGATGTCATGAAGACCTCAATGTATGTGGCCAGCAACGATGCTATTGAGGATGTTTTGAACAGTGTCCAGCCAATACCTACAGAAATCGATAGTGTTAATAATTCGTTTATTGAAGAATCAGCCACCGAATCGGCTGCCATTCAATTGGCTGGCGATAAAGAACTTTTGCAGGTTGAAGAGAAGGAACATGTCTCCCACTCACCCTCCACAGAGGAAATTCAAATGAATTTACAAAATACTTTGAACTCCTCAAATAAGGATATTCCTCAAATACCTAACGATATGGATAATGTCAATAATATGCAAGAATCTATGTATTTGGATCATGACCAACAACAGCCAGCCTTAAATCTTGAACAACAAAGCCCTCTTGATGAGCAACATTTCCAAGAAGATTTCGAACATCAGTTAGAACATAAAGATTTGCCTCAAGAAGAAGTCCACGAGCAATTCCAACTAGACAAACAAGAAGAACACCATGATCAGCAGTCATCAGAAGATATTAACGCTGATTTGGAACCAATCGAATTAACAGAACATAGTATATTGGCTGACACTACAAATCCTTTAGTTGCCACTGATAGTTTCTTAGACAACTCTCATGGTGCAACAACATATGAACAACAACAAGAAATTCATGAATCATTTTCTCCATTTAAAATTACTGATGAAGTTTCAAATGCTCCTAATTTCGATCAGCAACAAGCTAACTTTGGTGATGATATTGCTACTACACCTTCGTCAACAACCGATGAAAAACATTTACTTGAAGATACCAAAGAACAGCAAATGTTCTCAATCTCTGGTTTGGAACAACAAATGAGTGACATGATGTTAAATAGTGCCGATGGCCATCTTTCACAGGTATGTCTAACAATCAAATACGCCTTACCTTTGTGACATTTGACTAAATTTTTGAATCGCTACCTTGGTTACTCTATTAATTGTTATAATTTTGAATTTTTTGTGTGAGTACAATAGGAAAATTAGCTAATTAAAAGATAACCAGATTTGGTGATGTTGATGCAAATCATCATATAATTAAACGTAATAAAAATTAGATTTTTTTTGGAAATGACATAAAAATGTGATAAATATCATTTGCAATAATCATAAAATTCAAGGTCAGATTTGTTATCGAAAAATAAAGGAGAATAAATAAAATAAACCTATAAATACAATAATGTATAACAAAATTTTGTTTTACATGTACATGAGTAATAAATTATTCCAAACAATTTAACCTCCCCAATGCCCCCACAACACACAAAAAATTAACAAGAACAAAATAAAATTGGGAATATATAGACACGATATAAATAAAAAAATAAAACACATTTATTTCATTCAATTATTTTAAATAGAAAAAGAACTGAGTCAAACATCCCCTTCCCAATAATAAATTGGGTATAAAACACCAACAACATATGATATAACATAATAATGATGTTGCCGATGAATACGATTATGGTGACTAAAGCCAGCCAAAGCTAGCAATATGAAGAATTTTATTTGAGAGATCGTACATTTTTCCTCAGAGCAAAAATATTGTAAAAAATCTAAAGAAAAAAACAGAAACAAAAACTTGTTTATAGCCGGCAAACCGGCAGGCAAGCAGCCAGTCAGCAACAGCCAACAACTAACCAACCCCTCAGAAAGAAAAACACATACAATAATTTTAAGTATATTCACACATATGCAAGTTTAAGTGCTTAGATCAGACCAACAACCACCAGAGCATTATTTGTTAAACATTGACATCGGGAATGCGTTGAATAACCCACCGTATGATGTAGATAATCCTTTTTATCATTAAGTCTGAGGCAAAGCTTAGAAAGATGTGTCATCACTTTATGTTCTAGTTAGAAGTCCTTTAAAGGAATAATAATTATAGGCTTATTATGTTCTTTGTTAACAAAAAACTGATCCAGATCATTTTTGACCTCTTCACTTGAAGTAAAGATTTTACTGTCCAACAAAATTTTGCATTGATCGATGATATAAATTGTTAGCTTTCTATTTTCGAAAAACTTCCTATTAATAGTCAATTTTCGAAAAAATTCCTATAAATAGCCAATTTTCAAAAAATTTCCTTTAAATAGTAAATTTTCGAAAAAAAATTCTTATAAATAGTAAATTTTCGAAAAATTTCCTATAAATAGTCAATTTTCTAAAAATTTCCTATAAATAGTCAATTTTCGAAAAATTTCCTATCAATAGTCAATTTTCGAAAAATTTCCTATAAATAGTCAATTTTCGAAAAATTTCCTATAAATAGTCAATTTTCGAAAAAATTCCTATAAATAGCCAATTTTCGAAAAATTTCCTATAAATAGCCAATTTTCGAAAAATTTCCTATAAATAGTAAATTTTCTACAAATTTTCTATAAATACTCAGTTTTCGAAAAATTTTCTATAAATAATCAATTTTCGAAAAATTTCCTGTAAATAGTAAATTTTCGAAAAATTTCCTGTAAATAGTAAATTTTCGAAAAATTTCCTATAAATAGTAAATTTTCGGAAAATCCTATAAATAGTAAATTTTCAAAAAATTTCCTTTAAATAGTAAATTTTCGAAAAAAATTCCTATAAATAGTAAATTTTCGAAAAATTTCCTATAAATAGTCAATTTTCTAAAAATTTCCTATAAATAGTCAATTTTCTAAAAATTTCCTATAAATAGTCAATTTTCGAAAAATTTCCTATCAATAGTCAATTTTCGAAAAATTTCCTATAAATAGTCAATTTTCGAAAAATTTCCTATAAATAGTCAATTTTCAAAAAATTTCCTATAAATAGTCAATTTTCAAAAAATTTCCCATAAATAGTAAATTTTCGAAAAATTTCCTATAAATAGTCAATTTTTGAAAATTTTCCTATAAATTGTCAATTTTCGAAAAATTTCCTATAAACAGTAAATATTCGACAAATAGTCTATTTTCGAAAAATTCCCTATAAATAATAAATTTTCGAAAAATTAACTATAATACATTTTAGAAAGATTTCCTATAATTGTAAATTTTAGATAAATTTCGTATAAAAAGTCAATTTTCGAAAAATTTCCTCTAAATATATACTTGAAAATTTCAACATTTTAAGGGGTAAAAGCTCAAAATGCAATTTAAGTTAATAAAATTTGAATCATACCAAAAACTTTATTCCCTACTTCATATACAAGTACGAGTATTATATGTCTGTATCTCTAATAAATGACGTTTTTTCTGCGTTACCGTCGTCGTTGTCATTCCTTGTCGATTGTCTTCTTCACCATCGTGTCTGTTGCCAGTGTATTACTTGTTTCTCTAGTCTTTGGCAGGCTGGAGGCTCATTAATGCGCCCACATGCGCATGTAGGTATAAGAAATGACGATTTAACGATTTCTCCTTGTAGGTTGATGTTTCAAGAGTAAAGTAGACTAGAGCGACATCAGAGTATCCTCGCTAAATGAGTAAAAGCAGCAATATACAATACAACAGACAATCAAACAATGAAAAGTGACATACAATAAAACAAATATATAATCAAACAGACGAATAAACAGAAATTGTGTGTAAAATGCAAATAATACATTTGGTTGCTATTATTATTTTACAACACGCGTAACGTCATCATTAAGGCAACACAAAAACAATGACATAAAACATAGGCCGAAGTAACTAACGACTCATTGATATCCTTATCCCTTAAACTAGGTGTAGACAATAATATCAGGCTCTATATTACATATTGTTATTGTTGTTTTCTATATTTTCCTTTATCTGTTTTTGCTTCTAAGACAATAAAATATCAAACGTTTTAATGCTTGCAGGTATAAAATTTCGGAAAAAAAGGTGGAAAACAAAGAAAAGTTTAAATTTCATTCATGCAAACAGTGACTAGCAAGCAGCAGCTTAAGTGCTAGTGTAGTAGTAGTACTCTGGGAGTGAATGTGTGAATACCACGCCCTTGAACAGCTGCAAAAAAATTTCGATTGTCTTTAAAGCCATAGATTAAGATAGGTTTAAAGAACAAATATTAAATGCTATTTAATTTTGTCATTTGGAGTTTGCGTGAAGGCTATCTATCCATCCTTGTTTTAGTATAATTTATTGTATTTCTGAAATTTTTGGAAAGAAAATATGATTGAAAAGGAATGATTAAGTTGTAAAATTGCTTAAAAATTAAGCTATTTTTTACCCTTAGAATTTTATTTAAATATTTTTAAATTTTATTTGAATTTGTCATCCATAGCAGTTGACTCAAACTCACGTCCCCATGAAATGGCTCTGTCGTCTGTTAAATATTTGTTATAATTCGGTGTAACCTTTTGTCTGAAATATTCGAAGAATTATAACGAAAAAATAGTCTTTTTTCTTTACCATTTCAATAGTACGGCGCTAAATTTATTTTTAGTAATCGTTCTCTTGAGGTCTGAAAAAGTAATTGTGCTCAGATCTGGAGAATACTCACCCATCACCCAAGTAATTCGAAGCCTAATTCATGCAATTTTGTAATTATTTCCATGGTTACGACAAGGTGAGAAAACTTCTTCATATTGCGGTTGAAGAACGCCAAATATTCTCGCGACATTGTTACTCGATTGCGTTTCTGGTTGATTGTGAGCAATTGAGCCCTGTGTGATGTCCTATTGCTTCTAAAATCTCCGAAATCTACTTTTAATCTGCGATCGTTTATTTATTCAATTGTTTGGATTTAGATACCTTGACTGGACATCTAGAAAGTTTTGTCAAATGAGCAACAAAAAAATTAAAATTTTGATACATTGTAAAATTTATTGAAAAATTTCAGACTTTGAAATCCAATATCGTACATATATCAAAAATTGCAAAACAAAATGTTTGTTCGCGTACTCTAGCGAAACTACCTAAAACAGTCCAAAGTTGTCAGTTAGTTTTGGTTGTTTCGTGAAAGTAAAGGAACACACATAAAATTATGAATAATACTTTGACACACATTTTAAAACTTTTCAAATAATTTGCTTCCGCTTGTTTTTATGAGAATTATTTCGTTTTTAATGCCGTCATTAATTTTTTCCGTATAGTAGTATCACTTCTAATGATTAACCCTTTATGGACCGAGGCATCTTAAAATTAAATGTTTAAGGGGTGTTAAATGGGTTAATTTGTTTCTCCGAAACTATTAATGGTGACAATTAAACAGAAATATGGTAATGTATAACCCATTATAGATCAAAACAGCTGATCATTAAAAGTTTTAATTCAGTATTAAGATGGGTAAAAGAGTAAATATATCTGTGGCAATTTGGAAGAAAAGCTTAAGTCGAAAATTGAAGTTTTGAGATATCATCAATTTTGTGTAATTTTTCTTCTGCTTGATTTCTGCGAATAATTTATGAATTAATATAATGGCAACATGTTTATTAGAGAATAAGGATGAATATTAAAAGAAAATTTTTTGTTAAATTTAGAAGATTTTATGTTTTTTTTTCTACTTAAGCTCTTTTTCGAAACTGAAATCTGCGTTGAACTGGACCTTAAGTAAAGTTAGCGGTTCTATTTAAATAAAAAGTAATTATTGTGTAGTTTTATTTAAACATAAGTTGTTTGAAAATAATGACTTTATTTTTTTAACATTTAACATTTATACAGCTTAGGTGAAGCTAAGCGAAATCGTTATATGATGAAAGAAAAATATGAATATGTACGCAAAAATATGGTTTTGATCAAAGAACTTAAGCTGGAAACTAAACGTACATAACATTGACAAAAACCCGAATTTTTTGAAACGGACTAAACTCATTTAAGCGCCTTTGCTTCTGCAATGCAATAAACGCCTTAACTCAATTCTCTCTTATATCGACTTAAGCTACTTTTCCATATTGCCACAGATATAGTTCCCACACAACATTTCAATTGAACAAGGGGTACTTCTCTCAGACAATGAGCTGCATCCGATTCTATTTTTAGACTTATTGAAAGGGACCTACGTTTTAAAACCGGCTCCGAACGCGAAGTTAATTAGTTGAGAGAAGTTTTAGATAGCCTAATACTTAATAATTAATAACCAGTGGTTATGTGAGTTATGTGGTGAACCACTTTTTTTGAAAATTTAAAATTTTTTCAAGTTTGTCTGGCTAGGGATCGAACTTGGGACCTCTCGTATGCTAGGCGGATGGCTAACCTGCTATACCAAGGCGATTCAAGGCGGGTAAAAGAGTATTAAAACAACATTTTTTATAACACAATCGAAACCCATAAAAATTATTAATGGCCTATGGTAGAGTTTGCAAAAAACCGTGAAAATGAGAAGCCGAGGTTTCGGTTTTAAAACGCCCAAAACCGGCCGGTTTCGGTTTTCGGTTTTTTAAATAAAATTATTTTGATTTAAAATTGTAGTGAAATTTGGATAATTTTATTAAAACAAAGTAGAAGGTGTATTTATTAAAGCTCATATTTATATGTTTGTTCCCGTACTCTATCGAAACTACCCAAAACAGTCTGAAGTTGTTAGAAATTACTCAAAAAACAACAATTTGTATTGAAAATTTTGTACGGGAACACGTTTGAGTAAGTTTGGGTTGTTTCGTTAGAGTACGGGAACAAACCTTATAGTTTAATACTAAAATTCAGTAAATTAATTCAGGTTTTTTTTAAATATAAGGTATTTCTTAAATAAGTCTTGTTTCTTTAAGAGAAACTGCAAAGTCCTTTAGCTTTAGTCATTTTTACGAACAGCTACGAATCTTTAAAAGAATTTACAATTTCAAAGTCGATAGAAAGAAGCAAATCTAAGGTCGACAGTTTTTTTAAACTTTCATTAATACTTTCTTTTAGAAGCAAAAATCTAAGAGTAAACTTAATTAACGATTATGGTGCTTTTTAACACTTGTTTGTTAAATATTATTATGAACTGACGACCTCTAGGTTCAAATTTATATGGGCATTCGGTTTTAAATGATTCAAAGTTTCATAGTCGCCTTCTTCAAAATTGCCTTCGCTTTCTTCGGTTTCAAATTCTTCTTCATCTGGATTTACAAAAAATTTGTCATACTGCAAGATGAATTCTGTGTGACAACCATAACTGAGGCAGTGTTTGATTTTCAGATCCAAATTTGATATTGACTGCTACTTCATATATAATACATGCTACGATGTTTGTATCAAGTTAAATATAAAACCCCATTAGCTTTTGTCTAATAGTTTCTTGCGTTTGCTTAGAATTACACATTTCTAAACTACGGCTGAGTCCCAGGTTATAAAATATACAGTCACTTGTCCATTCGTCCATTGTATGGCACCTTTTGTTTTTTCCATTCTTCTGCTTCATTTCATAGAAAAATTACGTGCAAATTTATGATAAGCTAATGTTATCTTATATTCTTAAACGAGCAATAATTGTATGTATTTATATATACATATATATATATATATCTCGAAAACGGCTCTAACGATTTTGATAAAATTTGGACAGTGGGTATCTTTTTTGATGTATAGGTCGAAGAAGAAGGGACTTTTGGAACCTTTGCCTCTAAGAGGGTAAAAACGAGTAAAAAGGGGAAAAAATCGAAAACGCTATATCTCCTTAAATAATAGGTATAGAAACAAAATTTAAATTACGTTTTAAACAGCTATAAAAATAAACGGACAGGTGTTTGGTACTTTTTTGAAACTATGTCCGATAAGGGGTAAAAAAGGGTGAAAATAGTTTTTTTGGTACCTTTTTAACCCACTCTTATATTTTAAACTAAGGAATATAGAAAAAAACTTTGTACTGCAATCAATAGATGTGAAAGAAATATTGAACACGTATTTGGTACTTTTTTGATTTTGTGGCCAAAATGTGTAAAAAAGGGATAAACTGATGACTTAACATCTACAAAAGTAATATGAATAGGAAAATTATGTTAACTGCTTTCTAATAAAATGTACCGAATTTAATTGGTACCAAAGAAGTACCAATTATGCATATGGAACTTTTTGAAATTAGGGGATAAAAAGGGGAAAAAATTAGTAATGTTATAACTTTAAAACAAATGAATGTTTGTCTGTATGTATGTTCTTTATAGAATAGTAAACTGTGAATTTGATCATGTTATGCTCTTTAGCAAAGATGTTGCGGATAAGCCGGCGGAGGTTTTTAAGTTGGTAAACCGAATTTCCGACAGGTGGCGCCACTGAAAATTACTAAAAATTAATTAAAGTGTAAACTGTACATTTGATCATACTATGATCTTTTGCAAAGTTGTAGCGTATGAGCCGGCGAATGCTTTTTAATTGGTGTGCATAATTTCCGACAGATGGCGCTAAATTACTCAAAGTCAATTTAATCGTAAGCTGTACATATAATCATGCTATAATCTTTAGCAATGTTGTTGCACATGAGCCGACGAAGGTTTCTTAATTGGGATGAAGAAATTTCGACAGGTGGCGCCACTGAAATTTACTTAAAGTCAATTTAATTGTAAACTGTACATTTAATCATGCTATAATTTTTAGCAAAGTTATTGCGGATAATCCGACGAAGGTTTATTAATTGGAATGACCAAAGTCCGACAGGTGGCGCCACTGAAAATTACTCAAAATGAATTAAATCGTAAACTGTGCATTTGATCAGACTATAAGTGAATTAAATCATTAACTGTGCATTTGATCATGTTATGATCATAAGCAAAGTTGTTACGCATAAGCAGATGAAGGTTTCTTAGTGGTATGAACGACTTCAGGCGGCGCCACTGAAAACTACTCAAAATAAATTAAATCGTAAACTTTGCATTTGATCAGACTATAATCTTTAGCAAAGTTGTTGCGCATGAGTCGACGGAGGTTTCTGTTGGTATGACCAATTTTCAAAATTATTTAAAATGAGTTAAACTGTAACTGTATAAAATAAAATAATAAAATCATAAAGCCCCGAGCAAGGCTCGGTCAACCAGGTACTTTCTGAATAATACCAACAAAAAGTTATGAAAATAAATAGCTAAAACCGTGGTTTTTTCTACGGTTTTCGGTTTTGAGGCATAAAAAACAGAGGTTTCGGTTTCGTTTAAAACCGAACTGCAAACCCTAGTCTATGGTTTGAAAATAACGAAGTATAACGACTCGGAAACCTAAGGATTCCGACAAAGGACTGCCACTTTTGCGATATTAACAATAATATCGTAGTTACAGTAACAATATTAAGTTTTATTATAAAGACTGTTCATAACCTACAAAATTTATGGAAAAATAATTAAATAAAAATAAATATAAAAGGGTCATAATATTATCATTGGTACTTTACGGGTTAACGTATATCCTACATTATTTATCACTTTTAACATTGTCATCATAAAAGAGTTTATGAGCCTCAGCAGAACTTTTCTTCCAATTAAAGCGGCAAGTACAAAACTCCCTTAGGCACCAACAGCCTTAAGTGCTTTGACATTATGCAAAAAAAAAAAAAAATAAAAAAAAGTGACTCTTCTGGTAATAATAAAATAAAAGTACTAAATACTTTTAAAGCTCTGTTTGCAGGTACTTAAGTGTTATGTCGAGCTCTTATTTACATCTATGTAAATATCTGCATTATTATGCATAATATAATATATTATAATGTTGTATATTTAAGACTTATTGCTGCAAAGTCATGTTTTAAATACAAAAACAATAAAAAATGAAAATAATTGCTGCATATAATCAAAGTATACATACATAAATAAAAAACATCTATTCATATACATAAGTACATAACTTTAATATGAAAACATAAAAAACACAACCAAACACATTTTTATGGGGTTCATTAAATTGGGTCATCACTATCAACAAACTTCCTGCAACAAAAGAGCAACATTTTGTTTCCATATTTTTAAAGTTACTGCTGTTGCTAGTGTTGCATCAATATTTTTGCATATACTCTACTCTCGGAAAAAGTACTTCATTGTAGCTTCTTTCATACAGAAATTGTAAAGCAAAATTAAATTTGAATAAAAAAACATCATCATCATCATTTTTGTGATAACTCAGCAAAACTATTATTTAAGATTTTTTATCTTTGCTTTTTTTTATAAACAAATAGTAGTACTCATTGTTTATTGTTGCTACTGTTTGTTGCATTGTCATGTTATGCTAGAAATCCCTCTTCCTCATTTTGTTATATTTTTACGTTTTATGGCTCCAATTGCACTTTAATTTAAATGTTTTGTCAGAAAGTACAAGTGTTTTGATTTGTGTACTTTCTGCTTTATTTTTGCTTTTTACATTAAAACATTTAAATTGTAAATATTAAAAATAAAATAGAAAAATAAAAACTAAATTTAGATTAGATTGTTCTTAATGCTATAATTAGTAAGATTTAAATACAGATTAGCAAAATGATTTAAATTGAATAATTGTCATTTTAAATTTAACTGCAATTGCAATTTTGAAATTTGTGTTTTCTTTTCGAAACGTGATGACTTTTCTGAAATCATTTCTGGTTTGTGTGCACAGGTGTACTCGGGTGATTTGTTTATAAAAAGCTTTAAATTAGTATAATTATAATTTAAGAAAATTATGATTTTTATTGAATTTTAAAATTTTTAAATTAATTTCGGAATATTAAAACTATAATTGAGAAAATTTTAAGTAGAATTGAGAATTTTTTAAAGATAAGAAAGATAAGAAATTTTAAAGATAAGAAATTTTAAAATGAAATAAAGATCGAAATTGAGAACATTTTTCATAAAATTAAGAACATTTTTAATAAAATTCAGAAGATTTTTAATGAAATTAAGAAAAACCGTTTGAAAAAGAAAAGTGGAAAATTCTTCTTGAAATTGAGAAAATTTTAAATGAAAGTGTTGGTTAAAAAAAATCAGGGACCGAAAATAACTGTTATTTTTAAATTTTTGATTAAAAACAGAAACCTCAAGGAAATTTCGGGGAATAAAATCAAGTATACCATTGTGATAGTCTTGGAGCAAATTTTCATAAAATGCGATGCTTTTTAAAAATCTGATTTTTATTTTTTAGAAAAAAAAATAACGGTTATTTTTTGATTTTTATTTTTTTAGCAAAAATAACAGTTTTTTCGAGCAAAAATAAAAGTTATTTTTTAACTTTAAAATAACAGTTATTTTTGACTTTTATTTTTTCGAGCAGAATTAAAAGTTATTTTTTGACTTTTATTGTTTCGAGCAGAAATAAAAGTTATTTTTGTTATTTTCACCGAAAAATTATCTTTGTTTGAAAAAATTTTTTTAATAAAAATGAATTTAAACAAAAATAACTTTTATTTCTGCTCGAAAAAATAAAAGCCAAAAAAAAATTTTATTTCTGCTGGAAAAAAAATCCAAAAATAACTGTTATTTTTGTTCAAAAAAAAGTAAAAAAATAACTTTTATTTTTGCTTAAAAAAAAATAAAATAAAAAATAACTGTTATTTATGCTCGAAAAAATGAAAGTCAAAAAAATAATTTTATTTCTGCTCGAAAAAATAAAAGTCAAAAAATAACTTTTATTTTCTGACTTTTACGATAAAAGTTATAACAGTTATTACGGTCCCTGGTTAAAATTTAGAATTTCTAAATAAGAATTTAGAATTGTTGTTTCAAATTCAGATTTTCAAAAAAAATTGAGAAATTTTTAAAATCAAATTAAAAATTTCAAATTGGGAATGAGATTTCCAACTCAAATTAAGTATTAGATTGAGATTTCTGTCTACAATTGAGAAAATTCAAATTAAATTATAATTTGAATTTCATGAAATTTAAAGTTTCAAGAAATTAAAAATGAATTGAGAAAGTTCCAAATAAAATGATAATTTATTTAAATTTAAAAAATTTTCAAGTAAATTTGAAAATTCTGACAATGAAATTTAGAATTTTTGTTTAAAATTTTTGTTTAAAATTTAAAGGATTACTTTTCAAGATCTGAGAAAACAACATATCAAAATCTGTCTACAATTGAGAAAATTCAAATTAAATTTTAATTTGAATTTCTTGAAATTTAAAGTTTCAAGAAATTTAAAATGAATTGAGAAAATTCCAAAGAAAATGAAACTTTATTTAAATTTTAAAAATTTTCAAGTAAATTTGAGAATTCTGAGAATGAAATTGAGAATTTTTGTTTAAAATTTAAAGGATTACTTTTCAAGATCTGAGAAAACAACATATCAAAATCTCTTTCTTCTTTTGGGTTACCTCCAAATATGTGGCCACTTTGTGCTGACTCAGAAATGCTAAAAACTTTTTTGTAGGCACTCCGTTATATAAATTTCTTTTTGTTCCGAGCCTCGAATATTTTTTGTACCATATATTCTTCCAGAATTAAATATCTTGGGAATAAATAAATCTAGACTTATGAATTTTGGTACAAAGTGTTACTGGGCCAATATGTACCATTGTCAGAAAAATGGGCGACATTGCACCACTGCCACGCCCACCTCCCATTAAACTGCAAAATTTTATTGCTGATATTTTTTGCTTTGGATAATCAAAAAGTAAAAAATCTGTGATTTTTGCATTTTCTTATTTTATAAAAAGTGCTCTTTCATATTTAATAAAAATATTTACCCAAATTGAAACTCAAAAAACAACTTTTGTTCAGCAAAATTTTACACTGTGCATTTCCTCGATCATCAGTAAATTTTTAAAAATTTTCAAATTTTACTGAATTTTTTTTGCTATTTCTTAAAATGGTTAATTCTTTAAAATTTTGACTTTAGACTTTTTTTTTAATTTGTCACCTAGATTTCAGTGACATTGAAAATTTTTGCAAATTCTTGTTCTTTTGCCCAAAATTTCACACAGACAACCTTTAAAATAAAACTTCATGTCAACTTGGCCGCATTAGTTATTTTTCGATTTCAAATAAATTTTATTTCAAACCTACATTTAACACTTAACGCCCATGTTTTACATTTTATCAAAAAATATTTAATTAAAAGTAATAAAACAAAATTGTTAATATTTAACCTAATTTTGGTTGGCAAAAAATATTTTTTAATTACATATTACTTAAACCACATTTTACCGGTACCAACCAACAAGTTGGCGTTAATTTATTTATTTACCCCGATACTATTAATGTGTGTAAAATAAATCGTATCTCAATCAATTAAACGAAATTCTTGACACCGCTCAATAAATAAATCTTCGTCTCTACAATCAATTTGATCGATTTACTTACAATAACAAACAAGTAAGAGTGTTATATTCGGCTGTGCCGAATCTTATATACCCACCATCAAGTTGTGTTAAATTTAGAAACATATCTCATATATCTACAAGGGTGCAGCTAATTCAAAATCTGCACCAAAACTGGAAAAATCGCTAAGCTATTTGGTATTGTTGGTAAAACCTTTGGACTAAATTAGGTTTCCGTAGCTTTATAGTTCAACATTCAAAAATATTTTAGTGGTTTCCCCAGTATTTACTTTGATCAAAATTCGGTCTCATAACCAGGTATAGTTTTACATTAATAAGTTGTTAAATACTTTTCGTTGTGATTAATATGTAGTTAGGCTAAACACGTTAATAGTAATACGACAGGTCCATATATTTCGTTATGAGTTCCTAATGAATTCATCATATATAAAGTCTGGGCTGAACATTGATTGATGCCTATATAATTTCATAGGTGCAATCATAATATAATGAATGTACCTCCAAATCTTTTTGATTGTAGATATAAAAAGGGGATGTTATATATATAAGAATTATAGCCAAATGTTGACCGATTATAACAAAATTTTACACACTGGCCGGTATATATAGAGAGCTTATTCTTGCAAAATTTAGTGACCATAGCTATCATAGTTTCTAATTTAATAGCTTTTAACTGGCCTTTGCTAAAATTTTTGGTTTCCGTGAGTGTTTTTCACATGAAAGCTAAAGTCAAATATGGACTGATTCCTATAAAATTTGATAAACTGATCAAAAATTGCATAAAACTTCCCTATTTTAAATTTAATCGTCATAGCTATTACAATTGTATTCAATTTATCAGCATTAATGTGTTTCCCGGGGCGGGGTTATATGGGAGCTCTAACTAAATTTGAACCGATTTTGTCCATTTTCAACACACATCTTTTTCATGATATCGAAAATACTTTTGTAAAATTTTGTCCCTCTAGCTCTTTTCGTTAAGGCGCTATCGTGCTTTTATCTGACGGACAGACGGACATAAACAACCTTTTCTTTATGTATTTTTGTGTTTCCATAAGTTTTTTATATGGGAGCTATGGTCAAATGGTGACCGATTGTGAGGAAATTTTGCACACTGGCTGGCATTGACATAAGACTTCCTTGTGCTTAATTTAGTCTTACTAGCTCTTGTAGTTAAGGAGCTATCACGATTTTATCTGACGGACAGACGGACATAAATCCCCTTTTCTTTTTGAATTTTTGTGTTTTCGTAAGTTTTTTATATGGGAGCTAGGTCAAATAGTGACCGATTGTGACAAAATTTTGCACACTGGCTGGCATTGATATAAGACTTTCTTGTGCCAAATTTAGTGGTTATATCTGTTATACTTTTAGATTTATTGGCATTTAAGTGTATTTTGGGTGAAATTTAGCCTGTTTTCGTAAGTTTTTTGTATGGGACCTATGGCTAAATGTGAACCGATTTCGATGAAATTTTATATGCTGCCTAGTGCTTATCTAAAACTTATAGATACCAAATTTTGTCATCATAACTGTCATAATTTGTCATTTATTAGCAAATAAGCGATTAGCCTAGACGAGGTTATACGGGAGCTATGGCCAAATGCTAACCGATTTTGCCCAATTTCAATACCAAAATTTTCTCATAGATAAAGAATGTTTTTGCTAAGTTTCAGTTAGCTAGCTCTTTTCGTTTAGACGTTATCGTGATTTCAACAGACAGACAGACAGACAGACAGACGGACAGACAGACGGACAGACAGACGGACATAGCTCAATCGTCTTAGAATTTCATAAGGATTCAGAATATATATCGTTTTTGATTTTTGAACCAATATTAAGGAAATTACAAACGGAATGACAATCTCAATATACCCCCCATTCTTTTTGATGGTGGGTATAAAAAAGTGGCATTAAACTACTTTTTAATAGAAATAAAAATAAAATAAACAATTTTAATCGGGAGTAGGTGAAACGCCATGTGTGTTTATTAGAAATGAAAAATGGCAAAAGCAGAAGCAAGTTACGAGTCTAGACAAACAGAGCTTGACTTGAACGCGGGCGCCAGATTCATTATGTGTCGACTTTTGGGTTTTGTGTTTTATTTTATTTTGTTTTTCATTCATGTGGGTTTTCTTTCTAAGTATTTTTGCAAAGCCGCTAGCATTTGGCCCATTCTTTAAATGACTAAATCATGATTTTTTATTTTAAGCAAATTTGCATTTGGGTTAAATTTGTTATAAACAAACAAGATTTTATTTTTCTTTGGGGGTTTTAATTGTTAGTTTTTTTTTGCAAATAATATTTGTTGCAAAATATTTAACAAAACCAAAAATATAAATTTAGTTTTATTGAATTTTTGTGCAATTAAAGAAATATTTGAAGAAAACCAAGGTTTTGGGAGATGCAATTTTTGAAAATATTAAAGTTTAAGAGTAGAAAAACAGTAGAAAAACATCATTATCTTTTAAGGAATTTAGCAAATGTTGCTATTTATGGAAAAACTAATTTCGAAAATTTACTCTTAGGGAATTTTTCAAAAATTTGCTATATAAAGGGAATTTTTCGAAAATTCAATATTTATAGGAAATTTTTCGAAAATTCACTATTTATAGAGAATTTTTGAAAAATTTACTATTTATAGGGAATTTTTCGAAAATTCACTATTTATAGCGAATATTTCGAAAATTCACTATTTATAGGGAATTTTTCGAAAATTCACTATTTATAGGGAATTTTTCGAAAATTCGCTATTTATAGGGAATTTTTCGAAAATTCACTATTTATAGGGAATTTTTCGAAAATTCACTATTTATAGGGAATTTTTCAAAAATTCGCTATTTATAGGGAATTTTTCGAAAATTCACTATTTATAGGGAATTTTTCGAAAATTTACTATTTATAGGGAATTTTTCGAAAATTCGCTAATTATAGGGAATTTTTCGAAAATTCACTATTTATAGGGAATTTTTCGAAAATTCGCTATTTATAGGGAATTTTTCGAAAATTCACTATTTATAGAGAATTTTTCGAAAACTTACTATTTATAGGGAATTTTTCGAAAATTCACTATTTATAGGGAATTTTTCGAAAATTCACTATTTATAGGGAAATTTTCGAAAATTTACTATTTATAGGGAATTTTTCGAAAATTCACTTTTTATAGGGAATTTTTCGAAAATTCACTATTTATAGGGAATTTTTCGAAAATTCACTATTTATAGGGAATTTTTCGAAAATTCACTATTTATAGGGAATTTTTCGAAAATTCACTATTTATAGGGAATTTTTCGAAAATTCACTATTTATAGGAAATCTTTCAAAAATTCACTACTTATAGGAAATTTTTCGAAAATTTACTATGTATGGGGAATTTTTCGAAAATTCACTTTTTATAGGAAATTTTCCGAAAATTCTCTTTTTACAGGAAATTTTTTGAAAATTCACTTTTTATAGGAAATTTTTTGAAAATTAACTTTTTATAGGGAATTTTTCGAAAATTCACTTTCTATAGGGAATTTTTCGAAAATTAACTTTTTATAGGAAATTTTTCGAAATTTACTTTTTTTTAGGGTTTTTCGAAAATTCACTTTTAATAGGGAATTTTTCGAAAATTCACTTTTTATAGGAAATTTTTAAAAAATTCACTTTTAATAATAAATTTTTCGAAAATTCACTTTTCTTTAGGGCTTTTCGAAAATTCACTTTTAATAGGGAATTTTTCGAAAATTCACTTTTTATAGGAAATTTTTAAAAAATTCACTTTTTACAGGGATATTTGGATTTTTTTGAAAATTCCCTTGTTTTTATTTTAAAGGAAATCATTTCGAAAATTTATTTTTATATAAAATCGAAATTTTCATAAAAAAATTTAAACTTTTATAGATAATTTAAAAAATTTATAGAAAATTTAAATTTTTATAGAAAATTAAAAAAATATTTACAGATATTTCTTAAAAAATTAAAATTTTATATAGAAAATTAAAATTTTATAGACAATTCAAATTTTATAGAAAATTTAAATTTCCATATGAAATTGAAATTTTCTTAAACATTTAATTAAAAACGATATTTTTCTTAAAAAACCAATATTTTTATAGAAAATCAAAATTGCCATAGAAAGTTAAAATTTTCATAGAAAATCAAAAATTCGTAGAAAATAAAAATTTTCATAAAAAATGAAAATTTTCATAGAAAATAAAAATTTTCATAAAAAAAAAATTTCACAGAAAAAAAAATGTTCATAAAAAAATTTTCATAGAAAATCAAAATTTTCATAGAAAATTCAAATTTTCATAGAAAATCAACATTTTCATAGAAAATCCAAATTTTCAAAGAAAATCAAAATTTTTAAAGAAAATCAAAATTTTCATGGAAATTAAAAATTTTCATAGAAAATCAGAATTTTCAAGAAAATCAAAATTTTCATAGAAAATCAAAATTTTCATAGAAAATCAAAATTTTCAGAAAAAAATCAAAATTTTCAGAAAAAAATCAAAATTTTATAGAAAATCAAAATTTTATAAAAAATCAAAAGTTTTATAGAAAAATGTTGTTTTCATAAAAAATTTATATTTTTCTTGAAATATTCATAGAATCAATATTTTATGAAAATATCGATTTTCTTTAAAAATATAAATATTAAAAAAGAATTAATTTAATACAAAATTGACCTTTTCCTAGAAAATTTAAATTGTAATAAAAACGATATTTTTATAAAATCGAAAAATTAGAGAAAATTAAAATTTTATAGAAAATTTAAATTTTTATAGACAATTTAAATTTTCTAGAAATTTTAAATTTTCATATGAAATTTAAATTTTCTTAAAAAATGCAATTAAAGCGATATTTTTTTTAGAAAAAAACATTTTCATAAAAAATCAAAATTTTCATAGAAAATTAAAATTTTCATAGAAAATCAAAATTTTCATAGAAAATCAAAATTTTAATAGAAAATCAAAATTTTCATAGAAAATTAAAATTTTCATAGAAAATCAAAATTTTCATAGAAAATTAAAATTTTCATAGAAAATCAAAATTTTTATAGAAAATCAAAATTTTATAGAAATTTAAAATTTTCATAGAAAATAAAAATTTTCATAGAAAATAAAAATTTTCATAGAAAATAAAAATTTTCATAGAAAATAAAAATTTTCATAGAAAATCAAAATTTCATAGAAAATCAAAATTTCATAGAAAATCGAAAGTTTTAACGAAAATCAAAGTTTAATAAAAAAAAATCAAAAGTTTTATAGAAAATTAATTTTTTCATAGAAAATCGATATTTTCCTAAAAACCCGATATTTTAATAGAAAATCAATATTTTTATCGAATCTATATTTTATGAAAATATCGATTTTTTATATTCTATCGCCGTTTTTAAAAAATTCTATATTTTCATACAAAATTTATATTTTCATAGAATGAGTTTTATTTTCTGGGCGAAAATGGGTTCAGTCTTGAAATTTTAACACCAGATTTTGATTTACATGACTTAATTTGGATGTATTCTGAAGTCAATACAATATATGACATTGAATATAAAATATTCCGCAATTTGCATTTTGTGTAATACACATCGCGAATACCCCTTGTATACAACAAACACTGAACCCTTAACAATTTGGGAGCAGTAAAAAAAAACAAATTCAATTGTTTAAAAATCAGCCACACTTTCCGTTGGGAAAACTAAATAACAATAAAACTTTTTAGGTGTGATTTGTCCAACACCTCGAAATTTAATTGCTTAGTAATTTATTTGCTGGCAACACTTTTATTTTAATATAAAACTTAAATAAGTTTTAAGAGATAATAATCGTTAAAATTCTTGAAATAAATTTTTAAAGAGTGTTCTAAAAAAAATATGCATTTACTATTTTAGACAAAATTTATCCATAGTGCAAGAAATAATTTATTTTTTGATCAAGTTAGTTTCTATAGATATGTCAGATACTATTATTTTAGAAATTATTAATTTTCAATAGTTATTTCAATCAAAATGGACTGCGAAAAAAAAGTTCGTGAAAATATAATTAAAACTTTTCAAAAAAATCCGTCATGGACTTTTAAAAAAATAGCTAAAATTTGAAAGTTGCCCCTCGAACGGTTTCTAATGCCATCAGACGGTATAAGGAAAACCTGAGCATTAAAAAAAAACCTGGATCAGGGAGGAAAAAAGGTCCTACAGATATTGGTAAGGCAAAAGAAGTCGAGCGACTCTTTCGAAGAGCGCCTAACACTTCTTTAAGAAAAGCAGCTCGTACGGTGAAATGTTCTACGAATTTTGCACATAGAGTCAAAGCTTATGCTGGACTGAAGACATACAAAGTAAAAAAGGTTCCAGATCGCAATGCTATAAAGAACTTAGAAGCAAAAAAACGAGCGAAAAAATTGAAGTCTGCTTTTTTAAAAAAATACACCTGTTGTGTGATGGATGATGAAACATACGTACTGGCAGACTTTTCTCAACTTCCTGGTCAAGATTTTTATGTTGCTGATAAACGGGGCAATGTTCGGCAAGAGTTTCGCACAAAAAAACAAACAAAATTCCCTAAGAAGTTTCTCGTGTGGCAAGCTATTTTCAGTTGTGGCAAAAGAAGTAAAGTATTTGTGGCATCTGGCACAATAAACACAGAAATTTATATAAAGGAGTGCCTACAAAAACGGTTTTTGCCCTTTTTAAGAGAGCACAGAGTGACTACATTTTTTTGGCCCGATTTGGCATCATGCCATTATGGAAAAAAGGCACTTGAGTGGCACTCAAAGAATAATGTCATTTTTGTACCACGAGAGGCAAATCCACCTAACTGTCCAGAACTTCGGCCTGTGGAAAGGTATTGGGCTCTGGTAAAAAAGGAATTGAAGAACACAGGAAAGATTTCCAAGAACATGTCCGATTTTAAGCGCAGGTGGAACACATGCTCCAAAAAGGTATCAGAAGCAACTGTAAAATCTTTAATGGGAGAGTTTCCGAAAAAAGTCGATAATTTTGCAAAACCCGAGTACTAAGTAAACATTTTAATGCTAAATGATTTTGTATAATATGTCATTATATTTGCGTATTTTGTAGAGTTTTTATATTAAAAGGTTTGATTTTTCTTAAAGAAAATCCAACTACAAATTTTATTTAGAGCACTCTTTAATTAAAACATTAATGTATTTGTATTCGCCTATGCTATGAGAATTTTTGTTATTGCAAATATGTTTTAATTATAATTAATAGATTAAGTTTTGAAAATATTTTGAATATTACACAAATTTTATAATTACACATAATTTATCTTGTTATCATGTCAGCATCAATCAATCTAACAAATTCTATTTATCTATCTTTCCGTCAGTCAGTCACTCAGTCTATCTATCCATGTATGAAAATTGTAAATGTAAATAGTCAGTAAACACACAAATATGATTTTATTACTGACTTGACTGTAGATGAGATAAAATATGTCTATATAAAAATTTTGAATATATTTAATTAAAACATTCCAATAGGCATTACAATACAAGGCATTACAGTGAGTGCATCACATTATATTACAGTGCAGTGTATAAGTATAAGTAATGCAGGCGGTTTTTTATTTTTGTATTTCAAATCTTTTTATTGAATGTTTGGTTTTATGTGTTTTGAGTTTTACTGCCTATATTACTTTTTTTTGTTACAGACTTATTGCATTTTTTTGTTTGTTAAAACAATATATTCAAGCATATCAAATGATTGCGATAAAATATTAATGACATGCACTGAATTTAGTCAAGTATGTAATTAAAACAACAGCTTTTAGTTCACTCGATCGTTTGCTATTTTTACTCTTTTTTTATTTTGTCAAGTTTTTGATAGATATGGAAATAGATAGACAGATAGTCAGTCAGTCAGTCAGTCAGTAAGATGAATAAATGTGTAGACATTTTTTTCGGAATACACAACAATAGACTTTATTTCTGTGCAAAAAATTAGTTTTATGTTTGAGATTAGATGTGAGGTTATTTATTAAACTTTGAAAATGAGACATCATGAGTCATACGCAATTTGTTTCAGTTTCTTTTTTTGTTAATTATCTTTTTATTTTATAGCTGTTTTATTTTTGTTTTTGCAAACTAGTATTTTTGTTATATTCAAATTTAATGAATGAATTTAATATTATTAAAATTATTCCATTTGTTTTTGGTAATTTTGAATACTAATAAGTTTGACTTAGTCATGTTTTTGAGGCAGGTTATCGCGATCTTGATTAACCCATTCAGGTATAATTTTGAATTTCATAGAAATCAAATTTTCATAGAAATACAATTTTCATAGAAATAAAATTTTGAATTTCTTAGAAATCAGATTTTCATAAAAAAGTTTTAAATATCATACGAATATAATTTTTATAGAGAATTTTCATATATATAAAAATTAATTTTTTATAGAAATTTCATTGAAATCAAATTTCTATAGAAAATTGTGAATTTCATAGAAATTAAATTTCTTTTAAAAAAATTGTAAATTTGATAGAAATCAAATTTTCATAAAAAATTGGGAATTTCACAGAAAATTTTTAATTCAATAGAAATACAATTTTAATTAAAAATTTTGATTAAAAAATCGAAAATTTGTTTGAAACTCTAAAAATTTGAAATTTTCTTAGAAAGTCGAAATTTTTATATTTTTAATAAAATATATATTTTTATATAAAATTTAATCTTTTTTTTCATAAAATGGATTTTTTTTTAAATTGATTTATTTTTTATAAAATGGAAATTTTTTTTCAAAAATAGAATTTTTTTTTTTACAAAATTGAAATTTTTTTAAAAAATTCAGAAAAAATTTTAATTTTAAATTTTTATTAAAAATTTTAAAATTTCAGTTTTCATAAAAATTAAATTTTTCACGGAAATTTTCTTAGAAATAAAAATTTTTGGAGATAAAATTTTCTTTAAAGAATGATATCCATTAAAAATTCTAAAATCAAAATTTTTACAATATCAAAATTGTTTAAAATATTTTTAGAGAATTGAGAATAAAAAAAACAACATAGTTTAAATTTTTATAGAAAATAAAAAATTTCATAGAAAATCGATATTTTAATAGTTGTCATAGAAAATTTCATTGAATATCGAAATTTTTTTTAAATGGATTTTTTTTTTTTATAAAATTGAAATTCTTTTATAAAATATAAATATTCTTAAAAAACAAAATTTTTAGAACAGAAAAATTCAGAAAAAATTAAATTTTTAATTTTAATGAAAAATTTTATAGAAATTTTAAATTTTTAAAAAAATTTAAATTTTTCAAAAAAATTTTATAAGAAAGACTGAAATTTATTAAAAATTCTAAAATCAAAATTCTTACAATATCGAAATTGTTTGAAATATTTTTAGAAACATAATTTGAAATTGTTATGGAAATTCAAAACTTTTATAGAAAGAAAATCAAAATTTTCATCAATAATCAAAAATTCATAGAAAATCGAAATTTTCAAATCAAAACATTGAAATATTTTTTTTTTTGTTAAAATCGAAATTTTTTATAAAATGGAATTTTTGTATTAAATGGAAATTTTTTAATAAAATTAGTCTTAAAAATCAAAATTTTAAGAACAAATTTGAATTTTAAATTTTTATGAAAAATTTTATAGAAAATCAAAATTTTTATAAAAATTTAAATTTTTATAGAAAATCAAAATTTTTATAAAAATTTAAATTTTTATAGAAAATCAAAATTTTTATAAAAATCAAAATTTTATTAAAGTTCGAAATTTTTGGATATTAAACTTTCTTCAATGATTGGAATCCATTAAAAATTTTAAAATCAAAATTCTCACAATATCAAAATTGTTCGAAACTGATTAAAAAATTAATGTAAAATTTTTAATAAAAATCAAAATTTTCATAAATAATCAGAAATTTCATAGAAAATTTAAATTTTCATAGAAAATGTAAATTTTAATAGAAAATTGAAATTTTAATAGAAAATTGAAATTTTAATAGAAAATTGAAATTTTAATAGAAAATTGAAAATTTCATAGAAAATTTCATAGATAATTGAAATATTAATGGAACAATTAAATTTTCATAGAAAATTTAAAATTAAATTTTCATAGAAATTTTAAATTTTCATAGAAAATTTAAATTTTTATAGAAAATTAAAAATTTTAATAGAAAAATTTAAATTTTCATAAAAAGTTTAAATTATCATAGAAAATTGAAATTTTAATAGAAAATTGAAATTTTTTTTAGAAAATTGAAATTTTCATAGAAAATTGAAATTTACATAAAAATTTGAAATTTTCATAGAAAATTGAATATTTTATAGAAAATTAAAATTTTCATAGAAAATTGAAATTTTTATAGAAAATTTAAATTTTAATAGAAAATTAAATTTTTATAGAAAATTGAAAATTTCATAGAAAATTGAAATATTAATAGAAAATTTAAATTTTTATAGAAAATTGAAAATTAAATTTTCATAGAAATTTTAAATTTTCATAGAAATTTTAAATTTTCATAGAAATTTTAACTTTTCATAGAAAATTGAAATTTTCATAGAAAATTGAAATTTTCATAGAAAATTGAAATTTTCATAGAAAATTTAAATTTTCATAGAAAATTGAAATTTTCATAAAAAATTGAAATTTTCATAGAAAATTGAAATTTTGATAGAAAATTTAAATTTTTATAGAAAATTGAAATTTTGATAGAATATTGAAATTTTCAGAGTAAATTGATTATTTTAGAGAAAATTTTAATTTTCATAAAAAATTGAAATTTTCATAGAAAATTGAAATTTTCATAGAAAATTTAAATTTTCATAGAAAATTTAAATTTTCATAGAAAATTGAAATTTTCATAGAAAATTTAAATTTTCATAGAAAATTGAAATTTTCATAGAAAATTTAAATTTTCATAGAAAATTTAAATTTTCATAGAAAATTTAAATTTTCATAGAAAATTGAAATTTTTATATAAAATAAACAAATTGAAAAAAAAAAATAATTTATCAAAAACGAAAGGATTTCGTAAGTCATTCTCGACAAAATACTTACTTTTTGGGTGAAATGTATTCATCATAATATGCCATTTTTACTTTTATTCAAATTAGTTTCTAAAGTTTTTAGTATTGTTATTAAAAAATAGGTGTAAAGTTTTAATTAAATTAAGGTCTATTAAAAAAAAAAAAATGATTTAACACCAAAATCTTGATGAGTCTTAAATTGGTCATCTTAAAATTCGTATACAAAAATTTTAGATTATATTTTTGCATATATGTATTTGTTTTACTTTAATTAAGTTAATTCTTTATTCAAAATTTAAATTTAATTTTTGCATATATTTTTATTGCTATGATGAGAAATTAATAGCAAAATTTTAGCTAAAATATAATTTTAAAGCTCCGGTTACTCATTAAAAACTTGAATTAACAATTTGACTATATCCATGAGTCAGTCGGCGAAATAATATTATTTGACTTTTACTTTTCAAAAATAAAATCCATTCCCATTCATAACATTAGTTCAGAGTTTGATTAAAGAATTGAAATGATAATTATTATCTAAGAGAAAAATATTTGAATGTTCCTAGTTTTTTTTTAAGAATCGTTCTAAATCTTACCAAAATCTCATAAACTAAAGAGATTTAATGTCATTAATGAATAATAAAGTCTTGAAATGATGTTACACTTCCTAAATTAATTTCAAATTACTTAATTACTTCAAATGCTTTAATTCATTCAAATTATTTTGAAAAAGTGTTTCAATAATAAAATATTTCTTTTTATTATTATTATATAAAAATATTATTTCTCAAATAAACTATAATGGTTTAAGGTGACTGACTATGGAGATTTATTTAATTGTATACTCATGCCACGGTACAGAGCCTCCTTATTTCAGTTTTCGTTTCTTTTTTTTTTTTATTATTTTAAGTAATTATGCGCAATTTACTCGGCAGGAGGCAGTAAAAGATGAATTTTAAATGCCACAATAGAGTGTGTGTTTGGGATGAGTTGCTTTAGGGCTTTGCTGCCAAAGAACCCAATAAACATTAGAGTTTGTATTATAAAAGTTAGATGAATTTTAATATTAAAAGTAAAAAATTTTCTAAGTTATCTGAAATTTTAATATCAGTCTAGCGCTTTTATTTAAGACAATAATAATAATCGAGTAATATGGTCAATATCTCGGTAACCCATCAACCGGTTTTAACAATTTCTTAAAAAAAAAATATTCTAGAAACGCAGACGAGTAATATAGGCCATATCTGGTTACCTATCAACCGGTTTTAACAATTTCTAAAGGAAAAATATTTTAGAAACACACAAACTTCTTTAGTATTATGACACGTTAATGTTAAAGTGGCTTATAACTCAAACTGCAATTTTTAATGGTGATATCTGATAGGTATGACCTTCTAAATTCAAAAGCATCGGGACTTCTTAAGTATAGACTAGTACTGAATGGCATGAAAATTATCAATTACATCATAGTATACTTCAAGGGTGGAACTATGTCCACCGTTATATATATCAGTAGAAGTTCGGCGAACGCTGCACAGTGTTCGATTTTTTAATCTAGCTGGCCAAAATTAATAACTTCGGAGGTTAAGAACATATAAAGTATATTTTTTGCTCGAAGACTTTGAACCTTTAATTAAAAATTAGGAAAATCCGCTCACGGACACGCCCATTATTCTTATATAAAAAATTCTAAAGATTGATAACTTCGAAAATAAAACTCATGTAAAGGTGATTTATTGCACGTAAACTACTTGGCCCCTATAAAAGATCTTTATAAAATCTTGGAAAAATCCGGCTACAGACACGCCCACTTTTCTTATATAAAAAATATAAAATTTGTAAAGCGTTTTTTTGTTCATTGATAACTTCAAAAGTAAAAGGCATATGATTTCAATTTCTTACCAGACTCCCACACAAGATCATTGCAAAAATCTGAAAGATCAGCATACAGACACGCCCACATTTCTAAACAAAATTTTAGGTTTAAAAGTTTTTTTTTATCAGTTGAAAACTTCGGAATTACCAGCCGTACGAAGCTGATTTCTTGCATGTGGAAAGCGCGGTCCCCATACAAGATCCTTAAAAAAAAAACTTGGAAAATCCAAATACAGACAGGCCCTTCTTTTATACTCTTCTCCACCATAGGTGGAAAGGGTTTTATAAGTTTGTGCTGATGTATGTAATGCATAGAAATATTTGTCTTACACCCACCTTTTAGTATTCCAATAGGCTTAGAATCACTTTCTGAGTCGATTTAGCGATGTCAGTCCGTCTGGCTGGACGGCTGGCTGGCTGGACCTTCATGTAAACCATGTAATCAAAGTACAGGTCGCATTTCTAAAGATAATTTGCTGAAATTTGGCACAGATAATTTTTTTGATAGTGGGCTATTGAAATTGGTCAAAATCGGTCCATTATTTATGGTACCTCCCATAGGTCCCACTTTCCGGAATTGATATTTTGGCTACAAATATGAATATTTTTTCATGAAATTTAAAACAAATACTGCGTATGTAAACCAAAATCACTGTGTCAAATTTCGTTGGTCAACATTTGACCATAGCTCCCATACAAACTCTTCTGTCAAAGTTTATTTTTTACATACACAATTTTTGCAAAAACTGTAATCAACTTGCCAAATTTCGAGATAATCGATCCACATTTGACATATAAGTCTAAATGACGGAAATAGTTTAAATATATAAGTTTTGAGAAAATTTGTATATGATGACAAAATTTAGCAAATATTTGTATTTGGAAAAAGAACACCTTAGACTTTAGGGTATCGTATGGTCGGGCTTGACCGACTATACTTGTTTTTTTAAATAATTTTTTCTTCAATCGGTAAATTTGTAAATCAAAGGCAAGGTTGCTTTCACTTGTATGGGGGACTATCAGTCCGCCCCTCTCAAAAACTTGAAAAAATCCTCTTATAAACACACCCACTTTTCTTATCAAAAAAATTGTTTAAACCTCTTACTTTCTAACTGATAACTTCAGAAATAAAAGGGAATTTCTGGTAAATTCTTTCAGATAAACTGCCAACCACCAATAAAAGATTCTTACAAAAAATTGGAAAAATCCGCCCAGAGGCACGCCTAGTTTTCTTATGTAAAAAATATGTCAACTTTGTTGCGTTTCACAAAAACTTCTAATTTTCCATACAAAGTAAAAGCTTCATATGCTGAAAACCAGTTTCGAGATCAGTTTTTTACCTCTTCGTTTTTAAGAAGTTCAAGTTTAGTCGGAAAACAATACCGGTATCAGAAAAAAAGAAATATTTACTTCCAAAGATGAACATTTTTTTTCAAGCGAAATAAACATTTATTTTACATTTTACATGATATTTATAGCATCCCAGCAAAACTTTGGTAATGGCAAGTACTCTGATAACTGGTTACCTTGTAACGACTACAACATACCATCCGAATAAATAATAAGTTATTACAGAAGTACTTATTTGTAATTAAGATGGTAATTTAAACTGAATGGCCCCGGTTCAAATCCCCAGTAAGAACAGTGTCAAACGTTAGAAATATGATGACTTTTACATTTGATATCAAACGTTTTTTCAAACTTTTTTCAAACCTGAACAGATGTTTGAGATTCATATTCATTTTCAAATGAGGGTTCATTTGACAATAAACGTTTGAAAAATGATAGTTTTTCAAATTGAGAATAAAGTTTATTCTCAAATCATTATCAAACCCTAAGATGATTTGAGAATAATTTGAAAAATGGTGTTATATAAATTTGATATCAAACCTTATTTCATTTTTTTTCAAACATTAAAAAAAAAATAATTTATGTTAAATAAAATTAATGTTTAAGATATTTTAATGGAATGTCATTGCATTTCAGAGAAATTCGTTATTTATTTTTGATTCTTTAAAATTGATCCATATTTGACCATAAAACCTTGCTTAAAAAATTTCAAGATTAAAAATTCAATAATATTCATATGCATAAGTAAATTTTCTTTGTTTCTTAAAATTTTTTTTTACCTAACAATAAAAAAATTATATTTTAAGCAAAAGAATTTAAATATGATGCACCGTTTTCAAAAACAAAATAAGCAAACTCATAAATATCAAAAATACAACGCCATTTTATTTATGTTCCACATGTAGATGATATCCACATTTGAAAAACCTTTGAGAATGAGGTTTGATAATGATTTGAGAATAAAGGCATTTCTCAATTTGAGAATAAAGTCCCCTTTTTGTTGAGAACGCTATTATTCTTAAATCAGTATCAAATCAGTATCAAACGTTTGACCTTTGAAAAAACATTTATTTTCAAATCATCCTCAATTTGAGAATAAACCTTTTTTCTTACTGGGTCCCACCAAGGGCAACAATTTTTTTTAGTTTTTTTTTATTAAAAGAGTCTTTTTAAATGATTTTTGAATTTTAAGAACTTAAATATTATCTTCTGTAAAAAAAATTTGTAAAACTGTTTGGTCTTAACTTGGTAAGCCCAACTTATCTGGGTCATCCTTCATCTCAACTGTGGACACACACCTCCTCATGGTATCACCCGGGGAGCTAGTTTAACACCCATTAATATTGTGAGTTAACATGTTCCGAGAGTTGTCCCATAAGATCGATAAAAATGGGTTAGGATTACGGGCTAGTAACCCTCTCTTGAAAAAAAAAATACAATGAAGAGGATAAAATTAGAATTGAAATGTCCCACTACCTAATATTAGAGGAAGATGTCCGAAACTTCGATAGAAAGACCAAGTAGAGGAACATTTTTCAAAGCTTGGCCTATAAAATCGGAGAATATTCGCACAAGATCGAAATCCATGGAACTCTAAAATATGCTCGGACTTTGACATTAACAGGTTGTAACATTTAAGTAAGTAAGAGTCAATCTTATGTAAAAACTTATACAAAAAAGAAGATTTAAATTGTTTAAGTTTTAAAATAATTTTAACAAAGTTTTAAAATAATTACAAAAAATCGTATAAAAATATTTTTCCAAAAATTACAACAAAGCAAAAAAAGCAGGGAAAAACAAAGTTATTTCACATGATTTTGGATCTATAAATAAAAATTGTTTATATTAATTATAAGCTGCCAAGTTTTCAACATATGAAGTAGCTCAGTGGAAGAGTCTCTGCCTAGCAGTCGGAGGGTCTGGGTTCGAGCCCCCATGGGAATATAAAAAAAATGTTGTATTTCGTTTAAAAATATATGTTTTTAATAAAACAACAACAAAAAAAGTTGTTGCTGTTGTTGTTGTTGCTTTCAAATTGCTTACCCAGGTCATTACTTTTCTGCAATTGGTAAGTACTTGCCTCCAACGACATCCCCATGTTAATGTAATGACTTAAACAGCAAATGAGTAAGTAGTTCGTGTTCAATAGTTTAACTGTTTAACTCATTATTTGGTAATGAAAAGTTTTACTGGGATGTTATATTCATACATTATTAAAAATATCTTAACAGAAATGTTTTTATTCAAATAGCTTGGTTCAATTTTCTATTTTTTATAGTTAATTTTTAGGGTTTGGCCAGCTAGAATGAGGAATCGAACATTGTGCGCCGCTTTAAAGTAATTTGCCAGAAGATATGCTATACAAGACCTCAAACAAGTTTAGGATTAGTTCATACATACATACATATATACATCATTTACACGACATTAAAATTGGAACAAGGGGTACTTCTCTCAGACAATGAGCAGCATCCGATTCTTAATTTAGACTTATTGAAACCTACGTTTTAACGCCAGCTCCAAACGGCAAATTCATTAATTGGAGAAGTTTTACATAGCCTAATACTCAATAACTAGAGGCTAGCTTAGTTATGAGGTGAACCGCTTTTTTTTAATTTTTCCAAGTAAGTCTGGCCGGGGATAGAACTTGGGACCTCTGGTATGCTTGGCGGATGACTAACCTGCTATACCACGGCGGTTCACTTAAGATTATTTCAGTGTCGTATTTTTACGATCTTTTTCGTTTATATCTAATAACTCTAAATGACGAATCGCAATTGGTTTCCGATGTTTAAGTCGTTTGATATTAAAGACTCCTCAATTTGAGTTTGCTGGGTATTACGTAAAGAAACTATATGGCTCAAAAGTAGCCAAAGTAAGGTAGGCTGTGGCTGGATATTTCATTTGATGACTAGCTGCTTAGCTGGCTGTTAGACTGTTAAAATGGGAAAGTCTTTTTAGCACTACTTTACTCTTCCTGCTGTATACGAGTATTGCTTAAAAGTCATCCGTTGTTTGTCAACTTTGGCGTGTGGTATGACACAGGAACAGAGTGTGGATGGAGTAGTAGTGAGTGGTGGCTCATACATCGTTGCTAAAGTAATGAATTTAAATCGTTTATGGTGGCAATAATATGTATTTTTTGTATGTTGAATGTTTTGGGTTAATGTATTTTTATATAACACACTCCGTTTGTGCAATATTTATTTGGTCTATAGTGCAACGACCAAATTAAATAAATAGCTTTTGATATTTAAAATATTCAAATGTTGGTTTCCGAATGTATGTATGTACATTAAAATGAAAGCGGGGTATTTTTTTTGCATGATAATGAGGGCTGTTTCTTCTAGTGTCTCTTTACATTATGTTTGAACTTGCTTTAAATAACTTTTGGGGTGCAGCAGCATGTCATGTTGCGTTATAAGCTGGTGACACATGTGTGGTGTGGTTTATATACATGAATGACTTAAAATTTAAGATTTTTAGCTTTAAAATTTTTTCCCTCTTTTGTCTTAAATTTGAAATGAGTGAATGAATGAATGCATTAACATTTTGTGAAAAAAAAGAAAAGATATTGAACTTGGCACTTGATGACTAAACAAAAAAAAAAAATTATATACAAATAATAAATTAAAAACTGAAAGAGAAAAATTTTTATAAATAATAAAAAAGTACTTTTGTTTAATATTATTTTAGCATGTTGACTTTTTTAATATCTTTTTTGTTTGTTCTGTGTTTTACATGGTTTTGCTACAAAGATGATGAACAAATTTATAACATTTTCTGTGCTTTCGCCATCAAGTAGCAGCGAGACAAAATGTACTTAGGAAATGTATTTATTTTTAATTTATTTGACAGAACAGATCAGTCTTTTAAATGAGTTAAGCCTTTAAGAATTTTTCTTTGAAATTTGTAATGAAAATTCTTAGAACGAAAGTAACATTTTTCTTAATTATGGCATAAATTTTTGAAGAATTAAAACAAATTTCGGAGATTCAAAATATCCTTCCGATTTCTGCCGTATGTTGAGCTTTTAAGATCTATCGGGTCTTATAGGAATCATCTTCTCAAGTGATAATTACTCCTACACTATTTGCCCAGAAAACTTTGGCACTGAAATGTACTGAGATATTTTATTGCGTAATAATGAATAAAATGGCTCGGGTTCAAATCCTACCAGGACCAGGTTTTTTTTTATTTTTTTTTTTTTTTTTGAACAAAATTTTTAAATTATTTTAATTTAATACAATTTAAATCAAAAATCTTGAAGAAATATGAATATTTGTTAAAAAAAACATCATCATGAGTCAATATTCTTTAAAGTCTTGTACAAAAAGTAGGATTTCCTGCCTACTCAAGTCCTTACTATTTCTCCTTACTATTTCTCGTACTTGCCTTCAATGAGATCATCATGTTAATGTTATGACTTAAACATAGAATATGATATAATCATTTAAGAATTTTGCTATATTCGATTCGTATTTGTCAATTATCCCATTAAAAGACTTAATTCGCCAATATTGTTACTTCTAAACCATTAACTATAACAATAATGATGAGATGTATTATCGTTACTTTAATATAGAAAGGCCCTAAGTCGTTTTTCATTTAAATCGCTTTTTAAAGCAATTTTATAAAAATCTTTTTATTATATAAAACATTATTATAGCATTAAATTCTTCAGAAAATTTATTAAAAAACTGCCTTTAAAAAAATTTCTGTATCTTCAAAACTTAAGATTTTATTTAGTTTTTTTCCCCTCTCCTGTAATCTAAGAAAAATATTAGTTAGGGCTTTTCTATATTAAAGTAACGATAAATACTTTGTCCTTATGATCAAAAATCTGTAGTAACTTATTTTTTACTACAAGTTACTAGCTTTTAAAAAAAAATAAGCAAAATTTTGATTCTTTAATTCTGCCGCCGATGTATTGTAGATGGATTTGCTCCAATTTCTCGACTTAAGTTGGACAATGTTTAGCATAGTTTTCCTCCCCTTTGTCAGATTTTAAAATAAATAAAGAACTGAAATCAGAATGTACATAGTCACCATCTCATTAGATCGAATTCTTCTACTCAAAATCATCGCTTCTCATTAAATTTTGGTCATAAAAAGTAAAAAAAAAAAACTGATCTAATGTGATGCACAGAACGTATTACTTAAATGGCCTATATTTAGAACCTGTTAAGGTCAAAGGCTGAGCATATTTTAGAATTAATGCTCTTCAATCTTGTGCGCATATTCTCCAGTTTTGTAGGCTTTGCAATATTTTTATTATAATTTTAGCTATTTCATAGTAATTGCTTTTCCCAGGAGGGGGTTACTAGACCGATGTCCTAACTCATAATTTTATTGTTCTTATGGGAGAACTCCCGGCACATGTTAGCTCACTACATTAACGGGTGTTAACATAGTTCCCCTGGTGATACCACGAGGAGACACTGACCTCCTCGTGGTATCACAGTTGAGATGAGGGATAACCAAGATTAGTCTGGACTTACAAAGTTAAGACCAATCAGAAACGTTGCTTGGTATCAAACATACCCTACATTACCCAGAACGTCTAGTTAAAAATAAAAATGTCTGTGCATCACATATGATTCACACACATTTTTTTTTTAAGAAAATCCGGTTTAATATTTCTTAAATTACATATCGTCACCTGAAATGCAAAAGGGCGTAACTAACACAAAAATTAAAATTGATTTGTTGATTGAAAATGTGTATTGTAGTTAAGCCCTTTTGGTTTCACAAAATGATAAGCTTGTAGTTAAGCCCTTTTGTTTTTTTTTTGTCGCAATTACTTAGAAATTGTCATTTAGGTTTTAGTAATGTCTTTGCTGTTGCGTTGTTGACCAAATTTCAAAATTTGGAATTAATTATTAATTTAGTTTAAAAGTTATGATGTTTTTTTTTTGCTTATTATATAAAAAATTATTATCCCAGACTAAGATTTTCCGACGGTACATTGACCTGTTTGTCTACAGATCATTTCTAAAGCTCCTCTGTTCTAACTATATAAAATTTCATTTAAGTATCTTTAACTGTTTAAAAGTTTTTTAGGTTTTTTACCATTTTAGTTTTTAGGGTTTTCTTTGCTGATCGCTTGTTGACCCACTTTCAAAAATTGGATTTAATGTTTCTTGTAGTTTAAAAGTTATAACGTTTTTTGCTTCTCCTGTAAAAAAAGGAGTAGTTTCGTCCTTTTGCATTTTGGGTGACGATATAATATAAAAAAGGATAGAAAAAACTGTTTTAAACTAAATTAAAATCTTAACTAGGGCATAAACAAATTCTTTGTATGGGGATAGGAAAAGGGTTAAGAAGCAGAATGCCACAGAAGCGATTAAAAATCGAAGAGTAAAATTATGATTATATTCCCAAATTTGAACAAAGCTCCCACATTAGACTCTTTCAGTAAGACAAATATACACCCCTATCGCAAATATTATCTCCCATGGGAATCGTGTTCCCAAACATTTTTTTTACACTAAAACATATATGGGTGATACTTAACCCACATCGTCCCAGAGAATTTTTACCGAATATATAAATTTATAATATTTTTTTTTATTTTTAAGGTAATTAGGGATTAGAAAACACGAATCTATCCAAGCAGATATTTAAAGATATTTTTAGAAATGATGAAATTTGCTGTTCGAATAATTGAACACTGGAACGATATGGGTTAAAATATAATATGTTGGTAATAAGTTCCCTACAAGAACATGACCAGTCATGTGACCGATCAACTGACTGGTAGTGTTGACTGCTATATAAATCAGCAGTTTCTATCATTTTATTAAGGCAAATATGAAAAAGCTGACCGAAACTTTTGTATACATGTGATTTTGCATCTCTTTCTTACACATGTATTGTTCGGGCTCCAGATATGTATATCCGAACCGTTCACTCTAATACTTTTTACTTATTAATGGTGATGTATATATCGATCACAGGTGACTAGTCACTCTTGATATAAATATCGGTCACAGGTGACTAGTCAGTCTTGATGTATATATCGGCCCCAATTGTCTAGCCAGAAAACAACAAAGGAAAATACATTTACCTGTCCAAATTTTAATTTATTTATTGTATTATATTTAAAAACATTTATCGTTTAGATAAATATTAAAGAAACTATTTGATACAAATCCAATTCATAGGAATAGTTATAGGTCACACTTTCTTATTTGACACAGCACTTCATGATAACTTTGCATAAACTGGAATACGAAAATTAAATTTAGAATTATAATCTATTTTAGAAAACTTATCTTTTTTAACAAGATATTCAGTAAATTTTTCCTGTTCTGGTTGAGCATTTTGCTTACTAGAGAATTTTGATAAATATTTCCCGAAAGCCTGTAATAAAACGTAAAGTTACTGCCCCATAAGTTCCACCGATTATTAAACCGTTTACCTTGAAATGTTTGATAATTAAATATAAACAATAATTTTATTTTATTTTTATTAAAATAATTTCGACGACAATAAAATTTTGATATACGATTTACGAGTTGTCAAAATATATTCTTACATATGTAAGAGCGAAATAATTGCAGATATCTGCAGTTGTTTCACTCTTCCATACAAAAATTGTTTAAATATATTAGTAAAAAAATTGCCTATGTGATAGTTTCGGTCATTCATTTCTTGTAGGGTTGGTGATAATAATATGCACTGGTATGTTTGTATTAATTAAAAAAAATATTTAATTTATTGAAGGCTATAGTTATTTTGCTGTGAAATCTATTTTATTTGTTTTAGTTTTCGAAAAAAAAAACATACTTATATATTTTATGAATCGGTCTAGCAACGCTGACCGGACTCTTCTAGTGTCTTAAATCGTAGTTCTACCAAATAATTATTTATATTTTATTAATTATTTTTTTATTCTTCTCTTTGCAGGTATGTTGTGTTTTTCGTTTAATAATAACTCAATACTAATTGGTAAGAATTTTGTATAAAAACTTAAACACTTTGAAATATTTTAAACGATTAAATACGATTAAATTCTTTCAAATTTTGTCATGCGACCAAAATAAAAATCCTCTCCGATTTTATTTATTTTGTATTTGTACAATTACGTTGTTATTGTTGCACTGTTGAACTTTAAATTTTTCGCGAAATAAAATAAAAAAAAAAAAAATTAAGAAAAATCGTATTTAAATATAGAAATGCGCATACACACAATTCATTTCAAACTCGTAACACACACGCATTTAATTCTTCTTTAAGAAAACAACATTTTTATTCTCTTACGAAAAAGATACATTGAAAAAGATTTTTTTTTGCGTTTTCGAACAAAAAAAAAAAAAAAAACATCAACGATGGTCTAGGCCATTTGCTACCGCATTGCGTGGCTGGTTGGCTGTCAGACAGACATACAGGCTGACTGAGTGTCTCTCAATGACTTGCTTTTGCTGTACGAGCATTATATGTATGTGCTTCGTCGTCTGTAGTTTTGGCTAAAAGGATGGATGAATGATGTTAATGATGAAAGTAAAAGCGAAGATGCACTGATAAAATTGACATTTAAAATAATTTTTCATTTTAAATAAATAATCTTTAATCTTTTTTTCTTTCTTTCTTTTTTTGTAATTTTCATCTTGTTTGTTCAAGAAAATAGTATGATTAAAAAAATGGGGAGACCATTAAAAAATAAGATAATTTTTTTTTAAAAAACATCAAAAATGTTGCAAATATCTTTACATGTTATTGTTACATGTAACATTTTGTATCTTTTTAGTATCTTAATGGTTTTAAGAGATTTATAACTGAGTTTACGAGCAAAAACTTTTACCCCACAATAATAGGGGTTCTCACAACCATCTTAAATGTACACCGATCTTTTCAAATTCAATCATTCAATCGATTTAGTTTTTGTACTGGGACTAAATACTATCAAAATGCACCTTTCCGAATCAATATATTGGTCCCATACTGCTACAAATTTAACTACATAAGAACAAAAAAAAAAAAAATAACAAATAATTTAAATAATGGAATTGGTTCATGTTCAAAATAAAAAAAGTCATAAATATATAGAAAATTGAAGTTCAATGATAAAACTGCCCAAGAATATTCAATTGGGCTCAAGTCGGGACTCTATGCTGCACATTCCATTTTTGCAGATGCAGCCATGATTGGACGACTTTTTTTAGAGAAAAATCAAATATTGTATTTGAAAATTAAAAAGACAATTTTTTTTTGGTAAAATAAAATTTTTATTAAAACGGTAAATTTTAGATTTTTTCGAGTAATGAAAAAAAAATTGTGGAAATTTTTTTTTACTTAAAAAAAATTTTTTTTAAAAAGTATTAAAGATTTTTTGTAAAATGTTGATTGCATAGTGCATTGCATAGTGTGTACCCACTATTAGTACACACTATGCAATGCACTTATAAATTTCTCATTTAGACTTCATATATAAATATCGCGTTGTAAATACGGTTAAAAAATGAGTCGTAGACATGAAGTCGTCGGTCTCATATGGAAAAGCCCCAACTCACAAATTTTTCGAAATTGATTTTTTCCTCACAAAAATTTAAGGTAGCGGTTATTCAAGTAATTTTCTAAAACACCCTAACTCATTCCTTAAAAAATATATTTAAATATACACCTGTATCTTAGTTTACGCGGTACTCGGTTTACGCGAATTTGAATTTACGCGGTTTTTAAAATCAAAAAAATCATTGATATTTGAGTCAAATCAACATTTTTTACCTATTTCTATGTTTTTTTATTACTTAAATGATACTTTTATATCTTGTATAAAGCTATATTTGTATTCAATAAATACTTTAAAAAGCTTATAGTCAGATTTTCCGTATAAAAATGTTTGATTTGATTTACGCGGTTTTGTCAGGAACGTATCTACCGCGTAAACCGAGGTACTGGTGTATTTAAATTATCTGTCGTTGCATCTACAAATAATAGAAAATTTCGGATCTTAAAGCTTTCAGTTTAATGTAAAATAATTATTATCAATATAATAATTATTACCAATTATAATTGATCTTATATAAAGCTTTTGTCGACAAAATATTTCGGGTAGAAAGCTTTCCTGTAGAAAACTTTCCCATAGGAAACTTTGAATATCAAATAAATTCCTAAAGCTAATTTTTAACTTTTCTATAGGCAACTTTTTATTAAAACCTTCCAATTCGTAAGCTTTCTAATAATAAACTTCTTATAAAAACTTTCGATGTGTAAAGGTTTCCTATTATAAACTTACGATATTGAAAGATTTCTAATATAAAACTTTTCTATAGAAATCTTTGAATATCAAAAGCTTTACTAGGCAACTTTTTATGTAAAAAGCTTTCACTTCAAAACTTTTAATATCGAAAGTTTTCCAATAAAAAAAATTTCATGTATAAAAGATTTCTTATATAAAACTTTTGTCGTCAAAATATTTCGGATAGAAAACTTTTTATATCAATAGATTTCCTGAAGGTTAATTTTTATTTATAAAGCTTTCTACTAAAAACATTCTACATTGAAAGCTTTCCAATATGAAACTGTCAATATCTAAAGATTTTTTTAAAACTTTCGATGTCGAAAGGCTTCCTATAATAAACTTTCGATATCAAAAGATTTTTATTGAAAACTATTGATTTCTTAAATAAATATTTTGATTTCCTACCTTGAATATCGAAATATTTTAAATAGAAAACATTTGATGTCAAAATTGTCTATAGAAAGAAAACATTCGTATCGAAATATTTTCTATAGAAACCCTTCAATATCGAAAGATTTCCTGCAGAAAATATTCGCTATCGAAGATTTTCTACATAAAACATTTACTATGGAAAGCTTTCCTATAGAAAACTTTCGCTATCGACAGCTTTTCTATAAAAAAAAACATTCACAATGAAATTCTTTAATATAATTTGTTTTGATCGCTACGGAAAAAACCCCTATGTTGCATTTGAGACGACAAAAAACCCTATCTCAATTTAGTTTTTTTTATATATTTATAAATTAAAAAGTTTCTGAAAACCTAATTCGTCCTTCATTTTAACAATAACCTGTATTTGAAAACCCCTAAATATGTTTTAATTACAGTTGTAAATCTGTTTTTATCTTCTGTTAAATTTTAAATATGCGAGTTAACCCCTTTCTACATGAGACCGACGATACAGACATTGCAATCTAGAACAATGCATACAAAATATTTTAATTTTGATGGAATATGGAATATAATCCTAAATGAGAATTTTCCAGATTGTGTAAATGAATTGCATATTGTGTACTAAGTATAAAAGTTAGAAGTTTTTGAAGGAAATTATTTTGTTTTACAGATTTTTTTATATATTGTTTTTTCATTTGTGTTGATGTTTTTAACTTATAGAAAAATTAGGTGACATCTTAATTTCTAGGATAAGTTTTTGACAAACATCTTCCAGTGATTTTATTAGTTATTAATAAAATTAAATGATTTAAAAAATGTTTTATTGCTGTAGTGTATTGCACTAAGATATATATTGCGTGAGTGGTAATATTTGTATCACCGAAAAAGTTTTAGGGATGAATATAATGGATTCCTATTATAAACTGGATGAAGTTAAAAATAGTTTTATATCTGAAGGGTGTCGAAAGACGAATGAGTCTAAATTATTGTAAAAGGATTACACCATAAACTCATGCATATTGTGATTTTATTCATTTATTTTAGTTAGAAATTTTTATTTTTATTTGAGTTGATTTTTCGCCCTTCCTATAAGAGTAATAAAAATGTCTTTCTTCCAACTAGACAATATTTTCCTGTTGGGATTTCTCAACACCCTGTTTGTATACTTAGCAAATTAAATGATTAATTTTGTGGATGGATGTACCATGTATTTTATATATGTAGTGAAAATCTACTAACTCTATCGCGAATATTCGGGTTTTTATTGTATTACATGGATTTGTATTTGTTTTTTTTTCGTTGCGAAATTGTAGCTGAAGTGACATAAATCCAGTTAACCCACACATTCACTTACCCGGTACTTACATACTTTCCTACTCTGTTAATTGTGTGTATATATTTATTTAAGTTTTTATTTATTTTCTTTTATATTTTTCATTATATTTTGGGAAAATATATATATAGTATATAAAATAAAAACCTAAAGTATTGCGACAAATGAAACTTGTTTTTTAATGGCTTCACTTGAATTTTGCTTTGTGCACCACCACAATACGAGTGAGTACACATGGAAATAAATCCAATACGGAGGAGCTCTTCTCTGAGCTCCATATATTTTCAACTACTATCATGTATAAATAACATGAAAGCTTTAGTTTTGTTTTTATTTTATGCAAGCAGGAACCGGTCAACGTGGCGTGAAAGGAGTTCAAAATTAGAAACAAAATATTGAGAAATATCTGTACATTTTATATACCTTCCGAAGCTACAAAAGAGTAATGAAAACGAATAATTATGTAGCTTTTAACCCCCTAAATGTCATGACACTGAGTATCTCATGACTGGCCAAAAAATACGAGATTTGGTACAAAATAATCAAAATCACAGAATGTGCAAAAAGTTCCATCTGTACACTTTTCATACCTTTTAGGACTTGAAGCAATGTGTACATGATTTGGTGGTACCAAATACAAATACAAAAAAATATAAAAGTACCAAAATGTTTCAATTCACAAAAAGTATCAAACATGCTCTCGGTATATTTATTTTTATAGAACTCTTTCTATTATTATCGGTATTAAAATATATGAAAATATATTCTTGGTATTAAAATATATGAAAATAAAAAAAAATTCTACATAATTTGGTACCAAAGATCAAAAAGTACCAAAATGGTCTTTTGGTTTCAAAGTTACAAAAAATGTGATTAAAGGTGTAAGACAAATTCTTAAAAAGAACCCAGAATAATTTTTGAAAAATTTTTGAAATTATGACTAATTGATACAAAAAAGTACCAAAATGAAGTAATTTACAAAAAGTATTAAACGAGTGTTTGATTTCCCAAGTTACAAAAAAGTAGCGTAAAAATATAAAAATATGATTTTACTCCTTGAACAACCAAATTTCCCAAAAAAGTACCTTAGTCATGTTTTATGTTATGTAGTTGACAGAAAAATTCGACTTTTTACGTACGTAATTTTATTTTTTCCTTTTTTTTTGGCTTAAGGTACACAAAATTGTAGAAAGTACCAATTTGTATACAATAATCAGTGTAAAGGTACCAAAATATGGGTTTACTCCTTAAACTACTAAATTTTCAAAAAAGTACCATAGTCATGTTTCATACTATGGACTTGACTGAAAAATTCGACTTTATTTTTTAATGTACGTGATTTTGGATGTTTCCCTCTTAAGGTTTACAAAATTGTAAAAAGTACCAAATAAATGATTTGTACATGTTTTTTTTTTGCTCCACATTAATTAATACAAAAAAATGTTTTTAAAAAAGTACCAAAGAATTGTTCTTTCTTATCCGTATACGAATGATCTGACGAAAGTACAACTTAGAATGTATATCAAAACGCCACTACAAAAAGTACCGAAGTTTTATTTCATATTTTGAACTTAACATACAAATTTTTTAGCCCGTAAATTGGCGATGTTCCAAAAAGTTCGTAGTAAATCGGAACTACTTGTTTACGAGATTTTACATAAAGACGTTGTTAGTAAATATATTAAAAAGTCAATCCGCTTTAAATTTCTTAAACCGTAAACGAATGATCTGACTAAAGTATCACATGGGATATTAAAGCTACAAAAAGTACCAAAGATATCAAAACTACAAAAAGTAAAAAGTCTTTGATTATGTTCATCAAGTACAAACATTGCTACAACAGATACATACGGGTTGAAAAAAGTACCATAAAATGAATCTCTGTTTTTGTCCGTAAATAGACGATGTTCCAAAATGTACAAAGTAGTAGATTGGAACGAAACTACTTGTTTTCTATTTTTAAGCCAATAAGATACCAGAATACAAACATTGGACATTTTTACCCTTTTTACCCCCAAAAACAAAAGTTGTTAGTATGCAAATACATCAAGAAGGCTATCCGCTATACAAATTTCAGCTTTAACTTTTTGGGCTGGGCCATTATGAATTAGACAGTCAGTAACGTTAGATTTCTGTATGTAGATATTTTTAGGTTTTTGGCAGGTAGACCAAAAAGCAGCAACTTTTTTTTTTCAAATGATGTTTAAGTTACAAGTAGTACGAGTCTCGTAGTATGTAGTAAGAGTAGTACTGATACAACGCCTTATTTTTTTCTTGTCTGTCTAACTGGCGATGTGACTGACTGGCTGTCTTACCTTCTGCTGTTGTCTGCTTAGCTTTTAGTCAACCAAGCCAATTCAGTCTGTGCATTCTTGTTTGCCAGCCTAATATTCAGTCAGTCATTCAGTCAGCTTGACTGGCTTTCTTTCTTTTGAATTATGTTTAAAATACAAGAAAACTTAAAAAATACTACAAAAATATATTTTTTGTGTTATACCACGTCGTCTCCCATAATTCTCTTTTGGTTTCTTCCTTCTTTCTTCTTGGTTAAATATGGACTTACACTCGTTCCTACATCGCACAAAAATATAATCTCATGTAATCTTTATAACTTGCGAAAAATTGAAAAGTTTTCAGTCATCGAACGACAACGTTTTAGATACTTTAGGAGCTCCACCAAACCATACCATACCACACCACCAACCACTCCAAATATACTTATACAAGAAATTCAACCCATTTAAATTCAAGAACCCAAACAGCTGGTTGGCTGGCTGGCTGACTGGCTGAATGTTTGGAACCCAGTAAAGAGATGGATGATAGGTTGAAAATTCATATTCGTATTTTTTTTTGCGGCTGCTGCTGCTCCATTTACAACAAGCAGCTCAAAAGCGGCATTGTGGCTCTATCTACATATCTTAGATAGTACCAGAGAGTACTTTTGCTGTTTGCTGGAATTAATTCAATTGGAAAATAATTTCAATCAATTTATCTATAATTTAAATGTTTTTTTTCCTACTTCTCTATTTAGCCTTAAGGAATTGGCAAGATTACAATATGGTTTTTCAAATTTAATATTGTAATTCATACAAATAATCTTTCACTTTTACAATGAAGTTTGTATTATTGAAGCGCATGTTTTAATTGATGGTGGAAAGAAATCGATAATAATAGAATTTTAATTAAAAAATGTAATAATTTGTGGTAAATGCAATTAGATTGATTTGGAAGAATGAAGATGGCAAAGGTCTATAATTTTACGATGGGAAAATGTAATGAACTTGGGGAACCTTATGAATATAAAGAGTGTTCTAAAAAAAATATGCATTTACTAGTTTAGACAAAATTTATCCATAGTGCAAGAAATAATTTATTTTTTGATCAAGTTAGTTTCTATAGATATGTCAGATACTATTATTTTAGAAATTATTAATTTTCAATAGTTATTTCAATCAAAATGGACTGCGAAAAAAAAGTTCGTGAAAATATAATTAAAACTTTTCAAAAAAAAATCCGTCATGGACTTTTAAAAAAATAGTTAAAAATTTGAAAGTTGACCCTCGAACGGTTTCTAATGCCATCAGACGGTATAAGGAAAACCTGAGCATTGAAAGAAAACCTGGATCAGGGAGGAAAAAAGGTCCTACAGATATTGGTAAGGCAAAAGAAGTCGAGCGACTCTTTCGAAGAGCGCCTAACACTTCTTTAAGAAAAGCAGCTCTACGAATTTTGCACATAGAGTCAAAGCTTATGCTGGACTGAAGACATACAAAGTCCAAAAGGTTCCAGATCGCAATGCTATAAAGAACTTAGAAGCAAAAAGACGAGCGAAAAAATTGAAGTCTGATTTTATAAAAAAATACACCTGTTGTGTGATGGATGATGAAACATACGTACTGGCAGACTTTTCTCAACTTCCTGGTCAAGATTTTTATGTTGCTGATAAACGGGGCTATGTTCGGCAAAAGTTTCGCACAAAAAAAAAAACAAACAAAATTCCCTAAGAAGTTTCTCGTGTGGCAAGCTACTTGCAGTTGTGGCAAAAGAAGTAAAGTATTTGTGGCATCTGGCACAATAAACACAGAAATTTATATAAAGGAGTGCCTACAAAAACGGTTGTTACCCTTTTTAAGAGAGCACAGAGTGACTACATTTTTTTGGCCCGATTTGGCATCATGCCATTATGGAAAAAAGGCACTTGAGTGATACTCAAAGAATAATGTCATTTTTGTACCACGAGAGACAAATCCACCTAACTGTCCAGAACTTCGGCCTGTGGAAAGGTATTGGGCTCTGGTAAAAAAGGAATTGAAGAACACAGGAAAGATTTCCAAGAACATGTCCGATTTTAAGCGCAGGTGGAAAACATGCTCCAAAAAGGTATCAGAAGCAACTGTAAAATCTTTAATGGGAGGGTTTCCGAAAAAAGTCGATAATTTTGCAAAACCCGAGTACTAAGTAAACATTTTAATGCTAAATGATTTTGTATAATATGTCATTATATTTGCGTATTTTGTAGAATTTTTATATTAAAAGGTTTGATTTTTATTTAAGAAAATCCAACTACAAATTTTATTTAGAGCACTCTTTATAATAAATTAAAAAGATAATATCTTTAGAATAAGGCCTTCCATCCAATTTCTTTTTATACACAAACCTGCTCCAAAACTTTAGGGACATATTCTAAAATTTTGGCTTCAAACCATTTAGTGGTAGTTTGATTAGTAAAACCAATGTCATATTTTTGTATCTGCTAATCTAAGGCAGTCAAAATCTACACTTTATTTTTATACCCTTCAGCACCATGTATGTAACGCATAGAAATATTTGTCTTAGATCCACCTTTTAGTATACCAACAGACTTATGTAAGGTTTATATAACTCAAGCGGCTCACGATTGAGTGAAATTTACATGTGTTTTGTTATTATAACAAAAACAAAATACATGTAAATTTCACTTAATCGTCATCCGCTTAAGTTATATAAACACCACACTAGAATCACTTTCTGAGTCGATTTAGCGATGTCAGTCCGACTGGCTGGACCTCATGTAATCAAAGTACAGTTCGCAATTTTGATGATAATTTAATGAAATTTGGCATAGATGATTTTTTTGATAGTCAAAATCGTCAAAATCGGATCATTATTTATGGTACCTCCCAAAGGTCCCTCGTCCCGGAATTGATATTTTGGTCACAAATATTTATAGTTTTTCATGAAATTTAAAACAAATACTGCTTATGTAAACCAAAATCACTGTACCAAATTTCGTTAAAATCGGTCCATATTTGACCGTAGCTCCCATATAAACTCTTCTATCAAAAAGCACAAAATGAGATAAATATAACTAAAACGCTCATAAATCTGAAGATAATGCACACATAAATTTTGCTAATTTTTAAGATAATCGGTCCACATTTGACCCTTGCCCTCAAATAAGTCGAAATGATAGAAACAGCTTTAACCCCTTGCGACACGATTTAATTTCGAAGAAACATTTTAATTTACTACTACTGCTTTTGAAACATTTAAATATGCGGCGGGCATAGCCCGTCAATTTCGAATTTGGCACAGAAAATGTTTGCGGGCGACACTCGTCATTTCTCTTTAAGGGCTTAATATATAAGTCTTGAAAAAATGTTTGTATGATGATAAAATTTAGCAAATATCTGTCTTTATATGTACACGAAAAAGAACACCTTTGGCCTCAGTGGTGAAGGGTATCGTATGGTCGTTCGTTAAATGGCTTATAGTTACAACCTGTTTAGGTCAAAGGCCGAGCATATTTTAGAATTCAATTCGCATATTCTCCAATTTCATATGCCAAGTCGTATGCCCTCTTCTACGAGTTCCCTCAGGATCATTATCAAACACTTTCTTGCCGGAGTGTTTTCATCCATTCGCACATCTTGCCCTAGGCAACGCAGCCGCTGTTGCTTAATGCGTTACACTATGTCTATGTCAGCGGATAACTCATAAAGCTCATGGCTCATTCGATGTCGATACTCATTTTTGACACAAACTGGTCCAACGATTTTTCGTATATTATTCAATATTTATAAATGTCTTGACTTTTATGAACGGAATTCCATCCATTAAATTTATTAAAGCTGCTTTTGTTACCTTTTTAAATTAGGTGGGGTCAACTTACGCTTAAAATCGAATATTCTGTTTTGGGGCACCTTGTGTTTTTTAATTTCTTTGCTTATCAATACCTTTCCACAAACCAAAGTTATGGGCAGTTACCATTTTCTTTGAATACCACTTAATTTCCTTTGAATAGCACTTAATTTCCTTTGAATAGCACTTAATTTCCTTTCTTTCCTCAGTAGTCAAAAAATGGACACTCCGTGCAGTCTCAGAAACTGCAAAAGCCCTTTTTGTAGGCTTCGTTCTATAAATTTCTGTGTTGCAACAAATGCTTGCCTAATTTTGCCATAACTGCAAATTGCTTGCCACTCAAAAAAATTCTTGGTTAATTTTGTCTGTTTTCCTCCTGAACATTGCCTTGTTCACCAGCAACATAAAATGTTGGTCCGGAAATTATGGAAAACGGGTGTATTTCTCGTTTTCTTTTTTGTTGCTTTTAAGTTATTTAGCAAATTGCGATCTTGAACTTTCTGAAATCTTTAGGCTCTATACACAAAAGTATAAAAGCATTTAATCAAAGGGGTTGCTCGAATTATGTTGCTTTACTATTGGACCTTTGTTTTCTTTCTGATCCAGGGTTTTTTTATGAAATTTGAAACAGTGCCGAAGTCAACCTTCAGACATTTTTTTTTTTTGCTATTTTTTTAAAAAGTCACCCGCCATAGTAGTCTTACACTTCCTCGCCACTAACAGCAGCCAAAAAAAAAAACATATCCTATTCGAAAGACCACAAGCAGATTGATTTCCTTATATCTTCATATTATCTAATATATTCAAAATTTATATACCAGCATCTTGTTAACAAGAACTTTACCCTTTGCCAAAAAAATCTGTCCGTTTCAAAACGTCCTTGCCTACATCCATAAATAACCGACAACCTTGTTAACACTTTTCTTCTGGCACCCTAAATTATATTGCAGTTACAAGTCGTTTGTAAAATCAATAAATTTTATTGTTTAACCTCAAGACAATTTTACATGATTACAAAAGAAAATTGTGTGTGCTCTTTAAATTGAATTTATTACCCTTATAAATGCTTTTAAGGCAGAATTTAAATTGTTTACAAGTGTTGATATATGGGTGGTTATAAATTTTTTTTTTTATTTATATTAAATCGGTTCAAAATTTGTAAAATATTTCACTTTTCAAAAAGAAAGATTATTTGCATTTGAAATCGATCTGTTACATTAATTTATTAATGTAACAGTCAATTTATTGATAAAAGCCAAAATATGTTTGTGGGATAACAAATTCCTCGACGTGTTTTGATGGTTGGTTAGGCCATCTCTTCAGGAGGAGTATCCCTTTTTTTAGACAGATCGAAAACCTCGCATTATTACTTATTTTACAATCACAATCATTGCGAATTATGTAAACCAAAAGTAAAGAGATTTCAATATTTTTTTGACCTAAAGGCTCAGCAATTTTCAAAAACTTGATAAGATCATTTGAGATTAAAATTTTAGAATGATTCTTTCAAACATTTAAAAAATCTTAACAAATTTTGTGAAAGTCCCATATAAAAGGCATTACAATTGAAAAATTATGTATGAAATTACTTGGCTGAAAGGTTTTGCTAGGGGAAGTTAGTGGAAATAAATTATCTTAGATTTTTAAATTGTGAAACTAAATTTTAATATGTATTTTTTTTTGCAAATTAAACATTTTTAAAATAAAGTTTATACCAAGTGTATGGCACTAGTTTCTTAATTTATTGTTTGCCAGAACCATAAAATGTTAAAACATTTATTTCTTTATTATCAGAATAAATTTCAAAGTTTCAGAAAAAATCAGAAATATATATGATACATTGAAAACATGTAAAAAAAAGTCGTTCAATCCCGACTCGTATGTTACCCTAGACCTCACCGATTATCAACAAACATAGACACGTTAAAAAAAAATTAGTCAGCATTTTCTGAGTATTCTGATGTCAAATTTTGAACCGATTGTCAAGAAATTTCGTCCATCGATTAATGTTTATATGAAACTAATGTTCTTCTTTTCAAAAAGAGCTATAGTCGTTCAAATCCGACTCTATGATTAAGATAAAATTGGACCGATTTTTTTATATCTCTGGTAAAATTGTTCAGCATACCAACATTGTTTATTGTAATTGATTTCCGCCAGTGGGAGATAGAACCGACAGTCACGAAATTCTATCTATCGATTTTTGTTTATATAAAACTTTTTTCTTCAGATTTATTGCAGCTTATAAGATATTCAGGCTAATTATTATAAAACACTTTTATAGGAAGTTCTTGTATGGGATAGTCAAATATGGACTTATTCCAACAAAATTTAGAACTTGGAGTTTTTTTAGGCACAAGAGTTATTTGTGCGAAATTTAATTAAAACATATGATTTCTTAATGTAAGAGATCAAAATTTAAAACCGGGTATAGAGTCCTATATGAGGTACCCGAAGTAAGGGTCCAATTTAGTCCAAAATCACGCAGGCCTGCAAGATTTGCCGATTTATCTGCATTATGACGATTTTTAATCGGAAATGCATAGCCGATATGTAGGTTTTTCTTAGAAAATTAGCGATTTTTAAGATAAAATCGAAAACCAACCTAACCTAACTTCAAAGTTTTAAAATTTTTTTTAACATATTCTTTGAAAAAATTTTCCATTAAAAATATTCAATTTAAATTTTTTTCTATGGCAACATTTTATATTAAAATTCTTTTTTATAGAAAAACTTTATATTCACAATTTTTTTTTGTAGTGAAATTTTCCATTTAAAATGTTTTCTATTCTTTATTACAAAAAAATATATAAATTTTTTTGTAATAATTTTTTTTTTGTAATAAAGAATTTTTCACATATAATTTTTTGAATAAATAAATTTAGCATATAAAATTTTTTGTACCGAAAAAATTTTTACATAAATTTTTTTAGTATAGAAAAATTTTCAACAATTTTTTTTTCATTAAAAAGTTTTACTGTAGTGTATTGCACTAAGATCCCAATTTATTAATTATTGTTTATTATTATCTGTTATTGTAATAAATAGTTTTTTGATAAAACCAAAAAATGTTGGTGGGGAAACTTTTCCTCGACGCGTTTCTATGGTTGGTTAGGCCATCTCATCAGGAGGATTATCCCTAATTCTAGACAGAGCGAAAACCACACATTATATCTTATATTGAGGGACAGAATAAATACGAATTATTATTGTGTCCAACAAATATCAACATAAAGGGAAGATTATCATCTGAACAGAAACACAAACATTTTTCTTTATTTCCCACACTTTTGTTGTTGCTTTGTTGGAGACTAAGATAAAAGTGCTATAAAGGAGGTTCAAAGAAAGATTTAAATAAAAAAGTTTATTTTAACACTTGGCACAGGTGCAGCCGTAAATTTATTAAAAAGGTTTATCAAAATTTTGGGACATCAAACATTTAATTGAAAAGTTTTACTGCAGTGTATTGCACTAAGATCCCAATTTATTACAATTATTTATTATTGTAATAATTAGTTTTCTTTGATAAAAACTAGATTTGCACTCGAATTTTGAAAAATTATGACAAGAAATTGATGTGGTAGTAAAAAAATATCAAAGTGAGAAATGTAGCCCTTACAGAGGCGTGAATACCGATGTATAAAGTGTTATGATCGGACCAAATATGACGACACAGTAAACAAAAAAAAAAAATTGGAATTATTTTTACATTATCTTTAATCCTAGGGGTGACTGACTCAATTTTTTTTTCGAACCACTCTAATGTCAACAACTGTTATAATGCATTTTCTGAGGGAGCACAATTTTGATAAAAGTGTGTCATGCCACATTCCATCGAACTAGGTGGAAATATCGAAAGCCATTACTTTACTGTAATTAGTTTACAATTAAAAAAATTATGTCAAATATATAATTTTTGTTAACCTTTAAAGCGTTAAACAGTTGCATTCTTGTATTTTATAAAAAATAATATACATACTTTATTGCCTTTATTTGTTTCCTTGTATGAAATTAAAGTTAATGGAATTTTTCTATAGACATTCCTCGGGCATGTATTATTATCCAGTATCTAGCCTTTTTGTATTATGCTTTAAATGATTAGTCACAAGATAAAAGATCTTAATGCCAAAAACCATTTCTATTTTTCTTACATTTTCTAAATATTTCACACCACCATCCGTCTGTCAGCCAAATAGATATAGGAATTTCAGCTGCTATTACACTGTGCAACACTTACAATTTTTTTTGTTCATTGTTATCGAATAGACATCATAACTAACTATTGGCAGATGATGGGCTCTAGTCATCCATCTAGCTTGAAGCAGAAATTTTTCTATCGATTTTTTTCTAACATGTTTAAGCTAAAGAAATTTAGCTGCAAACGCCACAATAGCCAAGACTCTTCAAAAACGCCAATAGTTGAAGTGCCGGCTGTTAAAACATAAAATAGAAAAAAAAAAATTCAGAAAATACTGTAACTCTGAATGATTGACTGCACGAATGGCAATGACCATATCCCAGTGGTCAATTCTAAATGGCTTATGGATTTTATAAGTTTTGTACTTAGAACCATCTAGACTTTGGATGTAAACTTTAAGCAATAATTTTTTTTTCTAATTCTGTTTTTAGCTCTACTATTTTTCGTTTTTTTTTTCTATATATATATTTTAATTTTCGCCATGCTTTGCTAGTCTCAAATATTTTTATTGTACAATTTTTCTTGTTTTTCTCAAAATGCTAAAGAACTCATAAAATCATAACTAAACTTCTTTTAGAGGTACATATTTTGTATATGTTTCTTCTCGTCTTTTTATACCCTTCACCACCATAGGTGGAAAGGGTATTATAAGTTTGGGCTGATGTTTGTAACGCATAGAAATATTTGTCTTAGACCCACCTTTTAGTATACCAGTAGACCTAGAATCACTTTCTGAGTCGATTTAGCGATGTCCGTCCGTCCGTCTGGCTGGCTGGCTGGCTGGCTGGACCCCCATGTAAAACTACAGGTTGCAATTCTAAAGATAATTTGATGGAATTTGCCACAGATATTTTTTTTGATAATGGGACCATGGCTATTGAAATTGGTCAAAATCGGTTCATTATTTATGGTACCTCCCATAGGTCCCACTTTCCGGAATTGCTATATTGGCCACAAATATCAATATTTTTTCATGAAATTTAAAACAGATATTGCTTATGTAAACTTAAATCACTCTACCAAATTTCGTTGAAATCGGTCCACATTTGACCATAGCTCCCATACAAACTCTTCTTCAAAAACGCACTAAATGAGACAAAAAATCACTAAAACGCTCGTAAATCTAAAGATAATGAAAATTTTGAGTTTATTTTTTGCATACATAATTTTCTTGTAACAACTGTAATCAATTTGCCAAATTTCGAGATAATCGGTCCACATTTGACCCTAGCTCTCATATAAGTCCAAATGACGGAAACAGGTTGAATATATACGTTTTGAGAAAATGTTTGTATGATGGCAAAATTTAGCAAATATTTGTCTTTATACAGGAAAAATAACACCTTTGACCTTAGTGGTGAAGGGTATCGTATGGTCGGCTTGACCGACTACAGCGCTTTCTTACTTGTTATTGCTTAATTTTTTTCCTCAATATAGCAAAATAGTAAAACATGAAAAACTTAGAATTATGTACAATAATACAACGGGAAAAGAAAACGCTTGGAATTGTGGTACCATGTTTTAGTTACTTCTTTCTATGCTTATTAGCTTGTTTAGAAAAAAAAAGGAATGGAATTCATTTGATTTGCAAGCGATCGCATCGCGGTTTAAGTTAAAAAAGAGAAAGAGAATTTTTTTATATTGTGTTTTATGAGTTTTTATGTTTTTCCAGAGCTTCGGCGGTCACGGACAGCAGGTGTTTTATTACTTTTGAGTTGTGGCAGCTTTTTTTTCTTTTAAGCCATTCTTAATGTTTGACACTTGTGACATTTTCAAATACATTTATAATCTAATGATATCTTGGCCTTTGTCTTTTACATTTTATGAAATTTGTGAAAATGAGTTTCCCAAATTTTGATAATTAATGTATTTCATGTCTATAGTCACGATTATGTTTGGTATTCAATCGTACCCAAAATAATACTCGAATCTTGATAGCGGATTCTTATACCCTTTTCCCCCTTGAGCGGATTTTTGTTATTTCGATTCACTCATAATAGGTTTTCGAGTCGATTTAATGTCACGATAATGTTTGGTATTCAATCGTACCCAAAATAATACTCGAATCTTGATATCGGATTCTTATACCCTTTTCCCCTTGAGCGGATTTTTGTTATTTCGATTCACTCAATAGGTTTTCCAGTCGATTTAATGATAACTGTACGACTGGGTGGGATGCTGAAAGTCCGTATTAGTTTGTGCCGAAAGTTCATGTCGCAACCTTAAAGATAATTTAATTTATCCCTTAATTAATCTATATTTTGGAAAAAATCTATTACATATTATTTTGATAAGATGTCGACCTTTTACAATAACGCCTCATTTTAATATCCACTGGATCCTGAAACATCGGTTTTTTATGACCACGTTGGATGGTTTAAAAATAGAATGGAAATAATTCGGTAACTTCTAAACCGTTGGGCGGATTTAAAAAAAGGGCACCTCGGTTGTTATTTCCCAACCGATTGTTATTTCCCAACCGATTGTTATTTCCCAACCGATTGTTATTTCCCAACCGATTGTTATTTCCCAACCGATTTGAAAAAATACATAGGTCAAGATCTACAAGATCTATCTCTCACTTTTACGGTTTAAAATATATTCGGTTTAAAAAAATAAAATTTTCAGTTTTTGCCCCATACTGCACCGATTTTTTACTAATATCTGATCTATATATAAGCTCCCCAACACCTCTGCTATATCCACATATATATTTTTTTAAATCCGCGCAACGGTTTTGAAGTAACAGAATCAGTTCCATTCTATTTTAAAACCATCCCACTGTGCAACGGTTTAATGTTGTTTTAGAGCAAGCGAACTTAGACCCTATTCTGAAAATACTCTTAAGAAAATATTGCTGCGAAAAGAAAATTAAACACACATATGTTGTTAAGCTTTTTCCTAATTGTTTAAAAATGCTATGTTCACAAAAATATATTAGGGGCACAAAGTCCTCCTGAACCGTTCCTTAATTAATTTGTTCTAACGAAGCAATGTTCGGGAAGAGTTCCGGACAAAAAAAAAAACTAATAAAATACCCAAGAAAATTTTTCGTTTGGCAAAAGAAGTCGAGCATTTGTGGCATCAGGCACAACAAACACAGAAATTTATCTAACGGAGTCCCTTCAAAGACTCCTTTTACCTTCTTTGAGACAGCACCGAGAGCCTACATATTTTTGGCCCGATTGGTATTTAAGCAATAAGGTCATTTTTGTAATACGACAGACAAATCCACATACCGAACTTTCCAGAACTTCAACCTGTGGAAAGATATTGGGCTCTGTGGAAAGATATTAGTTATACACAAATAGAAAAATCTTTTATACACAAATTTTTCTATAGAAAAATCTGTTACATCATTTTTTCTATAGAAAATCTGTTATACACAAATTGTTCTATAGAAAAATCTGTTATACTCAAATTTTTCTATAGAAAAATCTATTATACACAAATTTTGTATAAAAAACTCTGTTATACACAAATGTTTCTATAAAAAATTTGTTATACACAAATTTTTTTATAGAAAAATCTGTTATACACAAATTTTTCAATAAATCTGTTATACACAAATTTTTCAATAAATCTGTTATACACAAATTTTTCTATAGAAAAATCTGTTATACACAAATTTTTCTATAGAAAAATCTGTTATACACAAATTTTTCTATAGAAAAATCTGTTATACACAAATTTTTCTATAGAAAAATCTGTTATACACAAATTTTTCTATAGAAAAATCTGTTATACACAAATTTTTCTATAGAAAAATCTGTTATACACAAATTTTTCTATAGAAAAATCTGTTATACACAAATTTTTCTATAGAAAAATCTGTTATACACAAATTTTTCTATAGAAAAATCTGTTATACACAAATTTTTCTATAGAAAAATCTGTTATACACAAATTTTTCTATAGAAAAATCTGTTATACACAAATTTTTCTATAGAAAAATCTGTTTTACACAAATTTTTCTATAGAAAAATCTGTTATACACAAATTTTTCTATAGAAAAATCTGTTATACACAAATTTTTCTATAGAAAAATCTGTTATACACAAATTTTTCTATAGAAAAATCTGTTATACACAAATTTTTTTATAGAAAAATCTGTTATACACAAATTTTTCTATAGAAACATCTGTTATACACAAATTTTTCTATAGAAAAATCTGTTATACACATATTTTTCTATAGAAAAATCTGTTATACACAAATTTTTCTATAGAAAAATCTGTTATACACAAATTTTTCTATAGAAAAATCTGTTATACACAAATTTTTCTATAGTAAAATCTGTTACACAAAAATTGTTCCATAGAAAAATTTGTTATACACACATTTTTCTATAGAAAAATCTGTTATACACAAATTTATCCATAGAAAATCTGTTATACACACACTTTTTATAGAAAAAACTGTTATACACAAAAAATTTGTGTATAATAGTATTTTTATATTAAAAAATTTATGAACATGTAACATTTTTGTTTTAAGATTCACGTTAATAAAAATATTCAGAGAGAAACTTTGGGAAACACTGATGTTTTGATATTCTATTATTAATTTAGTCTTTCATAATTTTTAATTCTTTTTTTTTTTCTTCTATTGGACTCTAATAGCTGCTCTCTTTCTGGGTCTATGTTCGAGTATTTTCATGTTGTGATTACATTTTCCACATTTAGCTGCTGCTGGCTTGTTCCTATTGTTATTATTGCTAACGTTGTAACAACTCAAGATTTTTTTCTTATGCTGTTGTTGTTGTATGTTGTTCAATTTCTTAATTTTCTGTTGCCGTCTGCTACAGACTTTGTTTACTGTTGTAGCAGCAGCACCTGAATTGAAAAATATAAGAAATATAGAAGAAAAAAATATACTTTCATAAGGCAAAGTGGTTTAAAAATTCGTTTCATTGGATTATTCTCAAGTTGTAGATGAAGTAGAAGAAGTTGTTGCTGTTTGTTTGTTTCTTTGCAACATATTAAAGTTGTGTGTTGTGTTGTAAGTTATGTTTGGATGTTAGTTTTTTCTGTATTGATGTAGCTGTATCTGAATCTAAAATTTAGCATATTTTCTTCTTCGTTTGGCATGCAATAACTAAATAAAACTACAAGATTTCAAATAATGATTCGCATCTTATCTAAATGTCGACATGTTAAAAATTTTTAATTTTGTTTCTTTAAATTGGTTTTTGTTTTCTATATTATTTTATTATGATTAAAAACTTTAAAATTTTGATATGAAATTTTTAAATAACTTTTAAGTCAGTCATCCTCCTAAAAGTTATAAACAAATTAAATTTAAAGCCGTTATGATTTAGCGATTTTGAAAGTATTTTGTCGTGCTAATGACTCATTTTTTTTTTTTTTTTGTTTAAAGCGTTTTTGGGGCTTTAACCTCAATTAGTTAAATTTAATGTTGCTAAAAAAAAATTTGAATAATTATTTAAAACTAAACGAGTGTTAATTGTTTATACACACATACACTTTTAAACGAGTGTTTTAATTTTTAGAAGGTCTGATTTGACTGTAAAAAGAAAAAAATACAAATAAATCTTTCATTAAACAAATTTTTCTGTAGAAAAATGTGTTATATAAATTTTTTTTAAAGAAAAATGTGTTATACAGAATTTTTTTTATAGAAAAATGTGTTATACAGAAATTTTTCTATAGAAAAATGTGTAATACACAAATTTTTCTATAGAAGAATCTGTTATACAGAAATTTTTTATAGAAAAATGTGTTATATAGAAATTTTTCTATAGAAAAATGTGTTATACAGAAATTTTTCTATAGAAAAATGTGTTATACAGAAATTTTTCTATAGAAAAATGTGTTATAGAGAAATTTTTCTATAGAAAAATGTGTTATACAGAAAAATGTGTTATACACAAATTTTTCTATAGAAAAATGAGTTATACACAAATTTTTCTATAGAAAATGTGTTATACACAAATTTTTCTATAGAAAAATGTGTTATACACAAATTTTTCTATACAAAAATGTGTTATACACAAATTTTTCTATAGAAAAATGTGTAATACACAAATTTATCTATAGAAAAATGTGGTACACACAAATTTTTCTATAGAAAAATGTGTTACACACAAAATAGAAAAATGTGTTACACAAAATAGAAAAATTTGTTATACACAAATTTTTATATAGAAAAATCTGTTATACACAAGTTTTTCTATAGAAAAATCGGTTAACCAGAAATTTTTCTATAGAAAAATCTGTTAATCAGAAATTTTTCTATAGAAAAATCTGTTAACCAGAAATTTTTCTATAGAAAAATCTTTTAAACAGAAATTTTTCTATGGAAAAATCTGTTACACACAAATTGTTCTATAGAAAAATCTGTTATACACAAATTTTTCTATAGAAAAATCTGTTATACACAAAGTTTTCTATAGAAAAATCTGTTATACACAAATTTTTCTATAGAAAAATCTGTTATACACAAATTTTGCTATAGAAAAAATCTGTTATACACAAATTTTTCTATAGAAAAATAAGCTATACACAAATTTTTCTATAGAAAAATCTGTTATACACAAATTTTTCTATAGAAGAATCTGTTATACACAAATTTTTCTATAGAAAAATCTGTTATACATAAATTTTTCTATAGAAAAATCTGTTATGCACAAATTTTTCTGTTATACACAAATTTTTCTATAGAAAAATCTGTTATACACAAATTTTTCTATAGAAAAATCTATTATACACAAATTTTTCTATAGAAAAATCTGTTATACACAAATTTTTCTATAGAAAAATCTGTTATACACAAATGTTTTTGTGGAAAAATCTGTTATACACAAATTTTTCTATAGAAAAATCAGTTATACACAAATGTTTTTATGGAAAAATCTGTTATACACAAATTTTTCTATAGAAAAATCTGTTATACACAAATTTTTCTATAGAAAAATACAGAAAAAAATTTGTATAGAAATTTCTAAAATCTGTTAAAATTTTTGTGAAAAAATTTTTGTTATAAAATATTAAATATGTTTGTTATCTTAATAAAAAAAATATTTAGTTAAAAAAAGTTAAAACTAATAATAAGAAAAACGATAAATTGTCAAATAACCCATTTATTTTCCATTAACTGCAAAATTTTCAATAAATATTGTTTAATGTTGAAAGTATTTTGACTAAAAAATATCTACAATGTAAATAAATAACTTTATTATGCATATACGAATTTAAAATAAGACAAATAAGATATTAAAAATAATTCCAAACAAACTTCATCACACTTATTTATCAAGTTGATTCATAAGAGCCGACTGACTGATCGGTCTTCATGGCTGTGCTATTCGAATCCCAAAATAATCATTCCTCGTTTTAAATTTTTGTTGTTTTGGTAATAAGTGGTAAATAAATGAAATGAATAACAACAACATTCGATTTACTCGTACATGAGCTTATGGGCAACAAATAATATTTTCTAGAAATAAAATTTATACCAAAACGATGACATCAACTGCTGCTGCTGCTACCACTACTTTAGCCAACAGCAGACAACAGCAACAATAAGACTAAACGCAACAACACGCAGTAAATAACATTTAAATGCCGGCATTTTTTATACTCTTTTTATTTCAGACCAAATATAAAAATGCACAACACGGGCAAGTAAATAAGTACGAAAAAATAATATAAAAAGTATAATGTGTGTATTTAAAACTTTTCAAAAAAAAAAAAAGTTAAGACGTTGACGCCCCGGTAGTTGTGGCTCATAGTTGTTTTGTAGTAAAATAGAAAAAATATATGGCAAAACTGAAAAACTTAAAACAAAACTTCTTACATACACTTTTCAAATTGACTTCAATACTTTTGCCAGAGCTACAAATGATTTTATTTTAGTGTCTATTTTTTCAAACAAAGTCCAGTTTTATTTTTAGTGTAAATGTTATGTATTAATTTAACACTTGATACTAGATTTTAAGAGTTTTGTTCAGATTTTTATAATAATTTTATTTATGTTACATATGTTTTTGTAAAAAGCCTATTAAGTGTTTTTTGTACCCTTCACCACCATAGGTGGAAAGGGTATTATAAGTTTATGCTGATGTATGTAACGCAGAGAAATATTTGTCTTAGACCCACCTTTTAGTATACAATAGGCTTAGAATCACTTTCTGAGTCGATTTAGCGATGTCCGTCCGTCCGTCTGGCTGGCTGGGTGGCTGGCTGGACCCCCATGTAAACCTTGTAATTAAACTACAGGTCGCAATTCTAAAGATAATTTGATGAAATTTGGCACAGATCATTTTTTTGATTATCGGACCATGGCTATTGAAATTGGTCAAAATCGGTCCATTATTTCTGGTACCTCCCATAGGTCCCACTTCCCGGAATTGATATATTGGCCACAAATATCAATATTTTTTCATGAAATTTAAAACAAATACTGCTTATGTAAACTAAAATCACTATACCAAATTTCGTTGAAATCGGTCCACATTTGACCATAGCTCCCATACAAACTTTTCTTTAAAAACGCACTAAATGAGGCAAAAAATCACTAAAACGCTCGTAAATCTAACGATAATAAAAATTTTGAGTATATTTTTTGCATACATAATTTTTGTAACAACTGTAATCAATTTGCTAAATTTCGAGATATTTAATCGGTCCACATTTGACCTCTCATATAAGTTCAAATAACGGAAACAGGTTAAATATATAAGTTTTGAGAAAATGTTTGTATGATGGCAAAATTTAGCAAATATTTGTCTTTATACAGGAAAAATAACACCTTTGACCTTAGTGGTGAAGGGTACCCTATGGTCGGGCTTGACTGACTATAGCGCTTTCTTACTTGTTTTTTTTTTTTTTGTAAAATTTTCCCATGACCAAAATCTTCCCCACAAAAGACACTTATGTTTTAGCTGTCCTTTGGGGATTAGTATTGCTGGGTTTTAAAAGTTGATAAAATATTTGGAATAACTGAATTTTATCACATTTGACAAATGTTGGAAATTTTTTAGAGTTGGAAGTTGGAGTTCGGAAAACGCAGCTTTGCCCATATTCTAAAAGTGTTATAGAATTTGGTCTTCAGTGTCTACATGTACAAAAGTTAGAACCTTATGGTCTAAATCAATGTTGGGCAAAGTCCCTCTAAATCTCTATTATTTTGTGTTTTTCTACCCTTAGGGTTAGCAAAATACAAAATCAGAGACTTTGCCCTACTTTGGTCCAAATAAATACTTACAATTAGCTCTCGATTTTACATAATTTTTGTACACAAATACTTACGTAGGTGGGAAAGGTATCGGGCGGGTCACTTAAAAGTTAAAATTTAAAAATGCAATAAAACAAAATAGTTTAACTGACAAAATATATATATATATTTTTTTTTTTTTTTTGATGTGAAGTACATTTGTTCCGGTAGAAATTTGTCTCCTGCTGGCTTCATAGTGTCCCATTCTATTGGACAAATTTCCAAGCACTTTCTATTGTATAAAGGCGTATTTCAGTAATGGCATCAAAGATACCGGCTTTTGTAGTGCGAAAGATGTCAACCATTACGATCAATGAAGACATCTATTTTCCTATTATAATATTTTTTTTTCATTAAAAAATTTTCGATAAAAATATTTTTCAACAGAAAAATTTTTAATTAAAATATTTTTCTATTGAAAAATTTTCGATAAAAATATTTTTCTATAGAAAAATGCTCAATAAAAATATTTTTCCATAGAAAATATATTGAAAAATATTTTTATCGAAAATTTTTCTTTAGTAAAATATTTTGATAGAAAATTTTTCTATGAAAAAATATTTTTATCGATCATTTTTCTATAGAAAAATATTTTTATCGGGCGGGTGACTTAAAAGTTAAAATTTAATAATGCAGTAAAACGAAATATTTTTTTTTGTTGTGAAGTACATTTGTTCCGGTAGAAATGGAATTTTTCTCCTGCTGGCTTCATGGTGTCCCTTTCCATCGGACAAATTTTCAAGCACTTTCTATTGTATAGAGGCGTATTTCGGTAATGACATCAAAGATATCGGCTTTTGTAGTGCGAAAGATGTCAACCATTACGATCAATAAAGACATCTATTTTTCTATTAAAATATTTTTCCATAGAAAAATTTTCTATAAAAATATTTTACTACAAAAAAAAATTTTCGATAAAAATATTTTTCAACAGAAAAATTTTTGATAAAAATATTTTTCTATAGAAAAATGCTCGATAAAAATATTTTTCCATAGAAAATATATTGAAAAATATTTTTATCGAAAATTTTTCTTTAGTAAAATATTTTGATAGACAATTTTTCTATGGAAAAATATTTTTATCGAAAATTTTTCTATACAAAAATATTTTTATAGAAAATTTTTACAATAGAAAAATAGATGTCTTCATTGATCGTAATGGTTCCACCGACTTTATTTTTCAAGAAATATGAGCCAATAATCTCTACAAGATGCACCAACCACTCGTAATGGGTTCATTGGCTTCTTTGAAAAGGGGATAGTTGAGGAGTGAAAGGTGGTGAAAATGAGAGATAAAGCTTTATATTAATCAACGCTGTAATTGCACGTCACTCAGTGGGTTAAAACAAATTGTAGGGAAATAATTCAAGAACTTTTAAAAGGTAAGCTCGATTGCTATGAAATTTCGTCAAAAAGTTGACATTTTTTTTTCAAAGTCGAATATCTCATAAACTATAGGAGATAAACCATTCGTGTAGCAATCCCAGCTAGCAGATTTCGCACATATAAAAATCATTTATATCGAATCAAAAATATGACTTCTGGATCGTTTTGAATGTTCGAAAAACCTGATGTGCCCTACTTTGAGCTCCCCTCCTAATAAGTCTGAAGACTCCAAATTCTTAACGTAAGCTCGAATACTCCTCCTCAATAGCCATGCGAAATTTTATGATAATTGAGCTTGCCGTTTAAATGTTTTAAATTATTGTTCAACCCACTGTTGTGCCATCTGTTTGTTTTGCTCAGAAACTGAAAAGCTAACCAACTAAAGCACATCACCCTCCCACATCGAAGAATGGCAGTCCTTGGTCAGGACTGCCACGCTGTAACTAAAAAAACACTTAAGCGATTTGTAGGGCATATGCTTTAAAAGAAAGCTTATGAAGTCTATATTACAAATGCTGATGTTTGTAACGCATGAGACCCACCTTTAAGTATGTCCGTCCGGCTGGCTGGCTGGCTGGCCGGTTATCCATGTAAGCTTGTTATCATTGTACAGGTCGTAACTTTAAGATAATAATTTGGCACAGGCTCATATTTTGGACAAAACCGGATTACTATTTCGGATACCTCCCATAGGGATGCCTTCCCGGAATAGAGTTTTTGGCCATTTACAACCACAAATTTATTTGTATTTTAATAATATTCAGAACAAATGTTAAGATAACCCTAATTAGCGTACCTAATTTTGTAGGAATCGGTCCATATTTGAACATACCTCCCATACAAGACACAATCTCAAAAGACCTTTGTATACACACAATAGCACAAAAACGTTAATAACTCTAAAGATAAATGCATTTGTTTACTAAAACTTTGCACAGATAAATATTTTGTAAATATAAACCAATAACCAAAATTTGGTAACAATCGGTCCACAATTGACCCTAGCTCCCATATCAGGTCCTTAGCCGGAAATGACATAAATCTCGAAATTTTGAAAAAATAGCACATCGTATATGTCTCTAAGACTTCTTTAATTGTTTGTTCATATTTGAGCTTAGTAGTGAAGGGTAGTCGGGCTTGATCGACTATAGCTTTTCTTACTTGTTTTTTATTAAAGTTAGCCCAAATAGCTTTAATTTGCTAAAACCCGAAAAAGACCAATTTTCACCTTGTAAACGCATTTTTCAAAGTTATAAAAGTTAGCCCAAATAGCTTTAATTTGGTAAAACCCGAAAAGGACTCAAATTTTCAGGGTTAATGTTTCTCACCAAATGGCACAATAATCCGACCCTCACTCCTCGAAATTTAAAAAAGTAAAAAAACCTAATATACATACACACACATTTTTGTAAGAAACAAGTTTTTGGTTTGGAAATATTTGATTTTAACAGTTGATTTTGTAGAACCATCCACTAGTAACAGTTTTCCTTAAAAAAAATATTGTTGCTAGTTTTTCTTATTAAAAAATTTTAGTATTACAGTCGATGGCTTAATATAAAAAAGGCCTAACTCGATTTTTCGTTACTTTACAAAATCAGTAAAATTTTAGATACAACAAAAATTTAAATATATTTTTTAAGAAAACAGCAACACATATTATATTTATTATTGGTTGTATCTAAAATTTAACGATTTTCACTTATTTTTCTTCTCCTGTTAAGTAACAAAAGATTGAGTTAGACCTTTTTTTATATTAAGTCATCGATATTTCCTCTAACAAATACTTCTGCTAATTGGAAGGTATCAATTAACATCAGAAGTGTGTCTAATTATTATTATTAATTATTTCTAGTATTTATAACAATTTCCTGTAATTTTACAGCAATACTGATAAAATTGAAAATTAATAATCAATTCTTTCAAGGTTCTACCACAACGTCGATAGAACTAAGTCTTTGATACATTCCCACTGCGTAAGTGTAAAAATAAAAATTTAAATATAGAAAAAAATTCAACTGAAAATCTCAGTGGTGACAAATTTGGCTATGGGCACATACGAACGACATACAACATTTTAAACTCAAGACAATTTATTATAAAATAAAATTAAAAAAAAATCAACAACAACAACAGCAACAATTAACAGTGGCAACAACACTTTTAAGACTTTAGTTAATAAATTTGATGTCATTGTAGATAAAATTATATTAAGTTTTGATGACGATGCGGATGACTTTGGCTAGGCTTTTTTTTTTCTATGACCATCTATGGAAAACGATTTATAAAAGTCATATTTGGAATTAAAAAAAAGATATGCTTAACTCTACTACTTAAATGAAATATTAATTTAATGAAAGTTAAAAGCAATTGTGGTAATTTACATTTAAATAGAGACACGCATAATTTAATTCTTTTTTTATTAAAAAAGAATTTTTTCTACATATAAGAACTTTAGGAAGGCCTAAAACAAAAGATGATGTTAATATCAGACTATTTATGATTATAGATAAATTTATTTATTTAAATTAAAGAAATTTCTATAGTTTTTCTGTTAATTGTTTGATAATTAAATTAAATGACTATTTATAATGGATAGACATACAACATACAACGATTCAAATGAAGCATGACAAATTGGCTTTAATAAGAAACCATCCATCCACCCCTCTCCCACACCCTAGCCCTTCTTCTTTACCGAGTTTTTCATTTTATAATTATTATTTTATATTATTAGGGGAAGTTTTTCCAACCATAAAATATGTATAATAATAAGCACAAATATAAAAATAATCCTAAAAAAAACATGGATAAGGAGTCTTTCGAATAAAATTTGTAGTTATTAATGTATTGAAATATTGCACAAATTCATTTGAAATTAAAATTTTGACATATTATTTAGAATGTATTTAAAAATGTATTGAGTTTTTTTCAAAAAAAAGATTTTATTATTGTCTTTTATCTTTTGGAGAAGTGGTTCATTTACGCTTAAAATCAAACATGTTCCGGGAAACCTTTCTGTGTTCTTCAATCCTTTTCTTCTTTTAACATGAGCCCAATAACTTTCCACAGTCCGAAATTCTAGACAACCTCAAAGTTTAATGTCCCTATTGCAATTCTCAACTCAACTCAGTTTCGTTGTCTGCCAGTCGACCCAACTTTCACTCAACCAAATTATTTTTTTCAATTTTGCAGAACTCAACGTTTTTTTAGTTCCGCAATATCAACAAATTATTTGGTTGAGCGAAAGTTGGGTCGACTGGCAGACAACCAAACTGAGTTGGGTTGAGAACGACAATAGGGGCATAAATTTAAATTCCATTTTTCAAACAAAAACGGCTTAAAATTTGACAAATTTATTATTAAAATTCGTCATAGGACTCATAACTTGTAAATTTCATCAAAATAGTCCAATATTTCGGGTAACTCTCAGACTACCAAGAAAAAAAAAGAAATAATTGTGCAAAATTTTGTGAAAATCGTTGCATTTTATATCTTAACTCCAAAATTATAGTTCTCTTTTAATGATAACTTTTGTGAAGATATCGATGTGCGAAATACACTTCATTTTCATATTGCCCTGAGATCCAAATTTAGTTATACCAATCGACTCTGAAATCGATTAAACCATGTCCTCCCGGCTGGCGAGTCGTCCATTTTTAATTGTGATCAAAGTATAGGTAGTAACTTTAAAGATAATTTAATAAAATGTGGCACAGATACCTTTTTGGTCCAAGGATTATCCATATACTTTTTTTTTGGACAAAACGAGATTTTTATTTCTTGTACCTTCCATAGGTCTGCCTTCCCGGAACAGAGTTTTGGCCTTTTATAGTCACAAATTTAATTGTATTTCAATAATATTCAGCATAAATATTGCTTATGGGAATCGACACCTGTAGGAATCAGTCCATATATATATGACCATACCTCCCATATAAGACACATTCTCAAAAATCGTTTAAATACCCAAAAAAAAAGCACAGAAACGCTAATAAATCTAAAAATGATTGCATTTTATGACTAAAACTTTGAGCAAATATTAATATTTTGTAAATTTAAATCTATATACGAAATTTAGTAACAATCGATGTACAATTGACCCTAGCTCCCATATCAGGTTTTCAGCCGGAAATGACAAAAATTAATCTCGAAATTTTTAAAAATTGCATTTATTGTATGTCTCAAAGACTTAAGAAAAACTTGTTATACAATATTATTGCTCCATATTTGACCTTAGTAGTGAAGGCTATTGACCGACTATATCTTTTCTTACTTATTTTTTTTTTAATCAAATTAATTATTTTAAAACTTGTATTAATTTTAAACTTTTTTCTATTTATTTGCAGGTAATTATGGAAATTAATTTCTGGAATATATAAAGAAATCCTTTAAGTATCAGGTATATAGATCTTCTTTTTAAAAATTTAAATTATTTTCTCGGCTTAACTAAAATAAATTAAGAAAAAATATGCGGCAGATAATTTCTCGACAGAAACATTGTTAAGTATAATAGAGTATGCGCTGGTAATGTGGTATAGTTACTCTTCTCTTAAACTGACGGAATATATTGCCGGCGCAAAGAGAACAGAACAAAAAAGTAGTCGGCAGAGTTGCCGTTTTTTATACTTTTAACTATTTCTTTTTCAATGTGTAGTTCTAACGTTTTAAAAAGAAAAAGTATTCTACTTTATTTTTTTCTTAATATTTTTATCAAAAATTTTTCTATAGAGAATTTTTTTATCAAATATTTTTCTATAGAGAATTTTTTTATCAAAAATTTTTCTATAGAGAATTTTTTTATCAAAAATTTTTCTATCAAAAATTTTTCTATAGAAAATTTTTTTATCAAACATTTTTCTATAGAAAACTTTTTTATCAAAAATTTGTCTATAGAAAACTTTTTTATCAAAAATTTTTCTATAGAAAATTTTTTTGTCAAAAATTTTTTTATAGAAAATTTTTTTGTCAAAAATTTTTTTATAGAAAAATTTTTTATCAAAAATTTTTCTATAGAAAATTTTTTTATCAAACATTTTTCTATAGAAAACTTTTTTATCAAAAATTTTTCTATAGAAAACTATTTTGTCAAAAATTTTTCTATAGAAAACTTTTTTATCAAAAATTTTTCTATAGAAAACATTTTTATAAAAAAATTTTCTATAGAAAACTTTTTTGTCAAAAATTTTTCTACAGAAAACTTTTTTATCAAAAATTTTTCTATAGAAAATTTTTTTATCAAAAATTTTTTTATAGAAAACTTTTTTATCAAAAATTTTTCTATAGAAAACTTTTTTATCAAAAATTTTTCTATAGAAAACTTTTTTGTCAAAAATTTTTCTATAGAAGACTTTTTTATCAAAAATTTTTCTATAGAAAACATTTTTATCAAAAATTTTTCTATAGAAAACTTTTTTATCAAAAATTTTTCTATAGAAAACTTTTTTATCAAAAAATTTTCTATAGAAAACTTTTTTATTAAAAATTTTTCTATAGAAAACTTTTTTATCAAAAATTTTTCTATAGAAAACTTTTTTATAAAAAATTTTTCTATAGAAAACTTTTTTATAGAAAATTTTTTTATCAAAAATTTTTCTATAGAAAATTTTTTTATCAAACATTTTTCTATAGAAATTTTTTTTTATTAAAAATTTTTCTATAGAAAATTTTTGTCAAAAATTTGTCTATAAAAGGTCTGAAAATTTTTTGAAATAAAAATATTTTTATCGAAAATTTTAACAGAAACATATTTTTATCGAAAAATTTTCTATTAAATCTAATTTCTTTTCTTTTTCAATGTGTAGTTCTAACGTTTTATAAAGAAAAACTATTCTACTCCATTGTTTTTAAATATTTTTATCAAACATTTTTCTATAGAGAATTTTTTTATTAATAATTTTTCTATAGAGAATTTTTTTTTATCAATAATTTTTCTAAGAGAATTTTTTTGATCAATAATTTTTCTGTAGAGAATTTTTTTTATCAAAAATTTTTCTATAGAAAATTTTTTTATCAAAAATTTTTCTATAGAAAATTTTTTTATCAAAAATTTTTCTATAGAAAATTTTTTTATCAAAAATTTTTCTATAGAAAATTTTTTGATAAAAATCAAAAATTTTTCTTTAGAGAACTTTTTTATCAAAAATTTTACTATAGAAAATTTTTTTGTCAAAAATTTTTCTATTGAAAATTTTTTGAAATAAAAATATTTTTATCGAAAAATTTTCTATAAAATCTAATTTTTATCGAACAATTTTCCAAAGAAAATGAAAGAAATATTTTTATTAAAAATATTTCCATAAAAAATTTTTGGATCGAAAATATCTAAAAATATAAAAATCTAAAATTGTTTAATATTAGAATTTATTTCTGTTTTGAAAAATATTCCCAATATTTACAAAAATATTCCTAATGTTTACGAAAATAACATTATCGTGGCAACAATATTCGGGATTGTATTTCTTTGTTCTCTCGAACCATGTTTTTTGTTGCTATAAATCGAATTTTGATTTGTTTCTTGCCGATTTTGTTTTTGTCTTTTCGTTAACTCTGTTAAAATTCAAATTCCAACTGAATGCTTTTGATATTCATTTTCACGAGTTTTATTAATGATCGTGGTATTTACGAAAATTAAAAAAATGCATCGGCTACTGGTGGTCTGGGCTGCCTACTCCTGGTCATAGAAGTCTGTTAAAAAATCGATTTGTTGGAGTTAAAACATAAGTAGATTTTTTTAAGTTTATAAATTTCTACAGTAAGCACAAGTGCAGCTATTGTGGTATACTTCGAGTCCCTAGAAAAGATTTTGATTTTTTAAATTTATTTGAACAAGTTCCCAAGTCACAATATGCACCAATAAAGAGTGTTCTAAAAAAAATATGCATTTACTATTTTAGACAAAATTTATCCATAGTGCAAGAAATAATTTATTTTTTGATCAAGTTAGTTTCTATAGATACGTCAGATACTATTATTTTAGAAATTATTAATTTTCAATAGTTATTTCAATCAAAATGGACTGCGAAAAAAAAGTTCGTGAAAATATAATTAAAACTTTTCAAAAAAATCCGTCATGGACTTTTAAAAAATAGCTAAAAATTTGAAAGTTGACCCTCGAACGGTTTCTAATGCCATCAGACGGTATAAGGAAAACCTAAGCATTGAAAGAAAACCTGGATCAGGGAGGAAAAAAGGTCCTACAGATATTGGTAAGGCAAAAGAAGTCGAGCGACTCTTTCGAAGAGCGCCTAACACTTCTTTAAGAAAAGCAGCTCGTATGGTGAAATGTTCTACGAATTTTGCACAAAAAAACAAACAAAATTCCCTAAGAAGTTTCTCGTGTGGCAAGCTATTTGCAGTTGTGGCAAAAGAAGTAAAGTATTTGTGGCATCTGGCACAGTAAACACAGAAATTTATATAAAGGAGTGCCTACAAAAACGGTTGTTGCCCTTTTTAAGACAGCACAGAGTGACTACATATTTTTGGCCCGATTTGGCATCATGCCATTATGGAAAAAAGGCACTTGAGTGGTACTCAAAGAATAATGTCATTTTTGTACCACGAGAGGCAAATCCACCTAACTGTCCATAACTTCGGCCTGTGGAAAGGTATTGGGCTCTGGTAAAAAAGGAATTGAAGAACACAGGAAAGATTTCCAAGAACATGTCCGATTTTAAGCGCAGGTGGAACACATGCTCCAAAAAGTTATCAGAAGCAACTGTAAAATTTTTAATGGGAGGGTTTCCGAAAAAAGTCGATAATTTTGCAAAACCCGAGTACTAAGTAAACATTTTAATGCTAAATGATTTTGTATAATATGTCATTATATTTGCGTATTTTGTAGAGTTTTTATATTAAAAGGTTTGATTTTTATTTCAGAAAATCCAACTACAAATTTTATTTAGAGCACTCTTTATTTGATTGAAAGGAATTCTTGCTTGCATTTGTACCTAATTTAATATTCAAACTTAGAAATTCAACAAAAATAATGTGGTATACTATAACATTACCTACATAGTTTTTAAAATCTCTTTTAATAAGATGAAATATTTCTAAAATTGTGGCTTCAATATATTTTTCAAAATGATTCCGTGGAGGTTAAATCCTTAATCGGTCAAAAACTAAAAAATTGGCAATCTAAAACAAATAAGTGTACCTACCACATTCCCTTTAAGCTTTTTGAATAAAAACAAGAAAATTTCATGGAAAAACATGAATGTATGCAAATACTAATACCTCTAAAGGTAAAATGCTTCAAAAACTTGCCCTGATTTGTATTCTTTTTTTGGTACGCAAAAGTATTACACTGCTATAAGGTGAATGGCATTCATTGGTGGTTTCTTTTTTTTTTCAACGATTTTTTTTATCTTATTGTTTTTAATTTTATATTTTTTTAAACATTTATTTATTGAACAAGAAAAAACGCAATATATATGGTTTGGTGACTTCAAAAACCGCAAAGAATCAGGCAAAAAAAATATACAATAGAAAACGATAACTGAGAATGCAGACATTATTGAGCCGCCATTAGCACATCGTGTAATGTTTGATGTTTTGTTTAATGATTTTACAAATAACAAAGGAAATTATGATAAATTATTGGAAAAAAAGCTATACTATACCATGACAAACACAGGGTATTTGGATCGGAAAATTGTTTGAATGTTTGTTTGATTAAAATTATGTACTAAAATCTTAGGGAATTGTTTAAAAATCATTAGTTCAGACCAATGTCGAACAAAAAGTTTTGAAGGACAACAAAAATATCATATATCCTTGTATGCAAAGACAAGGAACCATCGAAATCGAAAGGATTTAATTTTTTTTTTTTTTGAGAAATTTCTTGGAATTTTAAATGTTAGGGAATTGTGAAAGTTTCTCCACAGGTGTGAATTTTTCCAACACCCTGTTGCAATTTAAAATTTCGATTGTTTTACAAGAAATTATTTCTCACTTTGTGTTTTTTAGGTATACAATTTTTTAAAATATTAATAATTTTATTCTTTACACTACAATGAACAAAATATGACTAATGTCAGTGTAATGTCTATTTTTACAATAAAGAAATAATGAAAAAATTATAGTTGCAATTATCTGAAAATAAACTAGAATAAAACAGAAACGTGAAAAATTGAGTGCAAAAATAAATGCATTTTTGTGCAAAATTTTCTTTGAAGATAAGATTTTTCATTTATTTCACAAAAATCTTGACCTTAAAATATTTTAATTTAATTTTTTATCAATAATTTTAGGAATTTTAGAAAATTAAAAAAAAAAATCATAGTGCGGTTAATGTGGTATACCCAGTAAGAAAAAAGGTTTACAGCCTGTTCACAAAACTGACATACGTTAGAAGGCAATCGAGCTTTAAATTGAGTTCATTTTATTTTTTCGTTTAGAAGTAAAAGCTTTGTAATGAAATATCAAATAATCGGATCTATATGCTTTTCCTGCAAAAATGTTAATGATGCAGGGTTAACATCATTAAATAAAATCAAAAATTATTAAAAACAAAAACACAATAAAATTTTAATTTTTTTCAAAATTCAATGAAACATTATTTCAAGTTTATAAAATTATGTTCTGGGCATAAGAATTTAATGTGACGTCTGTGCGTAAGTAGGGGTCATACCCTGAGTGTTCGTCCTAAGCAATAAAAATTAAATAAACGTATTTTTGTTTCCCAGGCGATTCGAATTTTGTAATTGCCTAATTTGACATTTACTTTCGCCTATACATTTCATATGCAAACCAAAATTTTAAAAGCTTTTTCCCGTTTCACTCAAAAAAAAATTACAAAAACCAAAAGGAAAATTTTTTCGTCAGTTGACGTACAATTTGAAAAAATTGTAGTTTCAAAAACAGGCTGTTATTCTCAAATTGAGGATTTTAAAATAAATCTTTTTTCAAAGGTCAAACGTTTGATACTGATTTGAGAATAATAGCGTTCTCAACAAAAAGGGGACTTTATTCTCAAATTGAGAAATGCCTTTTTTCTCAAATCATTATCAAACCTCATTCTTAAAGGTTTTTCAAATGTGGATATCATCTACATTTTGTTTTTGAAAACGATGCATCATATTTGAATTCTTTTGCTTAAAATATATTTTTTTATTGTTAGGTAAAAAAAATTTAAGAAACAAAGAAAATTTACTTGTGCCAATGAATATTATTGAATTTTTAATCTTGACATTTTTTAAGCAAGGTTTTATGGTCACATATAAATCAATTTTAAAAAATCCGAAAGAAATAACGAATTTCATTTTTTCTTAAACATTAATTTTTTAAACATAAATTATTTTTTTTAATGTTTGAAAAAAGTTTGAAATAAGGTTTGATATCAAATTTATATAACACCATTTTTCAAATTATTTTCAAATCATCTTAGGGTTTGATAATGATTTGAGAATAACATTTATTCTCAATTTGCGAAACTATCATATTTCAAACGTTTATTCTCAAATGAACCCTTATTTGAAAATGAATGTGAATCTCAAACATCTGTTCAGGTTTGAAAAAAGTTTGAAAAAACGTTTGATATCAAATGTAAAAGTCATCATATTTCAAACGTTTGACACTGTTCTTACTGGGTAGTAACTTTAGTCTTAAACTATTAAACTTTGTTGCCGCCGTTTTCCAATAGATGGCTGTAGCGGTAAGTGTTTGTCGAAGTAAATACATATATCGTAGATGTCATACAAAAATCTTCGGTATTTGTAAACAAAATGCCATTGAAATATTAGTCGATTTGTGTCTGCATTATAAAGTTATTCTTGATTAAACATGTTAGATTACAAGCCAAATTCACGTCATTTGCAAGTGGTTTTAAATTTCTGCTTAAATATGAAGAAATTTGTGACTGAGGCTTATATGATATTTAAATACCTATGTTGTAGCCGCTATTAGTGAAAGAACGCGCCGAGATCGAAATTTGAATACGATCCAGGAGTCCCGATGTAACAGAAATTTATATGTATAAAATCTGCTAGTATAAATGATGCTATGTCCGGGAATTAAACAATTTTTTTTTTAATCCAAAAAAAATATTTTTTCATTAAGATTTCATTATGATACAATTTTGTACTTGAATAGACTTTTTAGATGAGAAAAAAAACAAATATTAAACAAAAAAAGTATTGTCAGCAGCAATCCGACAATTCCCAAAATTTTTTTCAAAATCCCCAACAACTAATTTTTTAGTTTGTTATTAATATTTCTCTTAACAATTCTGAGGTGCAAAAGTTATTTGCACAGGATAATAATAACGTATAAAGATATAAAAACGTTGCCTTGAATTTTTGATCCTAGCTTTGATATTGGAGAAAATTAGGCATAAAGTGAGAAACAGTGTAAAAAATTTGGGATTTTTGAGAGGATTAAACGTCAAATTTTGAACCACGGTTCCACTTATAGTTATAAAGTTTCCTTTTCAAAAATTATATATACTATATATGTTTCTAAACCCGTTTTTTTACATCCCAAATGTTATTACTTTTTTGGCTAAAAAACGAAAAAAAATTTACTTTTTTTTAAATTTAAACTTAAATACATTTTATTTTTGATCGGCTAAAGATTTTGCATCAGTTCTTTTTTTGTGTGATTTATACATACCTTAGAAAAAAAATAAAACAACTAAAATAAAAAATCCGCGATAATTTGGATCCGATATTAGCAAAATTCTTTGTCTTAGTCTTCAAAATGTAAAAATTTGTTTTTTCGAAGTCCAATATCTCATAAACTGTAGGAGATAAAACATACATGTAGCAATGTTTTTTGTAGATCCCTGATTTCGTGCATATACAAACTTTTTATATCGGATCAAAAATGTGACTTTTGATCGTTTTTAATTTTGTAAAAAAGCGAGTTGCCCTACTTTGAGGGCATTTAGCTCCCCTCCTGATAAGTCTACAGACTCCAATTTCTAAACTTAAGCTCGATTACTCCTCCTCAATATCCATATGAAATTTCGTTCAAAAGTTATTGAGTTATTTCCCTAATTTTTTTTTTTTCAAGCCACTGTCTGGCGTTGAAAGAGAGACCAATGACAAAGTGATTTTACGGCATGGCAATGCTCGACCCCATGCCGTATTCTACAGACGTTGCTAAATCGGACTATCACTTGATTCGATCAATACCGCTCGGCCTGACTGACCAGCACTTACGGTCTTATGAAGAAGTAAAAAATTGGATCAATTCATATATCGCTTCAAAAGATGGCAAGTTTTTTCAACTCGGGACTCGTACGCTGCCCGAAAGATGGGAGAAAGTAGTGGCTAGCGATACATTATAAATGTATAACCAGATTATTACAATAGTTTAAAAAAAAAGTTGTACACTAGAGTGGTTCAAAAAAAAAAACGTTGAGTCAGTCACCCCCTAGGATTAAAGATAATGTAAAAATAATTCAAAAAAAATGTTTTTATTTTTTTACCACGCCTACAAATACCGCCCTTTTTGTATTTTGTTAACTGTGTCGCCATTTTTAGTCCGTTCATAACACTTTATGTATCGGTGTTCACGGCTGTATAAGGGCTACATTTCTCACTTTGATAGTTTTTTACTACCACGTCAAAATTCGATTCGTACCCACCCTAATTGAATAGAGTACAAATCTAGTTTTTTTTAAATTATAACTATAAATTGACGTGGTAGTAAAAAACTATCAAAGAGAGAAATGTAGCCCTTACAGAGCCGCGAACACCGATATATAAAATGTTATGATCGGACTTAGAAAATTTTTTTGGAAAACTGTTCGATACAAATTAGATTTTATATACAATTTTTCGATAAAAATGGCGACACAGTGAACAAAATACTAAAAGGGCGGTATTTGTAGGCGTGATAAAAAAAATAAAAAAAAATTTTTAGAATTGTTTTAACATTATCTTTGATCCTAGGGGGTGACTGACACAACTTTTTTTTTGTATGGAAGGCGAACCGCTCTATTGTACACCTATTTGGTTCTATGACATTCGCCGAGCGAGGGTCTCTAGTTGCCGTCATTACTTGCATGAAGAAGGAGGAACGTTTGTATCTCCATTTTTATATTTAAACGTAAAAAAAAATTCAACAACATTAATGTAGTACAATATAACACATTACGAACATGTAGTGTACCACATTACCCGATAATTTATTCAAATATTTAAATATTTTCTCAAATATCTTGAAAATTATGCTTTTAATATTTTTATACATATTTTAATATTTTTATACATATTTAAATATTTTATACATATTTTTATCAAATGGACAAAAACTAAAAATTTGGCAAACTAAAAACAATTATGTATTCCACATTACCCACAACTTCTCTATATTTACCTAAGTTACTTCTAATTTAATTTTCAACTATTCCAAATCTTTGAATTATCACATCAAAATTTATTTTGAACTCAAACCTGAAATAAAAATATTTCTTAAAATTTGTTCGCTTTCCCACGTTTAAAGCAAACAATTTGCTTCCGTTGAAAATTGATTTCTTTCAAATATTAAACTTACAAAGACGTTTGCCATTCAATTTTCATTCGATAAATGTAATTTCAATTTCCATACAAAAATACAAAAACAATAATTTTTATTGCACTATTTAATTACACTTGAGCGCAAAACCTTATAAACCTTGTGTAGCAAATATGTTGTAGTTGTGGCAAAAGATGCCAAGCATAAAGTTAGAAGGCCAATGCACGCGACAAGCGTCTGCGGGCGGGAATCAGCTGTTTTTTGATTTGTTAAATTTGAAGCGGCAGTGGAAAAAAGTAGAACAAAGTTCTACTTTTCCGCGCGGCAGATTTTTTCAGTGCTGCCAGATTTAATTATATCCTACTTAAATATTTTTTTATATGAATATTTTTGTAAACAAACTCACATTTTATGTACTGGCAATACTACGGCCGCCCGCAGCTGCATGCCGCGTGTATTGGCCTTGTACCTTAAGGCTCAATAAACACAGAAATTTCTATAACGGAGTGCCTACAAAAACGGATTTTTCCGTTTGTGAGACAGCACAGAGGCCTACTCAATTTTGCACATATAATATGGGGTAGGGTACAATAATATTGCACATTGGATGAGCTGTAATCTTAAACAAACCTTATAAATTGAGTTTAAACAATTTAAATTAATCAAACAACATCTGTTTAGAAAGAAACTATTTATGTATAATTTTTTTTTTCACATACTATTTAAATTTTTACTCTTTTCTATCTATTTTGTTTTCTTAAAACTAATTTCTAAGCTCATAATCTTTCAACAAAGCCATTTGTTTTATTTTGCGTTTGCTGCAGTCTCTTCTATCAAAAACATTTGGGGAAATATTAAATGAAAATTTTGAGGAAAATAAAAAGATTAGAATGTTCAGACAATCAAAAGAAAAATGAGTCATTGAATTATTACATTTTATGTATATGTATATAAAATAATTTTGGGGGGTTCATAGACAGTATTAAATCCAAATAATCCAAAAAAAATGCTTAAGAGCTTTAAAAAACTATGTATAGAATTAAGAAGTATTTTTATACAAAATGACTACCACATTATCATATAATACCAAATCTTGTGAATCCCCCTACTTTTTCTTGTAGTTGAAATGTTTAAGATACAATTTTAATGTATCTTTTCTTGTTGCTTTTTTCGTCTGTATTTTTAGAGAAGTTTTTTTCCTGGATGTGGGGGACTTTCTAAACACTCAAAATGTTTTCTTGATCATTAGCAAGAAGTTTTCTATTATTTATTATTTTTCAGCTGTTTTCATCATTATTTTGTTTTACATTCTATTTTTTATTTGAAGTTGTATAGAAACTATTAAGAATTTAGTTGGTTTTAAGGCAGAGTTTTAAAGGAGTTCTTTTTTTTATTTATTGAAGAAAAAAGAATTGAAAAATGCCAAAACTATTTCTGTTCTTGTTTTTTTTTTTTGGCAAAAAATACGGGTTTGGGTCAATCTACCCTTAGTCGTAGCTGTCAAGTTGATAAATTACTGAACATTCCATTTGCCAACATAATAAAAAGAAACTTAATCCATTTCTGTCTAAAAGCATTAAAATAATGAAAGGAAAAAGGTCAGTCTAATATATTATTTAAATCACTTAATTTCAAGGATTATTTTTACAAAATAACTGTAAAAGGTCACTCCTTTGTATAAATTTCTGTCTTTATCGATGTGATAATTTCTTGGAAAATTCTTTTTAATTTTTTGTCCGGTAGTTTTCCTGGACATTGGCTCGTTCAGTTTTATGGTCCCCTAAGTACAAAAACACCCGAATATCATAAATTTTTTTAATTTTTCTAAAACTTGAAATTTTTGAAGAAGTTGTCCTAGATATAAAGAAGACGACTTATCTAATTTTATTGAAAAACTAATTGATAAAAAACAAAATTGTCCTTTATTGTGCTAACACAAGTTTCTTGTGTTGTCCATAGTTTTAGAGTTATTAAATATAATACAAGAAATTTTGCAAAATAAAACAATTTTCATTTTATTTAATTTATAAAAAATTTAAAGTGTCGAAAATTTCGTCGTTTGTTGGCGATCGTAAAACTATGGATATTCCAAATAACAGGAGTATATAGCCCATACCACCAGTAGCCGATGATTTTTTTTTAATTTTCGTAAATACTACGATCATTAATAAAATTCCAACCATTCAGTTGGAATTTGGATGTTAACAGAGTTGGACAAAAACAAAATAGGCAAGAAACAAATCAAAATCCAATTTATGGCAACAAAATACATGGTTCGAGAGAACAAATAAATACAATTCCGAACATTGTTGCCACGACATTATTTTTTTGTAAACATTGGGAGTATTTTCGTAAATATTGGGGATATTTTTTAAAACAGAAAAAAATTCTTAAATTAAACAATTTTAGATTTTTATATTTTTTTAGATATTTTCGATAGAAAAATTTTTTTATAGAAAATTTTTTTTGGAAAACTGTTCGATAAAAATTAGATTTTATATACAATTTTTCGATAAAAATATTTCTCTGTAAAAATTTTCGATAAAAACATTTTTATATCAAAAAATTTTCAAATTTTCTACAGAAAAATTTTTGATTAAAAAATTTTCTATAGAAAAATTTTTATAGAAAAATTTTTGAGAAAAAATTTTCCATAGAAAAATTTTTGATAAAAGAATTTTCTATAAAAAAATTTTTGATAAAAGAATTTTCTATAGAAAAATTTTTGATAAAAAAATTTTCTATAAAAAAATTTTTGATAAAAGAATTTTCTATAGAAAAATTTTTGATAAAAAAATTTTCTATAGAAAAATTTTTGATAATTTATTTAATAAATTTTTCTATCGAAAAATTTTTGATAAGAAATTTTCTATAGACAAATTTTTGATAAAAAAAATATTCCATAAAAAATTTTGATAAAAAAATTTTTATAGAAAAATTGTTGATAAAAAAATAATCTATAGAAAAAATTTTGATAAAAAAATTTTCTATAGAAAAATTTTTGATAAAATAATTTTCTATTGAATAATTTTTGATAAAAAATTTTTCATAGAAATATTTTTGATAAAAAATTATTCATAGAAAAATTTTAGATAAAAAAATTTTCTATAGACGAATTTTTGATAAAAAATTTTCCATAGAAAAATTTTTGATAAAAAAATTTTCTATAGACGAATTTTTGATAAAAAAATTTTCTATTGAAAAATTTTTGAAAAAAAATTTCTATTGAAAAATTTTTGATAAAAATATTTAAAAAAAATGGAGTAGAAAACTTTTTCTTTTTAAGATTTTAAAACTTTCTATAGAAATTTTTTTTATCAAAAATTTTTCTACATACAATTTCTTTATCAAAAAATTTCCTATAAAAAAATTTTTAATAAAAAAATATAGAAAAAAAACTTTTTCTTTTTAAAACTTTAAAAAAAAAATACCTATTTAAGTTAAAAGTATAAAAAACGGCAACTCTGCCTACTATTTATTTGATCTGTTCTCTTTGCGCCGACCCGTGATTAGAAGTGATTTTATTACGAAAGACGTGAAAATAGCCAATTTTAGTGAACAATTTTGTCACATAAATCCGTTTTCCAAAATAGGTACATAATTTCGTGTACTTCTTATTGGCCAGAATTGAAAGTTTGGCCATAAATTCTAGTATAATTTTATGAAATTTATATCATTGCACCAAATTTTGTTGAAATCTGTCCATTTTTGATCATAACTCCCACTAAAGGGGTTGCCCTTCAGTCAAAAGTCACCTTATGCGACATATTGTGCTGATGTTTGTAAAGCATAGAAATATTGGTCTGAGACCCAGCTTTTAGTATACCGATCACTCCCTGAGTCGATTTTTAACTCTACTGTTCTGAAATTTTCTAGACTTTATATCAGACCTGTCCAAAAACACATACATTAATGTTTGCATTTGTTGTAAACAACTTCGAAAGCTCTTACGTTCAAAAAATTGTTTTAAGTCTCATTCATTTGCAAGATCTCAATGCCTGGAAGTCAAGGAACTCAAAATAATAGATCGATTTCGCGATGCTGACACTATCAAAACAAATTATCTTTGAAATGTGATCTGTACTTTGTTTAAAAGTTTAGACGTTTTGAGTCGATCGGTATATGACCCTAATATTTGGTCACCGGCCAATATTTCTAAGCGTCACATCATTATTTGAAGGTATTTTGAGCTACATTTACCAGTAAAGGTCCGAGTACTCAAATGGCTGAATGTTGAAATAGGGGACTTTTGAAGTATACCATTAGGATTATTCCATAAAACATCTCCTTTGCACTTACCCTACCCTATCTTGCGGATGTTGATATTGGTCGACTCCAGAAAGATCTGAAAGGTTTAACGGGCGAAGCATCCGCGTAAGCAGAATGAAGTTCATATTCCAAGTGCGTCTGATTAGTTTTGGCAAAATCTATTGTAGTCACCCATAATCTAATAAAAATCTCTAATCTAATAATTTTTCTCTTCAACTTACAAAGTCAAATATGGTCTTATTCCTAAATTTTATTACATTATTTTTAATCAAATATTTTTATATTTAGTTTCTTTTCTTAAAAGTCAAATGTTAATTAAAAGTTTTAATTTTTATGTAAAAATTAATGACAACAAATCAGCGGGATCCCGGGAAATATTTCCCAAATGAAAAAAAAAACTCTAAATGGTTAGTAATGGTAGATGATTAGGTTCTAGAGCGGAGTCTTGGATTCCAAGACGTAGTAGATATTAGCATTTCGGTAACGATTAACCATTTTTTAAGGCTTTTTGCATACACAAATGTTATTTTCCGAACGAAAGAAAGCATTTAATTGTTCATTTTGATTCCAAAATTAGTTATTTTTGTTTCAAAATTTAATAAACTGAAAACAAAAGACCAGAAACAATAAAACTTAAGGATAATCAAAAACTTTACATTCCCTATCAATTGTTCTTTTGACTGGCTGACTTCTCTTACAGTATTTTCTTTTCTTCCGTCCGTCCATCCGTCTGTCTGTCTTACTATCTTTCCGTCCAACAGCCATCGCCAGGGCCTGCCTGTCTTTCTATCTATATCGTGTTTATAGACGAAAGAAAAAAAAGTATTCGAATTGTGTGTTTATTTAATGTGCACTTGCATGCTTCATTTAATTTTTAGTACAAATTTATCAAATTGTATATTAACGACTTTTTTGCTGCCTCTTACATTTTCCAAAATTTATATACATAATTTCTTTTTTTATTTAACTTTTCTTCTAATAAAATAACCACAAGAGGGGAACTAAAAGAAAAGTTTCTGAAAAAGATTTAAAGCGGTTGGTGATATACTCAAATGAAGTGAACGATGAGTGAGTGTCGTCTTGGTAAAGAAATTACAGAAAGAAAATATGTTTTCAACATTAAATTTCAAATTTATTAATAGTTCAAATATTAAAAATTTTCGAAATAAATTTTATGTACAAAATAAAAATTTAAAGAAGACGTCACCATTAACAGAGCAGCAGTAAAACAAAAGCAATTTTAATAATATTGTAGTTTTTATGTTAATCAGCTGTTTGTTGCATGTTGCATTCAACTGTGGCAACTGCTGCTCAAGATTGCCCAAGAAAACCAACTTCAAAGCTACATATAAAAACTGCAAATGTATCTGTATCTATTTACTTCTCTGATACTGATGCTGTTGCTGCCAGTTCGCTATTTTTTATTTTTCATATTTTGTTTTTTTTTTTATTCATAAAATATTTCATGATTATGACAAACATTAAAAATAAAATATAAATTGTAAACTAGAGACCGACCGACATTCGTAGAAATCATTAAAATGAAACAAAATACAACTGAAAATAAATAAAAAATCATTACAAGAAAAAAAAAGTAATAAGAAAAGAAACAAAATCTTATGATCATGACTTCAATTGCAGCAGATAATTGTTTATTTTTTGCTGTTAAAGAAAATTTTACAGTTAAACAAACTTGCAACAAAATTTAGTTCTTTACTGCTACTTTTTATATCTGTTGTTTTCCCTCCTTAAAAGTTTGTTTCTTCATAAAGTTTTTATTTCAGAATTTTAATGTGAAAAAATTTTCTATATGTAAAATTTGTTGATGCCTTTGATTTTATGATCCTAAACAGTTTTTGATGCAAAAAGTTTCCTATCAAAGTTTTAATTCGAAAAATTTTGCTATTAAAATTTTGATGCAAAAAAATTCTATAAAAATTTTGATGCGAAAAATTTTCTATAAAAATTTTGATGAGAAAAATTTTCTGTAAAAATTTTGATGCGAAAATTTTTTCTATAAAAATTTTGATGTAAAAAATTTTTTATCAAAATTTGAATGTGAAAAATTTTTTATCAAAATTTTTATGTGAAAAATTTTGATGCGAAAATTTTTTTATAAAAAATTTAATGCGAAAATTTTTCTATAAAAATTTTGATGCGAAATTTTTTCTATAAAAATTTTGATGCGAAAATTTTTCTATAAAAATTTTGATGCGAAAATTTTTCTATAAAAATGTTGATGCGAAAATTTTTCTATAAAAATGTTGATGCGAAAATTTTTCTATAAAAATTTGAATGCGAAAATTTTTCTATAAAAATTTGAATGCGAAAATTTTTCTATAAAAATTTGAATGCGAAAATTTTTCTATAAAAATTTTGATGCGAAAATTTTTCTAAAAAATTTTGATGCTAAAATTTTTCTATAAAAATTTTGATGCGAAAATTTTTCTATAAAAATTTTGATGCGAAAATTTTTCTATAAAAATTTTGATGCGAAAATTTTTCTATAAAAATTTTGATGCGAAAAATTTTCTATAAAAATTTTGATGCGAAAATTTTTCTATAAAAATTTTGATGCGAAAATTTTTCTATAAAAATTTTGATGCGAAAATTTTTCTATTAAAATTTTGATGCGAAAAATTTTCTAAAAAATATTTGATGCGAAAAATTTTCTATAAAATATTTGATGTAAAAAAATTTCTATAAAATTTTTGATGCGAAAATTTTTGTATAAAAATTTTGATGCGAAAATTTTTCCATAAAAATTTTGATGCGAAAATTTTTCCATAAAAATTTTTCTATTAAAATTTAAATGCAAAAATGTTTCTATATACAAATTTTGATGTCAAAAATTTTCTATAACATTTTTGATGCGAAAAATTGTCTATACAATTTTGAATGCGAAAAATTTTCTATAAAATTTTTGATGACAAAAATTTTCTATAAAATTTTTGATGACAAAAATTTTCTATAAAATTTTTGATGCGAAAAATTTTCTATCAAAATTTTGATGTGAAAAATGTTCTATAAAAACTTTGATGTCAAAAACTCTATAAAATTTTTAATGCGAACAATTTTCTATAAAATTTTTGATGCCAAAAATTTGTTATAAAAATTTTGATTTTAAAAATTTTCTATAAAAATTTTGATGTCAAAAATTTTTTATAAAAATGTTAATGTCAAAAATTTTCTATATAAATTTTGATGCCAAATTTTTCTACAAAAATTTTATTGTCAAAAATTAACTTTAAAAATTTTGATGTGAAAAATTTTCTATTAAAGTTTTCTATCAAATTTTTAATTTGAAAAATTTTCGATAAAATTTTTAATTTGAAAAATTTTCTATAAAATTTTTGATTCAAAAATTTTCTATAAAATTTTTGATTCAAAAATTTTCTATAAAATTTTTGATTCAAAAATTTTCTATAAAATTTTTGATTCAAAAATTTTCTATAAAATTTTTTATATGAAAAATTTTTGACATCAAAATTTTTATAGAAAAGTTTTCATGTGAAAATTTTAAATGTCAAAAATTTTCTACAAAATTTTAAATGTCTAAAATTTTCTACAAAATTTTTAATGCGATAAATTGTCTATAAAAATTTTTATGTGAAAATTTTTTTATAAAATTTTGAATGTGAAATTTTCTATAAAACTTTGAATGCGAAAAATTGTCTGTAAAATTTTTCATAAAATTTTTAATGCGAAACATTTTTATAAAATTTCGAATGCGAAATTTTTTTTTTTTAAATTTATATTGCGAAAAATGTTCTTTAAACTTTTTAATGCAAAAAATTTTCTTTAAAGTTTTTAATACAAAAAATTTTCTTAAAAATTTTTAATGCGAAAAATTTTTTATAAAATTGTTGATGTGAAAAATTTTCTATCAAAATTTTTCATGTTAAAAATTTTCTATCAAAATTTTTTATGTGAAATGTTGGCTTATTCCAAATGTACTCAAATATGCGTTATAAAATTTTCCTTAAAAATATTATTATAATTTTTCAAAATTGAATAAATTTATTAATTAATTACCAAATATGTCTTAGATATGCAAAATATGCTCAAATATGCCTTAAAAAATATTTCCCAAAATTCTTGTTATAATTTTTAGAAATGAAATAAAATTTTTAATCATGACTTCATAGTTTTTGATATTACAAAAAGAAGACATGCAATTGCATATTTCGGTTTAATTAGGGAAGTTGATATATGGAGGAGTGCATTAGTTTAAAGAAGGGAGTGTTTGAAAATTATGTAAATTTTTCTTATTCCCTTTTAAAAAGAAATGTCGTTCACTGCAATTAAACCTAATAAAAAAAAGCATAAAAGTACATTACTTTAATTAAATACTTTCTAAAAAAAAAAGTGGCAGCAAGTAACTAATAGCCAGGTGTGAACTAACTAAAAGAATCTAAGGGTGTAATTTTGGTTTTAGCCTAGCCTAGACGTCTTTTTTTTTTGGTTTTTTAATTTTAAATTAAGCACTTAATTTAATGTAAAATGCTTATAAAATCTGTGTGACCAAAGTAAGATAATATTTACGAAAAAAAGACCACACCTGAGAGTTTAAACGTTTATATTTACAGTCTCCATTACCCCAAACAAACTTCATTAATCATTAATCTTTTGTTTCTTTTGCTTTAAGTTTTAAAACTCATTTAATCTGGAAAATTTTTGACACATTAAACTACAAAAACGATTTAAGAACTGTTTTTAGTTTTTCCCTTCATTACGAGGGATACCTATTTTGTTTCGAATATATACACCGCCATAGTTGGATTGTTTGTTGAGCTATGAAATTTGTAGATGTCGGTCTACAATTAAAAATAGGTTCGTCATCAGACCCACTTCTTACAAGGATTTAAATATTCATAAATTTCGATCTGTGAAATTTCGTTGATATCAGTCCATATTTGAAAATAGGTCCCTTACTGGGCCCCATTTGACCTCGTTGGTGTAGGTTAGCATTTAGTCGTAGAAGTATTACAGTCGGTCGACTGTAATACTTTTATTAATTTTTCTGTGTTTTTCTATTTAAGTGGAATTTTTCACGAAATTTTCTTTTTTGTTTTTTAATTACAAAGCGCAACGAATTTCTTTTGTTTAAAATATTTGTTCACTCAAATATGTACCACAAACATTTTTCATTTCATTGTTTTTATTAAAAAAAATATTTTATTCATTATTTTTTTTTTTTATTAACTATTCAGAAAAATAAAAATATATGTATATACATTTAATATTTTACACACACTTCGTTGTCAGTTTTATTTGTAACAGTAAATCATTTGAATTTAACGGAAATGATGACGACTTTATCATCATCATAATTTTCATTATTATTATTCGTCATAACTAAAAAGTGAATTATGATTTCTCTTAAAAATTCCCCAAATACTTGAACATCTTGAACGTTTGGGGAATTAATTAAACAATTTTATAGTTTTTAATTTTTTCTCTTGTTTTTTTTTTCTCGTTTCTTAATGTTAAAAAAGACATTTTTCATTTTCCTTTATTTTTTCTATCTCTGAAATCTTTCTTTCCCAGCCCTTTGGTGGTAGTTTGAACTTTTTAATGATTTTCTTAATTTTATGCCAATTAAATAAACTAATTTCTTATAATTGATAATTGATTAGAGCTGCTACGAAATTCTAATTCAAGCAATTAAATAAATTAGTTGCACAGCAGCATTTTTTTTGTTCATTTCTTTGGAATCTGATAAAAAAAAATTAAATTGTGAAGCCAAGAATTTGAAATTTTTAATTAAATTATAAAGTGGGAGAAATAGAGCAAGAATATATAATTAAATATAAATTTTTAAATTTTGAGCTTTTTTCCCAAAATTTAGATTATTATATAATAAATGGAAAATATTTTTAAAATTCATAATCCAAAAAATTTGGAAAAACTGATGAGCCTCAAATTGAACCAGGTAATAAATACTTACATAACTAGCGAAAAAGTCTCTCTAAAAATGATACTAGGCCAAGTTTATCAATCGTTGGCACATCGACTTATCGGCTTAATATAAAAAAGGTCTAACTCGATCTTTTTTTACGTTACATGGACAAAATTAGGAGTTCTCTTCTAAATCAAACGGATTAACCAAATTTATCTACTCAAAATTTCTTCCATAGTCAACTTTTTTTACATTAAATTTTATTAAACAAATAAACTTTAAGCAACAAAAAATTTTCAAAAAGAAGAATTATTCGCACTTGATCCCAGTCTATTATATTTATTTATTAATGTAATAGACAATTTATTAATAAAAAACCAAAAATTGGACAACCAATTCCTTGACGCGTTTCGATGGTTACATACATACTTAATTCCCACGACATTCTAATTGAACAAGGGGTACTACTCTTGGTGGTTGGTTGGGATATTGTCTTCAGGAGAAGTATCCCTACTTTTACACAGATCGAAAAACTCGCATTAATACCTATTTTACAAACACAATCATTACGAATTATGTTTGTAAATTCGAAATAAAAGCTCAGATTATCGTCTAAACAAAAGTAAACACAAACATTTTTCTGTTTCATCTTCATTCACTTCGCACTAAATTTTTCTTTAACACAAATTTTTAAAAAAATTTTCTATGAATAAATTTTTATCAAAATTTTCTATTAATAAATTTTTACCGAAAATTTTCAATAACAAAAATTTGTATCTAAATTGTTTATAAAAAATTTTTAATAAAATTTTTGTATAACTAACATTTTTTAAGAAAAAATTTTTACAAAAAATCTTTAACAATAATTTTAAAAAACAATCTTTGGAAATTTTTATTACTCGTGTTTTCAAATACATACTCTTTTTAATACTTGAATTTTGAAAATTTTTCCATAAATAATCGAATTTTGAAAATTCTTATATTAATACACGAATTTTGAAAATTCTTCTATAAATACTCGAATTTTGCCATAAATACTCGAATTTTGAAAATTTTTCTATAAATACTCGAATTTTGAAAATTCTTCTATGAATACTCGAATTTTCAAAATTCTCCTATAAATATTCGATTTTTGTAAAATTTTCCTATAAATACTCGAATTTTTAAAATTTTCCTATAAATACTTGAATTTTGAAAATTCTCCTATAAATAGTCGAATTTTGAAAATTCTGTCATTTGAAAATTGTTCTATAAATACTCGAATTTTAAAAATTCTCTGATACATACTCGAATTTTGAAAATTCGCCTATAAATACTCCAATTTCGAAAATTCTATAAATACTCGAATTTTGAAAATTCTCCTATAAATACAGGAATTTTGAAAATTTTCCTATAACTACTCGAGTTTTAAAAATTCCCCTATAAATACTCGAATTTTCAAAATTTTGTTATAAATACTATCTGTCATAAATACTCAAATTGTAAAATGTTTTCTATAAATACTTAAAATTTGAAAATTTTTCTATAAATACTCGAATTTTGAAAATTCTTCTAAAAATAATCGAATTTTGAAAATTCTCCTATAAATACCCGAATTTTGAACATTTCTCTATAAATACTCGAATTTAGAAAATTTTTCTATAAATAATCGAATTTAAAATATTCTCCTTTAAACAAATACTCAAATTTTTAAAATTTTCTATAATACTCAAATTTTTTAAATTCTCCTATAAATAATCGAATTTTGAAAATTCTCCTATAAATACTCGATTTTTAAAAATTCTCCTATAAATATTCGAATTTTTAAAATTCTCCTATAAATATTCGAATTTTTAAAATTCTCCTATAAATACTCGAATTTTCAAAATTCTCCTATAAATACTCGAATTTTGAAAATTTTTCTATGAATACTCGAATTTTCAAAATTCTCCTATAAATACTCGAATTTTCAAAATTCTCCTCTAAATACTCAAATTTTCAAAATTCTCCTATAAATACTCGAATTTTTAAAAATTCTCCTATAAATAATCGAATTTTCAAAATTTTCCTATAAATACTCGAATTTTGAAAATTCTCTTATAAATATTCGAATTTTTAAAAATTTTTCTATACATACTCAAATTTTAAAAATTCTCCTAAAAATACTAAATTTTGAAAATTCTAATATAAATACTCGAATTTTGAAAATTCCTCTATAAATATTAAATTTTTAAAAATTTTCTTTTAAATACTCGAATTTTAAAAATTCTTCTATAAATACTTAAATTTTGAAAATTATTCTATAAATACTCGAATTTTGAAAATTCTTCTATGAATACTCGAATTTTCAAAATTCTCCTATAAATATTCGATTTTTGTAAAATTTTCCTATAAATACTCGAATTTTTAAAATTTTCCTATAAATACTTGAATTTTGAAAATTCTCCTATAAATAGTCGAATTTTGAAAATTCTGTCATTTGAAAATTGTTCTATAAATACTCGAATTTTAAAAATTCTCTGATACATACTCGAATTTTGAAAATTCGCCTATAAATACTCCAATTTCGAAAATTCTATAAATACTCGAATTTTGAAAATTCTCCTATAAATACAGGAATTTTGAAAATTTTCCTATAACTACTCGAGTTTTAAAAATTCCCCTATAAATACTCGAATTTTCAAGATTTTTGTTTAAATACTATCTGTCATAAATACTCGAAATTGTAAAATTTTTTCTATAAATACTCGAATTTTGAAAATTCTTCTAAAAATAATCGAATTTTGAAAATTATTCTAAAAATAATCGAATTTTGAAAATTCTCCTATAAATATTTGAATTTTGAAAATTCTTCTATAAATTCCCGAATTTTGAACATTTCTCTATAAATACTCGAATTTTGAAAATTTTTCTATGAATACTCGAATTTTCAAAATTCTCCTATAAATACTCGAATTTTGAAAATTTTTCTATGAATACTCGAATTTTCAAAATTCTCCTATAAATACTCGAATTTTCAAAATTCTCCTCTAAATACTCAAGTTTTCAAAATTCTCCTATAAATACTCGAATTTTTAAAAATTCTCCTATAAATAATCGAATTTTCAAAATTCTCCTCTAAATACTCAAATTTTCAAAATTCTCTTATAAATACTCGAATTTTAAAAATTTTCCTATAAATACTCGAGTTTTAAAAATGTTTTAAAAATGTAAAAATTTAATAATAAATACTCGAATTTTGAAAATTCTCCTTATAAATCCTCGAATTTTGAAAAATACTGGAATTTTGAACATTCTCTTATAAATACTCGAATTTTGAAAATTCTCGTATAAATACTCGAATTTTGAAAATTCTCCTATAAATACTCGAATTTTAAAAATTTTCCTATAAATACTCGAGTTTTAAAAATGTTTTAAAATTCTCCTTATAAATCCTCGAATTTTGAAAAATACTGGAATTTTGAACATTCTCTTATAAATACTCGAATTTTGAAAATTCTCGTATAAATACTCGAATTTTGAAAATTCTTCTATAAATACTCGAGTTTTAAAAATGTAAAAATTTCTAAACAAGTTTGTATCGAAATTTTTTATATAAAAGTTTTAAGTGTATGGTAAGTTTTTAGACTTATCCTTAGTTCAAAATGTCCTCTTCCAGACCTAAAATACAAAAGAGTTTAACTGACCAAAATTCAAATTTGAAAAAGATCTTACTGTTATCATGCATTTCATTTGCCAGCCATTGAGGTTACGATTGCGATTGCATGCAAATTTCAAAATGTTAACAAAAAAAAATTACATTTCATGATTGCAAAAAAAAAAAAGTTGCTTAAAAAAGTAATCCAGACTTGCAACTCGAGTATTAAAAAAAATTTCATGATTAAACCAAATTTTTAATTTTAGTTCAACTTTAAAAACAAAAAAAAAATAAATTTTGGCTTTCAAACACTTTCGCTTAAAATTCATGGCCAAATTGCAAATTCAAAGACGAAAATAGATAAAACTTAAAATTGCAACGCCTTTGTATAAGTTTGTAATTAAAGAATAGTTTTTTGTTTAATTTCTTAATATTTTTGTTTTTGAATTAGTTTAAACATTATTTAGTATATAATTAACTTTCTTTTTTTTTTGTTTAAGTCTTTTTGTTGCTGCAAACTTATAATTATAGGTATTTTTGTATTTTTTAATTTTTGATTTTTATATTTCAATTTTGTGGTTTAATAGTTGCGTTACTTTGGTTTTTTTTTTTTGTATATACGTAGCTGACAAGTACAAAATGTTAAACCACTCAATTTAAAATTGTTTTACAAGAAACTTTAGAGTTAAGGCCATATTATTTATTTAGGCTATTGAACATATTACAATTCTTTTCTTTAAGTGTATTATAGAAGAAGAAAAAAAAACAAGAAAAATTAATAATGCTATGTGTCAATACTAATAAAAGTAAAGTCGTTGTTGTGGAACCAAACATATTGCAAAACTATAATAGCTTTGTCAGTCTACTAGCCAACAAGTCTGAGTGTCTAGCGGCTTAGAGGCATGTAAGCCACATCTGTTATGTTTTGCGTATCTTACGTGAAATCAGGGATTTTATTTCACAAGTCTGGTGTAGGTTGTTATTGTCATTATGGGAAAATGTCATAAGCCTAAAAAGGGTTGAAAATTTGTCTTCAAGAAGTGGACACATTTCTATGCAGCATCGTAGGAGGAAAGGATATTAAGGATTTGTATCGATATTTGTAACATATAACTTTTAACTCAGAATCACTTTCGAAGTTGTTGTAACAGCTCTAATATTTACAATTTTATAAATTTGTGTATGGGGATTCTTTTTGAAGATCAAGGCCAAAAAATTGTGCTACTTCCCCTTTATGGGTCCGCAAATACTCAGGAGTAAGTGAAGTAAGGTTTGGTGGTTGAAAATGTGGGGGTATCATGAGAAAGCTGACCACATGCTAGGCACACGTTGTCGACAGCAAAAGTTGTTAAACCTATCTAATTTGTGCAAGAACAACTCTTGTTTCCGCGGAGAGTTCTTTTCTTCTTCTGTTATAAGCGCTGGGCAAACTCCGAATCTAACTTTGGCTTGATAATGAGGTAAGATCTAAAAAATAAATTCTTCTTATAAACTGAAACCTGTACCGCAACCACTTAAGTCCACTCCGCATTAGGGGTATAACCAATTTTTGGCCCTAGCACTACGCGATAGCGCGTATTGTGTTATGTAGGAAAACATTTGTTTTGGGTCGTTTGGTTACAAAAACCTCACCCACAAAATCAATTTTCTAAAACCCCTCAAGAAAAAAATTTTGTTAAAAAATTTTAAATATTTTACTAATAAATTAAAAAAAAGTTTAAAATTTTCTTAAGTATTAAGGGAACGACAACATCTGGAATATTTCTCCCCATCGTTGTACTATCTTTAAATTTGGTCAACACCTTCACCCAGTTTTCAGAATTTTTCAAAACACTTAAACTACTTCTTTTAAACTCCATTATTTTGAAGTATTAAGCAAAAAAAAAAACGGAATACTAATAACACGTTAGTATACAATATTCAACAAAAAATTATAAACTAATAATACATTTTTATTTTATTAGGTATTTTCCATAAAAAATCTGGATTAAAAATGAATAGCACTATTCCCTGATCTGAGGTGCAACCATTATAACATATATACAAATATTTTACTGCTGTACTACAGCTATAAGTTAAGCAATTCTTCTATTGAAAAAAAATTAGTATCTTTTATATAACAAAAATTATAAAATTTTTTGCAAAATTCATATCGACTTTTAAAGTTATAGGGTTGCCATAATTTTAAAAATTTCATGGATTAAAATTCATTTCTCGACACTGGACTCCCTTCTCCACATATACACAAAATTTCATCAAAATCGGTTGCTATGGGGAAAATTATGTTAAATTTTGGTTGCAACTATTCTTATACTGAAAATAATAACAGACCATTCTTTTGTAAACTTTTTTATGATAAAATGATAAACGCGAGCCCGGCCAATAATTTGATAAAAAAAAAACTGTGAATTTTTGATTAAATATATAAAAGGAAATAAAGAAAAAAAATTACTTGTTTTTCAACTTTACAGCGTTTTGTGGGTGACCTTTTTGGAACACCGCGAAAAACTAATACTATTTTTTTTAATAGTTTTTAATGGAATATTCGACTATGCTAGGGCCATTTTGATATTTGCAAAAAATGGGAATAAGTTATACCCCTACTCCGCATATATGTAGATAACTTAAGAAGATATGTACTGGATCCACATATCTTCTTAAGTTATCTACATATATGCGGAGTGGACTTAAGTGGTTGCGGTACAGGTTTCAGTTTAAAGGAAGAATTTATGAAATTTTTTACCTGACATTGAAAACGACAAAAAAAAATTACTTGGTTTCATGAATTCCAATATTATCGGTTTTATGTTCGAACTAGAATTTGTATCGGTTTTACTATTGAAAACAAACCAAGCAACATATAATTAACAGATTTCACTAAGAATTTGATCTAAATAAATAAAACGCATGCGTTTTTTTACAAGTGCACAGGGGGATGGTGGAAAAATATAATGGAAATCATTCCATAACTAAACCTTTGGGCTGATTAAAAAAAAAATGTGCATATAGCAGAAGTGGGGAGCTTATGAAGATTTTACTGGGGCAGCACAATCAGCCCCCAAACTAGAGCACCTCAGACTCATAAATCACTTAAAACGATATACAATTTTCATTTCTCAAACAAATACTTAGGTCAAGATCTACAAAAAACATCACACATCTTTAATGGTTTTAAAGATATTCGACATCAGAAATTAAAATTTTCAATTCGGTGCAGTATGGGACAAACATTTTAAATTTCAATTTTTAAAGTCGAATATCTTTAAAACCATAAGATATAGGATATGTAGATCTTGTTCTAAGTATTTGTTATATAGTATGATTCTTCAATTCGGTTGGGAAATGACGAGTACATATCTTTTTAAGTGATTTATTAGTCTGAGGTGCCCTACTTTGGGGACCGATTGTACCGCCACAGTAAAATCTAGGCTTTCCAGGTTCAAAACTTAAGTATCCCAACACTTCTATTGGGCGGATTTTTTTTAATCCGCCTAGCGGTTTAGAAGTTATTATATTTTTCCGCCATCCCACTATGCAGTGGCTTTCTTTTTCGATGTATGGATTTACTAAAAAGGGATTTTTACAAATCAGACCCCCTGGGGGCTAAAAAGGAAAACAAATTGAAGTCGGGTTTGAATCAGCTTCAAAACGTGGTAAAAAGGATAAAAACATAGAAAAAAATATTCATACCGAAATCACCTATGAAATAAAAGAGTACATAGGGGTACTTTTTGGAAAAAGGGCCACTAGGGGGTAAAAAGCGTAGAAAGGGGTTAAATTTAGTAGCGTTATTTTTCCGAAATGAAAAGTTAGGAACAAAATTTAACAACGAAAATAAGAGGGCAAAAATAAAAATTACTGTTTGGTACTTTTTGGGAACATGGGGAAGGTTTAATTATTTTAAATTGAGTAGCGTTATTTTTTTGAAATTAAAAGTTATAGGAACCAAATATAACAACGTTTGGTTTAGCTACAAAACTAAAAGGCCAAAAATAAAAATTACGGTTTGGTACTTTTTGGGAACATGGGGAAGGTTTAATTATTTCTACACGTATTTTAAAACAATAATATCGTACATATCTACAAAAGCTGACAAAATAAAAAAACAAGTAAGTTAAACCTGACCTTGTGATACCCTTCACCACTGAGGTCAAATGTATTTTCTTATTCCTGCATATTTGCTTAATTTTGTCATCATACAAACATTTAATTAAGACTTAGATATTAAAGCTATATCCGTCATTAAACCTAATTTAAGAGCTAGGGCCGAATGTGGACCAATTGTCTCGAAATTTAAGTATAGTTTAAAAAATTAAATGTGCAACAAATAAACATAAAGATTAATGATTTTCGTCGCATTAAGTGACTTTTGAGAGAAGAGTTTGTATGAGAGTTATTGTTAAATATGGATCGATTTCAAAAGAATTTGGTACAGTGACTTCTGTTTACATAAGCAGTATTCAATTTAAAAATATATTGACATTTGAGGCTAAATCTCATTTCCGAAAAGCCAGCCTTATGGGAGGTACCAAAAATTTCTGCCATATTTAAAGCTTGATTACAAGTTTTGGGGGTCCAACCGACCCTGCAGGCGAACGGTCTGACATCGTTAAATCGACTCAGGAAGTGATTCTATTAGTCTATTGGTATACTTAAAGGTGGATCTAAGTCCAATAGTTCTATGCGTTACATACATCAGCATAAATTTATAGCACCCTTTCCACCTATAGTGGTCAAGGGTATAAATATTATTTGTTTCACTATGCATTATGTATTCGCTGAATTAGTAAATGCTTTTTTTATTCGAAACACTCCTTACAATCTCGAAACAGTAAATTCAAAATCAATGAAGCGTCTGTCCTAACATACGTTTAAAAACAACTTAAAAACTTTACATCGGAATCGATACAAGTGGATTTTCATTTCACTTTTCAACCAAACCGCAAAACACATTAGGGACTTCAAAGAAACAGCAAAAAACGTTTAACAATATCGAAATGGAAATGCAATTAGAAAATATACAAATCTATTTTATGTTTTTTTTTTCTTGAGTTTTTTTTATTTTTTGTAAAATTTTGTGAAAGTATATTGACCGATTTCCATTTATTAATCTAGTCTTGTTTCCCTTTTGCCTCATGTTTTATTGTTGTGCAAAATTCAATCACAGTTTTAAAAGAAACTAAAAACAACAGTAACAACATACAATAAATACATTGTCATTGTTGTTGTAGTTGTTTTTGCCTCCAGTTACCTTTGCCGCATTGCGTTATACATATACAAACTACTGTGCGGTTGGTTAATGGCAAGAGTTGGCCAACTGTAAAATTTTACATACATTTACCTTTACACACATTTCTGTGTGTGTACTGTATGAATTGGCTCCAAAAGAGACGCATACTTGTATACATACACACAACATAGGTACCACTACATGCTAAAAAGGTCAGCTTTGTCTTATCACACATTTCCTTAGCTCCAACAAGCAACAGCAACAAATGAACAATGAACGAAAATGTGTTAATAATAAACGTTTGGGAAAGTTCTTCTTCCTCGAAAACTGAAAACGCCAAGACGAAGAACTAAATGTTTTAATAGTGGCAACAACTAGCAAAAAAACTAAAAACTAACAAAAAGCAAAAACAAAGGCATTAAAAGAAGGAAAAAGTTAAGAAGAAAAAAAAACAGCAGCGGAATGTCATTAACCTTACTCCATTTCGCAGCCACCATTAAATTAATATGTACATACAAATTTACTCGGTAACACTAAAACACACATTTACACAAATATTTCCCAGCGGGAAAAATATGCTGTTGCAACATGACTTCTTCATTTATCATATACACAATTTTACTTTAAACAGTGTTTCTTTGAAGGCAAAGTATTGGCCTTTCGCTTTTATTTTGAGGCCATTTTATCTGTGATGGTCTTAAAAGGGCTACAAAAGACATTTTTTTTAAAAGATTTTTAAAGACTCCACCATCATTACAACTGACAGCCTTATAATAAAGTTTTGTTGATAATTTGAGGGATGATGAATCCTAATGCCTACTTTCCATGTGATTAGAAATCACTATATGTACCAAACTTTCTTATAATCGGGCCATATCATCGAGCCCTTAGATTTAAATAATCGTAAGCGACATTCCGTTAAATATATCTTAAACTAAGATAAGAAATAGCATAGTACAGTTAGCATATTTTTCATATTTTTAGTTTTCGAATGTATAAAAATATTTTCGATTGGTTTATATTTACGAAAGTTATACGGACCAATGGCTAAAAACAGACATGTTTTTAAAAATTGGTCTACTTACCCTTTAGCCGAGCCGAGCTTAAAAGTTATTGAAGTACAATACTTTGCACTTAACTTCTAAACCATTTGGAAAAAATTCGTCAAAAGTAGCAAACTAACAAAGAACAAAAATGTTATGCACCAAAACATTACCCGTTTTTGTCTAATTAAGATTTTTTTGTCGCTTACGATCAATATTTTTTCTGTCGCTTGCGATCGTTTTAATCTAAGGGCTCGATATATCATCAATTAACATAAATTGCTTATAAATTTAAAGATAATTTCATAATAATTTAATTTCTATATGTACGAAATTTTAGAAAATTTGGACTATATCTGACCGTAGCTCACGTGAATTTTGAATTAGAAATCTTTATATGTATAAAATTTTTTACAATTGGGTCATATATGATAATACCTTCCATTTTAACATCAAATTGCTTAAGCGAGGCGGAAAGGTTAAATTTATTAACCTGTATCCTGGATTGGTCAACCGCAAAGGTGTCATATTCCGCCAGGACAGCTCTAGACTGCATACATCTCTGGAAAAAAAAAAATGAAAATCATTTTACGGAAAGACGTAAAATGACTTTCAAGAAGCAAACTGACAAAGTTTCATTCAAATCAAATATTAGGAAAGCGTGCCAACTTGACGCCAGAGTTTGGACATGCCAGTTATATGGAAAAAATAACGTCGTGCGGGAGTTTATGTATTCTATCCGACATTCTACACATTTTGAGTTAATGATCTCACTTTAGGTTTTCGATCCTAAATTTTTCAAATCTGCAATCCGTTGTGGTGTAAAAATCTCAAAATTCTATTGTAAAGTTTTTTAGAAAAATTAAGGTTAAACTTTAAAATTGAATTTTCTCAAAATGCGTTTTTGCCGTATAGAGCACATAAACTCCCGCACGACGATAAGGGGTTTCTTTAAATGTTTAAAAAATTCCACTTAGAATACATTTTCAAAAAAGTATATTCAACAGCAAGGTACTGAGAACTAAATGGGGCTTCCAACGAGATATAAGTATATATATATATATATATATATATATATATATATATATATATATATATTTATATATATACTTTAAAATCGGTTGAAAACTTTCCTAATTATTAAGGGTTTTCCAAAATACTATACATCCTTAAAGACTCTCCTGAGCATATGCAATAAAAAAATATTATAAGTTTGACTTTTTTACTTTTTTAAGACCTCAAGATATTTAAATATCCATTTTTGTTACAATGGGCTAACGTTTTAATTAATTTTTTTCTAAAAAGTACTAGAAATTACATGTTTTTATTGTTATATTTCAATGAAAATTCAAAAAATCTTGAATTTAAATATATTTTTCGACAAATTAACCCTTGCGTACCCATGGGCTGTTAATAATTCCCATGCTTAACTTATAGAATAGGGCCTCCCTCATCAGCAATTTTTGGTGAAAAATAACTTTTTTTTTTGCAAGAGGTCTTTTTTTCAATTACTTATTAAATCTACCCAATAAGTTTGCATAATATATGCCATTGATTGTTTTTACCATTTGAAGGTAATGGGGATTACACCAATCAACCAGTTTTGACTGCTGTTTGGTTTCCGGAATGTTGTGGAGGATTCTGTTCATTTTGTTTAAATTTTTTACATAGACTCACAGGTCACTGGAAATAATTCATGAACATTTAGAATATACAATATAAAGAGTGCTCTAAATAAAATTTGTAGTTGGATTTTCTTAAATAAAAATCAAACCTTTTAATATAAAAACTCTACAAAATACGCAAATATAATGGCATATTATACAAAATCATTTAGCATTAAAATGTTTACTTAGTACTCGGGTTTTGCAAAATTATCGACTTTTTTCGGAAACCCTCCCATTAAAGATTTTACAGTTGCTTCTGATACCTTTTTGGAGCATGTGTTCCTACTGCGCTTAAAATCGGACATGTTCTTAGAAATCTTTCCTGTGTTCTTCAATTCCTTTTTTACTAGAGCCCAATACCTTTCCACAGGCCGAAGTTCTGGACAGTTAGGTGGATTTGCCTCTCGTCGTACAAAAATGACATTATTCTTTGAGTTCCACTCAAGTGCCTTTTTTCCATAATGGCATGATGAAAAATCGGGCCAAAAAAATATAGTCACTCTGTGCTCTCTTAAAAAGGGTAACAACCGTTTTTGTAGGCACTCCTTTATATAAATTTCTGTGTTTATTGTGCCAGATGCCACAAATACTTTACTTCTTTTGCCACAACTGCAAATAGCTTGCCACACGAGAAACTTCTTAGGGAATTTTGTTTGTTTTTTTGTGCGAAACTCTTGCCGAACATTGCAACATAAAAATCTTGACCAGGAAGTTGAGAAAAGTCTGCCAGTACGTATGTTTCATCATCCATCACACAACAGGTGTATTTTTTTATAAAATCAGACTTCAATTTTTTCGCTCGTTTTTTTGCTTCTAAGTTCTTTATAGCATTGCGATCTGGAACCTTTTGGACTTTGTATGTCTTCAATCCAGCATAAGCTTTGACTCTATGTGCAAAATTCGTAGAACATTTCACCGTACGAGCAGCTTGTCTTAAAGAAGTGTTAGGCGCTCTTCGAACGAGTCGCTCGACTTCTTTTGCCTTACCAATATCTGTAGGACCTTTTTTCCTCCCTGATCCAGGTTTTCTTTCAATGCTCAGGTTTTCCTTATACCGTCTGATGGCATTAGAAACCGTTCGAGGGTCAACTTTCAAATTTTTAACTATTTTTTTTAAAAGTCCTTGACGGATTTTTTTGAAAAGTTTTAATTATATTTTCACGAACTTTTTTTTCGCAGTCCATTTTGATTGAAATAACTATTGAAAATTAATAATTTCTAAAATAATAGTATCTGACATATCTATAGAAACTAACTTGATCAAAAAATAAATTATTTCTTACACTATGGATAAATTTTGTCTAAAATAGTAAATGCATATTTTTTTTAGAACACTCTATATACCAGCTAATTCACATTACTTCGATGGCTGTTTACCGGTAAGGTAAATTGTATGGTGTATAAAATAATTAAAAATCAAATATAAATTCTTATAGATGCAAATATTGGCATTTGTATTAAATCTTTTTGTTAGGCAATAACTTTCTAGACCTTCAAATATTTCCCGCCGGGATCTTCTAACATGCATAATTTAATACTCATGTGTATTAATTTTTTTTCTATTTATTTTTTACTTATTTTTTGTGCGAAAAACACTAATAAAGCATGAGTGTAAAATAATATTAACTTTTTAGTTTAGTTTCACTTCACCAAAGTACAAACAAATTTAAATGAAGACAAAACAATTACACATATTCATATATTTCTAGTGGGGAGACACAAATCACAATGGGGACGTCAAGACTGCAGCCACAAAATTTATTTTTAACTACTCGTTAAAAAATCAACTACATATAATCATGTGTAAATTTGTACACAGAAAATCAACTTTAAGTGTTAGAAAATTTGCAAATTTCAAATAAATTTACTTATTTTGGGAGTGTAATAGAAAAGTTAAACAGTAGTGGTTATAAAATCAAATATTAATATAATATTTCAAATTATTTAAATTAATTTAGATTTATAAGACTATAAAGAACCAGCAGCCGAAAGTGGCATATCGAAAACAGGAAGATTATATGTGAATTAAAAGGTTGAAGATTTAAAAGTTATTAAATCCTTAAAACAGCTAATATAAATCGATATCTTCTTATTATCTTCAAAGCTTTTATTATTTCAGAAAATCGTATTTCATACTTTAAGGCAGCAATAAATTTTACTTTATAAGTTCAGGAAAATGAGAGTAATTTAGAAGTAACTCTCTAGAACTTACACGAACAAAAAGTGTGTACTTTAAGCACTGGAACACATTTGGGTGACTAGTTTCGGAAATTTCTTTAATGTACGTGAAATATCTTATACGTTATTTAAGAAAAACCTTTAAAATGTATGCCCTATAATAAAAAAATTTTCTATAGAAAAATTTTTGATAAAAAAAAAATTTTATAGAAAAATGTTTATTAAAAAATTTTTTACTTTTATTAAAAATTTTTCTACAGAAAAATATATCTTTTGAAAATTTTTTCATAAAAGTATTTTAAATAAATGGAGTAGAAATTTTTTTCTTTTTAAAACATCAAGAACTAAAAAAACCTATTTTAGTTAAAACTACAAAAAAACGGCAACTCTGCCGACGATCATAGCCACGTCATTTAAAATTAAAACTTCTGAGCCATGTGAGATGCTTGTTACTCCCACAATCTGACTTTCAATCTCAGATCGGCCAAAACCATATCGTAAATGAGGAAACGAAGGTCCTACCACTTTAGAAATAGCCATATAAATTGTAACAATTCAGCTTCTTCGAATCACAATCTGACGGAGTTAGATCATACCCAAGTAATCATTCAAAATTTAAACCACAGAGCCATGTGAGATGCTTGCTGCTTCCACAACCTCACTTTTAATCTCAGATCGGCTAAAACCATGTTGTGGATTTTTCAATTATTTCGGATGTAGAAATCTTAACTAGGCGTCCAAAATATTCGGCATCTTCCGTACTTGTACGGTCAGTAAAGCACCTCTTTTTCGTGGAAATGGATGGTGCAAAATCTCCAAAATATTTATTAAGCTTAACCAATGGCTCTAAATATAAAGTCATGATAGGCAAGTTAGCCCCTAGGGGCCGAGCACCAATCGTAATTGTCACACACAACACGAACCAAAAAGAAAAAACAAACTAAAATACGAGAAATACTCATTTGTATGATAGCAGCCAATGAATGAGGTTCTTGTCTCTTTATTTTAGAATTTGCAACAACAAAACACATGCAAAAGAGTACAAGAAAATATTTTTTGTTCTTAGTCTCTTTATTTGTAAAATCACTAATACATTGATATTTTCTATGTTCTCTTTGTACCTACCATGGTATAAAGATATTGCACTCCATATATTTTTTTTCTCCCAAAAGTGAAATTAAAGTAGATAAAGAACAATAAAAAACACGTGAATGCACAAACAAGCATGCATTTTATGAACACGTGTGTGTGCCTTAGCTTTCTCTCATTGGTTAATCGCCTCCATTAGTTGTTTCCGAATTAGACTAAAAGAGGTATACTCCCTTTTTATCGGACTTTTTAAAACGACCATACGGCAAATCAATGTATACTTATATCATAGTCTTTGGCTTAACTTTTTTTTGAGTAATTACCGAAATTAACTTCTTTAAATTTTCTTCTCAAAACGATTGTGCGCCACACACAATCTAAATGACGTAGCTTTTTAAAAATCGGATAGGATTTAACTTGCCTATTGAAAAGGTAGATTTAAAAGTATTTCAATGCCCAGAACCAACGTTCTGGGAAAGTAATATCAATAAATTAATTTATTTAATTGAAAATCACTAATTAAAATTAAGATTTCCGTTTTAAAAAATGCTGACACAATCTTCAGTCTAAGTTCTTTTTTAGTCGCCGCCTGTATATTGACTTGCACATTAGCCATAAACTGCAAATAACGTAAATTATGTTTATTTAAGATTTAAATTTTAATTATTTTTTCTTATATTTTTGGCAAATATTTTTACTAATACATCATTTCAACGAACAAACCACCGAATAGAGAAAATTTCAATATGACTAAATACGCCAGTCATTTTATAGTTGACGATGTATGTGGGCTTTTCTTATTATAAGTTTATATTATTTAAATAATTAAATTCAATTTATAAATATGACATTAAAATGACAGCGTGATTTTCAAAATCTAATAATAGAGATTTAAGATATTATTTATATGGCTTGGTCTAAAAGGGCCAGTGTCAATTTTTTGCTGACTTATTCATTGCATTAGATTCCCTTCTTTTTCTGGGCAATGTTACTAAGAATTTATATGGAAAATAGAAATTTGAAATTAATTTTCTCAAAACTACTTTTTTGACATTGGACCTTTAAGCACCAAACAAAAGGTTTAGTACAATATATTAAGGTTAAGACTTCCATTTTTTTTTTCTTTTAATTTTGAAATTTTTGTCTAACGTTGTTTTTTTTTCATTTCAGGTAGAGGAAGTTGCTGCCACTAATGCTGCAACTGCCATCGAAGATATATCAGATAATCTCATTTCTCCCGATGAAGCTGTTCAACAAGATTACCATCACCAGGAGCAGCCACAAGAAAATGTTCCAGAACACATGATGGTCGATGACTCTTTCAGTCGTCACGAACAGGAATGTTTGGAACAATATCAGCAAGAGCAACAAAATAAAATGGAACCGGAAGCCGTAGTAGAACCTGCCTTTGAACAACAACATCATCAAGAATTAGAAAGTGAAATGGTAGCTGTTGAGGAGCCAATGATCGAGGCTAAACAAAGTGCTCCACTATTCTCGAACGAACAGACTGAAATTGCAACCAAAAACGATGAAGATTTTAATGAAATCCCAGAGGTACCAGAAACAGCACCATCTGAGGTAATGACACGTTTCGCCATACCAGAAGATGCTCCATTTGAGTGCTTGGAGAAACCTACACAAGTACCAGAAGATGCACCATTTGAAAGCTTGGTGAAACCCACTCAAGTACCAGAAGATGCTCCATATGACTTTTTGGTTAAACCCACTCAAGTACCCGAAGATGCTCCTTATGACTTTTTGGTTAAACCCACTCAAGTTCCAGAGGATGCTCCCTTCGAATGCTTGGTGAAACCTACAGAAGTTCCAGAAGATGCTCCCTTCGAATGCTTGGTGAAACCTACAGAAGTTCCAGAAGATGCTCCTTCCGAGTGCTTAGTGAAACCCACACAAGTACCCGAAGATGCTCCCTTCGACAGCTTGGTGAAACCAACTCAAGTACCAGAAGATGCTCCAAGTGATTTCTTGGAAACATCTATGGATAAACCAAAAGAGACTGAAACAGAACCAATTGAAGAAGTTAAAGATCATGAAGTTAAGACTAATTTAGAAGAGATTGCTAAGCCCGAAATAATTGAGACTCCCGAAACTAAAACTGAAATACCCGTAGAGGCCATTGCCGCTGCTGCTGTGGCTGCCACTGCTGCCGTTGCCGCAGTAAAAACCGCTGTTTCACCCTCTAAAACCAAGACTGAAACAGCTAAGAAACCATTGGCCAAGACCACTACTACTACTACAGCTGCTGCAGCAGCTAAACCTAAAGTTGGTTCCACACCAGCTGCCAAAAAACCAGTTGAAGCTGCTAAGAAACCTTTAGGCTTGGCAGCCAAACCACGTGTTGCTCCCGCCAAACCAGCGGCTCCCACTACTGAAAAGAAACCTTTGGTCAAGACTACTACTACAACAACTACAACTATGACTGCACGTAAACCATTGAGTGCTACCACAACTACAGCTTCAAAACTAGTATCTAAAACGACCACAGCAACTTCTACCACACGTACAGCCACAACGGCTCCTAAGACAACCACCACTACCAGACCCACAACAGCTCCACGCACGGTCTCTTCAGCCACAACTACAGCCCGTAAACCTTTAACAACAACAACTACTACTAATGGACCTTTGGCCAAGCCACGTCCTGCAACAGCTCCTGCTAAACCTACCACACTCGGTTTGCCAGCAACAAATGGTGCCGCTAAACCCAAACCAACTTCTCCCCGGTCTACTTTAACCTCGCAAATACGTAAAACTACCCCGGCAACAACTACCGCCAAGAGTCCTGTTAAACCGACTGCCACAAATGGCGTCGCCAAACCCAGTAGCACCACTTTGGCTTCCAAAACAAAAACTACCACATCCACAGTATCAAGTACAGCTGGCAAAACCTTTACAGCACGTCCAGCTCCCAAATTTACCAGTAGCTCTAGCAGCACTACAACTACCACTACTACCAGACGTTTAACAGTAGGTGGCACTACTACAGGCTCTACAACTACCACCACTACTACAAAAATCAGCAGTACTCCCTTGCGTAAGTCCTCTCCCACTAAACCCGCTACTACAGCTGGCAGAACACCCACAAAGCCAAGTACTACAGCTGCTGGTTTAAAATCAAAGGCTTCCGCCACCAAAACCTCTGCATCTCCACCCGGTAAGCCTGCTCCCATTAGAAAACCTGTAGATAAAACAAATATTGCAAACGGAAACGCCAGTGTCACTAAGGAATTAAATGGCAGTGCTGACCAGATTACCGCTCCTCCACAAGAAATTTCCCAAAATGAAGATTTATTGGCTGTGCAACAACAACAACAAAATGGTGGTGATTCCAGTATTCCTATGCAGACTGAAGAGCAGCAGCAACAGCAGCCACAGTTTTTACTAGAATCCATGGATTTAATAAATGCTTAAACGAACAATTTTTGAAGATAAGCATCAAAGACTTTCGAACTTTTAACTCTCACACACACACACTCAACTGTTTTCTTTTCGAAATGAGGGAAGCGCCCTCTCTATATCAATATTTAATAAACAAAAAAAAACGTATATTAAAAACAAAATAAAATTTTAAATCCTTTTTTTAGGAAATAAAATGTGAAAAAAAAATCATCAAAAGCTTTTTTTCTCTATAAAAAAGCCTGATTGTATGTGAAAAATCTTAAAAAAAAAAAAAAAAACAAAAAACAATTTACAACATTTGCTTATAAATTTCTATAAATTACACTAAGCTACAAAAATTACTTGGCTTATAAATTTTAATAAATTATACTAGGGCATAAACAATTTCTTTTTTGATGTGGCCTGAAGTTATGGCACTAATTGTAAATAACTTTGGACCTTCCAAATTCTTATATGTGAACAGTTTTTTTAAATTGTTTTGTTTTTCTTTTCAGAAATTGCTTAATATTTCAAAAAACTTCTGAGACATTTGAAAAATATTGTCAAGGCGACTTAAAGATAAATGTGTTCTCGAATTAAAGTTTTTTTTTTTTGTTTCATGACTAGGACCATTGTCAGTTATATAATATAAAAGGTCATACACATTTTATTTAAAAATATCCAACTCGAATAAACCAATATCATTTTTGGATTTAGTGGAGAATTTAAAAATATTCTCATGTGTAATCATTTTCTTAATTGAAAATTTTACAAATTCAAAAAAATTGTATCTTTTTTGAAAATAGTTTATCTTGAAAACTAAAGCCAATTCGAAAAAAACAAAGTCATTTTCGAATTCGACAGAGAAAAAGTTGAAGATTTTTGAAGATTTTTTTCGATTGATAGTTTTTTTATTAATTTTTTTTTAAATCTATTTATCTCGAAAACTAAAACTAATTTAAAAAATTTCTGATTCAGACGAGAAAATTATTTAAGTATTTAAAAACATTTTCGTGTGATTGATTTTTAAAATTCGAAAATTTTTTTTCAATTAAAAATTTTTGTTTTTGGAAATAATTTATTTCGTATCAAGAGCCAACTCTGAAAAGAACAATATCAACCCCAATCTTGATTGTGAATTTTTAAAATTCGAAAATTTTTTAAATAATATTTTTTGAAAATGGTTTATCTCGAAAACTAAAAACAACTCGAAATAAAGAATAACATTTTCGGACTCAGCTAGAAAAATTTATTCAAAATTGTTCAACAAACCTTGTGCCCCTTATTATTGAAATAAGAAACCAATCCATTTGCTTAAACTTGAAAATAATTTTACAATTTGTATGCAAATGTTGTAAGATCAATTTTTTTACTTAAAAGTAGTTTTTAAATGAAATTAAAACAAGAAATCAATGTAAAAGTATTTAAAACAAAAACCCTCTCCCAACTTTTTAAATCTTAAAAAAGATAAAAAAAAAACGATAATTTTTTTTTTATTATTTTTTGTACGAATATAAACGTTTTTCTTAAAATTTTATAATTTTTTATTTCTCGTTAAAGATTTTTGTTTTATTGTAGTTTATCTTGAAAAAAAATTGTATTTTTTTTAATTTTATGTTTGTGTTTTTTGAAAACAAAAAAAAATAAAAAATATTTCGAAATTAAAAAAATTATGAGAAAAAAAAAACAAATTCCAATTTATATTTTTTATATGCATGCTCTATATACTTAATGTCATATAAGCATATATTTTATATTTACTAACTAATACATACATACAAAACATAAACACATAAACTTAAACTATTACATAAACATTGAAAGCAAAAAAATTTGTTTCTAAAAGGATTTATTTCAAAAATCTTAAAGAAAGAAAATGAAAAATATCAAAAAAAAAAAGGGATTAAAGAAACCTAAACAGTTTTCATCTAGAAAAAGAAATTTCTTTAAATTTATTTTGAAAAAAAAGATAATGCAAAAAAAACAACAAAATATATCAAATCTTTTTAAAAATCAACAAAAAAAAATTAAATATTATTCCAAATATTATTAAACCATTTTAAACTTAAAAACCATCTCATTTAAATACTTTCTTTCGTTGGCTTCATTTTTTGTTTTATTTCAATTTCTGTTAATTTAATTTTGCCTTTCTTATTTGTTGTAATTCCTTTCAATGTTTCTTTTTTAGCCTCAACTTTTTTTTATTTCTTTCTTTGTAATTTTATTTTGAAAATTTGTTTATGTTGTTCTTTCTGTTTTTTAATAATTTATTTTAAATTCTTCTTTCATTATGTATTAAAAAAAAAAAGAAATATAAAATTTTTTTGTTCCTGTTAAGTTAAAAAATAAATAGAAAAACTAAAAAGCAATTTTTTTTCTAACAAAAGAAGTCGAATCATTTAACTCTTCCCAGTGTATTATTTTTTTTAATTATTATTATTATTATATTTTACATGTTTTTAAATTGCTCAACTTAATTTCTCATAAAATTTAAAACATTTTTTTATTATTATTAATGTATTCGCAAGTATTTATAAAATATATAAAAAAAAATAAAAAAAAAATGTAAAAGATTTTTTCGTTTTATTTATTTGTTTATTGTTGCAGGTATTTATTTTTTTTACTTTAATTTGTTTAAATATAATTTTAATTTCTTTTCGTTTTGAATGTTTAAAAGCAGATTGTTTAGATCTAAATTGTTAAATTTCGCTATTCAGAACAAATTATTGAAACTAGAGTAATTTTTGTAAGGAAAAGTAATGCCTTAAGAAAACATTCAGTCTTATATTTAAGGCTAACATTCGAACTCTTTACACTTCATAAGTAATCTAGCGTGAAGTGAGGTTAAACTTGTTGATAATTTACGGCCATTCTTGTTTCTTCAAGACAATTGTAACCACATCTATTGAAAGGTTCAACGTTGTGCTAGCATTGGTATTACTGGTTCCTTAAGAAGCACTCCTCAGTCAGCCTTGTACGTAATGTTGTATTTATTCCCTTTCGATGTATTCATTAAGGAAGTAGCAACTAGAAGTCTACTAAGGTTGTATGAGTTAGGCATACTTAAGTATAGACAGTTAGGACAAAGACTATAATATAAAGATACTGCACTTCCGTACACTGATTTGCCGTATGGTCGTTTTGAAAACTCCATAAAAAAGAGTACACTCTAATTCGAAAACAACTAATGGAGATTATCCAATGAGAGAAAGTTAAGGCACACACACGTGCTCATGAAATGTATGTTTGTGCGTTTATGTGTTTTTCATTGTTCTTTATCCACTTTAACTTCGCATTTGTCAGAAAAAAATGTATTGAGCGCAATATCTTTATATTAAAGAGTCTTTGGTTAGGACGCAACTTGGTCACCAATTACAGACTACTTAATCTGTAGTTATCCTTCATAGAGTCTAACGGGAGGGACGGCAATCGCTCTTTCAGGGCAACTTGATCTTCACAAATGGCTTAAAGAACAAAACATTAGGAAATCGTACAGGCGTGCGGATGGATGCTGTGTTTTCTAGGCAGAAATTGCCATATTGACGGCCACTGGAGTAATTCCAATTAGCATACCTGTAAATTGCGATAGTAAATGTCGATAGTCAGGCTGCTCTTAAATTCTGAGAGGACAAAATATCACATCCAAATTATTTAGGAAAGACAAGCTCTGATAGACTTATCATCTAGTTTCAAGATAATACTATGGGTTGGGTTCCTAGTCACTGTGATATTAAAGGCAACGAAGTTGCTGACGAAGCCTCAAGACAAGGCGGTGACAGAGATAGCTCCGCCTATATGTCACTTCTACATGAGTAAATATTAAGTCTTGGATCAGCAAGGAAACAAAGAACTGGCGGAACATGGTGGCCTGTAGAATATCGAAGGCTTTATGGTCTAATTTAGATATAGGCAGATCCAAGTCTTTGCAAGGTCTTAGTAGAACTAATCTAAGGAAATGCGTAGGCATGCATGGGATGGAGCAATTCAGATCATATGCAGGCTGTTGTGATCAGACGAGGATTCGCTCAAATCAGTTGAGCATATCCTGTGTCACTCTTTTATGCTTCAGAATCAGAGACTTAAAATTCTAGGTCTTCAGGACATCCAGCACTGTAAACTGTGTGATGTTGACGGTTTTGTAATGGGACTCAGTTGTCTTAGATAGGTCTCTATATAATATGAATACATGGCTAAATAGAAATGCTCAATATTTTAAAACTTCAACTAATAACCTTAATGCATTATGTGCACTATATCGCCAATGTTATACAAATACTCAATATCATTTACTAGATAAATCTTATTTAAATTATTGGAAAAGAAAAAAAAACATAATTATAGGGCAAACTAATACGAATTGAATTATTTTATATAAAAAATTATTAATTTGAATAAACTTTATAAAATAAAGACAAATGTTTGCCTGTCTAAAGGCGTAAGAAGTTGGGCCTGTTCGGAAATGCATCACTGCACTGCATCACGATTGCAAACTTTGCAGCATGAAAAACTATGATGCGCTGTTTTGGCGTTAATATTTTTGGGCAGCACTGCTTTCTACTTGCGTAAAAAGTTTGGAGTAAAATAATACAGTTAGCTTATTATCAAGCGATAAAAGTCGTGATGCAGCGCAGTGATGCATTTCCGAACAGGCCCGTTATTAGTTGAAACCTAGAGAGAAATTAAGATTTGAATACTTTGAATCAAGATTTGAATACTTACTTACCGAGCATATTTTGGAATTCCATGCGCATATTCTCCAATTTCGTAAGCCAAGCTTTAAAAGATTGTCCTCCACTTAGTCTTTTCGTTGAAGTTTCGGACGTCCTCTTCTACGAGTTCCCTCGGGATTATTTTCGAATACTTTTGTTGCTTTGGTAATTTCATCCATTCATCCATTCCATTTACGTATAATCTTTTTATCAAAAACTCTATGAATAGCTCTATCTGCCTATGCAAGTGCTCATACTGCGTATTTCGATTCCAAAGGAATTATTTTTGAAACACAATCCTTTATATAAGCATTAAGCATTAAAATTCAAACAGTTTTATTTTCAAATCAAGATACGCAATAACCCCCAGCACCATATAATAACACGGGTAATATAAAGGTTTTATAAAGCGTAATTTTAGTTTTTACAAAGAGACCTTTATTTCTAAGCAGCCTGCTTGGTCCAAATTAGTTTGATTTCGAAATTTATGTCTGTATTTACATTGACAGCGGTACCAAGTTAAACAAATTCTTTTACGACTTCAAAGCTATAGTTCTCCTTCGTATCGTTCGTATCTGGCTGTTAAAAGCAACAAAGTTTAGAATAGCAAATTCTTGACAATCTAGTTAAACGGGGGCACATAAATCATATTTTTTAAAACCTTCTTAATCCCCAGTTTTTTAATGTACGGAGTTCTAGTTATAACGTAACTTAAGATCGCTTTGACCTATTCAGCAAAAAAATCAGTCTAAATTTGACTAAATTTGTTCAAATGCTGTCAGGTTAAAATTTTTTTATCATAAGCTGCTTAATATCTCTGAAACTGACATGAATTTGAATAAAAAAATAAGAAAATATTAAAAATCGAACACTTTTTGAGAAACATACATTTTTTGTAAAAAGTTTAGAAAAAGTATTAAAGTAAAGTCTTCAATATCTCTGAAACTACATTTGTAGACGTTCGCACCAAAAAGCAATTTCTCCGTCATTAATAATTTTGAGTAGTTTTAGAAAACATTTTTTTTTTTTGCTATAAATTGTTAGAAAATATCATATTCTCTTAATGGGAGATCGTTTTGGTGCGATCGATTTGAAAAGATTCGTTTTGAAACGATCGAAATGAAAAATGTTTTATGGTTTACTACGAAAAATACTAATTTTGAACCTCACCATCTCCGATTTTGTCGAAATTTTGTATAAACATTTTCCTAGCTCACAAAATTTAATTTCGCTTTGGTTAAAATTTTATGGCCAAAGTTCGCTTATTTCAAGATTTTTTTTTAAACTTACCTATTTTATATGCCTATAACTTTTAATACGGTTATCAGATGTTTATCAAACTAGGTTCATATTTTAGCGTATGTCCTTTAGTTATACTTTTTTAATTAAAAAAAAATAATCATGTATTGGAGAACAAGAAAGATCAATTAGGTCCATATATCAAGCATATCTCAAAAAGCATAATTTCCATGGTGAGGTTCAGTACATGTTCCAAAATTTTTGATATGAAAAGTCAGAAACGAAAAATCTCACAAAAATAAATACTAATTATTAAAAAATATATCGCGTAGTATAAAGTGAACATTTTGGTAAAAACTCAACTTTTATATCTACATACTGGTCCATAGTTGGGAGAGTAAAATTGCATCGTTAACTCAATTTTTTCAAAAATTTCAGATGAACATAGGTTCTTTATGGTTTACGAATAAAACATTTTCAAAGACGTTACCTGTGATTACAATTAATGGGAGAACAATTAAAAATAAGAAGAATTTTTCTCCACGTCCTGGCTGGTTAGGGAAAAGTCCTAGTACAACAATTTTGGAGATGATTCCTTAAAATGAAACAAAATTAAATATCGGGGCGTCACCACGAATCGAATATACATAATTCTAGAAAATTATGATATTTTTTTTTAATTCCAAATTTCTTGCTTTAAAATTGTTCGCCCCTGTGTAATTAAACTAAAAACAAACTGAAGCTCTTTCGAAAAAAACCAATGCGATTGTTAGATTCAGCTGATTAAAGTGAACTGAACTTATATAGGATAATTTTGTGCCCCTGTGCATTTATTTTCTTCACTGACTAATTTCAAAGTTTTATGATTTTTTTCTTCTAAATATTATTATTTCAATTAAAATTATTAAAATGGTTTATAATACATATGAAAGTCATGCATTTATAAGGACTTAAAAAATAAAATATTCATAAAAATATTCTAATTAAAATTTTGAATTAAAATAAACATTTTGGGCTAAATTTTTGTTTAATTTTTAAGCAAGTTAATATATTAATTTTTTTGTTAAATCATTGAAACATTAACGAATTTATTGAATAAATAAAAAACATTTGCCTTTTTATTGAAATTCTATGATTTTGCTTAATAGATTTTTGTCTTATTAGTCTCCCCTCTTTAACCCTAAATGCACAACCCAAACAAATTTACTTAGTGCCCTTTAGTTTAATTTGCCTTAAATTTATTCGATTTAATTAATTAATTAATAAATTATTAAACAAAATATTTATGAAATATATTAAATTAAATTAAAATTTATGTACGAGTGTATACCTTTAGCCACAAAATATTATTAAAACAAAACAGCTATTAATGAAAAACTTTAAATTTAGCACTTAACAAAAAAAAATTAAAAGACATATTAAACAAATACCAAATACTTATTAAAACGAAACAATTAATTATTATAATTATGAATTATTAAAATTATAATTAAATGTAACAAATAAAAAAAATAAAAATTTAATAAAAAAGAAAATTTCTTAAAAGCACCTTTTTCAACACCATCTCTTATTCATTAAAACATTCCCTTCTTTGTCTTTTTAACCTAATCCTAAGTCCAAAATAATTTACTATATCAAATCAAACCAAAACCCAACCCAACAACCCCTACCAAATAACCCGATAAAAAAATATTCTTCATTACATTTTGCAAAATTTGTCACAAAAATTGAGACTGAAATCTGAATTAGAACGCAATCCATCAAAATGAAATTAAAAAACTAAAACTTATAGCATTTTTTGTAATCAATAATCAGCAAATTTTTGTCTGAATTATTTAGTACTTACGAGTAATTGAATACTTCCTAGATGAAGACATTTATTGGTTTTTATATGAAAACCTTGAAATAAATTTTACCAAATATTTACATTTATTTACCTTTAACCAAAAAAAAAAAAAACAAAAAGTATTTATTATATATTTATAGTTTTTTTTTCTACTTAGAAGTTACAGGTGTTAATTGCAAAATAAAATTAAAAATAAATTTTTAAAATTTTGAAAAATAAAAATATTGAAAAAAAGTAGTAAAATAAATATCGTTATAGCCAAATTTTCAGTTATATTTTCAAGTTAATAAATAGTTTGTCTTTAACGGCACATTATGGTATTTCTGCTCCAAAATGGGCTTTTGACCATCGCTTTTTAAAAATCGAATGATGCAGTTCTACATAGAAGAGTCTAAATTTTAAGGACTGTTTTCAAGAAAAAGTTATATCGAATATAGTTTCATAGCTTTAATCTTGATGTCGATTTAATAAAGATACAGAACCTTGGTTTTATTCTGCAGAAGAAAATAACTTAATCTCGTAGGTATATAGTTCAGGAGACATTAAGAAATCAAAAGTGTTTTGATTTTCTTTAGACAAAAACTAAGTTGGCTCGGTTTTGCTCCCACCATAATCACGTGAAAGGCGAATGTCTTTTCTTTAGATTGAGCTAAAAAATTCACCGAAATTTACCGATCGTAGAACAAAGTTCAAAATTTTCTGAAAAAAGTCACGTAAATTATTGCGCATAATTTAAGCAAAAAGTGTTGCAGTCGTTTAGGCGTAACTAAACACGTGAAAGGCGAATGTATTTTCTTTAGATTGAGCTAAAAAATTCACCGAAATTTACCGATAGTAGAACAAAGTTCAAAATTTTCTGAAAAAAGTCACGTAAATTATTGCGCATAATTTAAGCAAAAAGTGTTGCAGTCGTTTAGGCGTAACTAAACACGTGAAAGGCGAATGTATTTTCTTTAGATTGAGCTAAAAAATTCACCGAAATTTACCGATAGTAGAACAAAGTTCAAAATTTTCTGAAAAAAGTCACGTAAATTATTGTGCATAATTTAAGCAAAAAGTGTTGCAGTCGTTTAGGCGTAACTTTTAATCAAATTTAATTTAAATAAAAATCCAAGACAGGTAGCCCAAGGAGTGAACGGAACCAAAATTAGTAGAGCTCTTTTTTTGGGTCAACTAATAGACGTGTGGCAAATTTCATTAAATTCTGTTAAGAATATATTATATATTGTAAAGAAAAATAAGTGAAAAATGGGTTTCCAAATCCGGTACCCCAAGGAGTAGACAGACTTCAACCAAAACTAGTAAAGCTCTTTTTTAGATCAACTTATATACGTGTGCCAAATTTCATCAAATTCTGTTAAGAATTGCGTCTTATATATCGCGAAGAAAAATAAGTGGAAAATTGGCTCTACCAAAATTGGTAGAGCTCTTTGTTGGACTCCGGCTTAAATATTGAGAATAAAAATAAGTGAAAAAAGGGGCTCCAAGGCAGGTACCTCAAAGGGTCAAGGAATCTCAACCAAAACTAGTATAAATCTTTCTTGGGCCAATTAATAGACGTGCGCTGAGTTGAAAACTGCGGCTCATACATTGAAAAAAAGTGAAAAGTAAAAATGAGAAAAAATTAAATTTTTTGCGAAAAATTAAATTTGTAGTGAAAAATTTAATATCTAATAAAAAGTTAAGCTTTTATTGAAAATTTCGATTTTTATTAAAAAATTTAATTTCTATTAGAAATTATATTTTTAAAAAGAATTTAAATTTTTATTGAAAATTTTAATTTATGCTGAAAAATTTTGTTTTAGTAAAAATTTGAATTTTTAGTGAAAATTTGAACTTGAGTGAAAATTTTAATTTTTAGTGAAAATTTTAATTTTTAGTGAAAATTTTAATTTTTAGTGAAAATTTTAATTTTTAGTGAAAATTTTAATTTTTAGTGAAAATTTAAGTTTTGAGTTAAAATGAAAATTTTGAGTTAAAATATAAATTTTTGGTAAAAATAGAAATTTTTGGTGAAAAATTATTTTTTTGTGAAAATATAAATTTTTTGTGAAAATATAAATTTTTCGTAAAAATATAAATTTTTCGTAAAAATTTGAATTTTTAGTGAATATTTAAATTTTTGGTGAAAAATTAAATTTTTAATAAAAAATTTCATTTTTAGTAAAAAACCAAATTTTTAGTGAAAAATTAAATTTTTATTGAAAAATTAAATTTTTAGTTAAAAATTGAATTTTAAGTAAAAAATTAAATTTTTTAGTACAAAATTTAATTTTAAGTAAAAAATTTAATTTTCAATAAAAAATTACTTTTAAGGTGAAAAATTTAATTTTTTTTTATTGAAAATGTAATTTTCAATAAAAAATTGAATTTTTAGTCAAAAATTTAATTTTCAGTAAAAAATTTAATTTTTAGTAAAAAATTTAATTTTTAGTGAAAAATATAATTTTTAGTAAAAATTAAATTTTTAGTAAAAAATTGAATTTGAATTTTCAGTAAAAAATTCAATTTTTAGTATAAAATTACATTTTAAGTAAAAAATCATATTTTTATTGAAAATTAAATTTTAATAAAAAATAAAATTTTAAGTGACAAATTAAATTTTTAATGGAAAATTTAATTGTTAGTAAAAAATTAAATTTTTAATAAAAAATTAAATTTTTTGTGAAAAATTGAATTTTTAGTAAAAAATTAAATTTTTAGTGAAAAATTGAATTTTTAGTGAAAAATTGAATTTTTAGTGAAAAATTTAATATTCAGTAAAAAATTTAATTTTTAGTAAAAAATTTAATTTTTTGTAAAAAATTTAATTTTTAGTAAAAAATTTAATTTATAAGAAAAAATTATTAAAATTATATTTTTATTGAAAATTAAATATTAATAAAAAATAAAATTTTTTAGTGAAAAATAAAATTTTTAGTGAAAAATAAAATTTTTAGTAATAAATTAAACTTTTAGTGAAAAATTAAATCTTTTGTGAAAAATTAAATTTTCAGTAAAAAATTTAATTGTAAGTAAAAAATTTAATTTTTAGTAAGAAATTAAATTTTTAGTAAAAAATTTAATTTGTAAGAAAAAATTAAATTTGTATGAAAAAATTAAATTTTTAGTGACAAACGAAATTTTTAGTAAAAAGTTTAAGTGAAAAATTTAAGTTGTAGTGAAAAATTTGATTTTTTAGTAGAAAATTTAATTTTTAGCAAAAAATTAAATTTTTAGTAAAAAATTAAATTTTTACTAATAAATCAAATTTTCAGTAAAAAATTAAATTTTTAGTAAAAAATTAAATTTTTAGTAAAAAATTAAAAAATTAAATTTTTAATTTTTATTGAAAATTAAATTTTCAATAAAATATTACATTTTTAGTAAAAAATTTTTAAATTTTTTTAGAATTTCCAATGAAAAATTTAATTTTTAGGGAATAATTCAATTTGTGGTGACAAATAAAATGTTTAGTGAAGAATTGAATTTTCAGTAAAAAATAAAATTTTTGGTGAAAAATTAAATTTTTAGTGAAAAATTGAATTTTCATTAAAAAGTTGAATTTTTAGTGAAAAATTTAATGTTCAGTAAATAAATAAATTTTTAGTGACAAATAAAATTTTTAGTGAAAAATTTAATTATCACTAAAAATTCAATGTTAATGAAAAATTTAATTTTTATTAAAAATTTAAGTTTTTAGTAACAAATAAAATCTTTAGTAAAAAATTGAATTTTTTCTTGACAAATAAAATTTTTAGTAACAAATAAAATTTTCAGTAAAAAATTAATTTTTAGTAAAAAATTAAATTTTTGTGAAAAATTAAATTTTTAGTGAAAAATTTAATTTTCAGTAAAAAATTATATTTTTTTTCAGAAAAATTACATTTTTAGTGAAAAATTGAATTTTTAGTAAAAAAATTTTTTTTTTTTATTAAAAATTTAATTTATACAAAAAATTCAATTTTTAGTGGCAATTATTAACTTGAAAAAATAATTGAAAATACTTTTAAATCTGTAACGATATTTAAACAACAAGAATATTATTATATAACTAAAATTTAGATATTTTTTTATCTAATTTAACAAAAAAAAACAAAAAAATCAAATTAAATTAAAATTACTACGTAGATATCAAGAAACAAAATAACAAAATATTTAAACTGAAACCGAAAACCAAACATATTCTTATTATTGAAAACCAAACATATTGAATTTGAAACAAACAAAACAAAAAAAAACTTTTAAATCAAAACCAAAAAAGGTAATCCAAAGAAATGTTGTTTAAACTAAAACGGAAACCCGATATTGAACTTTGAAATATTTAGAGAAAAAAAATACAATATAAAAACTAAAATACCAAAATTATAACAAAAAAATTTTACAAAGTAGAACAGAAAATCGTGAAAAAAAAACAACACAAATCAAATAAAATATTATTATTATTTAAAGAAAATATTCAACAAAAAAAGAAAAACCAAAAAAAATTAACATATTAAAATATAATAAATGTTAAAGAAAAAAAAAAAAAACGTTTGCAATGTGTTTTATTAATTCAAGTTAAAAGTTGTAATTTAAACATTTGAAAAATTGCCGAGGATATACAAATTCAAACCCCCAAACCGAATAACGGCCCAACTTAACAGAAACATTAGGAAAATGGATTTTTTTAATGGCCAACATTTGACTAACTCCAACAATTAACATTGTATGCAATAAACGGCATAAATGACTTCAAAATATCATGTGCAAAGGCAGTTAAAAAGATAAAACACGAAGAAGATTTTAGGGTTTTATGGTAAAAAGCGGCCCAAAAATCGATTTTTTTAATTTTAAATTGGGTATGGGATTTGAGTCTACATTACGATATACACTCAAACTTGAATGAGTGGTAACAAAGATATGTTTAAAGTCCTGAAAAAAATGTTTGTAGTCAAGTTATTTATTATATTAACAAGTTAAAGAAGTTATAGTCGGTAGAGCCCGACTATATCTGTTAGATTTTTGACATTTTGTAAATATCTCCTTAACTACTGGCGTATGAGATATGCATATTTTTTTAAATTGGCATCTGTGGCAAAGTTTTGTATACAAAATTCTTCAACATATTTAATTTTATATTCACATTTAAATCAAAATCTGCTTATTTTGGATTAAAATCAAATTTTTTTCAATTGAATACAAATTAGTTCGTCTTTAATCTTTAATATTACCTCGTTTAGCTTATGTACGGTAACTTAAGCAATTGCATTTTTTATATAATTTATTCAACATTTATATTCGTTTTTACAAGTGCTTTAAAAAATATACAAAATTCATCATACAATTCAGCGCTGTGGTCTCAAAGTAGCCTAAGTGTATTTGTGAATTATTCATATTTCAAAGACTGGAAATATTTTCTAAAAAAATATACTTCATAGTAGTTATTAAATTTTTATAAATTATTTTACATGATCCTTTGAGTACTTTCTTTAATTTGAGTTTCATAATTATGGCACATAGGTCATTTTGCTGAAACAGGGATTATTTCTTTTATATACACTTGAGTATAATATTTAGCTTATGTATATCTTCATGCAATTTGTTAACGTTTTTATTTGTGCCAGTTTAAAAAGGAGTGTTTTGGCAATTATGAGAATTAATAACTTCTTTTTATAACCTTAATAAAAAAAAGCAATTTTGTTTATTCAAAGTTAAATGTTTTAATAAACAATTAACGGATTTTTGTTAATCAAAGAAGTTGAAATTTAAAAAAAAAACTCGAATTTTCAATTTAGATTTTAAATGAAAATTTAGATCTTTTTAAATTGTATGTTTTAGCAAAATTTTAGTTTTTTTATACAAAAATAATTTTTTAAAATAATTTTATTTAAAACTTTCTTAATTTATATTAAAAAATCAATAATAAAAATTGTAACTGCTAAATTAATTTCACTCAATCGTCAGCCGCTTGAGTTATATAAGCCCCACATAAATTTTTCTTTAAATTTAATTTTTCAGTTGAAAATTGAGTTTTTAGTGAAAATTAAATTTTAATGAAAAAGTTATTTTACAGTAAAAGTTTTAATTTTTATGAAAAACGCAAATTTTAGAAAAATTTTAGTTTAAAAAAAAATTTAACCCCCTAATTCATAAACGAATTATAAAATTATCAAAGTAAAAATTTCGTATGAAAAATTTTAATTATAAGCTTGTCATAGTTATATTTTTGGTTTATGAATTATAAGGTAAATTTTTAGTAAAAATTTTACTTACAAGGAAAAATGTATATTTTTACTAAAAATTTTAATTTCTATTCAAAATTTTAATTTTTTGTAAAATTTTAATTTGTTAGTTAAAATTTTAGTTGTTAGTAAAAATTTGGGTTCTTAGTTAAGATTTGAGTTCTTAGTACAAATTTTAATTTTTATTAAAAATTCTAATTTTTAGTGAAAATTTTAATTTTTAGTACAAATTTGAATTTTTGGTTTAAATTTAATTTTTAGTAAAAATTTAAATTTTTAGTAAAAATTTTAATTTTTAGTAAAAATTTTAATTTTTAGTAAAAATTTTAATTTTTAGTAAAAATTTTAATTTTTAGTAAAAATTTTAATTTTTAGTAAAAATTTTAATTTTTAGTAAAAATTTTAATTTTTAGTAAAAACTTAAAATTTTAGTTATAATTTTAATTTTTAGTAATAATTTTAACTTTTAGTAAAAGTTTTAATTTTTAGTAAAAATTTTAATTTTTAGTGAAAATTTTAACTTTTAGTAAAAATTGTAATTTTAGTAGAAATTTTGATTTATAGCAAAAAATTTAATTTGTAGTAAAAATTTTAGTTCCTAGTAAAAATTTGACTTTTTAGTACAAATTTCAATTTTAATGAAAATTCGAATTTTTAATAAAAATTTGAACTTTGAGTAAAAATTTGATATTTAAGTAAAAATTTTAATTTTTTAGTAAAAAATTTAATCTTCATTAAAAATTTTTATTTTTAGTGAAAAATTTAAATTTTTAGTAAAAATTTAAATTTTTAGTAAAAAATTAAATTTTTTGTGAAAATTTTAATTTTTGGTAAAAATTTAAATTTTTAGTGAAAATTTTAATTTTTAGTACAAATTTGAATTTTTGGTTTAAATTTAGTTTTTAGTAAAAATTTTAATTTTTAGTAAAAATTTTAATTTTTAGTAAAAATTTTAATTTTTAGTAAAAATTTTAATTTTTAGTAAAAATTTTAATTTTTAGTAAAAATTTTAATTTTTAGTAAAAATTTTAATTTTTAGTAAAAACTTTAAATTTTAGTAAAAATTTTAATTTTTAGTAAAAACTTTAAATTTTAGTTATAATTTTAATTTTTAGTAATAATTTTAACTTTTAGTAAAAGCTTTAATTTTTAGTAAAAATTTTAATTTTCAGTGAAAATTTTAACTTTTAGTAAAAATTGTAATTTTAGTAGAAATTTTGATTTATAGCAAAAAATTTAATTTGTAGTAAAAATTTTAGTTCCTAGTAAAAATTTGACTTTTTAGTACAAATTTCAATTTTAATGAAAATTCGAATTTTTAATAAAAATTTGAACTTTGAGTAAAAATTTGATATTTAAGTAAAAATTTTAATTTTTTGTAAGAATATGAATTTATAGTAAAAATTTAAATTTTAAGTAAAAATTTTATTTTTTAGTAAAAAATTTAATCTTCATTAAAAATTTTTATTTTTAGTAAAAAATTTGAGTTTTTAGTAAAAATTTTACTTTTAAGTAAAAATTTTAATTTGACGTAAAAATTTGAGTTTATAGTAAAAATTTGAGTTTTAGTACAAATTTTTATTTTTACTGAAAATTCGAACTCTTAGTAAAATTTCGAAATTAAAGTAAAAATTATATTTTTTTGTAAAAACTTAAATTTTTAGTAAAAATTTTAACTCTTAGTAAAAATTTGAGTTTATAGTAAAAATTTGAGTTTTAAGTACAAATTTTAATTTTTAATGCAAATTCGAATTTGAACTTTCAGTGAAAATTTAAAATTTAAGTAAAAATTTAAATTTATTAAAATTTTGATATTAAAATTTACTAGTTAAAAGTTTTATTTTTATTAAAAATTTAGATTTTTATTAAAAATTTGAGTTTTTAGTAAAAATTTGAGTTTTTAGTAAAAATTTGAGTTTTAGCAAAAATTTGAGTTTTTAGTAAAAATTTGAATTTGAAGTAAAAATTTAAGTTTTTAGTAAAAATTTTAGCTTTTAGAAAAAATTTGAGTTTTTAGTACATATTTAAATTTTTACTGAAAATTCGAATTTTTAGTAAAAATTTGAACCTTCAGTATTTTTTGTAAAAATATGAATTTATTAGTAAAAATAGGAATTTTTGGTAAATATTTGATTTTCGGTAAAAATTTTAATTTTTTAAATTTGAAATTAAAATATAAATTTTAATTTTAAATTTATTAAAATTTATTAGTAAAAATTTGATTTTTTAGTAAAAATTTGAGTTTTTTTTAATTTTAAGAAAAAATTTTAATTTTAAGTAAAAATTTACGTTTTTAGTAAAAATTTTAGCTTTTAGTAAAAATTTGAGTTTTTAGTACAAATTTTAATTTTTATTGCAAATTCGAATTTTTAGTAAAAATTTTAACTATCAGTATTTTTTGTAATAAATTTATTACTCGTAGTAAAAATAAGAATTTTTAGTAAATATTTGAATTTTCGGTAATAATTTTATTTTTTAACGAATTTGACTTTTTAGTAAAAATTTTAATTTTTGGTAAAAATTTTAGTTTTTAGTAAAAATTTTAAATTTTAGTAAAAATTTACATTTGTAGTAAAAATTTGCATTTTTAGTAAAAATTTACATTCTTAGTAATAATTTGCAACAAATTAAACTTTTAATGAAAAATGTAATTAGTTAAAAAATCTATAACGGTTACCTTTTATATTTGGAGATCAGAAAAAAAACAATCAAATATTTATCATCGAAAATGGTTTGATTGTTTTTTAAAAAATTATTCATTAAGATAAATACACTTTTTTGTACGTGTGAGTCAATTTTCGAAAAACTGTTTCCACTTCGATTGGGTACCTTCAAAACATTTTGCATTTTGAGCGCTTTACCACTTTATCCGGATTCGAAATCGTTGACCTTGCAATTTTTTATACCCACCATAAAAAATAATGGGGGTATATTGAGGTTATCATACCGCTTGTTATTCCCTTTATATTGGCTCAAAATTCGGCAAGAATGTTCCTCATTACTTGGAGAAGTTTGGTATTAAAATTGGGTATAATTAGTCCACATTTGACCATAGTAACTACTTATGTAAACAGTTTAATTGCCAAAAAGAATAGGTTGTTTATGTCTCTCAGTCTGTTGTAAGCAAGATAGCGCCTAAACGAAAAAAGCTAGTTCAAAAAAATACATACAATAGTATTCCTCATTTCTTGAAATAGTTTGGTATTAAAATTGGGTGAAATCGAAAGCCGATTTGAGCATAGGAACATATAGGGAACAATGTTTTTTTAATAATTTCATGGAACTGATTTAATTTATTTAGAACTGATTAAGACAGGTCTAATTTTTTTAAAACAGGCTCATATGTGTAGATCCACCACTCGTCACCGTGATCGCAATTTAGCTTTTATTGCTACTAATAGGACACGAGTCATTTTGAGAGGTCGGCATATTACGTGGGTTGTCCCAATAATCTTAGGAAATTTCTAGAAATAATAATTTTTAAAAAAGGTTTATCAAAATTTTGGGACATCAAGCATTTAATCAAAAAGTTTTACTGTAGTGTATTGCACTAAGATCCCAATTCATTACAATTATTTATTATTGTAATAAATAGTTTTTTTGATAAAACCAAAAATTTGTTTTAATTTTTGATAAAGTTCAATTCCACTTTGAAAATATAAAATGATTTCATTCCAAGAAAATTGTAATTTTACTTTTTCTATAACAAAAAAATACGGAACTCACTCCACAAATTGAGTTCTGGACATGGCAATGAAACTTTGAATTTTATTGAAAATAGATAAATTGAATTTTTGCTTAAACATTATTTTTTTAAAATGCAAAATCTTCAATTTATTTATTTACATATATAAAAAATAATTACTTAATTATATACCTACAACAACATGACATTTTTAACCGGCTCGTAAAAATATTTCGCAAATAAATACAAGTGCATAAAAAAAACTTAACGTACGTGTACTTATGAATCATAAATATGTACCTCCATTGTACATTATACTTTTTTTATTCATTAATTTTGTTTCTTCTATATTTTCTTCAGCTCTTGGTTCGTTTAAACTTTTTGTGCGGTGAATCACGTTTATTTCATATTTTTTGCCGGTTTGTTTGGTAGTCACAACCACAAGCAGAGTCATCGTTTCAGACACCCATCACCTCTACCGTTGACGGTAATGACGATATCTTGTCTTCTTAAGTCTTAAGTTGTTGTCTGGTATTCGTTCATATACTACATAATATAATAGTGGTGGATGGAGGTGGGCTAGTATGAGAATGTTGTCTTTTCCTTTGCTGGTTTTGTGAATGGATTATTTGTCTTGCATTCGTTTGAGGGCGAGGGTGTGGCATTTACCGTTTTAACCGGCATCCAGTTAAAGAAATACAAAATTATTACAATATACATAACAACAAAAAATGATGGCCAAATCCAAGTCTATAGCATGTTATTTACTTGGGTGTATGGGTTTATTAGGTGTCTCTAATTGTTCACAAAACATTTGTTATTTGTTTGGATGCCCACAACCATTAGAGGTTACAAATAAGTAGGAGTAAGATTTGAATGTTGTTAAATATAAATGAAAAATGCATAATGTATTTAATTATTTTACCTATTGTACTGTTAGTACATAAAGTCATTTGATGATCGGGGGAGTTACTCCGCAACTCAATTTTATTCTACTACAAAAAAATGTATCCAAAATTGTTCTATACAAAATTTTATACCTCATATTTTTCGATAAAAAATTTATATCTTAAATATATAAAAAAATGTATGTATCGTCGTTGAAAATCCAAAACTGCGTAACAACACTTTTTCAAATTTTACAGGAGAAGCAAAAATTCAAATATATATTTTTTTTAAATTCAAATATTTTATTTTCATATCTTACCCCAAGTTTGATGATACGCATATTTGAATTTTGAAAATAGTGCACATGTTGATACGCAATTTTGAATTATTAATATAAAACCGTTATTTTTGGACATGTAAGACAACTTTACGAATCAATCAAAAACTCGATTTTGATTTTTTTGATGATACGCAGTTTTGGATTTTCAACGACGGTATGTATATTGTAAATTTTTCTATAAAAATTTACCAATATCAAAAAATTTTCTTAAGTAAAAAAATTTTAATTCAAAAATTTTCATATAAAAATTTTATATCGAAAATTTTCATATAAAAATTTTATATCGAAAATTTTCATATAAAAATTTTATATCGAAAATTTTCATATAAAAATTTTATATCGAAAATTTTCATATAAAAATTTTATATCGAAAATTTTTGTATTAAAATTTTTTATTGAAAGTTTGTCCATAAAAATTGTATATCGAAAAGCTTTCCATCAAAATTTTGTATCGAAAATTTTTGTATAAAAATTATATATCAAAAATTTTTGTATAAAAATTTTATATCAAAAATTTCTGTATACAAATTCTATATCGATAATTTTTCTTAAAAATTTTACATCGAAAATTTTTATATAAAAATTTTATTACGAAATTTTTTGTATACAAATTTATATAAAAATATATATAAAAATTTCATATCGAAAACTTTTGTATAAAAATTTTATATCATAAATTTTTCTATAAAAAATTTATATCATAAATTTTTCTACATATAAAAAATTTAATATCGAAAATTGTTCTTTAAAAGTTTTATATAGGAAATTTTTCTTTAAAAATTTTATTTCGAAGATTTTTGTATAAAAATTTTATATCGAAAATTGTTCAATAACAATTTTATTTTGAAAATTTTTCTATAAAAATTTTTTCTATAAAAAATTTATATCATAAATTTTTCTATAAAAAATTTAATATCGAAAATTGTTCTTTAAAAGTTTTATATAGGAAATTTTTCTTTAAAAATTTTATTTCGAAGATTTTTGTATAAAAATTTTATATCGAAAATTGTTCAATAACAATTTTATTTTGAAAATTTTTCTATAAAAATTTAATATCGAAAATTTTTCTATAAAAATTTTACAATGAAAATTTTCTATTAAAATTTTTACCAAAAAAATTGACATGGCAATTTTTTTGATAAAAAATTAACATTGAAATTGTTTCCATAAAAAATTTACATCAGAAATTTTTCTATAGAAATTTTATTAAATTTTATGAAATTATTATAATTTAAATTTAATTTAAATTTTATATAAAAAACTTTTATACAAAAATTTTATATTAAAAATTTTTATACAAAAATTTTATATTAAAAATTTTTATACAAAAATTTTATATCAAAAATTTTTTTACAAAAATTTTATACGAAAATTTTTCTACAAAAATTTTATATCAAAAATTTTTCTACAAAAATTTTATATTGAAAATTTTTCTATAAAAATTTTATATCAAAAATTTTTCTATAAAAATTTTATATCAAAAATTTTTCTGTAAAAATTTCATATCGAAAATTTTTCTATAAAAATTTTATATCGAAAATTTTTCTATAAAAATTTTATATCGAAAATTTTTCTATAAAAATTTTATATCGAAAATTTTTCTATAAAAATTTTATATCGAAAATTTTTCTATAAAAATTTTACATCGAAAATTTTTTTATAAAAATTTATAACGAAAATTTTTCTATAAAAATTTTATAACAAAAATTTTGCTATTAAAATTTTATATCGAAAATTTTTCTATAAAAATTTTTTATCAAACATTTTGTATAAAAATTTTATATCAATAATTTTTGTATACAAATTTTATATAAAATTTTTGTACATATAAAAATTGTATATCAAAAATTTTGTATAAAATTTTTATATCGCAAATTGATGTATAAAAAATTTATATAGAAAATTTTGTATAAAAATTTGATATCATACATTTTTCTATAAAAATTTTATAAAAATTTAATATCGAAAATCTTTGTACATATAAAAATTTTATATAGAAAATTTTTCTAGAAAAATTTTGTATTGAAAAATTAGTTATGAAACGAAAATGTTTCTTCATCAAACATTTTTCTATTCAATTGAATGTTCGAATTTGTGATTCAAAAATATTTAATTTCGTTCGAATCGAAGTAGAAAGTAACTCCCTTTTATTTTAATCGGAGTGAGTGGTTAAATGTCGTTAAATGCTCCACTGTCGTTTAGCTCTTTTAGAAAAACAAAATAAAAAAATTTTCTAATTTTAAAATATTAAAAACTACAAAATGTATTTCTTGTCTATTATAAAAATGCATTAAAATTGCATTCTCTACTTATTTATTTATGATTTTCTTAGTTCTTAATAAAATGTTGATTTGATATTACTTAAAATACATATGAATTGAAAGGAAAAATAATTTCTGTTTTAGTTATTATTTTTGGCTTTTTTAGGCGTGAAAACACTATTGCCATTTTCGGCCGGACGCTTGTTGCCTTTCTTGTGGAAAGGCTTTGTGAATTTGTTCTTCACCATTAAAGTCTTCTTGCGCATTGAATGGGGTTCAACGAAAATCATTTGATTCTTGATAAAACTTTCATTGTACAAAAACGATTTGCAATAGCCATCGGAGTTTTCAAAACGAACGATAGCATATGCGCCCTTGTGGAAAACATTTGCAATTTCTCCAGCTCTGGAGAACAATTTTGTAATATCTTCTTCCGTGCATTCTAAAGATAAAAAATAGTAAAAAGAAAAAACAATATTAGATAAAAGGAAATGCTCAAAACATTTATATGGAATTACCTCTGGGTAAATTAGAGACATAAATTGTTGTTTTATTACTGAAGGGATTGTACAATTCTAACTCCAATTCAATGTCTTCCAGAGTCTTGCCATTAAGTTTAAGCGCTGCTTCAGCTTCTGTTTCGTTTTTGAATGTAACGAATGCCAAAACATTCTTTTTGCAGACAATATCCATACACTCAATTTCACCACACTTTGCAAAGATATTTTCAATTTTGCTGGCTTCAATATTTTCAAAACTTTGCTTATTTTTTACCATAACCGTAAGTTTTTCATCATACAACTGTCCGACTTTAGTGGAATTCTCGGAATTTTGGTACACACCAATATTTACATCATTCAATATTGAGTTGTGTAGTTTCAGGGCAGCGTCTAATGCAGGAGTCTCGGTAAAGGTAACAAAGGCAAAGCTGGAATTGAATTTATTGACCAATTTTATACGTTCAATTTCACCGCATTCCTTAAAGTGTTCCTCAATTTGTTCCTCAGTAGTGCCAGCTTTAATACAACGAATATAAATTGTACGATCATTCATCATTTTACCCTTTTTAGCATCATTCTTTTCCTTTTTCATTGTCACCCATATAATAGAGTCAAGAACTTGGACCTTTTTGTTGGCGGCAAGAGCAGCTTTGGCTGCTTTCTCAGTTTTATAGGCAATATTGGCGACAGTACCAACGGGGTTCGTAACTAAATGAATTTGATCAATTGCTCCGTATTTACCAAAGACTTCAACAACGTCAATTTGTTTGCATTCTATAATGAAGAATGAAATCATGTTAATTTTAAATTTAATATAAAATTCTAAGCAGTCAAGAATTTAAAAACTTTTTCCAACTAATATCATATCGAGAAAAAATATTTTCAGGGAGGAAGTACTGTAATTCAATACGAAATCAAATTATTTTTAACAAAAGAAAAATGCTCTGCCTGTTAAAATTTGATAGGTCTTTAAGAAAATCCATACCCATATACAGAAATAAATAACCACAACAGAATTAAATAAAAATCATTAAAATAATCTAACACTTTTAATCCTGCTGTCAAAAATACTGAATTTTTGAAAAACTCGATAGGACAATAACTTTAGAAAGGAATTAAACACCAGTCATCTCAGTTATCTGAAGGTTGGACGAATGTATCCTTAAAGAGCTTTACAAGGATTTGTTGAGTTTAGATTCCAAATATCCAACTGTTGCATCACAAACAAATAATACATTATTTATGTCCCCCACAATTATTCTTATAGAAACGGAACTTAAAGCGGTGTGGCTTTTTAGAAATTTAACTTTTCAGTCTATATATTTTTAGTCGTAATCCTTCAAATCTTTGTAGCAATTTAGTGAAATAAGCTCCTGAAATCACATGATAGCTAGCTCTTTTTTAAATTATGTTGCACTATTTAGCCCCTCAAGCCCAAGCATCCAATAGGTTTGTTCCCGTACTCTAACGAAACAACCCAAAATTACTCAAACGTGTTCCCGTACAAAATTTTCAATGCAAATTGTTGTTTTTTGTGTAATTTCTGACAACTTCGGACTGTTTTGGGTAGTTTCGTTAGAGTACGGGAACAAACATAATATCGAATATTGCAAAGGACTCAAATTAAAGCACTATGTGAAAATGACGAAAGTGGAACATGATATATTTACATTAGGATAATATGTTGTCAAGTTTTTCAACATAATGTATTTTTAAGAATTGCCAATCTGATTCTAATGCATTACACCTTTCGCGACACTTTCGATATTAAAGCGCGGACATCTACATAGAACAAATGCCTCAAAAAATGGTATACATTTCATTACGGATGTTTAAAGACGACGTGTTTCGTCCACGTAAGGAGACCATACATTTTATTAACCAGTCTTGTGCCACGGACATTCTTTTAATCTGGTCTTCCCAACCATCTAATTTTAATGCAATGACTGAAATGTGTGTTGTGTACTGACAAAATTTAGCAAATATATTTGCATTTATGAAAGAAAAAAAGGAATATGTATGACCTTAGTGGTAAAAGGTATCAAATGGTCGGTCTTAACATTTCTACTTGTTTTTTTTAGTAAGTTTGGTTAGTTAAAGTAAAGGAAAACACAAATAAAAGTAACAATTTTAATGTTTATCGAAAAGAAAGAACAATTCAATAAAAATTAAAAGGTTATTTCAACGAAATTAAATTAAAGGACTGTCCTTAAAAAAAAGACAAAATAGACGGATTGTCGCCATATGTATCGTTCCCACGCTAGTGAATTCTTCCTTCCTTAAGAATCCGATATTTTAGGATTCCGACCAAGAAGTGATACTTCTGCGATATTATCAATAATATTGTAGTTACAAGAATAATATATGTATATAAAGCATCTAAATTATAGATCCAAAGAAGCTCTATTTCTATACATTATATATGAAAAACCTTATGTTTAAAAAGGAAACCCAAATTGCAGATTTTATAACATCTGCAATACATAAATTCTATGTACTTTTATATCATGTGTATATGTATCATAAAAAACTACCTGAAATCTTATCTTTATGAAAGAATATGAATTTAACTTTACATTTTCTATGACGATTCATGTAACATCCCCTATTTAAGATAATCTATTAAGGTTTGTTGTAAGCCCTTAAAAAAAATGGCTGTAATTGTAAAATTTGTATGGAACTTACTCTTTGGCAGTTTTGTAACATGAACAATTTTGGTTTTTGGTACAGTTGCCGGTATTTCACCACTTTTAACTTTTGAGGGAATAGTAGGTTCTTCACCAACACCTTCTTCAGTTGGAGCTTCATCATCCTCTTCTTCAGCTTCAGCTTCTTCGCCATCCATTTCTACATCCTCTCCTTCAACACCTAAAACATTATTAATGAAAAATTTAGCACTACTTACGTTTAAAATCATATTAATAATCACATTTTTATTGTTTATTACGTGTGCAAAAAAACAATATTTTAATTAAATAATCATTTTATCAGTCTCTAGTGCATTACCCTAAAATGGGGTCAAACACTTTCTAGAACTTAAGAAAGCTTATACATAAATGAAACAAATCTTACCTTCATCATCTCCAGATTCTTCAGCAACCTCTTCCTCGGGCTCCTCCTCTTCAACGGGAGCTGCTTCAACAGCTTTTTGAGCCCTAGTCGGCTTTTTGTTGTTTGCCGGTTTTTTAGCGACAACTTTCGTTTCGACAATTTCTTCTTCCTGGTGTTCTTCAACTGCTACCTCTTCTTCTACCGCCTTTGTTGGCGGTGCTTTCTTTGTAGCTTTTTGTTTTGCTGGAGTTTTGGGAGCGGCTTTAACTTGTTTTTGCTTCATTTTCAATAAATCAAATTAAATAAAATTATTTATAAATTGAGATGAAATTTTCTGCTCGATGAAAAAACAGAGAATGCGGCAAAAAAGAAAAAGTTTGTGTATGTATAACCAAACAACACGTGCTGAATTGACAGTCATAACCAGAGTTACCGGGTGTATATCAAACTGTTCGAAGCGCAGCGATGCCAACTCAGCGTTTTTTGACTATTTTAGTGCTTTCCTGAATTAACATTGCAAAAATAAAATTTGGGGTAATTTACTTCGGCAATTAAATCTATAATTAAATTTTTAAATGATATATAGATTTATTTATTTAATTTAAAAATTTTGCTGTAAAAATTTCAACGAAAAAATGTGTGTACTAAACGTTTTAAATATAACTTTTTTGAACTATATTTTTTTGAACTATAAAAGATTTGTTCACTTTTTTTAAAGACCGTTTGAAAGAAAAAGTTTAGAATAATAAATACCACTAAAGTATGTGATCTGAGGGAAAAATAGTAATTGTTAAAAAAATAAATATATTAAGTACGTAAAATTCTTTACCATTGAGTCACGGGTATTTCTTTGAAAATCTTAACGAAACTATTTTTTTTTTTAATTGACCCATAAAATACTATTTTGCCACATTTTTTATCTTAGTCTACTTTTACATTAGTCGGTTTGGCTTATCAAGTCTTGAATTTGTATGATAAAAACTGACAGCAATAAAATTGAGCAAACCCGACAGTACTATCAAGTTTACGAACATTTTGAAAATTTGTAAGTAATTTTAGGAAAATAAAATAAATACTGGTGAAGAAAATGCTCCAATGTGAACGTGAATGCAGGTTCAAAAGAAATTTAAATGATGGGATATGTGATTGAAAACGATCGTTTTCAAATCGATTGTTTTTAGATATATTTTTGAGATAATTTTTCCCATTTTCATAAAACAAAAATCAAACCATATGAAAGATATGATATCAGTCAAAAGAAATAAAGTCCAAATTTTATTTTTTTGGTGAAATAACCGATAATTATCTCAAAAATATATCAGAAATCGAAACTATCGATTTCCATCACATATCGGAATATAATTTTTTATTTTAAAAATATTATTTTTTTCAAAGCTCCAAAAAATTTAATAAACTATGGTTACACCGAAATTTATATTTTTGTACTAAAACATTTTCGTACTAAAGTTTTTTTTTATAATTTCAGTGCTTTTCGCGAAATGAATGTTCTCATTACTGAGTGTTTAGTGGAAGTTGGCAGCGCTGTTAAAGCGTCTTTAGTAGAGTGATGTCAACATTGAATTAGAATATGGAGATTTATAGAAGAAATGTCAATGTAGCTCTTGTTGCGATATAACATAGGGTACAAACAAATTTTTCAAAATTTGTGGTGAACATAAATTAAAGAATAAATCAATCAATGAATGATGGCAACGTTACAAATAAGTTTTAGGCCTTACGAAAAATAAAAGGAATTTTAAGGTCTATATATTAAAATAACACATTAAAAAAAATAAATGTACCCCGAAAAGAAACAGTTCAAAAAAAATTAATAAACATACAAATTTATTTTGGTGATTTTTTCTGTTGGTCAGTGTTTTTTTGGCAGTACTCTTCTGTGATACCAGAGCGTTTTTATAATACGAAGTGATGCCAGAGAATTACAATAAACTTAATTGAGAAGGATTTTTTCGAATAATCTGTTCCAACAATTATTTAATTTTTTTCGATTGGCTTGGATAAAACCTTATAAAATAAATAATGTACATCTAAAAATTTTATTTTTGTATGGAAAAACGGTTATATTCCAAAATTCCGTTAACTGTATTAACCAGAGGTTCCAAAGTTTTTTTCACAAGCTGATATAACAACCAACAACTGTTTGTCGTTGAAAGCCGTGGAATTTAAAAGAAAATGAGATTATATAAAGCTTCGTCTTTATATTTTGAAAACGAAAAATGTTATCGTTTGTTGTATCCAAAACAAAAATATTTTTTTCTGTGAAATCTTGATCTCTATCTTTTATCAAAATGTTTTCTAGATATAATTATTTGATATGTTGTATATATTTTATTTGCTAAATTTTGTTTATACAAAAGGATTTCAAATTAAAAAAGTTAAAACAAAAAATATATTTACTTTTATTTTAGAATTTTCATACTTAAAAAAACGCTTTCTTAAGTTAATAATATTTTTATATTTTATAAAATTTTAAATTTACAGATTTAAAGATTAAAATAAGAATAACAAATGTATTATTTATATTGATTAAAATATCAGTTTTATTTTTGTAAAATATTAAAGTTTTTAGATATTGTAGATTTTTAAAAAGTTATAAATAAGGGAATTTTTAAAAATATTTATATTATCAAATACTTTATAAAATTTTAACTTCTTCTAAAATTTAAAAAATCTTAAAAAAATGTCCATATATTTAAAATTATTCGATGTGTGATAGATGTGATCAACACTTTGTGTACATTTTAAGCTAATAAGTGCGGTAATGTGGTGTACACTAGAGCGGTTCACCTTCCATACAAAAAAATAAGTTGTGTCAGTCACCCCTAAGATTAAAGATTATGTTAAATCAATTCAAAAACAAATACCGCCCTTTTTGTATTTTTTTCACTGTATCGCCATTTTAAGTATGATCATAATATTTTATATATCGGTATTCGCGCCTCTGTAAGGGCTACACTTTTCTCTTTGATAGGTTTTTTCTACCACGTCAATTTATACAAGTACCTAACGAAATACAAAAAGGTTTTTGTTGGCGTGGTAAAAAATATTTTAAGATTTGTTTTGACATTATCTTTAATCCTAGGGGGTGACTGACTCAACTTTTTTTTCGAACCACTCTAGTGTATACTGCTATGGTATAGTAATTTTTAAGAATAACAGTGCACTATAACACATTGTGTGATGTACCACATTACTGTCATTTTTATTTTGTCTAATATCTCTGAAATTTTTCTCAAATAGATCCGTGAAAGAACAACACATGTGTCATGTGGAGGGTTAAATCATATTTCAATCGGCCTATAACTACATATAATATAATCAATATCTTTAACTATAAAATAATAACATGAACGTAACATGTATATTTGTTATATTAAGAATATTGCTTAAATAATATAATGCTTATAATCCTAATAGCGATAAGTTTTCAGATAAGTACATTTTTGTTAAAAAACTAAAATAAAACACATATAAAATATTTTTTCATGATATTTCTTTTTTATTGTAACGTTTGAAGGTTTCCATCATTTAAATGGCCACCACGCGAAATGTTGCAAGCATTGATTCTTTTGAGGTAATTTTCGACCACTTTTTGACACATATTGTGAGGTATTTAAGCCATAACTTGACGATTGTTGGTTTTTAAGTGCTCAAAAAAGGTTTATCTGCATAAACACGGTCTTTCGCTAAGTCCCACAAAAAAATCCAATGGTCAAATCTCATGATCTTGGCCAGTTGATATCGTCACCACGAGAAATTACGCGGCTAGGAATTGTCTCTTGCAATAAAGCCATATTCCCTCAACTTGTGTGGCATGTCTTATTGAAACCACACATTCTCCAAGTCGTATTCTTCAACAATATGCCGTAAGACAGTCCTAATTCCTGAGAACAACGAGTAATCGACACATTCGGGTCTTCTCAATACTTTCACTTACAGCAGCTATATTTTCAGTGGAACGAGCGAAACGATGATGCACAGCCTTTACAATATTTGTAACCGCTCCAATCTCTTTAATTTTCTTCACGATTCTGCCAATTGCGTAGTTGGATGATTATGTAAGCCATAATCTCCTCTTAAAGCACGATATGTGGCTGTTGCAGAATAACCATTATAGTAGTATGTTTTGATAATTTTTATGCGTTGTGTGCTACTTAAGCGATCCATTTTTGACAATGTCAGACTTTCAACTGAAAAGAGAAAAATTGGTTCAACAACTTAGTTTGACAGATATAGAATTCCAGTCCTATACTTTTGAAACCACGAAATGGATAACCCGATAGATTTTAATATCAGATCCCTTAAGGTCTCCCTAGCTTAAAGTTACTTGCCTGAGGTTTTTGTACTGGTTGTACATTTTCAAGTTGTACAAAACTTCTTTTTTTTGACTTTGATAACTAAGAAATTTTAAATCATATGTAAAAAATAATTTTCTTAAAAAGTTCTTAAGGTTAACAAAAAACATTATTCTGGCAACACTGGCGAAATGCAGTATACATAAAAAGTTGGTAATCGTCTAAAAAGTGACGTTTAGTTTGTCATTTTTATAGCACTAGACGAATACGCAGTTTTCTTATTGGAAAGAAGAATTTAATTACTTGTTCAACTTTTTATACGAAAACTTCCACTAAAAATCCATGCAAAAATTAAAAATGAAAACAACTAAATAAAAGTTAAATAATTTGCAAAAAAGAAATGAATTAATAAAATAGTTTTTTTTTTAAAGGCAACGAAAGTTTTGGTAAACAAGTAATTAAATAAAAATAAATTATTGAAGCGAATAAAAAAAAAACGGAAAGAAAAAAAATCAAAAAAATTACCGGCCCACAAAAATAGCAAATACATAAATTGCAAAAGAAAATTTGTATATAATTTAAACAAAATTCTAACGTTGATTGAAATTGTTGTTGAAAGACCAGCTAAAATATCGGCAACATAATGAATAACTTGAGCACCAACAATGGTGGAGGAGCTGGTGGTGGTGGTGGCAACAGCAGTAGCAATAGTGCAAACAATGGTACTGGTGGTATACGCCCTTCTTCGGCCAATGACGAGGCTGGAGGTGGTGCAGCTGCAGGTGCGGATGCAGATGCCAGTTCTAGGCGTCAGGCTACACGGGTTTTCAAGAAAAGCTCCTCAAATGGTAAAATTACCGTGTATCTGGGGAAGCGTGATTTTGTAGACCACAGCACTCATGTTGATCCCATTGATGGTGTGGTTTTTATAGATCCAGAATATGTCAAAGATCGTAAAGTATTTGGTCAGGTTTTGGCCGCTTTTAGATATGGCCGCGAAGATTTGGATGTTTTGGGTTTGACATTTCGCAAAGATTTGTATTTGGCCCACTCACAAATCTATCCGCCAAATCTAACGGATCGACCACTGACAAGGCTACAGGAAAGGCTGTTAAAAAAATTAGGTCCCAATGCATATCCATTTTACTTTGAAGTTCCTCCCTACTGTCCAGCATCGGTGTCACTACAACCAGCCCCAGGCGATACTGGAAAATCTTGTGGTGTAGATTATGAATTAAAAGCCTTTGTCGGTGAGTAATAAATAGTCAATTAAATAAAACTAATTTTTAGCCTACAATTGATGAAAAAAATAAATAACAAAATGTCATAAGATCAAACTAACATTGGGGTTTTGAAAACTAAAAACGTTAATTAATCAATCACCAGTGTATTTCAATTCTTGCCCCAATCTGTAAAAAAAGTTAAATTTTTGTTTAAATGTGTCATCATCATCATATTCTACTTCGAAAGGGGGGACATTTGATGCTGTCAAAAGTTTTTATCTCATGTTTTTTTGGATTTACAATACGCGCCCATAACTTAATTTTTATTACTTGTATTGTAGAATTGTTGTTTTTTTTCATTTATTCCAAATATGCGCTTACTCATTCCAATCAGCTTGTATTTTAGTTTAGGAATGTCAATTTATTTGTGTATATGTTTTGAGGATTCGTTTTTGTGTGTATGTGTGTTGGTGGACACAGTAATAATTTTTGGTATTAGGTAAGGGTAATAGACTTCTTTAGATTACAAATTAGAAATTATGATATACTACTATCATTAATGGGTTAAAAAACATTACATTATAAGCTTTGGGCGCAACATTTTACGTTGTCAACTAGTTTTAAATAACGTAGGTCTTTGTATACTGTCCTGTATTTAAAAAATATCTGTATTATAGCAGTTTGGTAGGTTTATAAGCGATTACCGAGGCTGAGATTGTACTGTAACTATGGCCAAATGTAGATAAATGCAGGCAAAATTTAGTTCATTCATATTAAACTTTCTTATAACTAAATTTAGTCGTCATTACTATTAAAGTTTATAATTTATTAGCATTCACGTTTCTGTCGTGGTATTTCGATTATTTCTGAGAGTATGTTTATAATGTTTAGTTTTGGTTAAAAGTAATGTTTTATATCATGACTTAAACATAGCTGTTCAAAACTTATCCCTAAAAAATAGTACCATCATAACAGTAATCTATGTACATTAGGGTGCAACTTATTTTACAAAAGCACAATATTGAACCGTAACTATCCCCAGAAATGTTCTACGTAACATAAAAACATTCTGTGCAAATTTTTTTCAAGGGTAACACGTGACGCATTCTCACACACGTTTAACGCTTCATTTTGTATAGAAAAAAATGGATTATTTTCGTTTTTGCTTAAACTTCAACTGCTAAGAATTAAATTACTTTAATAGAATATGAAAGAGAACTAAAGTAGCTTTATTTTAAGTCATAAAAATAAAAAATCCAAGAAGTTGATTCGGAGTTATTGCCTTTTTTTCCTGAAAATTTGTGTTCTAGACGACACGCCTGAGGATATGCATCCAAAAAATTTACTTAAGGATAAATAAATTTAAAGTAAGACATGATTTAGAATTCCATGATATGCAAGTACTAAATAGTTGAGTTTTGTTAAAATAACTTACTTAGTTTTTTTCATATCAGAAATTTATACTTTTTTCTCAGGCCGGTTTTAAATATCACTTTTTAATTTTTTGAAAATTTTGTTTAACAAATATTACTAATAGTAAATTTGCTTTCCGGTATCATAAAACAAACAAATAATAAAATACAAAAAACCTTTTCGCCGTACCTGCGATTTAAAATCTGAATTTTTTGTAATAATTTGAGTATATGCTTGTTAAATTGTACCTTTGTTTAACATTAATAAAAGAAATAGTGAATATTTTTTTAATATTGGAAAAGTTAAACCCTTTCTTTCCTGGGTCAAAGGTCAGGATTTGGAGTTTTTCATTTTCTATAGGAAATGACGGAATATTAAAAATGTATTACCAAATTTTGCTCAAAATGCAAAAATATATTAGTTTTTATTAATATTAAGCCTTTTTATTAAAATATATAAATGCATATCTTTGGCTTGGTGCTAAAAGGGCCAATTAAAAAAAATAGTTCTCAGAAAATTTGATTTAAAATTTGTATTTTTTATATAAATTCTTAGTAACATTGCCTAGAAAAACACTTTAAAATCATTTTTGACTCAAGTTAGAGATTAGCTGTTAGATGCAAATAAAAAAAGATAAAGAAGGGAATCTAATGCAATAATTAACTAAAAACAGCAAAAAATTATTAACCCTTAACAGACATGGGGTCTGCATTTTTTTAAAATGATTTAATTCTCAGTGGTTAAAATTTTATGATCTTTAGCAAAGTTGTTGCGCATGAGCCGTCGAACGTTTCTAAGTTGGTATGACCAATTTCCTAAAGGCGCTACTGAAAATTACTCAAAATGAATTAAATCGTAAACAGTGCATTTGATTATGTTGTGATCATTAGTAAAGTTGTTTCGCATGACCCATGGTTAAAGGAACATTTAATTAAATATATTTAAAGGTGGTGACAAATTACATTTTTGCCACCAGTTATAATAGTAAAGATTAAATTTTATTCAATTTAGTGTAAATTATTTAAACCACAAAATCTTAATTCGATGCAGCAATTCAGAACAATACCTTCTATCATTTAAGAAATATAAGGGGTAAATTTTATTAATCTGCAAACTTTACGTATGAATCATGAGAAATGCTAAAAATTCATATTAAACAATTCCAAGAAATCACATTTAAAGTGAAAGCAGCAAATGGGTTTTAAATATTGAAATTACTTCTCCACTCAACCAATAGTTTCCTATGTAATTCATTGTAATTCATTATTGTTTGTTTTTCATAATTATAATTCTATTACTGTTTTAAGACTAAATTTTTGCTGTTCAATGATTTGTTATTGTTACATTTGTTTAAAAATTTATAAATTGGAATGCGCCAAATTAACAAAAAATGTGTTTTTTTTACAAATAAATGAATGAACAAATTCTTATTTATGGTAAACTCTGCTATTTTTGCTAATACTACAAAATTTCTGAATCATAAATCATTTTCTGTAGTAAGTTAATACGTTAAAATTTGTTAGCGAAATTTTAACACGTTTTCATTAACTTTGCATCTTTATTTTCACACTAACATTTATTGTTTAATTTCAAAATACCTACGTCACAGACATTAATTTTTATTTGTTACCAGCGGGGTTTTCTATGACAATTATTTTATATTTCGATGTATTTAATTTATTTAAACATTTACAATCAATCACGAGGTTTGAGAATATAATACGAATAAGTTGGAGGTTATTAAGGTCTTTTATTAAAATATTTACTCATAATATGATGAATGAAAGCAATTTTCCAATTCAAATGTACTTTTTTTAGTATAATTTACAAAAGGATTACAAACAATTTTTTTTATTAATTCATTGATTCTTATCTTTATACTCTACAATATTCATAGAATTTTATTTACATTGTTTAATTAAAATAAATATCGCAAATGTTTACTTTTTAAATATGTATGTATGTAAGAGATATTATAATAACGATTTTTATTAGGATCTTATCTTTTGTTGAAATTGCTTTTGTAGTTAATTAATATAGAAATTATTGTTAAATTCAAAATTGTTGTTTCTTTAAATTATTTTTGGATTTTTATAATACCCAAACAAACCAGGGAACGTCATTCATAACTTCTTTATATGACCATCACTAATCCTATTTCAAATAAAACCTTAACGAATATATTCAGTAAACTAGCAGAACCAATTCCGCTTTGACCTACCCAATTAAAAAGTCATAAAATATCCCTATTTAAATTAAATTTTTCATGCAAAATTCCTTAAATTAGGCTTTGATAATTTCATAATTCGTTTATGATTGCCACGAAACTAGTCTTGAAAACTTATTTGAACTAAACAATCCATACAATAGATTTCCAACTTATCGCATTATTTCTATGCCTTAAATTTGTATCTGTTATCCTCGTTAATTATGATTTTTATATTTAAAAACTTATTTTATCATACTCATCTATCATGATTGTACAACTACTTTTTCAATATTAATTAAAATGTTGCCTTAGTAAATCTGTATGTGAATTTATTGACGTAGACGTTTTGTTTATCGCGTTTAATTATTAAATTAAACAAGCACTTGGCTTCATAAAAACGGCACAGTTTATTTTGTATTTGGCATTTGAATATTTATTTGAATAACACGCTGTCAAATATTATAACACATATTTACTGTTTATTTTTCAACTATTGAAACGGCGGCAGACCGAAACTTGTTGAAAATTCAGATCTGGAACATTTTATTTACATATTCAGGAATAAATGATACAATATCAGGTTGATTCTGTGTCCAGTTTGTTGTACTTTTATGTATTAAGGTAGGGAAAAATCGGTTCGGAATTAAAATGAATTTCGAAAATTTAACGCCGATCAAGACGTGATCGCCAAAACTGAGGCCTATTTTGAGGCTAAAAATTTTCAGCCTTACTGTCAATTTGTACGGCATATACCTTTTTTAATTTTTGATTAGACTAATTCGAATAAGTAAAGTATTTTGGTAATTTAGCCGATAAAGGGTAAATTCGGTAATGCTATAGCTAAATAACTAATAAAGATAACAACGACATATAAATTGAACATTTAATGGCTTTTAATAGAATGAAAAGATAAAATATGTTTCTATTTTTTGTAAATTTTTTTAAATACGAGATTCGAATTCAATTCAGCAATGCGGAATTGGTTTTTTTTTATTGCATTTATAGTGTTTAATGTTTAAAAAAAGAGGGTTTCAATTGAAGTAAATTTCAAATTTTCGAACACATACTGAAACACACCACCTCCTACTTCGATAAAAATTTTTAAGTACATTCTCCTAGCTCATACAATTTTAAGAGTTCTTCAAAATTTTGAATTTCGCTTTGGTTTAGATTTTACGGCGGTCCAAAGTTAGTTTTTTTTTTCAAGTTCATTTTCTTTTTTAAAACCCATATGCCTATAACTTTTAATACGGTTATCAGACTCAAGGATTTTTTAAAAAAACATATCATCCATTTGATTATTATTCCGCGATCCCAACATAGGACCACTTTTTTTGTTTTAATACTTTGTTGTCAACACTATTATCCATATTTGAGAGAAGAATAACGAAAATGGAAGATATGGTTTTTATGATAACCTTGAATCAATGGCATAATTGATCTCTCTTGTTCTCCAAAAGATTTTGGGATAAACTTGAGTAAGGGACATAATTGATCTAACTTGTTCACCAATGCATGATTAAATTTATTAACAAAGAGAACATAAAACTACAGGCCATACGCCGAAATCTGAGCCAAGTTTCATAAAATTCAGATAACCGATTCTAGACATTAAAAATGGGTATTATAGACATATAAAATGGGTATTTATTTATTTGAAATACAATTCAAAGTTAATTTATCAGGCATGTTACAAATTCCGTTCGGAATTGAAACCATTCCGTAGTTGAATTCCGATCGAAATGGTTTTAGGTTCTATAAATTCTGAAAAATTTTTAATGTCCAAAAACATCACAAAACACGATTTTTTCAATTGAAATCGGTAACGTTATCACTGTTTTAACAAAAACCATTGAATATTTGAAGAAATTATTCAAATATTCAATAAACAAAGAAAAACATACAAATTTAATTCCACTTTAAGAAAAGAATGTGGTTTCATTCCAAAAACATCACAAAACACGATTTTTTCAATTGAAATCGGTAACGTTATCATTGTTTTAACAAAAACCATTGAATATTTGAAGAAATTATTCAAATATTCAATAAACAAAGAAAAACATACAAATTTAATTCCACTTTAAGAAAAGAATGTGGTTTCATTCCGAAAAAAAATCGATTTACTTTTTAATAATAATATTAATATATACGCAAAACACGAAATTAATTCCGCTTCCGAACGGAATTGAGTTCTGTGACATGGCCGTATATTTCCATTTATTTCCTGAACGGGGTGACGAAAACCATATGTCCGATGTAGTGTAACAGAACAGAGTCTCTGGTGGAAATTGAACCCACATCCTCCACAAAAGCAGACTAGCACACTACCTACTAGACAACTGAAGGAACGCATAAAATGGGTATGTTTTGGAAATCTCGAAAAAAGTTATTTTTGAACCGCAATAAAATCTTAACCAAAGCTAAGTTCAAAATTTTGAAGAACTTTAAAAATTGTATGATCTAGAAGAATGTATATACAAAATTTTAAGAAAATCGGAGATGGTGAGGTTAAAAATTCATATTTTTGGTACGAAAAATTTTAAATTCAACTAAGCACAAATTTTATTTTTTTGCGATGTCGGAAACAGAAATTTTCTCCATATCTTTAAAATATCTCCTCTTTCTAGGTTCATTAAATTTTTGATGTTTAAATTTAGTATGTAAAAAAATCCTTAAATGTTTTCCATTTTAACAGCCAAGTCTAATTTTCTTACCTAATAAATTATGTATAGAAAAATGTTTCCATTTTGTTTATACAAAAATTTATCTATTTTAAATTGATGATCTTTTTATAAGTCTATATATGCATGATGCATACATTGAAGTGTTTTATACATACATACATTTATGTATGTATACAATGTACATATGTAAACATTTAATATTATTTATAACGCACTAGATATTTCATTAAATTGTTTATTTAATGCAATAATAAACTTTTCATTACAGTTTTGTTTACTGAATATATCGAGGGCTTATATTCAATAGTCTATCAAATTTTTATAGTTATTTTTTAGGATACCTAATCTTGTAGCCCAAAATTTGTAAACTTAGATAATTTTTGTCCGCTGAATCTTTAAATAATATAATAGAGATATAACACTTTTTTAAAAAATCTGATTTTCAGAACTTATGTTTATATAATTGAAAAACGATTTATCCTATTCTGATGCAAGAAAATTAAAATGACAGACAGCTTAACAAAATAAAAGATTACAAAATTACCAAAATAAAAGTTGTACTTTTGTCAGTTATACCCTTTTGCATTTTATGTAGCAATAAATTAATTCCATCGAATATACAATATAAATTCGTAATACTGCAAGTACATCATTATTGAACTTGTTGCTCGCTGCCTTGTTTTTACGTAAAACTAAATGATTGATAACCAGAGTTTATTTTTGTCGTAAATGCTTAAATCATGCTTAAAAATAGTTTTTATTAAGTGCAATGTTAAGCCATAAAAGGATGTTTTCGATTGATATCGTATGAACAATTAATTAAAAGTTTAAAATTTATGTAAGGTCTTTTAAACAATTGTTTACAATTTGTATGAAGTTTTTAAAAGGTTTCAAATAAATTGTTGTTAAGCAAATAATAAAATAATTATCTGATAAAAATTTTAAAATATCCCAATTTTCAGTGAACAACAGAAGTATTGTTTTTTTTCCACAATAAATTTTTTTATTTGTTATATATTTTCCAAATCAAATATTGATTTAAAAAAGAACGTAATTTAAGAATTTATTTACACATACTGTTTGTATGTATGTAGATTATTAATGTATTTTCAATTATGTTTGCAATTATTGTATGTATTCGATGTCACAGGTAAATTTTTTCGTAAGGTACATCGAAAAAATTAAAAACTAAAAAAGTCAAATGTAAATCGTTTGTCACGAAATTCTGCTTATAATTAAAAGTAAATTTTATCTTATTTATAAACGTTTTCTTTTATTTTTGGAGTATAGAACTCTCAGTAGGTAATCCGTTTACATGTCGGTATTGAAAAGAGTTACTCGACTTTTTTTGCTTTCCCAATACACAGTTTTGCAAATGAGTTAATATTAACTTTGCAGTTTCTAAACTACTGGATGGATTTTGGAGAAATTTGAAACATCAATAGAAGAGGGGCTAGACTTTTAGGAATTATCTGTCGATAGCACAGTGGCTGTACTGTGGAGCAAAGTTACCCACCTCGTGTGTGTTAAACCTTTGGCTACGTATAACATTCCCCAATTTGATCCGATCCGAAAACTTCTTAAAAAATTAAGAAAAAACATGCTTACTATACTAAATTATCTCCTATAGTTTAAGAGATATTTGACTCCAAACATTTCTTTAAATATTTTTTAACATGACTTCTGGCCTATTTTTGTCTTGTACATCATTTTTGGTAAGACGGAAAATTTTTTAAAAAATACTGATAAATTTCTAAATGAATAAGAAGAAAATACATTATTATATAAAGTTTAAAACACAGAAAAATTCTTCTATGTTTGTGAAAAGAAAAAAGTTTGAAAAATTACATTTTTTTTTCAAAAAAGTAACTTCATTTTTTTATATTTTTGAAAATTTTTTTCAAAAGACTTATTTTTTTAACATTTTCTAAAAGATTAGGCTTTAGAGATGGGTGTAAATTATATTTTGAATAATTTTGGACATGCACCCTACAACCAGCGGTAATCGAAAATCAGCAATTTTTGGACAAAACTTAAGTTTTTTTGTGTATATATAAATTTGATTATGGATTTCAAAACTTTTTTAATTAAATTACATAAGTTGTAATGTTTGTAAGGTCTGTGTAAAAATCTGATAGGGCCGGGCCATTTTTCTGTTGTCCTTGACTCCCAGTGGAGCATATTGCCTCTTTCGGATAGAATTGGTTTCATTCATCAGGATGTTCTTGCATAGATTAGGCACCTCCAAAATCCTTGTGCCAGCTGCCGTAGCTGGGGGATTTCTCGAATGGTTACCCCTTGGAGTAGTATTTTCTGTAATGTTGTTTCTTTCCATGCTTAAAACATCGTAAGTGCTAAGTCGATAGATGATGAGTCCAAAGACAAGAGCCACGTTTGTAAAGCGAGCCGCTCGAGAGACAGACGCCCGCTTTTAGCCGCAACTACATGTTAAACAGATGTTACAGTTTCGTATTTCACCAAATACAATTATCTTAGACCCTTAGACCAAATACGTCAAAATGGCTCCAAGATAACTCCCTCTCACGTTGGCCCTGGCCTAGAATCCCACTCGGGTTATTTACCGCATCTTCAACTAGGAAACGGACCATTTTTCTTAAATAAAACTCAAATTTTCGAAAAGCGGAGTGTATTCAAAAATGTATATTAAAATTTCAGAACTCACTCTGAAATTTATATTTCTGAATTATTAAGATATTGATCTATGTACTGTACCCAAAAATGGTTTATTTAGTTTTAAAAATTTTTGAAAAAAAAAATAACTAAGTTATGAAAAATTAGGTTTAATCAGGCTTGAGTTCATTTAACTTTCAAATTATTAATTTTGAAAATTTGAAAAGTAATTTTGGAGAAAAACTGAAAAAATTATTTTTGAACGCGGCTCAGTGGATTGCAATTTCTGTCCCGCCACAGGACGTCATCAGCACTTAGCGCCCTCGACCACAGTCGAGTTATCAAATTGCAGAGATAATCATCAATTTAACTCATTGAGTTTGATCGAACATCACTACGTTTAATTGATTGTGTATTCTCCTATTACTTGTTTTGCTCGATCTTTTCACTTGCCGTTGGCATGTAGAGAAGAACAAGACTTTTTGGTTTGATGCTATTTTTAGAATAGTAACAATGTTAACAACATATGTATGTAAGTAAATTACATGAATGTATGTAAATGCAACGTGCCCTTTGCTTTTATTTATTTGGGAATTAATTATTCGAACTTTAGAATTGATTGAAAAATTAGGTTTAATCAGGCTTGAGTTCATTTAACTTTCAAATTATTAATTTTGAAAATTTGAAAAGTAATTTTGGAGAAAAACTGAAAAAATTATTTTTGAACGCGGCTCAGTGGATTGCAATTTCTGTCCCGCCACAGGACGTCATCAGCACTTAGCGCCCTCGACCACAGTCGAGTTATCAAATTGCAGAGATAATCATCAATTTAACTCATTGAGTTTGATCGAACATCACTACGTTTAATTGATTGTGTATTCTCCTATTACTTGTTTTGCTCGATCTTTTCACTTGCCGTTGGCATGTAGAGAAGAACAAGACTTTTTGGTTTGATGCTATTTTTAGAATAGTAACAATGTTAACAACATATGTATGTAAGTAAATTACATGAATGTATGTAAATGCAACGTGCCCTTTGCTTTTATTTATTTGGGAATTAATTATTCGAACTTTAGAATTGATTGAAAAATTAGGTTTAATCAGGCTTGAGTTCATTTAACTTTCAAATTATTAATTTTGAAAATTTGAAAAGTAATTTTGGAGAAAAACTGAAAAAATTATTTTTGAACGCGGCTCAGTGGATTGCAATTTCTGTCCCGCCACAGGACGTCATCAGCACTTAGCGCCCTCGACCACAGTCGAGTTATCAAATTGCAGAGATAATCATCAATTTAACTCATTGAGTTTGATCGAACATCACTACGTTTAATTGATTGTGTATTCTCCTATTACTTGTTTTGCTCGATCTTTTCACTTGCCGTTGGCATGTAGAGAAGAACAAGACTTTTTGGTTTGATGCTATTTTTAGAATAGTAACAATGTTAACAACACAATCAATTAAACGTAGTGATGTTCGATCAAACTCAATGAGTTAAATTGATGATTATCTCTGCAATTTGATAACTCGACTGTGGTCGAGGGCGCTAAGTGCTGATGACGTCCTGTGGCGGGACAGAAATTGCAATCCACTGAGCCGCGTTCAAAAATAATTTTTTCAGTTTTTCTCCAAAATTACTTTTCAAATTTTCAAAATTAATAATTTGAAAGTTAAATGAACTCAAGCCTGATTAAACCTAATTTTTCAATCAATTCTAAAGTTCGAATAATTAATTCCCAAATAAATAAAAGCAAAGGGCACGTTGCATTTACATACATTCATGTAATTTACTTACATACATATGTTGTTAACATTGTTACTATTCTAAAAATAGCATCAAACCAAAAAGTCTTGTTCTTCTCTACATGCCAACGGCAAGTGAAAAGATCGAGCAAAACAAGTAATAGGAGAATACACAATCAATTAAACGTAGTGATGTTCGATCAAACTCAATGAGTTAAATTGATGATTATCTCTGCAATTTGATAACTCGACTGTGGTCGAGGGCGCTAAGTGCTGATGACGTCCTGTGGCGGGACAGAAATTGCAATCCACTGAGCCGCGTTCAAAAATAATTTTTTCAGTTTTTCTCCAAAATTACTTTTCAAATTTTCAAAATTAATAATTTGAAAGTTAAATGAACTCAAGCCTGATTAAACCTAATTTTTCAATCAATTCTAAAGTTCGAATAATTAATTCCCAAATAAATAAAAGCAAAGGGCACGTTGCATTTACATACATTCATGTAATTTACTTACATACATATGTTGTTAACATTGTTACTATTCTAAAAATAGCATCAAACCAAAAAGTCTTGTTCTTCTCTACATGCCAACGGCAAGTGAAAAGATCGAGCAAAACAAGTAATAGGAGAATACACAATCAATTAAACGTAGTGATGTTCGATCAAACTCAATGAGTTAAATTGATGATTATCTCTGCAATTTGATAACTCGACTGTGGTCGAGGGCGCTAAGTGCTGATGACGTCCTGTGGCGGGACAGAAATTGCAATCCACTGAGCCGCGTTCAAAAATAATTTTTTCAGTTTTTCTCCAAAATTACTTTTCAAATTTTCAAAATTAATAATTTGAAAGTTAAATGAACTCAAGCCTGATTAAACCTAATTTTTCAATCAATTCTAAAGTTCGAATAATTAATTCCCAAATAAATAACTAAGTTATGTTAACAAATTACAAAAATGTATTACAAAAAGTGTACTATTCTGTATTCAAAAATGTTCATTAAATTCTGAAATTTATATTTCTGTATTTCTAATATATTTGTCTATACTGTGTCCAAAAAATGATCTTAATACCTTGTTTAGTTTGAGAGATTTTTGCAAAAAATTATGAAGTAATAAATTAAATCAATTTTGAAATTAAAAAAAATGTAACTTCAATTAAAAGTATGTCTATGTGTCTATCTTATCTTATTTGGTAGAATTTTACCTTATTACAAAAGCTTAAATAGTAAATTTCTATTTTATTCGGAACACTCCTTTAATAAACTAAATATTCACAGAAATTAAAATATTCACAAAAATTGCTTGCAGGACAGGATTATTAAAACCTTCTTCTATCCTTTTAATTTTCTACATTTTTCATTAACAGACATTTTAATTTCTTTTTTATCTAACTACAATTAGGTTGCACCCTAGTTTTCGTTTTTGCTATATCTTTTAATAATGTTAATGCCATTTGGTTAAATTTTTTGTTCTTTCATTTTTTCAATTTAAAATTATTTTTTTTTTGCTTTTTATTTGAATGGATAAATGGATGGATATAGTGAGAAGCTTATACTTATTCGTGCATATTCATACACATGAATATTTAGTAGATTTTTTTTTGCCACTGTTTGTATCTGTATCGTTTGTAGGAGCAAAAGTGTTGTTAGATACTTTTTTGTTTGTTTAATTTTTATAGACACTTGAGTTCATTTTTCCTCTAATTTATTTGTTTATTCTTCTGTTTTTTTTTTCTCTGTGTGCCGTATTATTGTTATTATTATCTCATTGGTATTTGTTGTATTGTACAATGTATTTATTGTATTTCCAAAGAAAAATTGCTAAACTAAAAACAGGTGATGATAGAATAGAAATATTTTTAATTTTTAAATTTTTGGCAATTTTTTTTTGAAATGGCAAATATTTTGAGAAAAATTTACTTTGGCGGTTCTTAAATTAAATTTGGCGGGAGGCATTAAAATTAATTGTTTATTTGTAGGAGCAATTTTTAAATGTACACTTGAGTTTTGTGTATAAAAATTAAAAATTTATTTAAATGACACTTGAAAAAATACCACTTTATTTTATTTTAGCATTATCAAAAATGTATTTTATTTAATTTTCAACAAGCTTTAACGATCCCAAATTATATAGTTTTTCTTTGTTCGAACACTAGAAATAATTTGAATATTTTTTTTTTAACAATCTCTGTTCAGGCGGTTACAGGTCGCAATTTTGAAAATAATATATTGAATACAGATGCATATTTGATTTTTTACTAGGACAATGCTTAATAAACATGCCTATATAAAAGAACACCGTTTCTAGAACCCAAGTGACACTGACTTAACATCGGCTGCCTGCCTTACCTTATTAAACATGATTGAAATCGATCCTCTATATTTTATATTACCAAATGATTACCCGTTGATTACTAAAAGGGCCAATGTCAATTTTTTTATGTTCTGAGTTAATAAATGCATTATATTCCCTTCCTTAAACTATTTTAAACAGAACAGATTTGTAAGAGTTTTACTGGGCAATGTTACTATGATTTTATATGGAAAATAAAAACTTGAAATCAAATTTTCTCAAAACTACTTTTTTTAACATTGGCCCTTTTAGCACCAAGCCACAGAATTGTAAGGCTGCATATCTCCACTCCGATACTATTTATAAAAAATTTCAAAAACTCCATCTTATTAGTTTACGCGATGGAGTAAATATTCTTTATTTGCGAGGCAAACTCTCACATCCTTCCCCACCTTTTCTCATTTTTTGTCTTATTCTTCATCATCTTTCATGATAACAGGTTGAAGTTCTGGCCAGTTGTATGGATTTGGCTGCCGTGGTTAAAAATTTTCATTATTAATTATGAATTTCTTTCATGATCCAAAATTGGTTTAAAACACAACTACAAATTTCCTGACACACAAGAAACTTTTTTGGGTATATTTTTTTTTATTTAAGTCTTCCTGGGAATTGCCTCCTGCGTTAGCAATATAAAAATCTTGGCATAAAAGTTGTAAATTTTGCCAGTATATACATTTCTTCATCAATCACACAACAATTTTCTGAACTTAATATCATTTCAGACTAACAGAATGAAATGCATTGCTTTACCAATATCAGTTGACACCTTTTTCTCTTCCTGAACCAGGTTTTCTTTCAATGCAATTATTATTTTAAAGTTGTTATTTTTTGTATAAAATTCTAGACAATGCTTAAATGATGACAAAATTTAGGACATAAATGTAATAATATACTTTAACTAGATATTACTTAGCTCGTTACTTCGCCACTAACTAACATAAATTTAGAGTACACACATTACACAAATATCCAATTAATTTTAAATCATTCAATTCATTTTGTCCTATCAACACATGATCAAATGCATTGATTACAATTCAATTCATTTAGAATAATTTTGAATATTGGTCATACCAACTTAGAAACTTATGCGCACAGTATACGTTTTATTCATTTTGAGTGATTTTCAGTGGCGCCTTCTGTTGGAAATTTGTCATACCAACTTAGAAACCTTTGTCGGCACCTATTGGAAATTGGTTGTACTAACTTAAAAACCTTCGTTGGCACTTGCGCAACAACTTAGCTAAAGATCATAGCTTGATAAAATACACAGTTTACGATTTAATTCATTTTGAGTAATTTTCTGTGTCGCCTCCTGTCGGAAATTTGTCATACCAACTTAGAAACCTTCGTCGGCTCATTAATTAATCAAATGCATATACGTAGTGTATGTTTCAATTTATTTTGAATAAATTTCAGCGGCGCCATCTGGCGAAAATGAGTCGCAAGAACTTAGAACTTAACTCATGTGTAAAAACTTTGCTCAAATTGTAGCATGATCAAATGCACAGTTTACGATTTAATTAATTTTAAGAAATTTTCAGTGGCGCCGCATGTCTGCAACAACTTTTTTTTAAGATTTTAACATGATTGAATGCATAGTTTGCTATTCTATAAAGGACATACAGACAGGCAAACATTTATTTTTATATTATACTTTAATTTAATTTAAATTACAAAATTAATTCTCAACTTGTTTTTTCTCTCAAATGAACTTTCTAATAGTTTAACTTTTAAAAACAGCTTCATTATCTTCCATTAAATTAAAAATTCTACTTTCCTCTAATCATTTCCTTCCTATTTACTTTTACAGGCGAACAGATCGACGACAAGCCCCATAAACGCAATTCCGTTCGTTTGACAATACGCAAGGTTATGTACGCTCCTTCCAAGGTGGGCGAACAACCTTCGATCGAAGTAAGTAAAGAATTTATGATGAAACCAAATAAAATCCATTTGGAGGCCAGTCTTGACAAAGAACTATATCATCATGGCGAAAAGATTTCGATAAATGTGCACGTGGCCAACAACTCAAATCGAACGGTTAAAAAAATCAAAGTTTACGTTCGTCAGTTTGCCGATATTTGTCTATTTTCGACGGCCCAATACAAATCGGTTGTGGCCGAAACAGAATCCGAAGATGGTTGCCAAGTATTGCCAGGCTTTACACTCTCCAAGGTATTTGAGCTGTGTCCTCTGCTGGCCAATAACAAAGATAAATGGGGCTTAGCTTTGGATGGTCAATTAAAGCATGAGGATACAAATCTGGCCTCCAGTACACTGATCACAAATCCAGCACAACGCGAAAGTCTAGGCATCATTGTACACTATAAAGTGAAAGTGAAATTATTGATAAGTGGACCCTTGTTGGGCGGTGATTTGGTTGCCGAATTGCCATTTACTCTTATGCATCCCAAGCCCGAAGAGGATGATAATCCTTTGTTGAGCGATAAATCACCGCGACAAAGTATACGCGATAATCAATTGGTGGTGGTGGCCAATGATGATGCCAATTCAAATTCCAATACAGCTGGTGTACAAGAGGTACCCACAACAACAAATCTCATACAGTTAGACGATGATGATGCCCAAGATGATGATATTATATTTGAAGATTTTGCCCGTTTACGGTTAAAAGGTGCTGAAACTGAAGCCTAAATGTAATCAAAAAATATTTATGATTTTCAAAAAAAAAAAAAATGCCATTTTCTAGATAAAACAAAAACAAATGAAAAAACTAATTATAAAACTAAAAATTATCATCGATCGTTTGAATTTTGAATTATTTAATTTTATTTTATTTATAATTTTTCCTTACTATTACTATATACATACTTATGTAAAATGTTTAAAATTAAATTAAAGGTGTTTTTGTTTTATTTTTGGAAACTATTTACAAGGGACGGTTTTAAGTTTCTATTAAAGCAAATAAACGAAATTTAAAAGAATGATTTAAAAAATTGTAAACAATTTGGGCTATATACAAATTCAAATGGATGTAAATTTAGTTAATAAGTTATTAATTATGTTTATTATTAAAGATAATTAGAAACAAAATCACAAAACAATAATAATTATGATAATATTTGATGATGAGAGATATTCAAAAATGTCTTGATGTTAACGAAATTGACGACGACGACGATGATGATGATGATTATATAAGATAATAGAGATGTTTTGAAAATTAAGAAGATTGTATTGATTAAAACGATTATGATAATGACCATAGTAGTATGTATGTCTTTATCTATGTATTTATGTTTATACTCTATATTATATACAAGAAAAAACAAAAATCGAAAACTAAAAAATATATATTGTATGTGTCTAGTATTTAAGTTATAAAAGTTATAATTTTACTTTAAACTCTTCATATCTATTACTCCAATTTTTATTTTGTTTGTTTTATTTCATCATAAACATAAAATTATAATGTTACATTTATTATATATCAAAAAGCTGATTAAGAAGGATTGCAACAGTTTATTGTATGTAACAAGAAACAAACAATTAAAAGCTATTAATTTGTAATTTTTCTTTTGGCTTAAACATTTAAGAATTTTATTTTCAGCTTAATTCAATTTTACACTAAAAAAGATTTATTTTATAGCAATTCATTTCCAAAGTTGGTTTTATGAATACATAAAAGCTTATACATACATATTTTTTATTAATATTTTTGTTATTGCACATTTATAGTCGAAAACACACAATGAAAGTAAAATTATACAAAAAAGATCACACAAAACTGCATAACTCATCCATTTACATTTAATACAAAAACACTTTTACAAACACCAAATTTTAAATCTTTTATTATTTTTTTAATCTAAAACTGTTCTTCCGAAAATTTTAAATTTGTATACGTATTTATTTGTAGTTTGATCATAGGCCAAATTCTAGTATTCGATTTAAATAAATACCCAACAAACCAAACGATATCGTAATGATATAACGATATCACTTACTCGGCAAGCAATTCCGAGAATGATATCATTTTAGACTCGAAAGTAATAGCTGTCTCCTAACAAAAGGTACACTCGATAATGATATTATAATTTTTAAAATAATAATATTAACGATATCGATAAAAAGAGGAAAAGCGATTGTTTCTCTATATTTGACGAGATTTAAAAGAATAAAGTATTAAAATGATGGAATCTTTAAAAAGAAATCTAAGTTTTAATAGATCATTAAGTCCTTTTAGGTTTATATCGAGCCTCCTAAATGTATACAACTAAATATTCATCTAAATATATTTTGCTTCGAATCGAGTGTTTAAATAAGGACTTTAAATTTAATTAAGACATAGCAAAATATAAAGTTGTGGGGGGTTACTCCGTATCTCGATTCGAAAACAAAATTGTTCGAATTCCTATACTTAAAGCATTGTGTTTCGAAAACATTTTCTTTCGAATCGAGATATGGAGTAATCTCCTGATTTCCTTCATTTCTGATATATTGGGTGAAAATGGTATTGCATACTTTAAGGAGGTATAAATAAAGAATTTTAATATCAAATCGTGTATAAACCGAAAGCCAAAAATTATAAATTTTCGTTTGAAACCAATTGAAATTAATATTTGAATGCTTTAATTAAGCATTTAGTCCTTTTTATAATAAACTTGAACTTATTTTAAACATCCTAAAAGTATGCCACTTAATATTCTTTTTAATATCATATTTAGTTTAGAATCGAATAATTAAGAAAAAGATTTTCAATATAATTTAGATATATCAAAGTATATAATTCAGGGGCCAAATCGCCGCATTCGATATCGATCGAAACCTTTGACTTTCAAGCAAATATTGTGTAACATAACTTAGGGATTTTCAAAATAATTTATTTTGCAAATTATTTCACTATCAGGAAAATTTTTACAAAAAATATATTATGTATTTATATTATCCTAGAAGTATGCTACACAAATGCTTCTGAAATATCTTACGACTTGGCCCTTAGATTTCCTGCATTTCTAAAGTTTTAAAGAAAATTGTGTTAAAATAAAAATATTGATATTGATCGATTAAACGAAATCTAATAATATAGATTTTCAAAGAAATGATTAAACAAAAATCAAAGTTTTAATTTATCTATCAGTTCATTTTATAATAAACTTGAAGGCATTAGTCCATTTTTTAAACATCCTAAAAGAATGAAACTAAACATTTTTCTAAATATCATATTTTGATTGGAATTGAATGGAATAATTTTCATTATAATTTATATAATGTTTAGTCAGAAACATTTGTGTAGCATACCTTTAGGACAATCTATTTTTAAAGTCTACCACATTTTTTGTTTGTTTGTCAATAGATTTCCAGTATTATATATTTTAAAAACAAAAGGACAATTCTGAAGATCTCTAAAGCATGCTACATAATATTTGCTAAAAAGCCTGTGTATTCTAGTGATATCGAGTGTGGTACATTCGTTTCGAATTGAAATTAATTATGTTTCATAGAAAATTGTATGGTATACTGTTAGAAGAAGCAAAGCAAATTAAAATCTTTGATTATTCATTAGTTTAAAATTAAAAATCATGTCTTTATGGATTTCAAATCAAAAAATGTATAAATTCTAAACTTGTAGATGTGCAGAAATCATGGGCATAAAATTTATGATTTATCTTTTTAAAAGTTTGAGTTTTCTATAGATATCGAGTGCGTCGATATGATCCCAGGTTTAAAATTTACTCATTCGTTCAGAAATAAAATTTATTATATGACGTTGATAATTTTATGGTATACTTTTACTTAAAAATTTCGATTAGAAAAAAAGTTTTTGATTAGTTATAAATAAATGAGACTGATTCTGAAGTCATTTATTAGTTCAAAATCGAAATTTACGCCTTTTATGGATTTTAAATCAAATAATTTCGAAATTATATACTTTTAGGAGTGCACGGAGTGGAACTGAAATTTCAAACAACTTCATTAATTATTTGGTAGAAATTAAACATTTATTTTGAAGTGTTTTTGTTTATCGCTAAATTATCATTATTAAATTATTTAAGTTATAATAAAATTTGACAACAGACTTTTTTAAAAAAATTGAATTTTTCTTATGCATTTTTTATATTTATATTTTACCAACAAATACATAGTATTGTAAATTAATTAATTAATTCTCAGTCAGTTTTCAATAAATTAAAAGCTTTAATATTTTTGTATTTTAAATAGAAGAAGAAAACAAAAATCCAAAATATTTTAAAAATAATTTATTACAAATAAACATATTTTTATACAATTAACAAATACATACATACAAACATAAACAAAAAGTTTAAACATAAAATTGTCACCACTAGAAATGCAATTGATTAGAGATTAAATGATAAATTGGATATTAAAGTTTTGAATAACGGATTTAAATACTTTAAATTATTATATAAGTTTTGATGTCTTAAAATACAAAATCAACTGGCCAAAAATATTGTACTAAAATAAAACATGAGGGCAAATTCCAGTAGTCGATTTAAAACACAATTAATTTTTTTCAATAAAATTTTTCTATAAACATGAGGGCAAATTCGATTTAGTCGATTTAAATCACAATTAATTCTTTTTCAATAAAATTTTTCTATAAACAATTTTTTAATAAAATTTTTCTAAAAAAATTTTTTTAATAAAATTTTAGTATAGAAATTTTTTATTGAATAAATTTTTTTATAGAAAATTTTTCAATAGAAAGTATTTCAATTGAAAATTTTTCAATCAAATCACAATTAATTCTTTTTCAATAAAATTTTTCTATAAACAATTTTTTAATAAAATTTTTCTAAAAAAATTTTTTTAATAAAATTTTAGTATAGAAATTTTTTATTGAATAAATTTTTTTATAGAAAATTTTTCAATAGAAAGTATTTCAATTGAAAATTTTTCAATCAAATTTTTCTATAGAAAATTTTTTATTAAAAATTTTCTATAAAAAATTTTCAATAGCAAATTTTTCAATAAAATTTTTCTATAGCAAATTTTTCAATAAAATTTTTCTATAGAAAATTTTTCTGTAGAAAATTTTTCATTTGAATTTTTTTTTTAGAAAATTTTCTTTAGAAAATTTTTCAATAGAAATTTTTGATTAGAAAATTTTTCAAAAGAAAATTTTTCAGTAGAACATTTTTCAATAGAAAATTTTTCAATAGAAAATTTTTCATTAGAAAAATTTTCATTTCATTTTATAAAAAATTGTTCATAAAAAATTAATCATAGAAAATTTTTCACAGAAAATTTTTCAATAAAATTTTCTATAGAAAATTTTCCATTAGACAATTTTTCAATTTTAATTTCTTTAAAAAATTTTTCATAAAAAATTTATCATAGAAAAATTTTCAATAAAATTTTCTTAGAAAATTTTTCCATAAAATTTTTCTATAGAAAATTTTTAAAAAAATTTTTCTATAAGAAAAATTTCAAAAAAAAATTTTCTATAGAAAATTTTTCAATAAAATTTTTCTATAGAAAATTTATCAATTTATTTTTTTTTTAGACAATTTTTTAAATAAAAATTTTTCATTAGAAAAATTTTCAATGAAATTTTCCAAAAAAATATTTGAATAGAAAATTTTTTTATAGAAAATTTTTCAATAAAATTTTTCAAAAGAAAATTTTCAATTAAATTTTTAAATAAATGTTTTATATAGAAAATTTTTCAATAAAACTTTTTATAAAAAAATTTTCAATGAAATGTTTGAATAAAATTTGTCTATAGAAAATTTTTAATAAAAATAAAATTTTTCAGTAGAACATTTTTCTATAGAAAATTTTTTAATACAATTTTTCTATAGGAAATTAAATTTTTCTATAAAAAAATTTTCAAAAAAACATTTCCATAGAAAATTTTTTTATAGAAAATTTTTCAATAAAATTTTTCTATAGAAAATTTTCCAATAAAACTTTTCTATAGAAAATTTTTTAATAGAACTTTTCTATAGAAAATTTTTTAATAAAACTTTTCTATAAAAAATTTTTCAATAAAACTTTTCTATAGAAATTTTTTTAATAAAATCAATAGAAAAAATTCTGATATTTATTTGTTTTCTATACAAATGTTTTTGATGTTTAATATTTCTTTTAAATAATATTAAGTAATTACTTTCCAAATCGTGTGTGGAAATTAGGCCCTAGGTCAATTGTCTTACAAATTGTGGGTAACTTAAGTTTAAAATTCTTCTTAATCTTTAGCTTATTAACCAATTTGTCTATATAATCGTTAATCTATTGTATAAATACTTTACACTTGTAGCAACACACAATTAAATACACAAAATAAAAACTTACACATTTTTTTATAAAATTCGAACACAATTTTATCTGTTTTATTTCTTCCCCATTGGACCTCATTACGACTATACTACTTTACTTCTTTGCAAAAAAGTCAAGCAAGCCAAAATGGAAAGCAATCTTAAGCTAAAAATCAATAAGAATTAGAGAATACTTAGAGACCCTCTTCCTCCTCCTTCACCTTCCAACAAACCAAGAAAGAAAGAAAGAAACATTAGGCACAAAATCGTTAGCACTTAAATGGTTTTAAACTATCCACAAAATTGATTTCAAAATTGGAAATAAAAAACAAAAATCAAACGAAAGTTTTATACGCTTTAAAATTATACCTAAACCTAAACTAATACTTATTACATGGAAATTTGAAAAATTAAATACATATGAAATTAAAAATTGAAAAAAAAAAATTAACAAAATTTAGCTTTGTAAGTAAAAAGATGAGATTTTGGAGATACTAAATTGAAATGAATTAAATTTAATACATGTTAGTCTTATGAATATGTGAAACTTAAGATCGTAATCATTAGAGATTTAAAAATTGGAAATTTATATTTAATCTAATAAAAACGAAAAGTAATTTTTATTTTTTTTTATAAATGTACTTACTCATTACTGTCTATTAATCGAAGTTGATTTATCTAAAAATTGTTTATGATTTTTTTAAATCTTAAAATTTGTATAAATCTTTGCTTTTGTCCAATCAAATTTAAAATTTCGCTCGGATTTAATTTCACTTGAATTCGGTTAGGGACAAAAATTTAATACTGATTTCTTATCGACGAAGCCTTTAATTTTATTGTTTAAACCTATTTTATTTTAGAATTCTAAGATCAAATCAAATTAACTCAATCAATATTGGTTTTTTAGAAAATAATTTGTAGCATCTTTTAGGGGCGTTCAAAACTATTATATAGATATTTTCTTAGATATTTTCAAAACATTTGTATAGCATACTTTAAGCATAATCAAAATTATTTAAAAGATGCACAGTTTACTATATTTTTTTTCAAGTTATTTGCCAAAAGATGAACAATAGTAAAAGAGTTTTAACTGAACTAGTATATGCTTTTAAAAACGAATCAAAATGGATACCAAATTTCAATAAACTTTTTACATCGAAGTGACTTTGATCATCCCTAAAGTATACTTCACAATATTCGCTTAAAAGTCTGAGTTTTCGATCGATATCGAATGCGGTAATTTGGCCCCAGTTCACAATCCATTGCAAACAGTCTAGCATTGTAGCAATTGTAAATCAGTATCAGAAGCAATGCAAAATTAAAACATTGAATCTGTCAAATTCAAGATTTGTAACATTTTAAAATTTAAAACTATTTTAAAGAAAATAGTGTTGTATGTTATTAGGAGCTTCCAAATAAGTTTAATTAACATTTTTTCTTGAACTCCCTAAAAATAGACAAAACAATTTAATTTTAAAACATACATATAAATTGATATCTTTTCATTTAGCTGAAATCTTCGTAAATTGTGTAATTCGGAGACTTATGAGCAGAGGTCGGCACAGAAGAAGAGAACAAAAAATCGTCGGCGGTATTGCCGTTTTTTATACTTTTAACTTAAATAGGTATTCTTTTCAATGAGTACATTTTTTTATCGAAAATTTTTCTATAGAAAATTTTTTTATCAAAAATTTTTCTACAGAAAATTTTTTTTATCAAAAATTTTCCTATAGAAATTTTTTTAAAAAAAAATTTTTCTATAGAAATTTTTTTTATCAAAAATTTTTCTACAGAAAATTATTTATCAAAAATTTGTTTATAGAAAATGTTTTTATCAAAAATTTTTCTATAGAAAATCAAAAATTTTTTCATAGAAAATTTATCAAAAATTTTGCAATAGAAAATTTTTTTAATTAAAACTTTTTCCATAGTACATTTTTTTAACAAAAATTTTTTTTTATCAAAATTTTTCTATAGAAAATTGTTTTATCAAAAATTTTCCTACAGAAAATTTTGTTATCAAAAAACAAACACAAACATTTTTCTACAAAAATTTTTTATCAAAAATTTTTTTGGAGATATTTTTTTTAATCAAAAAATTTTCTATATAAAATTTCTTTATTAAAAAATTTTTCTATATAAAATTTCTTTATCAAAAATTTTTCTACAGAAAATTTTTTAATCAAAAATTTTTCTATAGAAATTTTTTTTTATCAAAAATTTTCCCATAGAAAATTTTTTTATCAAAAATTTTTCTACAGAAAATTTTTTTATCAAACAATTTTTTTGAAAATTTTTTTATCAAAAATTTTTTAATAGAAAATTTTTTTATTAAAAAATATAAAATTTTTCTATATAAATTTTTTTGAACAAAAATGTTTCTATAGAAAATATTTTTATCAAAAATTTTTCTACAGAAAAATATATCTATCAAAAATTTTTGTACAGAAATTTTTTTATCAAAAATGTTTTTGATAAAATTTTTCGTTAGTAAAATGCTTTTATCGAAAATTTTTTTAAAGATTTTTTTTTTTTTTTTTTATAAAAAATGTTTCTATAAAAACATGTTCGATACAAACATTCATACAAAAATTTATCTAAAAAGCTTTGCTAACATCAAAATTTCTACTGAATGTTTTTAAAACTCATTTTCACGAGTTTTTCCAATAATCGTGGCATTTATGAAAATTACAAAAATTCTTCGGCTCCTGGTGGTATGGGCTGCTTAAGCATGCTTATGAGTAACCTAATTAATTAAAACCAAAGTCTTTTGGTATTATTATATTCCTGAGAACTGATATAATCTAATTCGGAATTTGCCTATTAGCAACCAAATTAATTTGGAGCTATCTAAAAATATATTCCAAAATGTTCTTTAAAAAGTCTATATTCTAATGGATTTCTTATTTAGAAAATAATAAGTTTCGAAACCTCTTGAGGACGAATCAAGCGAAATTACTTATATCAGTTAAAGCAAGGAACTTTTTATGCACTTACAACGTCGAGTTAATAAATCATACGCCATATATCCAGTTTTCCTATCCATTGACTTCTTTAAATTCCCGAAAATAAATTGCGAGGTCAACGTTTTCTACACCTTATGAAGCGCTTATTGCGGTCAAAATGCATGTATTTGACATATCCTTTTCGAAAAAATGGGTTTGAAAATTGTTTGGTGTTTACAAAAAAGTGTATTGATCTTTGTGGAGAATATTTTAAAAATCAAAAAAATACAGTAGAATGCCCTGACCGCCACAATACATGGAATTTTAGAGAAGTCCACCGGACTTAGGCTAAGCTAATTTTAGTAACATCTTTGAGCTTTGACAAAACAAAGAACGACTGTCATAAAAAATCCGTTTTAACTATTGCAATTAATTTTTGAGACGAGGTAAATTTTTATGAAAGTTTTTGAAACCACGGAAGATCTACTAGTTATAGTCTTTCGACTTAGGAATTAAATTTGGGACATAGATTTTATAGACACTCTTTGTGCTCAATTTTTTCTAAGGCATGAAAATTATCGATATTCGCTAAATATAGACGATTCAATACCGGATCTCAATTAACTAAAAATCTCTTAGCATAATTTTAGGAGATCCGAAAAAAATTGCAGTTGTACTAATTTATTTTAACAAAAATTCCGTTCAGAATTGAAACCAATCTGTTGTTAAATGCCGATTGAAACGGTTTTAGGTTCCGTAGATTCCGAAAAATTGTTAATGCTCTAAAACATTACAATCAATAACTCTAACTTTGTTTCAACACATAAGATAACTGTTAGGGTTTTGATATAAACCCTATTCTGAAGGGTAGGGTATTCCAGTTAGGGCATTCTGTATCGATTCAAACAAATGTTAGTCAGAAGGGACAAGGTGATCCAAAACTTTGCATCTATTGGTTATCAAATATGTTTTGATCGGTCTTGCAATTGTGACCGAGCGTTTGGGTCGTTCTTCGTCGATTGCTCAAATGGATCAATTTTCTTTGGTACAGCTATCTTCTGATCCCACCAAATACATGGTGGGATCGTGGATATTTGAATTCTTCGTTAATTTGCCCGGTTTTTACATATGACGTTTTGCACTTGGGATTATCGTTATGTATCCATTTTTCATCACCAGTAACAAAACGATGAAAGAATTACTTCTTTCTGTAGCATTTAAGCATTATTGCCTTCATCCTAAATCTACTTTCAAAGTCTCTTGGCTTTAATTCATATGGGACCAAATTTCCTTCTGAGTCAATTCTAATGCTCTCCTTGTCTCCTGTGTTAAAATCACCACTTTTAAATTGGGCAAACTACCGTTCACAGTTGTTTTGCGCTGGCGCATGTCGACCTTAAGCTTCTACCAAGAATTGATAACTTTCAGCAGCCGTTTTCTTCAAATAAAGAAAGGTTACAAAAGTTAAACTCGACATTTTATACCGATTACAAAGAATGTGTGCTTACATTTTGGCGTCTATCGAATACTAAGTGCTGTAGAGCGAGAAGCTCTACACATCTAACACGACGTCGATGTAGAACAAAAATCTTAAATTGTGGTCCACCTAACTAGAGATGGAGCACTGTAATAAAAAAGTTTTCTACTCCATTTTTTATTTTTTTTTATTAAAGATATATCTATAGAAAATTTTTTTATCGAAAACTTTTTTTCTTTTCCCAAATAAATAAAAGCAAAGGGCACGTTGCATTTACATACATTCATGTAATTTACTTACATATATTGTTAACATTGTTACTATTCTAAAAATAGCATCAAACCAAAAAGTCTTGTTCTTCTCTACATGCCAACGGCAAGTGAAAAGATCGAGCAAAACAAGTAATAGGAGAATACACAATCAATTAAACGTAGGGATGTTCGATCAAACTCAATGAGTTAAATTGATGATTATCTCTGCAATTTGACAACTCGACTGTGGTCGAGGGCGCTAAGTGCTGATGACGTCCTGTGGCGGGACAGAAATTGCAATCCACTGAGCCGCGTTCAAAAATAATTTTTTCAGTTTTTCTCCACAATTACTTTTCAAATTTTCAAAATTAATAATTTGAAAGTTAAATGAACTCAAGCCTGATTAAACCTAATTTTTCAATCAATTCTAAAGTTCGAATAATTAATTCCCAAATAAAAAAAAAAAAAATTTTTATCGAAAACTTTTCTATAGAAAATTTTTTTATCGAAAACTTTTCTATAAAAAAATTTTTTATCGAAAACTTTTCTATAGAAAATTATCGAAACTTTTCTATAAAAAATTTGTTTATCTGAAACTTTTCTATAGAAAAATATTTGCATTGAAAATATTATATTTGTATTGAAAATATTATATTTGTTAAAAATATTTTTATCGAAAAATTTTCTATAGGAAAATAATTTTATAGAAAATTTTTCTATAAAAAAATTTTTATGGAAATTATTTTTACAGAAAAATTTTTGTATCTTTTTATTAAAAAAAGAAAAAAATTTTTATCGAAAATTTTTCTATAAAAATTTTTTTTATCAAAAACTTTTCTATAGAAAATTTTTTTATCGAAAACTTTACTATAGAAAAATTTTTTTATCGAAAACTTTTCTATAGAAAATTTTTTTGTAGAAAACTTTTCTATAGAAAAATAATTTTATCGAAAACTTTTCTATAGAAAAATAATTTTATCGAAAATTTTTCTATAGAAAAATAATTTTATCGAAAATTTTTCTATAAAAATTTTTTTATGAAAATTTTTCTACAGAAAAATATTTGTATCGGAAATGTTTCTCTCAAAAATTTATTTATAGAAAGTATTTTTATCGAAAATATAAAAAAAAAATTATCAAAAATTTTTGTATAGAAAATTTTTTTTATCAAAAATTTTTCAACAGAAAATTTTTTATCGAAAACTTTTCTATAAAAATTTTTAACGAAAATTTCTACAGAAAAATATTTGTATCGAAAATTTTTCTACCGAAAATTTTTTTTATAAAAAACTATTTATTAAAAAATATTTTTATTGAAATTTCTTTCATAGAAAAATATTTTTACCGAATATTTTTCTTTAGAAAAATATTTTTATCAAAGATTTTTTATAGAAACATTTTTTTAACGAAGATTTTTCTATAAAAAAAAAAATATTTTTATTGATAATTTTTTATGGAAAAATATTTTTATAGAAAATGTTTGTATAGAAAAATATTTTTAACGAAATTTGTTTATAGAAAAATATTTTTGAAGAAAGTTTTTCTATGGGAATAGAATATATTCATTATAGAGCATATTCATTATACCAACGATAGCCCCAAATTTTAAGTATTTAAAATTTACATTTTTATTATTGTTTTTATTAAAAAACTTCTGATGTTGTTAGATGCTTTGGAAATTTGTTTATTATAATAATCCAAAAATTAATATTGAATATTAAAATTTTGGCCATAATAATATTAAATGTTAAACAATAATGAAATTATAATATTAAAAAAAAGTAGGGTCTTTAGGAAATTTTTTTAACATTAAAGACTTGTAAAACACCAAATAATTTAAACAAATTACAACAGACATTTTTAAAACAGAAGACCCTCGAAATAAAAGAAAGTATATGCTGAAATAAAATTTAAAAATAAAATAAAATTAAAGTACCTATTGCTTAAATATTATTAAAAGAACAAAAAAATATGTATAACAAAAAAATTTATAAACCAAATAACTTTGTAATAATCAGATTATGTATTTCAATTTTAAATTGTATGTATTTAATCCATTTTATGTTTTTTCGTCAAACCGTACAAAAAATATCCACCACCTTTATACAAATAAAATAAAAAAAAAAAAAAAAAAAAAAAATGTTAAATAAAATAAATATTTTTTATTTATTATTTTTTATGATGTTAAAAATAAATAAAAAAAAATCCAAAAATGATAAATATAAAACAATATACTTAACAAGTATTGTTAGCATTTATAAAATAAATAAATAAAAAATCATAAGAAAAACAAAAGAAATTAATAAATATTTTATATGTAAAACTATGTAATTGTATATGTATGTATTTATAACTTTTAACAAACAAAATATAGTTTATACTAAAGAAAAAATGGAAACGATTATTAATATAATTAAAAAAAACAACCCTTTAAACCGTTGAAAACAAAGAAATTAAAGAAAATCACAGGCATAGCATAGTTAAGCCAATTTTTTGCAATTAACAAAACAGCTTTACTCACAAAAAAAATAATAAAAAAGAAAACATTTTAAACAAATAATAATGAAATAAACGGTAAATATAGATAATATTAATAAAAATAAAAAAAACTCTGTTCATACTTACATTCTCTATCGATTTCATTGAAATGCATGATTAGCATAAAAACAAACAAACACAAAAAAAAAAAAAAAAACAACAAGAAGAAACAAGTAATAAATAATTAGTTGATTATAAGAAATTGTTGTTTTTATTTCCAGAATTTCTTATATTTTATTTTAGATTTATTTATGTTTTTAAGAATTTTTATTATATATTTAAATAACAAGTAAATAAACTTAAAAAGTAAAAACTAAATTCAAATTCTTTTAAAATTACTTGAATTTTATACTTATGGCAATACTTACTTTTATTTCCTCCATTTCCTTTTCCCTTTTGAGCAGCAAAATTCCCTTTTTTATTGTTCTCTTTTAGCAGCAAACAACAATTTTGTATTACTCATTTACTCTCTTTTCGTATTCGCCGCAATTATATCAAAATGTAGTGAAGACACTTTCGCTTCGTTGATGTCTTTGCTTTGTACTTATTTGAATGTTGCCATTTAGTGATTTTTGTAGAATTAACATAGTATTTGATGTTGTGGAGACTTTAATAATATTATTGTATATACAGAGCCGGTTAAATTAATAGCACCACTTAGAAATTGTCAGTATTGGAAAATTTAATTTTTTGCTTATATTTTTTAGTAATTTTTGGCGCAAGAAAATAATCTTAGACACAAAAGAAGAAAAAATGTTGTTTAAAAACTTTCCTTTTTTACAATTTATGTAGACAAATTTTTGATATCAACTTTTTATTTGCAAACGATTGATAATTTTAGATATTTCCTTAATATTTGTATACCCTTCAAGACCATAAGTGAGAAGGGTATCATAAGTTTGTTCTGATGAACATATGTAACGCGTAGAAATATTTGGATAAGAATCACTTTCTGAGTCGATTTAGCGATGTCAGTCCGTCCGTCCGTCCGCTTGGCTGGCAAGCTGAAGCGATATAAACCATGTAATCAAAGTGCAGGTCGCAATTCTAAAGATAATTTGATGAAATTTGACACAGATAATTTTTTTGGTAGTGGCTATTGTAAGTCGTTAAAATCGGTTCATTATTTATGGTACCTCCCATAGGTTCCACTTTCGGGACTTGATATTTTGGCCATAAATATCAATATTTTTTCATGAAATTTAAAACAAATACTGCTTATATAAAGCCAAATTTCGTTGAAATCGGTCCACATTTGACCATAGCTCCCATACAAACTCTTCTTTAAAAACGCACTAAATGAGACAAAAATGATTAAAACGCTCCTAAATCTAAAGATAATGAAAATTTCAAGTTTATTTTCTGCACACATAATTTTTGTAACAACTATAATCAAGTTGCCAAATTTCGAGATAATTGGTCCACATTTGTCCCTAGCTCTCATATAAGTCCAAATGACGGAAACAGCTTAAATATATAAGTTTTAAGAAAATGTTTGTATGATGGCAAAATTTAGCAAATATTTGTCTTTAAACAGGAAAAAGAACACCTTGACAGACTGTTGCACTTTCTTACTTGTTTTCTTTATTTAAACATTTACAATAATTTGAATTTGAAAAATTTTTCTATAGAAAATTTTTCGGTATTAAAATTTTTCTATAGAAAATTTTTTGGTATGAAAATTTTTCTATAAAAAATTTTTTGGTACGAAAATTTTTCTGTAGAAAATGTTTCTATAGTATATAGAAAATTTTTGTATAGTATGTATAAACATTTTTCTATAGAAAATTTTTCGGTATAAAAATTTTTCTATAGAAAATTTTTCGGTATAAAAATTTTTCTATAGCAAAATTTTTGCACCGAAAAATTTTCTATAGAAAATTTTTCGGTATAAAAATTTTTCTATAGAAAATTTTTCGGTATAAAAATTTTTCTATAGAAAATTTTTCGATATAAAAATTTTTCTATAGAAAATTTTTTGGTATAAAAATTTTTCTATAGAAAATTTTTCGGTATAAAAATTTTTCTATAGAAAATTTTTCGGTATAAAAATTTTTCTATAGAAAATTTTTCGGTATAAAAATTTTTCTATAGAAAATTTTTCGGTATAAAAATTTTTCTATAGAAAATTTTTCGGTATAAAAATTTTTCTATAGAAAATTTTTCGGTATAAAAATTTTTCTATAGAAAATTTTTCGGTATAAAAATTTTTCTATAGAAAATTTTTCGGTATAAAAATTTTTCTATAGAAAATTTTTCGGTATAAAAATTTTTCTATAGAAAATTTTTCGGTATAAAAATTTTTCTATAGAAAATTTTTCGGTATAAAAATTTTTCTATAGAAAATTTTTCGGTATAACAATTTTCTGATAGAAAATATTTCGGTATAACAATCTGATAGAAAATATTTTGATACAGCAAATTTTGTTTAGAAAAATTTTTGTACCAAAAAGTTTTTTATCGACAAATTTCCGTCTTCTCAAACGAATTTAAATTATGGGTAACTCTTTTCTAGCGATTTCACTGACAGATTGATTTTGCCTTGTGCGCCTTTTTACAATATCAGAGAGCAGGCAAATTCACCAATTCGCTTTAAAACGAAATTTTGAGAATGGATTAGTATCAAAAGCTAATAATTGTTTTTGCAATTTCCGGCGATGTAATTATTACGGCGAATAAAATGCATTAGTTCTCTTTATCTCTCTAACAAGTGCGCGTCTTACTTAAGAAACGTCTCCGGTTAATTCGTGTTAATCAAATAAAAAAGCATTAAATGTAATAAAAATTAAATAAAAATAATAAAAAGTATTTAATAAGTTAATATTAAATATAATTTCATAAAAATATCGAAAGAAAATCTGAAGAAATAAGTGTAAATTGCAATTGAAATAATCGTATGATTTCACTTGTTGTTGTTTGTCTTTGTAAAAATGTCTGTCATTAGAAGGGAATGAAAATGATATCGTTTGATTTGAGACTCGTGTTGTTGTTCGATTGTTGGAAATGTCTCAACTTGCGGTAGTAGTAAAACAAGGCAACTACACCCATAAAAAGAAGATTAAGCCCTTCGGTCGGTTAAAATGAATATGTTTCTTTTCGGTTGAAGCAAGATTTGGTAGTTGTGTTATAGTGTAAAAATGTATCTGTGTGTGTGTTTTGATTTATTTAAATGAAATAATGTTTTATTAAAATTAATTGCAAAAAATATCAAAATTCAGTCAATAATTAAGTTTGAAGTTATAATATAAAAAATCATATTAAAAAGCTGTTAAAGCGTTTGATATAATAAAAAGATTAGGTAAAAGGCATTTATAAAATTATTCAATATTTGTTAAATATTTCATTCAAATCTTGAGCTTCTTTATGTTGAAAAAAAAATTAAATCCAAGGAAAAAAGTGAAAATAGAATAAATTTTGTTACAAAAAGTCTTCAAGTTCCAGTTAAAAATACATATATTGGTAAGTTTTTTTTATATGTACATAATTTAAAAGATTTATAATCATAGAAATTGACTGAAATTATAATTTTCTTCTTGAAAAGCTTTTTAAGTTTAATAAGTCTTAAAAGCAGAACTTAAGTTAATGGTTTAAACTTGAAAGACTTATTAATTAGTTGACAAAACGCCAAAAAATCATTCCCTTAAATACTGTAATTTTACTTTAGCTCTAAAAAGCTTTTTAGGTTAAGTACATCTTGAAATTAAGACTATTATACTTGGTTTAAGTATTAACTAATTAAATGAGAAAATGAAAAGAAGTCGTTTGATAAATTTCTGTAATTTTAAAAATCATCTTTGACTACTTATTTGATTATATTTATGATCTACCGGATTATCATCTATATTTGTTTGACATTCGTAAATAAACACGATTAATCTGGTTGTTCTTAGATGTTAAAAATGTCTATTCTTATTTTTTTAGACGTCATATTCGAAAAATTTCTTTTTAAATTGTAGAAACAAAATAAAACTTTAAAATTTAAATAAACAAAATTAAACAAAGAAAATACCATTCAGTTTATTTAGTAATGTTATAAACAGTGACTTTACTAACAAAAAAGTGTTATATTTATAAATTCGCTTTGAGCAAAAAAATCAAATTAAATTTGCCTTGAAACTACATTGGGCAAAAAATATGTTTATGGTTTGTGTCTGTACTAATAAATCAAACTGTCTCATTTCATGGAGTTAAATTTATGAATTTGCATTGGCAAACGTTTACATTTCAATTCGCTTAAAAAAATATTTTTAACGCTTTGTTTACAATTTACTAAATGGTTTAGGAAACGGAACAAAATTGTAGGTCATCAGGGATATTGTAAAATTGTCTTAAAATTTACATATTATTTTCCATATCAAAAAACTAACATCTTTTCCGCATTCGCCGCAATTATACTAAAATGTAGTAAAGACACCCGCTTAAATGTTGTCTTTGCTTTGTACATACAATTATATAATTTCCTTATTTGAATTAATATTTTATTTACCATGTAATCAAAGTACAGATCGCAATTCTAAAGATAATTTGATGAAATTTGGCTCAGATAATTTGTTTAATAGTGGGACCATGGCTATTGATATATTGGCTACATATATCAATATTTTTTAATGAAATTTAAAACAAATACTGCTTATGTAAAATAAAATCACTTTACCAAATTTTTTTGAAATCGGTCCACATTTGACCATAGCTCCCATACAATCTCTTATGTCAATAAATGAGACAAAAATCACTAAAACGCTGGTAAATCTGAAGATATTTTGAATTTTAAGTTTATCTTTTATAATTTTTGTAAAAACTGTATTCAATTTGCCAAATTACGAAATAATCGGTCCACATTTGACCCTAGCTCTCAAATAAGTCTAAATGACGGAAACAGCTTAAATATATAAGCTTTGAGAAAATGTTTGTATGATGGTAAAACATTTGACCATAGCTCCCATACAAACTCTTATGTCAATAAATGAGACAAAAATCACTAAAACGCTGGTAAATCTGAAGATATTTTGAATTTTAAGTTTATCTTTTATAATTTTTGTAAAAACTGTATTCAATTTGCCAAATTACGAAATTATCGGTCCACATTTGACCCTAGCTCTTATATAAGTCTAAATGACGGAAACAGCTTAAATATATAAGTTTTGAGAAAATGTTTGTATGATGGTAAAATTTAGCAATTATTTGTCTTTATACAGGAAAAATAACACGTTTGACCTTAGTGGTGAAGGGTATCGTATGGTCAGGCTTGACCGACTATAGCACTTTTTTACTTGTTTTAAATATGTATAAGACAATTTTTCGAAAATTTGGTAAATTGTACAAAAATATAAAAAAATTTTATTAATTTTGCAAATTTAAGGAAATGTTAGAAAATTTCAAAATTTGAAATTTTTTTTTAGAAAATTTATGAAAAAAAATTTCGTGGTAATCTCTAATAAAAGGTATTCAAAAATTAATATTTTTAAAATCTATAATATAAAAATCTATAATATAAAATATAAAATCTATATATATAATATAAAATATGCGTTTATTATTATTGTTGAACCTCGCACAGTAGAGAAAAATTGTATACCGAATATTTTTCTACGAAAAATTTTTAAATTTTTACAAATTTTATATCCAAATATTTTCTATGGGAAAAATTTTATGCCAAAAAGTTTTCAGTAGAAAAAAATTTTAGCAAAAATTTTCAAATTTCCTATTAATAAATTTTTACCTAAACATTTTTTATTAATAAGTTTTTTATAAAAAAATTTTCTATAGAAAAATTTCATACCGAGAAATTTTTTATAGATAAATTTTATACAGAAAAATTTGTCTACGGATAAATTTTATACCGAAAAATTTGTCTACTGAAAAATTTTATAACCAACAATTTTCTATAGAAACATTTTTTACCGAAAAATTTTCTATAGTCAAATTTTATAACGAACAATTTTCTATAGATAAATTTTATACAGAAAAATTAATCTACAGCAAACTTTATATGGAAAAATTTGTCTGCACAAAAATTTTATACCCAAAAAAATTTGTATATTGCAAAGTTCTGTGTATAGTCAAATGTTGATGAAATTATTTTCATTTTGAAAAAATCTTTAACACAATTTTAAAAAAATTTCTTATATGAATTTTATTTGTACCCACAGTTTGGGTCCGTCCACGTGTGGTCGGCTGGCTGGCACGGGTCGTCAATTTAAAAGTAATTTGAGGGAAGTTGGTCGGAAAATAGATGTTAAAATTTATGTTATTAATGCTCACAAATTTTTAAAAAAGTTATTAGAATTTTGTTAGAATTGATTCGTACAATGTAATGTTTGAAGGTCTTAGCACATTAAATAATCTTCTACGGTAGGAAAAATTAAGTCAAATGTCGACAAATGTCATTGCATTCGGTCCACATTAAAGGTCTCATTATCTTAAAGTTTAATAATAATAATTTTGGAAATCATTTAAACGAGCAAAATAGAAGTGTTTTGAAGTTTTTTTTTTTTCAAATTTCACCTAATAATCATTTATTTTCAAAAGAAAATATCAACATTATTTCTAGAGGTTGCTGCACTTGTGTTTACTGTATATACATATGAAGCAATTGCATACATTCTTTCCTTATTTAGTTCCCACCAATTTTTTAATCTTCCATTTAAAAACTTTAAAATACTTCTTTAAAACAAAAACTTATGTTTTAAATTCAACCCAAAAAAAAGTAGATCATAGTCGATTTTTTTTAACTGACTTCCAGAATAACTACCTGGCCATCTATTAACAGACTGATATAAAATTTAATGTAGAAATAAAAATCAAGACAAAATTTCTAAAATTTAAAAATTACCTTCAGATGAAAACAAAAAATTCTAGCATTGCACAAAGACATGAATAGCAACAACATAAAGTCCTTGTTTCCGCTTCAGCTTAAAAGCGTCCTTTCCTTTGAAATTGCATTTTAAATTTGGAAGATATGAAAAACCGACTACGATACAAATGAAACGCAAGCAAACGGGGAAAACAACCGGAAGAACTTGACGAACTTTCGTCATTGCTATACAAATGTTGGTAAAATTTTGTGTATATTGTTTTAGATCTTATTCACAAAGTTCAAATGGGAGCTGTTAAAACACAATTGTTACATGACTACATGATGTACATTCATTTATTTGTGGTTGTAAAATGTGGACACGTATGTACGTGTGGTGCATGGAAAGTAACAGAGATGGTCAGGTGAGTCAACTGTTGACTGGGTGTGTATTAATTCTATTTGTAATTTATAAAAATTTCTTTAAAATTTTACCTTTACACTTTTGAGGGCTATTCAAGAAACTATATCTAGTTAAAAAGTTTTACTGTAGTGTATTCCAATTTATTCCAATTTATTACAATTATTTATTATTGTAATAAATTGTTTTTGATAAAACAAAAAAATGTTGGTGGGGAAACCTTTCCTCGACGCGTTTCGTTGGTTGTTTAGTCCTTCTCTTCAGGAGGATTATTCCTAATTCTAGACGGAGAGAAAATCACATATTATATCTTATTTGAGGGACAGAATATATAAGAATTATTGTGTCCAACAAATATCAACATAAAGTCAAGATTATCATCTGAAGAGAAACATACTAACAATTTTATCTTTTCTTTATTTCCCACACTTTTGTTGTTGCTTTGTTGGCGACTATGATAAAAATGCTATAAAAGGGGCTCAAAAAAGATTAAAATAAACAAAAGTTTATTTTAAACTTGGCACAGGTGCAGCCATATTTTTTAATTTTGAGACATCAAACATTTAATAAAAAACTTTTACTGTAGTGTATTGCACTAAGATCCCAATTTATTCTAATTACTTTTGAAGCTTCAGAACTGAGTTTAAAACATTTATCTCTTCACGAACTATAATATACTTTCACATCTCTTATTAAAAAAAGAAGTTATTGCGTCAGTTCCAGCTTATCCTAAATAAAATCCAGAAGACGTTTGTTTTCGCTTTCAGTTTTTATTTTGGCAATAAATCGTTTATACGTTTATCCTTATGGAATAGTTTATTAGACCGTGTCAGATGTATAATACCGAAAAAATTTATAAAACAGTTCCACAATGAATTTCAAAAAGTTCTGATTTTATTTAGGTTTTATTAAAGAAAAAATTTTCTTCGATGAACAAATCTACTTTTGGGATTCACACGATATAATATCCATGATATTGTACCAGATTTCGTCAATTCCCAATTATGTACTTAATCCAAAGAACACTTAGCCGCTTCAAAGTTCTTGCTTTGATAAACTAAGAAATTGGTCAAATTCGACATAGACACTTCACTCAACATTAGATTTAGATTGGGTAATAAGTACAGATTAAAGATATCATTAACTTGGGGTTGAATCTCCTGAATCCCCATCAAAGTAAATTCACTGGCAAGTTTATTGACAAAGTTATTAAAGGCTGTATCCCACAAATTATTCCAATTATTGCATATAATATTGCCCATATAGAAACGAGAATTGAAATCAGATATCCTAATACCGTTGGGATTAATTCGACTAGGCGTTAAGGCAAAATCTCCCATTATACGATAGTCAACCATTTTGATATTTATAAAACCTTTGCCTGAGAATTGCAAAGGAAATCCGGCAAAAACAGCCTCTGCATCTAATTCGTATTCACCCAATGTTTGTATTTTGGGGAAAATTAAGTCATAAGTGGTACGATTGGTGCTGATATTGAATGAACCACCGAGAATTCGGAAGTTGTTAAAACCAGTTACCGATAACCTGGAGACACTGCCTTTTATGCTGAAAGTGAAGAGAAGACAAATTTTAATAGTGTCAACTAATTTTATATTAAAATTACCTATAGTTGTCATTGGTTAGATTAAAATCATAGTGTTCCAGAGAGAAAGGTGCCAATACAGGAATATTAAATTCTGAATAACCACAAGGCATGATTTTTTGAAAGGATGTATAATACATCTTTAAGGCAGAACCAAAGTCTAAATCATTGCTTTTTGAGGCTATAAAAGACAGAATTTAGTATTTATTTATTATTTTCTTATTAAAGACTAAATTTTATTTAAATCCACCTGCGGTTTGAGTTTTTTGAATGAAAAAAACTCCGACCAATGTTGCGAACAAATAGAACGATTTCATTTTAACGGTGAAATTTAAGAAGTCACTAATAGTAACAAACTACCACTTTCTCCTTTTATAGAATTAATGGAAATTTGCCTTGATATACTTTAATACAACAACAAAAAACTAACTAGTATTATCTATTTATTAAACCAATTAATTTGTTGAATTAGATTTTATGCCAAATGTTTTCACAATTCATTTAATCATTTGGGAAAAACATTCGCTAATGTATAAATTTTGTTACCACATATTTACATACAAATTAGGTAAATATGGGATTAATATCCATGATAAACTAATCTAAGTTGATCGAAAACTTTTTCGGTTGTTTTTAATGTTTTAGTATTCGTGTTAATGATAGCTTTAGGTGATATCTGATTTTGATATTGTTTTGAGATTGAAGAGAACTAAATATGTAAATTTTTTGGTAGTTGTTTTATAAAGAAAATTTTATGTATGAAACCAACGTTGCCCAGGTATACTGTTCCTTTTCCCGCTCTGATAGATAAAATGTAGGTTCTCAAGAAAATAGTCTCTGATATTTAGTTTCATATTTAGAAAATAGTTTCTGATATTTACATATTTTGCCAAAAGTGCTCCCAATGACAAAAAGGTAGGCAACTGGGCAAAGATTATAACTGGAGGCTATGGCTCAAACCCGTTGACACACATCAATGTGGATAATGTGGTTATTGAATGTGAAGTTACCTTTAATGATCTTGGAAGTTTGGTATCACAAAAGATGGCACCGACGAAGATATTGAATAGATTATTAATAAGGCAAAATCTGCATGCGGAATTATTCGAGCTATTTGGAAATCTCGGTAAATATCAACAACAACTTGTTTTAATCTTTTTTGAATCCACTTTATAGCACTTTTGTCTTAGTCGCCAAAAAAAAACCACAAAAAAAATCTAGGAAATAAAGAAAAGATAAAACTGAAAAATGTTGTGTGTTTTTGTTCAAATGATAATCATCGCTTTATGTTAATATTTGTTGGACACAATAATTCGTATTTATTCTGTTCCGCAAATAAGATATAATGTGTGGTTTTCGTTCTGTCTAGAATTAGAGATAATCCTACTGAAGAGATGGCCTAACCAACCACCGAAACGAGCCAAAGAAATTTTTCTCCACCAAGGGGTTTCAAAAAAGTATTTATAACAATAATAAATAATTGTAATAAATTGGAATCTTAGTGCAATACACTACAGTAAAACTTTTTAAATTACGAATATACAACTCGAAAGTCAAGTCCATTGTGTATTACGGCTGCGAATCTTGGAAATGCACAAATGCTATCGATAAGCGCCCACAGATCTTTGCAAACAATTGCTTACGGATATTGTTAAATGAATGATGGCCGAATCGCATAAGAATATCTACTAAATGCAAACCAAATCCCAGCTACCTCCCAATGACAAAATGGTAGACAGCTGGGCTAAGATTATGTCTGGAAGCTATGGAGCAGACCCGTCAACATAAATCAATATAGATAATGAGGTTATTGGACGTAAAGGCACCTTAAATTATTTCAATGGAATTGGCGGTGGATGGACCATACACTTTGAAGGCCAAATATCAACAGTGCTCGACAACGTTTCGTTGGAAGAACGTGTAGAAGGTCAATTGATTCGAAGTTGCAAGCATCAAACTATTCATGGAATGACGCTTAACATCTCGCAAAAGAGTTTGATATAAAAGGATAGTTAAGGCTCTATGCTCCACTGGCAGTCAAGGATAGCTGATACACAATAAGTTTTATCTTTATGTTGGTGAATTGATTAAAGATGCAAGCTGGCAAATCGTACATAAAACCCAACTTAGCCACATGTGATATTACGACTAGAATAGAAAAACGAAGTAAGGGATCTATAATATGTTGACGACATCTGTCTAATATCTACGACAGAAAAACAAAATTGATCTCTTTTGCTACCTTTTGATTATTATAACTAACCCAAGCAGCTTCTCCTATGCCTAATACAGTAGCATATATGTATGTCGTCTAATTTCACAATTAACAGTAATTTGATTTGTTCGGCTATTGGTAAATTTTTGACCAGCAAATTTTTAGAATTCACTAAAGTACCTATATCTATGCTTCACTGGGAGTCAAGGATAACAGAAGAAGAAGAAAGTTTCTATAACCTCTGTGCAATATTAAGCTCATGTTAAGATCAGCAGCGTTAGCGGATCTTAAAATAAATAAGTCTCCTGGGCCAGAAGCCACACCAGCACTGTGCTTGAAACAGTGCACTTTGACGTTAGCTCGTCTATAAGCCAACCTTTTCAGCACGTTATACCATGCCAATGAATTTCCAGTGTATTAGAAGGTTGCTAATGTAACGCCAATTCCTAAAACGGGTGAAGTTAGCACTTCCGAAAATTAACGGTCAGTTGCAATTTGTTCGGCACTTTCCAAAGAAGTGAAAAGTATGGGTAATTACCAACTGGTAAAATATAACGTAAACCGTCGTGGTATAGCAGGTTAGTCATCCGCCTAGCATACCAGAGGTCCCAAGTTCGATCCCTGACCAAAACCACTTGAGAAAAAAGCCTATGTAACACTTCTCTAACTAATGAATTTGCGGTTCGGAGCCGATGTTAAAACGTAGGTCCCTTTCAATGAGTCTAAAAATAGAATTGGATGCAGCTCATTGTCTGAGAGAAGTTCACCTTGTTTCAATTATAATGTTATTGGGGAATTATATACCTATATAAATAAAACGTACCTTACAACGGTCAGTATGGATTCCGTAAGGGTCGATCTATTGGGGGCGTTCTATTCACCATTTTTGCGAAAGTAAAGTTATAGCTCTGGTTATTTTCAAGGTGCTACTTATTGCTTTTGGTGCAGGCAAATGCTTTTCTCGATTAAAATCTAAAGGAGTTGTTAAGACGGGAGTTCAATATTAATTCGGCGGGTATCTCAAGGTTTCGTTCTTTCTCCTACTCTTTTTCTAATATTTCAAACATTCAATCCTATCCATTCTTTTGCAGAGGATAGCAACTTTTGCCATTCGTACTTATTCAACTACAGTCTAAGCATATCGGAGATTGATGTCATAAGCAAGACATGAATGACACTTTAAATTCCGACATTCTAATAGGGTCGATTTTAATGACCGTGAGATCCAATGTTGTATGTTTATCTGTAACTGTGGGTGGTAATTATATTGAGGAATCAGATACTCTTGATGTTCTTGGCATAAAAATCCAGTCCGATGTCAGTTGGACTGGTGTCGAAAGAAGCATTCAACCTTTCTAAAACGGTATAAGACATACTTCACTCCAACTTTTCTCTTTATTATTTATACCATCTATAACCGACTGAAAATGGAATTCAACTCTCATTGTATAAGCCGGTGCTCTAAAGTCGTTTTTAGAGCTTCTCGGGTACAAGAGATGGAAGAGGAGCTTATCAGTGAATCTATTGATTCGCTGAAACATCGTTGCAGTGTGGGTTGTGTTTACTGTTCTATAGCTACTTACTTACTTAAATGGCCTTTATATTCACACTTTTAAGGTCAAAGGCCAAATATATTTTAGAAATCCAGGCAATTCGATCTTGTGCGCATATTCTCTAATTGTGTAGGCTAAGCTTTGAAAGATTTTCCTCTACTTGGTCTTTTCATCGAAGTTCCGGGCGTTCTCTTTTAACATTAAGGGTGACCGTTGTTATTCTAAATTTAACTTTTTCATATTAATTGTTTTTTTCTAGAAGTGGGTTACTAGCCCGACGTTCTAACCCATATTTTGTATCGTTTTTATTGGAGAACTCGCTGCACATGTAAGCTAACTACATTAACGAGTGTGAACATAGTTAGCCGGGTAATACCACGATGAGGTCAATGTCCACAGTTGAGATGAAGGATAACCAAGATAAGTCTGGGGTTACCCCAAGTTAAGACCAATCAGAACCGTTGCTTGGTATTCAACATCCCCTACATTACTGTTCTATTGCTTCTTGTTCCCATATATTTCTTCGTAGTAAAAGCAATTCTGCAAGAACTTCGTAGTACACGCAATTCCCAGTGGATCGCACGACATCCACTGGTCACATGGTTCGAATGTGGAAAAGGCTTTGTGCAGTTGCCTTCCCTTCTAATTATGTTATCAAAAGGTTCAAACCAAATACATATTCAAAAACACTACCTTTCCATAACCTTTTTTCCTAGTTTCACCAAAAAAAGAGACACATTTAAAATTTTTCTTGTTTCATACGAGTCACTTACCCATCTCTTATTTGCAAATTTTTGTATGTTACAGTTATTTTCCTTTTAGCAAAAGGCTATGGGTGGCAAATTTTAAGAGACTTTATTTCTGTCTGCCCCAGATGCTATTACGGAAGACCGGAAGACTTTTGTTTCCGGTTATTTTACCCTTTGTTTTTGGCAAGTAATAATAATACCTTATCGAAACCATTCCTTTACAAATGACAACAAAATGAATTCCCAAAAATGAATGCTTTGTTTTATTTTTCTTTATTATAAAAAAAAAATAATTTAAACATATTTTTAGGGCAACATTTCTTAATTGTTATATTGTAAATTTCACTTATTCTTCATTTAGGCCGAGGAACAATTAACAGCATCGAACTGCTGACTTTGATAAACTAGAAAATCAATTATATCTGTCATGGATAATTGACTTAGGTTGTAATTTATACCGGACAAGTAGTCATGATCAAAGATATCATTTATACGAATCTGTATCTCTTGAGCCCATGTCAAAAACGATTCAGCGGCAACTTTGTTGACGAAATTATTAAATGCTATATCCCATTCCTTGTTCCAATTGCTGTTGATGACATTGCCAACATAGAATTGCAAGTTAAAATCGGACATTTGTACTCCGTTCTGACCATTCCAGCTGTTCACAATGGGCGATAAGACAAAGTCCCCCACTAGACGATAGTCTATAATTTTGGTATTTAATAAACCTTTGCCTCTGAATGGAGCCATATAACCAGCCAAATTAGCTTCACCATCTACTTCAAAATCACCCAATATTTGCATTTCTGGGTATATTATATCATAGGAAGTGCGATTGGTGGTTGTGTTAAAACTGCTGCTAATTATGTGGAAATTGTTTAAGCCGGTTATTGAGAAACTGGAGACACTGCCTTTAATACTGAAAGAGGAAAATTTAAAATTAAAAAAAATAGGCGATTACAGTAACGGTATTTACATTCCAGTTTCCGCATGAGAAAATGGGTGTCAAAAACAAAATAGACTAAATTTACTTTGAAAACCTATAGTCGGTCAAGCCCGACTATTTGATACCCTTCACAACTAAGTAGAGCTGCAAAACAATCGATAGTATCGATAGTTTTTTTTTACTGACTATCGATGGTTTTTTTTTTCACTATCGATACTATCGGCAAATATACGAAGTCGATTAGATGTAGTCAAAATAAAATTTAAAACAAATTTAACTCAGGTTTTTAGCCGACTGCAAATTAAAATTTTTATATTTTGCATTTCAGCAAGACAAGTTAATTATTTTAGTATTTGCTTAATGTGTCGTAGAAGTAAATTATTATAAAAAGTGTTTAATGTAATTTAATTAATTTGTTCATGCAAAAATAAATAAATAGAATACTGACACATCAAGCCGGCGGCGGCGGCCAAGTGTCGACTTTAACCAAATAGACTTCGTTCTCTTTACAAGTGACGCTGCAAGTTGAAGTTTTCAGTTTTCATCTTCCTTCACTTCCCACATTCTTAAAATAAACCTCTGTTTATTTTAAACATCTTACCTCCCACTCCACCCCCCCTTCTTCACAGCATTCTACATATAGTAGCCGACGGCTGCAGCAAGAATGTGGGAAGTGAAGGAAGATGAAAACTGAAAATTGTTTGTGTTTTGTTCAGTCGATGATCTACGCTTTTACTTATGGTTTATGAACATAATTCTGAAAGGTTTTGTTTGTAAAATAAGTAATAATGCGAGGTTTTTGATCTGTCTAACTTGGGGATAATCCTCCTAAAGAGATGGATTAACCAACCATCGAAACGCGTCGAGGAATTTTGGTTTCTTTGCAAACAATTTTTGGCTTTTTATCAATAAATTGGTCTGTTACATTAAAAAATAAATGTAACAGATTTGGGATCAAATGCGAATAGTCATTCCTTTTGAAGCTTATATTTACAAAATATTTATCTGTGCAAAGTTTTAGTAATAAAATACATTTATCCTTGGAGTTGTATTGTGTATTTAAACGAATTTTGAGAATGTGTCTTGTATGGGAGGAATGGTCAAAATTTGCCGATTCCTACAAAATCAGGTACAGTGATTAAGGTTATCATAAGCAATATTTGTGCTGAACTAAACTAAACTAAACAACTAAATTTGTGGCTGTAAAGGACCAAAAACTCTATTCCGGGAAGGCATCCCTATGGGAGGTACCTGAAATAGTAGCCCGGTTTTGCTCAAAAAGTATAGGGATCGTCCTTGAGCCAAAATATGAGTCTGTGCCAACTTTTATAAAATAATCTTACGACCTGTACATTGATAACAAGCTTACATGGATAACCGGCCAGCCAGCCCGACGGACATCGTTAAAACAACTCAGGGAGTGATTCGATTGTTATACTAAAAGGTGGGTCTCAGACCAATATTTCTATGCATTACAAACATCAGCACAAACTCAATATACCCTATGGTGGTGAAGGGTATAAAAATTTAGCTAAATTTACATTTTTCCCGGATCAAGTTTGAGAAATTCAGACTGTGTTCCTAGTTTACGGGAACCATTTTTTTACTTAAACATACCTGTAGTTTCCAGTGGTTTGATTGAAAGCATAGTATTCCAGAGAAAAGGGTGCCAAGACAGGAATATTAAGTTGAGGATAGCCGCAAGGCATGATTTTTTGAAAAGATGTATAAAACATTTTTAAGGCAGTGCCAAAGTTAATCTGACCATATGGATCGTTATAGCTATTAGTGGCTAGAAAAAGTTAGTTAAACGTTAGTACATATTATATAATATTTCCTTTTATTCGGATTGTAATTCACCTGCTGCTTGAGCTCCCTGCAGGAGAAAAGCGGCCGCTATTATTGTTAAATAATACAATTTCATTTTTTTACTGAACAGTTTACTTGACTTGCGTTTCGTTTTTAACTCAATTACTAAAATATTTATGCTTTTAAATAAATTTATTTTATTTTATACATATTTTAGAAAACAATATCATCAATTTACTTTTGAATTTCTATAAATACAATAATCTAAATAATGTTATCTATTATTAAATCACTTAATTTGATGGATTGAATTAAATGTCTGATACTTTCAGTATAATTTTATTTTTTATCTTTGGGAACTACTTTTGATACGAGGGTAGCCTTTTATATTAGAGACAGGGCAATCTCAGTGCTGTCAATAAAAATTTTTACATTTTTGGCATTTAACACACAACATCGGTATAAAAAGAGCAGTACAATTTTGACGAAAAAGACCAATAATGAAGGTCGTCCAAAATTGGTTGTTTCTGCCTTAACTAAATAAAAGGCATTCGGACTTAAAACACCTCAAAGGCAGTTTTTATAAAAGCAGTAATGTAATTTTTGAAAACTAGCTCGAAATATAAAATGCAATCCTCGTATATAAAGTTATTAAAGCTTTTTGATAATTTTCATTTATATATTTTTTATTTATTTATATTGTTTTTTTTTTGCCTAGAAAACTCGAGCGATTCCTGGTAAAATACACTTAATTGATCGCTACTTGTAATTTTCTTTTCTTGCAAATGTTTAATATTTTTCTTGTTAATTGCTCCAGGTGACATATTTTGATATGGTTTAATGATAATATAATTATAATTTAAAATTCTAGACAATTTAAATTGCTGGGGGGTGATAAGATTAGGTGTCAAGCTTTTCAATAAAGTAAAGAACGTATTTCTAAGGTAATTCCTTGAACCATGTTACCTTGGTTTTAAGTATTACGCCTCAAAAGATTATGTCGTAACATATCTACTACTGAAGATCAATAACACTTATAAGTAGAAAGAAATTATAAATTTAATGGATTAATAAGAAGGTAATAACAAGAAATCAACTGAAATCAATGATTTCAGCCTCATATCATATTAGGCATTACCTTGTATATTCATGTAATGGACTCAATAGGTTATCCTTTTGTTAAAAATATATTTTTCAGACTCCTAAATTTTTTTGGACTGTCATTTCCAAACATTCTCCATTATATTAACCCCTTAAGGAGAAATGACGCCCGCAAACATTTTCTGTGCCAAATTCGAAATTGAAATACTTAAATGTTTCAAAAGCAGTAGTAGTAAATTTAATAAATTTAATCGAAATTAAATCGTATCGCAAGGGGTTAATTAGCGACTAAGGTCTCCTACAAAAAAGGAAGACATTTTAAGACTCTATAAACGATTTTACCGAAAGGCCAGTATGTACTCGGATTTTTCGCGCTAAAGAGTCCAGCGCAAAGAACCAAAAATTATAATATGTTTAAGCGTTCTTACTGCTCCTAGGGACAGTAAGAGTTTCTTAGAGTTCGTTAAAGGAGTTAAGAATAATGCTTGTTCTACAAATTCTTCTCTTTTAAAGAAAAGTGAAATATTCGCAGACCCGTTTGTTAAAGCTAACCTTTTAGCTAAATTATTTGCAAGTAGTTCTCGCTTGCCGGAAATTACTCAACCTCTGCTCGAGCTCAAAACAGTATCTGTAACTATACCAAAGATATTTTTTAGCGCCCGTGCTGTAAATCGGGTTTTAACAGATTTTAACATAAAGAAGCCTCCATTACCGGATGGTATGTCAGCATAGGTCTTAAAGCAGTACTGTTTGACGCTTAAGTGTCCATTAGCTAACCTTTCAGCACCTTGCGCCATACTGGTAAATTTCCTCGGTGTTGGAAGACTGCTAATGTTACGCCGATCCCCAAAAAGAGTGAGGCTAACAACCCTGGAAATTACCGCTCAATAGCAATTTGTTCTGCATATGGTAAACTGCCATCTTGTTTAATATTTAAAATCTAACAACCTACTAAGCGACCGCTAGTATGGATTTCGTAAGGGCTCTGCTCTACGGGAGATCTGTTGCCTTTCTATCGAAAAAATGGTGTCAATCAATATATCATTTTGGCGAAAGTAAAGTTGTGGCTCTGGATATTTTCAAGACGTTTGATAGAGTTTGGCACGGGGCACTTCTATAAAAACTTATTGCTTTTGGTGTCGGTAATAACTTTTCTTGATTTATATCGAGCTTTCTCAGAGATCGCACTATATCCTACTCTATTCCTTACCTTTATAAACGATCTTCTACGTTAGACTTCTAATCCTATCTACTCCTTTGCAGATGATAGTTACATTTGCCATTCATTATCATTCAATCATAGACCAAGCCCTTTAGAGGTTGGCGCTATGAGACAAAACATATATGAATGAATAATTGAACCAAGATTTAGAAATAGTTTCAGATTGGGGTGGTGCGAATAGAGTTAATTTTAATGGACAGATAACTCAATATTGTATGCTTACTCATAAACGCACAAGCATGTCACTTCATCTGTATTTATGAGCGGGTGTAAATATTGCGGAATCAGATGTTCTGATGCTCTTGAAAGAAGCATTCAAGTGCCTCGGTTTTCTAAAACGGTGTAATTCAATAGATACTTCACTTCATCTGATCTCCGTACTATTTACACCAGACCTGCCCAAAAACACATACATTAATATTTTCATTTGTGGTAAACAGTTTTAAAAGCTTTTATGATCAGCGTTGCCAGATTTACATTTCTCTTCATATAACAGAATTCGAATCTGGCAACACAGAAAGGCCACTGACTTTGCAAAGACAATTTTACTGAAGTGTGAACGGGACAAACATAGTTGCGTCTCTCTTATACAAAGTGTTCCGATTTACACCACAAATATCCGACCGAAATGGGCCGATACTTCAAAGTTTTTAAGCAGTTTGTTGTTCAGCCATTTTATTTATTGTACATCGACAGAATGCATGTAAGCCGCCAGGAACCGCTGTCACTGCACATCAACCACTAAACGACTTGGAATTATTTTCAAAGGGTTGCTATCTAAAAGTCGGTCAAGCCCACTATACGATACCCTTCACCACTAAGGTCATAGATGCTCTTTTTCCTGTATAAAGACAAATATTTGCTAAATTTTGCCTTCATACAAACATTTTCTGTATGAAGGCGGACGGTCGGACTGACATCGCTAAACCGACATCGCTAAATCTAAGCCTATTGGTATACTGGATCTAAGACAAATATTTCTACGCGTTATATACATCAGCACAAACTTATAATACCCTTTCCACCTATGGTGGTGAAGTGTATAAAAAGTAGTAATTTCGAAACCGTGTAACCTATCTTCGATCTTTACATGGTTTGCTATTCTTCTGTTATCCTTGACTCCCAGTGGAGCATAGGGCCTCAACCATCCTTTTATATCGAACTCTATTGCGAGATGTTAGGCATACATCATTCCATGAATAGTTTGCTGCTTGTAACTCCGCATCAATTCACGTTCTCCACGTTCTAACAGGTGCACCAACACGACGGCCGCTTCCTTGTGGATTCCAACGAAGCGCTTGTCGAGCAACGTTGGTATTTGGCCTTCGAAGTGTGTGGCATATCCACCGCCATTTCCGTTGACATACCTCTATAGAAGAAGGGATTTGGTTTGTAGCGTTTAATAGATCTTCATTTCTTATGCGATTTGGCCACCATATATTAAGGATTTGCCGCAAGCGTTTGTTTGCAAAGGTTTGTAGGCGCTTATCGATGACATTTGTGCGTTTCCAAGTTCCGCAGCCTTAATTCAAAATAGATTTGACATTCGAGTTATATATGGTTTTTAGAAAATATGGTTTTTAGAAATTTGCATCGTGTTTTTTTTTTGGAACGTAAACCGGACGCACAGTGAGGTATTGGTGTATATAAAAATAAATGTTTGTGTATGAGTAAGTTCTTTATAAAGTAGTAAACTATGATAAAATGCATGCATGTTATGATCTTAAGAAAAGTTGTTGCGCATGAGCCGACGAACATTACTAGTTTGGATTCCGATAGGTGGCGCCAATGAAAATGGCTTAAAGTTAATTAAATTGTAAACTGTGCTCTTTATCATACTATGATCTTTAGCAAAATTGTTGCGATTAATTTCCGATAGATGACGCCACTACAATTTATTCAAAATTATTTGAAACGTACACTATGCACTGATCTTAAGCAAAGTTGTTGTGCCCTGATTACATCAATATTTGTAGGACTAAGTGCAAAAAATACTTGCAATCGGGCTTTATAAATTAACTGGAATACTTTCATACAAGTTTTATTATCAAAACCTCTCTCAACTTTAACTATTTAATTAAAAATATATTTTTTTATTCTATAAAATTACCAGATTTAAAATTTAATACTGCTAATAAGCCCAGAGGTCACTACTATATATGAATGTGCTTCACGTAAGCTTATGTATGTTTCCAGGATAAGGGTAAAAATGTATTTCCTCCTGCTGTGTAATTGACTTCAATTAAATAAAGCTCTAAATGTCCTGACATGACCATAATGAAATCCACAATGTATAATATTGTATTAAATATTCTGCACTATGAACGAACGAACGAACGTCTTGAATTGTTCCGGTCTCATTTCTTCTATACAATTTTCTTTACTCGCTGCTGTTTTCTTTCCTCTTTTCTTCTGGGGGGTATTATTTTTCTTGCTGAAGCGCTGTTATTAATGGGCAATGTGCAGCGAGCGGGTACTTGTGCTCATTGGTGTTAATAATGTAATTTCTACCTTTAGCCTGGGTGTTACTTATTGTTGGTTGAATGAATGTTTGAAAGAATGAACGAATGAATGAATGAATAGATGATGGTAAAGTCAATGGTGTTAATACTAACACCAAAACGTAAAAAATAAAGAAATAACAAAAAAAAAAACACTTGAGTAAAATAACTACTCGTGGAAGAAAATAAGAAGAAAACCGAGAAAAGAAAACTCAGGTGCTCAAGGAAAAAACCCATATTTAAGAGCGATAATAGTAAGGAAACGGAAGTCCAATTAGGATGAAGCTGTAGTTTCCGCATTTAGTTGTATACAAGTATCAACAGTCAACAAAATAATCGCTTTAAATACTCAAGTGTTTAGATTTAAGTGCGAATAGAAAAATATCAGTCAAGATAATAAGTATTTACACCTTAATTGTTAACACCCTCAATGATTTAACAGGCATACGTACGAGTATGTATGACCCACAGCCAAATGATTACAATGTTGGGTAATAAGGACAAGATGACTTGACTGATTGCTCTCTAGCCGAGTTCTAGTTGGGCTAGATTGTTAGGGTTTAACAATTGTCACACAATTGAAAATTGGACTATGATTTCCTGTTACGAGTATTATATTACAGCCAAAGGCGGCCTAACGTTACGCCATCCAGCTGATAGATTGTAGCTGCTGTCAATTATATGTATACAGATTGATTCGATTTCTTTTAACAAATTATAAACACCTCTAGAAAGGTAATAGACAGCAAATCTAGGTTATATTTTTTATAAATAAAAGCAAACAGGGAAACATTTTTAAATTATCACTTTTCCATTTCTTCTTTATCTTTAACGATATGTATAATTTTCATATTAAATTTATGCTTTCAGTGTAAAAAATACAAATAATATTTACAATTTACATTGTTTTTCGTCTGCATTTTCTTTTCTTGAGATGATTATTTTTCTTTATATCATTTTCAATAAACTTAGAATATTTGACTGAAAACATAAATAAATATTTAGTATTTATTGGATTTATTTATGGGTCTTTAGGGATAATTGGATTTTATATATGATATTTTATACTTTAGAAAAAGGAATATTATTACGTTTTTTATTTAGAAAATTTACTTGTATTTAAAGTGGGGATGTAATATACTTTCGAAAACTTTAAGGAGTTAAGTTGGATTGTGTATTTCTTACTTTTAGAGATAAGTTATAAAATCGAATAAATAATATTTGAGTAGATAAATTTAAGAAATATAAAGGGTTCAATTGATAACATTGATTTTAGATAGATAACTTTTAAATACTGTACATTTTGATAGAAAATCTTTAAGTGAGGGAATGCGGGTTATGTGGTATTTGCTTTTAGACTACCGAATTTTTTATTTTTGTCCTATTCAAATATTATTTAACTCTTCACAGAATACATGTGTTAAGCTTCCACGGATCCATTTAAGACAAGTAAGAAAGTGCTATAGTCGGTCAAGCCCGACCATACGATACCCTTCACCACTAAGGTCAAAGGTGTTATTTTTCCTGTATAAAGGCAAATATTTGCTAAATTTTGCCATCATACAAATATTTCCTCAAAACTTATATATGAGAGCTAGGGTCAATGTGCACTGATTATGTCGAAATTTTGCAAATTGCTCACAGTTTCTCTAAGTTTTTTTAGAAACATTTTTATAGAAAATTTTTATTTTATTTATTTCTATAGAAAATTTTTTTATCAAAAATTTTTCTTACAAACATTTTTCTATAAAAAATTTTTCTATAGAAAATTTTTTATAAAAAATTTTTCTGTAGAAAATTTTTTTAACAAAAATTTTTCTATAGATAATTTTTTTATTAAAAATTTGTCTATAGAAAATTTTTTTATCAAAAATTTTTCTATAGAAAATTTTTTTATCAAAAATTTTAATATAGAAAATTTTTTATAAAAAATTTTTCTATAGAAAACTTTTTATGAAAAATTTTTCTATAGAAAATTTTTTATCAAAAATTTTTCTATAGAAAATTGTTTATCAAAAATTTTTCTAAAGAAAATTTTTTGATTAAAATTTATCAAAAACTTTTTTATAGAAAATTTTTATCAAAAATTTTTCTATAGAAAATTTTTTATCAAAAATTTTTCTATAGAAAATTTTGTTATAAAAATTTTTCTATAGAAAATTTTTTATCGGAAATTTTTCTGTAGAAAATTTTTTTATCAAAATTTTTTCTATAGAAAATTTTTTTTATCAAAAATTTTTCTATAGAAAATTTTTTTATCAAAAATGTTTCTATAGAAAATTTTTTTTATCAAAAATTTGTGTAAATTTTTTATCAAAAATTAGTCTATAGAAAATTTTTTTTATCTAAAATTTTTCTATAGAAAATTTTTTGTTTACAATTTTTTTATCAAAAACTTTTCTATAAAAAATTTTTATAAAAAATTTTCACCAATAATTTTTATCAAAAATTTTCTAAAAAAAATTTTTCTATAGAAAAATTTTTTATCAAAAATTTTTTCGATAGAAAATTTTTTTATCAAAAATTTTTCTATAGAAAATTTTTTTATCAATAATTTTTCTATAGAAAATTTTTTTATCAAAAATTTTTCTATAGAAATTTTTTTTTTATCAAAAATTTGTCTATAGAAAGTTTTTTTTTACCAAAAATTTTTCTATAGAAATTTTTTTTATCAAAAATAGAAAACTTTTTTATGAAAAATTTTTCTATAGAAAATTTTTTATCAAAAATTAGTCTATAGAACATTTTTTTTTATCAAAAATTTTTCTATAGAAAATTTTTTGTTTAAAATTTTTTTATCAAAAACTTTTCTATAAAAAATTTTTACCAATAATTTTTATCAAAAATTTCTATAAAAAATTTTTCTATAGAAAAATTTTTTATCAAAAATTTTTTCTATAGAAAATTTTTTTATCAAAAATTTTTCTATAGAAAATTTTTTTATCAAAAATTTTTCTATAGAAAATTTTTTTATCAATAATTTTTCTATAGAAAATTTTTTTATCAAAAATTTTTCTATAGAAAATTTTTTTTTATCAAAAATTTGTCTATAGAAATTTTTTTTTATCAAAAATTTGTCTATAGAAAATTTTTTTTATCAAAAATTTTTCTATAGAATTTTTTTTAACCAAAAATAGAAAACTTTTTTATCAAAAATTTTTCTATAGAAAATTTTTTATCAAAAATTAGTCTATATAAAAATTTTTTTTATCAAACATTTTTCTATAGAAAATTTTTTGTTTAAAATTTTTTCTATCAAAAACTTTTCTATAAAAAATTTTTATCAAAAATTTTTACCAATAATTTTTATCAAAAATTTTCTATAAAAAATTTTTCTATAGAAAATTTTTATCAAAAATTTTTCTATAGAAAATTTTATTTTATCAAAAATTTTTCTATAGAAAATTTTATTTTATCAAAAATTTTTCTATAGAAAATTTTTTTTTTATCAAAAATTTTTTGATTAAAAATTTTTGTTAAAAATTTTTTATTAAAAAAAAATCTGTAGAAAATTTTCCTACAAAAAGTTTTCTATAGAAATTTTTCCTACAAAAAGTTTTCTATAGAAAATTTTCCTACAAAAAGTTTTCTAGAGAAAATTTTTTTATAAAAATTTTGCTATAGAAAATTTTTTATCAAAAATTTTTCTGCAGAAAAATTTTTTATCAAAAATTTTTGTATGGAATATTTTTTATAAAAAATTTTTCTATGGAAAATTTTTTATCAATAATTTTTCTATGAAAAATTGTTTATCTAATATTTTTCTATAGAAAATTTTTCTTTCTTTGTTCTCTCGAACCATGTATTTTGTTGCTATAAATTGGATTTTGATTTGTTTGTATTTTTGAATTTTCTTTAACAAAGCGGCACCAACCAACTCTGTTAACATTTAAATTCCAACTGAATGATTTTAATACTAATTTTCACGAGTTTTATTAATGATCGTGGTATTTACGAAAATTAAAAAAAAATCATCGGCTGCTGGTGGTATGGGCTGGCTACTCCAGGTCATAAGTAGCGGTCGGCATAAAGAAACATCTTTTGTCGATTGCATCTAACGATCGTGTTGTGTTACGAAAATTGTGAAAAGTAGTCGGCTCCTGGTAGTAAGAAGTTTCTACGCCTGGTCATAAGTGTTAAGTTAAAGGACAAATGATGTTTCAATATAGCTGTAATAAAATTTTATCATTTTATTGCTGTAGGTTATCTTATGGTCCGCCTTGACCAATAATGTTTTTTTACTTCATCTCCCAGTTATTGTTGCAAAAGATTCATAATTCTGTTGTTTTCATTCGTTTGATCAATTTTTTTTTAATCTAAACAGATACGCAGGAATATTATTTAAACTCCTGTTACTAAATGACTGACCACAAGTTTTGTTTTAAAATTTTGATACAATTTAGCTTCCTTTGGCATTCGAAAACTAAATATATGAAGACGGGGATAAATATGGGAGTTTGGCTTTCAAAAGGTAATACAATTTTTGTTAAGTAAATTAAATATTTAAGCTTTTATAAACCACAGAAATGTTGTTTCAGTTTAAATACATTTCATTACAGGTACAGGATTTTTGTTGGTTGTTAATTTTTAAATAAAAAAACTTTTCCTTAACATTTTGCTCTATTAAGGTGAAGTAAACTTTTTAAATGAATATTATTATTATTGTTGATATTGTAAAAAGGTATTCAAAACTTAGTTGGTAGTGGAGATATGGATATAAAAGCCACAAAAATAAAAGTTTTAAACATACTTTTTATTCCTGTTGTTGTTCTGTTGTTCTTTTTTGTTAATGATATATTTGGTATCTGTAATTTTAAATGGAATTCTGGCACACACAGACACTCTTCTGACCAGACTTTTGGGTTGGAGATAATACACATTTTTCATTCAAAAGATTTACCTTTTATTCTAATGCTGGCTTTGGAGTTGTTGGTGATGGTGGTGGTAGCAGTGGCCCTTATATTGTGTTGAATTAATAATATTTTAACTATTTGTTTACTCTTACAATACATCGTCCTCATCATCATCAGGGCAACAACAGGAAATATGTAGGTAGAAGCCAACCAACCAAAATGTTAATCTAACTAATATTTAAAATATTTACTCTTGTTTAAATATACACCCTCTAAATTACAAACTTTCTAGAATAATTTCAATGTATGATTTTGTAGATAAAAACTATTATGATGCTTTTAAAACTTTTACTGAAAATCCCGAACAGTTCCTGCAATTAATTTAAAAGCACTTATGGTTAATAAGTAAAAACTTTCCTCAAAGAAAAATTCTTTAATAAGAGTCTTAATACATTTTAATAGCCTTTACTTAAATTTTCTTTGGTGCATTTTGTTTAGTTGGTGTAAATGAATTTAGATTTTAACAATTAACAACCACAACAACAGTTTGAATATTATAATAAAAGAAGGGCCAAGATTTCAATTTTCAATATTTATATTCTTGGCAAAGTTTTGCAACAGTTAATCATGAGCGTAGTAAAGCTTACCCAACAAGAGTAACCTACACCACAATTATCCTATGATACCCACCTTCATATATACCGATCAGAAACGAATCTCGATTATAGGTGGAAAAGATTGTGGACTTCATAGGCATTTTGAATGATTTATGGCTATGAGATAGATTTCCGGAAGATCCTAAACCAACCACAAATGTACCGTTTTTTTTTTTAAAATAGGAAAACCCATACAATTAAATATTGCTTATATTCATTTTGGACTATCTTTAGAAAGGGGATAGCAGAAAGATGAAATATGGTGGAAAGAAGAGATAAGGCTTAATATTGTTCGTCATGTCTATTTTTTAACAGCTAAGTTACGCCATCTGTAATTAATAATTTTAATTTAAATTTAAATAGTAACAGCAATTGATCCATGAAATAGGACGAATCGCTCCTAATCCTCCATATTATTTTAAATTAGGGATAAGCTACTTTCACTCTAAGAAATTGGCTTGGCGAGAAAAGATTTGACCCTTACAAAGAATGTCTATTTCGATGACATTATTTTTCGAAATTAATAAAAACTTGGATAAACTAGGAGTTTATAGAGCTAAAGGAGACTGTGTTAAAAAAAAAAAAACAATTTACTGTGTTTTATTCAAAAAGATAAGGACTTATTTATCTGCTTTCGCACAATTAACTTTCCCAAAATCACATTTTTCTACAAACATTTTTCAATAGAAAAATTTAATTTTATAGAAAATGTTAAAAAAAAATTTAATACAAAAATTAAAAAAAAACAAGTAAGAAAGCGCTATAGTCGGTGAAGCCGACTATATGGTGGTAAAGGGTATAAAAATTTAGTATAAATATAAAAATTTTGAAATTAAATTTTTTAGTATAAAAATTTTTAGTTTTAGTTAAAACAAGTAAGAAAGTTCTATAGTCGGTCAAGCCCGAGCATACGATAGCCTTCATCACTAATATTTCCACAAATATTTCTTAAATTTTGCCAATATACAAACATTTTCTTAAAACTTATACATTTAAGCTGTTTCCGTCATTTGGACTTATATGAGAGCTAGGGTCAAATGTGGACCGATTATCTCGAAATTTGGCAAATTGATTATTCTCACAAGAATTATGTGTGCAAAAATTGCACTCCAAATGATCATTATCTTCAGAGTTCGATGACATTATTTTTCGAAACTAATAAAAACTTGGATAGTCTAGGAGTTTATAGAGCTAAAGGAGACTGTGTTAAAAAAAATCAATTTACTGTGTTTTATTCAAAAAGATAAGGACTTATTTATCTGCTTTCGCACAATTAACTTTCCCAAAATCACATTCTTCTACAAAAATTTTTCAATAGAAAAATTTAATTTTATAGAAAATGTTAAAAAAAAAAATTTATAAAAAAATTTTTTTAAAAAGAATTTTCAGTACAAAAATGTTTAATTTTAATTAAAACAAGTAAGAAAGTGATATAGTCGGTCAAGCGGGACCATACGATACCCTTCACCATTAAGGTCAAAGATGTTATTTTTATATAAAGACAAATATTTCCTAAATTCTGCCAATATACAAACATTTTCTTAAAACTTATATATTTAAGCTGTTTCCGTCATTTGGACTTATATGAGAGCTAGGGTCAAATGTGGACCGATTATCTCGAAATTTGGCAAATTGATTATTCTCACAAGAATTATGTGTGTGAATTGTGTGTGATTCTCACAAGAATTATATTTGCAAAAATTACTGACCACAAGTCGAAATGATCATTATCTTCAGAGTCATGAGCGTTTACAGATTTTTGTTTCATTTAGTGCATTTTTACAGAAGATTTTGTACGATCCACATTTGACCGATTTCAACGAAATTTGGTAGTGATGTTGGTTTACATAAGCAGTATTTGTTTTAAATTTCATGAAAAAATATTGATATTTGTGGCCAAAATATCAATTTCGGGAAGTGGGACTTATGCTAGGTACCATAAATAATGGACCGATTTTGACGAATTTCAATAGCCAGGGTCCCCCTATTAAGAAAATGATCTGTGCTATATTTCATCAAATTATCTTAAGAATTCCGACCTGCACTTTGATTATATGGTTTACATGGGGGTCCAGCCAGCCGGCCAGACTGACGGACTGACATCGCTAAATCGACTCAGAAAGTGATTCTAAGCCTATTGGTATGCTAAAAGTTGGGTCTAAGACAAATATTTCTATCCGTTATATACATCAGCACAAACTTATAATACCCTTTCTATCTATGGTTGCGAAGGGTATAAAAAAATTCATTACAAACTTAAAGAACGTTTTTTGATACAATATTTTTTAAAGAAAATATTTGAATATAAAAATGTTTCAATACTAACAATTTTAAGAAAAATTTTTCAATAAAAATTTTAAAGAACATTAAAAAAAAAAAGATTTTCAAAACAAAAATTTTTAAAGAAAATTTTTCTATACAAAAATTTTTCAATATAAAAGTTTTTCAATAAAAATTTTTAAATATCATTTAAAAAAAATTGTCAATGCAAAATTTTTTATGATGTTACTCATGTTCAGTCGATTTGATTTACAAACATAATTCTCAATGATTGTGTTTGTAAAATAGGTAAAATGCGAGGTTTTCGATATGTCTAAAAGTAGAGATAGTCCTCCTAAAGATGAACAACCATCAAAACGCGTCAAAGAATTCGTTTTTTCGGCTTTTATAAATAAATTATTTATTATATTAATAAATAAATATAATAGACTGGGATTAAGATTAATAATTCTTTTGAAAAAATTTTAATACAAATTTTTTTTAGTATAATAAATTTTTCAATACAAAAATTTTTTTAGAGAAAATTTTTCAATAAAAAATTTTTTTCGAAATATTTTTAAAGAAAAAGTCAAATATCATAAAAAAAAAAAAATTCTATACAAACATTTTTGGAAAATTTTCAATTCAAAAATTTTGTGAGAAAATCTTGTAATGAAAAATTTTTAATTCAAAAATTTTGACAGGAGTTTTTAAAGAAAAATTTTAAATATTCTAGTTTTTGAAGAAAAATTTTCAATATAAAAGTTTTTCAAGAAAAATGTTCAATTAAAAAATTTTTCAATATAAAATTTTTTTAAGAAAAATTATTGAGTTTAATTTTTAAAAGAAAATTTTTTAATACAAAACTTTTTTAACACAATTTTTCAATACAAAATTTTTGAAAGAAAGTTTTTCAATACAAAAAAAAAAGTTTTACTAAAAAAAAATTTTAAAGAAAAATTTTCAATATTTAAGTTTTAAAAGAAAAAAATGTATTTCTAAAAAAATTCAATATAAAAAGTATTTCAAGAAGTTTTTAGTCTACCCTTGTACAAATGCCGTTCCCGATATTACTTTAATATTTTTCCACAAAAACTTTTTAATAAAGAAGTTTTATAGAGATTTTTTAATCGAAACATTTTGAAGAAAATGCTTCAATATAAAAACCATTTTTTTTGCCATAAAACTTGAAAGAAAATATTTTAGTATACATTTTTTTTAAAATAACTTTCCAACAAAAAAATTTTTTAAAGAAAAATTTTAATACGAAAATATTTTGATATACAAATTTTTAAAGACAATTTTTCCATACAAAAACTTTGAAAGATAATTATTAATTATTATTATTGTTTAATTTTTTAAAGAAAATTTCTAAGAAATTATTAAAAAAAATTTTCAATACAAACAATTTTTAAGTAAATTTTTCAATCCAAAATTTTTTAAAGAAAAATTTTTAATAAGAAAATTTTTAGTACAAAAATATTTTAAAATATAAAATTTTTGAGTAAACATTTTTTGGTACAAAATTATTAAAAACGAAAATTAAAAATCTTTTAATAGAAAAATTACATATTAAATTTTTTAAACAAAATTTTTTAACTACAAGTATTTTTTACAAAGTTTTTTAATATAAAAATTATTTAAAAACAAATTTTGTATACAAATTTTTAAGGAACAAAAAATTCAAAAAATTTTTTATTATAAAAGTTTTTAGACAATTACTTTGAAGAAAATTTTTCAATATACAATTTTTGCAAAAGAAATTTTTTAATAGAATATTTTCATAAAGTGTTTTTTTGTCTTAAAGAAAACTTGAGTTATTAAAACATTTTGCATACTATAATTTTTTAAAGCTAATTTCCGTAGCTCCGCCCTTGTTCATAAAATTCTTTAAATGCTGTTAAAGCCACAGCAAAATGTTAGTAAATTCTTCCAAAATATAAGAAAACACATTTGAACTAGTAAAAAAAACTGATTTTTTATGTCATGTAGCGATTGACTCCTTTAACTATTAGCATTTCTTGAGTGTATTTCTAGCTCTACTTAAACTTTAGTTCAAATATTTTTTTCTTCATTTATTTTCTTTGGTTGTGTTTGATGTGGAAAAGTGATTATTAGGAATTATTAGAAAACTTAACAACAATCCACCCACTTAGAGTTTCCTTATTTAGCCACTAAACAACAGCATAAAGCAGAGATTGGGAAGAAAACTTTTTTAAACCTGATGCGGGTGTTAAAAATGGATTAAAATATTACATCAAAGTGCTCATTCACTTTCTTACAAATTTAATAGTTGACAAACAAAAAACCAAAGTTTTTGTTATATTGACGAAAGAAAAAGTTTTTCCCTTCTATAGTTTGTGGTTAATTAATGGATCATTTAATCTCTATTCTTTGTTTTTTGTGTATGTGTTTAAAGTTGAGATTATTAAAAGAGCTAAAAACTTTGTTTGGGTCTTAGCATTAAACATGTAAAACTTGAAGTTTTTTATGTAAGACTTCAATGGATTTCTGAGATAGGAAGCTTTAAAAGTTGTTGTTAATTGTAATTATTTGTAGGTAAATGCTGGCGATAAGTAGTTAGAGACTTATCAATTTTAAGAAAAAGACATGCATGAGTTTCTGTTAATCTCATGTTTTGATATTAAAACTTTTTGAACTTAGGTTAATTGTTCATCTTTCTATTTTAATATCAAGAGTTCAATGTTAATGAATTAATCTATTTACAAAATGTACAAAATATCTTATGAACTGTGTTTAGCCATGACAATTGTGGACAATTTTTGCCAATTGTCAAAAGGAACACCTGTTTACTTTCGGTAACTGTACCTTGTACAGTTTTTCAGAAATTAGACGTCAAAGTTCAAAAGTAATTTTATAAAAAATACATATATATATATATATATATAATTCCCCGACAACATTCCAATTGGAACAAGGGGTACTTCTCTAAGACAATGAGCTGCATCCGATTCTATTTTTAGACTCATTGAAAGGGACCTAAGTTTTAACGCCGGCTCCGAACGGCAAATGCATTAGTTAGAGAAGTTTTACATAGCCTAATACTCAATAACCAGTGGCTAGCTGAGTTATGAGGTGAGCCGCCGCTTTTTGAAAATTTATTTTTTCAAGTGAGTCTTGCCAGGGATCAAACTTGGGCCTCTGGTATGCTATGCGGATGACTAACCTGCTATACCACGGCGGTATAGTGTATATAAAAAATACACTTTTTAGTTTTTTTTGGCATAAAAAAGACCTAAAACAGTTCTGGGAAAATCTACGAATAATCTAAAAACAGGAAAGTCAATATTTGCAAAATTTTTATATGTTTATATAAATTTTGAGCTGAGGTGTGTGTTTTTAATGCAGTAACAGTACCATTTATCAATACATGTTATATAAGTTTTATACATCAATGAATAGGAAAACATGTCCAGTTTATTAAACTGTTAAGTTTTTATTTATATTCAGAAAAATATGAAACATTTCTGAAAAAAATATACAAAAATACAAAAAAAGTGTATTTTTTACAAAATTATTTTTAAACTTGACATCTAATTTCTCAAAAACTGTATAAGGTACTTAAATGATTTTTTGCAGTTGTAAAGTTTATTTTATTGTTTGTATAAAATAATTTAAACAATTAAAAAAAAAAGAAATACAATTGACCTTTTTTTGCCATTAAAATGATGGTGTATGAAAATTTTGTCATTTTTTATAAAATCACATTTTCTGGATTCATTTATAAATTCTTGCTACTTTCTATTTTTGGCCATTTAAAGAGAACATATGAGGCTATATAACCCCATTTTAGAAAGTAACAAACTCAATTTGACTTTTTTGTAATATGTTCGAAAACACAAAAATTCTTATAAAAAATAGACAAATTTCGGTCAATGCTGTACGTAGGGTGCATGTTGTACTGACATAAAATTTGGTTTAAAATTATTCCAGAACCCCATTATTTATGAATATATAATAAAATATTAACTTTCGATAAAAAAAACTCGTACATAAAAAGTAAAAAATTGATACCATATTTTCAGGAAAAAAATTAACTTTTTTCGACCAGCGAAAAATATTTGAGTTTAGAAATTTCTAAACATAAAACGATTCAAGATATTTGAAAACGGGTTTCACAGTTTAATTTCCTTAACTATCGGCTATATGTCAATATTTTTTAAAAATTATCAGTTTAATATAGAATGCACAATGGGTCAAAAACTAAAAAAAGTCAAAGAGATTTTTTTTCAAATGAAATGGTTGGAAATGGTTTTTAGTTAACCCATAACAGTTATTATAGTGAAGTGAAGCCTATTTTTTCTTGGTTTCTTTAAGTTCATTCCGAAATGTAAAAAGTCAACTATTTCGACAATAATTGAAGGAGCTACACGGTCCAAAATCTGTTTTACTTCTGAAGTGGTCTAATTTGACTCAAAATAATTCACCCTATAAAAATACAGGGCAACGATAAATCCAAAATTCAGAAAGCTTGGGTCCTCTTTAACAATTCTTTCATAGATACTGATGTAATCAGAATTACAGTGAAGAAGATACATATTTGTAACCACTTTTTTTTTTGGTCTTAAGCCACCAGAGTTGGCAAAATGTTAGATCGATTGATGGTTAAAAACTAACGATTAAAAATTTATTGTGATTAACAACTAAAAATATTTAGTTGTAATCATAAGAATTTATTTCGATTAATTAGTCGTTATCATTAATCGTTAGTCAAAGTTACAAATTATGGTACATTTTTGGCTTCATTTGGAGGTGGAGTTCGCGGATAGGTTTATTCATTGATTGAAGTCATAATAAGTACAGGGAAGAAAGCAAACCAGAAACCCAACGAAAAAATATAATAGTTTTTAGTTTCTGTTTTATTTTTAACTTTCAAAAATCAAAAAATTTAAACTAGTTTTATATTTTCCAAATATGAAAATTATTCTGTACAATGAAACTTATGATATACGATTAATTTTAACTTTTTTACTCACGACTAAATTATTTTTTATTAATGAAACTAATTTAATCATGAATAATATAATCATGATTAATTTAGTTAGAATTAATTTAATCAAAATTGACAAATCTATTAAAAAATTAATCGATTAATGCCAACTCTGTAAGCCACTATTTTACAGTCGGCTGGTAATGTGCTTATACAATTTCAATTTTTAGCAAATGCAAATTGTGTGCAAAATATTATTGCCTTTTTCTGTGTTTGACCTTCGTTTTTAATTTTCTTTAAAAATATTTCAATTAATTTTTGTAATGATTACAAAAACCTGCATCAGATTAAATTGCCTCGGTTCGAATCACAGTAACATTTTTTAAAATTTTGTACAAAACTAAACTTTTAAAATTAAAAAATAATTTTAAAAATAGAAAAAACTACCTGGTCTTTGTAGGATTTGAACCCGGGCCATAAAGATTAAATTACCATTCAAATTACTTTCTTTAATTTTTTGTTTAACTTATTTTTTTTTTGATTATTTTTGGTATGAAAATTTTTTATAGAAAATTTTTCTTATGAAAATGCTTCTATTGAAATTTTTTATTTACAATTATTTTATAGAAAATTTTTAATATTAAAATTCCTTAATTCAAAACTTTTAGGATACAAATTCTACATTAGAAACTTTTTTGTACTAAAATTCTTCTTTTAAAATTTGTTCGTATTACAGATCTTCTGTAGAAAAGATTTAAAATTCTACAAGTAAAAATTTTTCGTATTAAAATTCTTCTATAGAAAATTGTTTGTATAAAATTCTTTTATACAATTTTTTTAATATTAAAATTTTTCAATACAAAGTTTTTAGGATGAAAATTTTACTTTTTTACTTATACAATTTTTTGTCTAAAAATTATTTTCTAAAAAATTTTTCGTATATAGAAAAGAAAATATTTCGCATTAAAATTTTTTGTCTTAAAAAAAAATTTTCTTATGAAAATTCTTCAACTGAAAATTTTTCGTAGTAAAATTCTTCTAAAGAAAATTTTTTGTATTAAAATTCTTTTATAGATATTTTTTGTATTCTTCTTTTCTTGTAAAGAAAATCTTTCGTTTCAATAAAAATTTGTCGTATTACAATTCTTCCATAGAAAAATTTTCGTATTCAAATATTTTGTCTTAAAATTCTACCATAGAAAATTTTTGGTAAAAAAATTTTTCTATAGAAAATTTTTTGTATTCAGATATTATCTATAGAATTCTTTTTCTTTAAAATATTTTCTAAAGAAAATTTTTTGTATTAAAGTATTTTCTATAGAAAATTTTTTGTATTAAAATATTTTCTAAAGAAAATTTTTTGTATTAATATATTATCTATAGAAAATTTTTTGTATTAATATATTTTCTATAGAAAATTTTTTGTATTTAAATATTTTCTATAGAAATTTTTTTAAAAATTCTTTTGTATTAACATATTTTCTGTAGAAAATATTTGTATTAACATATTTTCTATAGAAAATTTTTTATATTAAAATATTTTCTATAGAAAATTTTTTTGTATTAAAATATTTTCTATAGAAATTTTTTAGTATTAAAATATTTTCTATAGAAAATTTTTTGTGTTAAAATTTTTTTTATAGAAAATTTTTTGTGTTAAAATATTTTCTATAAAAATTTTTTGCATTAAAATATTTCCCATAGAAAATCTTTTGTATTAAAATATTTTCTATAGAAAATCTTTTGTTTTAAAATATTTTCTATGGAAAATCTTTTGTATTAAAATATTTTCTATAGAAAATTTTTTGTATAAAAATATTTTCTATAGAAAATTTTTAGTATTAAAATATTTTCTATAGAAATTTTTTGTATTAAAATATTTCTATAGAAAATTTTTTGTATTAAAATGTTTTCTATAGAAAATCTTTTGTATTAAAATATTTTCTATAGAAAATTTTTTGTATAAAAATATTTTCTATAGAAAATTTTTTGTATAAAAATATTTTCTATAGAAAATTTTTTGTATTAAAATTTTTTCTATAGAAAATTTTTTGTATTAAAATTTTTTGTATAAAAAATTTTTTGCATTAAAATATTTCCTATAGAAAATCTTTTGTATTAAAATATTTTCTATAAAAAATCTTTTGTATTTAAATATTTTCTATAGACAATTTTTTGTATTTAAAATACTTTCTATAAAAATTTTTTTGTATAAACATATTTTCTATAGAAAATTTTTTGTATAAAACGAAAATTTTTTGTTTTAAAATATTTTCTATAGAAAATTTTTTGTATAAAAATTTTTTGTATTAAAATATTTTCTATAGAAAATTTTTTGTATACAAATTTTTTGTATTAAAATTTTTTGTATACAAAATTTTTATATTAAAATATTTGCTATAGAAAATCCTTTGTATTAAAATATTTTCTATAGAAAATCCTTTGTATTAAAATATTTTGTATGGAACAGTTTTTGTATTAAAATATTTTTTGTAGAAAATTTTTTTATAAAAAATTTTTTTATAGAAAGTTTTTTATATTAAAATATTTTCTATAGAAATTTTTTTGTATTAAAATATTTTCTATAGAAATTTTTTTGTATTAAAATATTTTCTATAGAAATTCTTTTGTATTAAACTTTTTTCCATAGAAAATTTTTTGTGTTAAAATATTTTCTACAGAAATTTTTTTGTGTTAAAATATTTTCTATAGAAAATTTTTTGTGTTAAAATATTTTTTATAAAAAAATTTTGTATTAAAATATTTTCGATAGAAAATTTTTTTATTAAAATATTTTCTATAGAAAATTTTTCGTATTAAAATATTTTCTAAAGAAAATCTTTTTTAGTCAAATATTTTCTATAGAAAATCTTTCGTATTAAATTTTCTATAGAAAATTTTTTATGTTTATTTATATTTTCTATAGAAAATTTTTTATATTAAAATATTTTCTTTAGAAAACTTTTTGTATTAAAATATTTTCTATAGAAAATTTTTTGTGTTAAAATATTTTCTATAGAAATTTTTTTGTTTTAAAATAATTTCATAAAATCTTTTGTATTTAAATATTTTCTATAGACAATTTTTTGTATTTAAAATATTTTCTATAGAAATTTTTTTGTATAAAAATATTTTCTATAGAAAATTTTTTGTATAAAAATATTTTCTATAGAAAATTTTTTGTTCTAAAATATTTTCTATAGAAAATTTTTTGTATACAAATTTTTTGTATTAAAATATTTTCTATAGAAAATTTTTTGTATACAAATTTTTTGTATTAAAATTTTTTGTATACAAAATTTTTATGTTAAAATATTTTCTATAGAAAATCCTTTGTATTAAAATATTTTCTATGGAACAGTTTTTGTATTAAAATATTTTTTATAGAAAATTTTTTTATAAAAAAAATTTTTATAGAATGTTTTTTATATAAAAATATTTTCTGTAGAAAATTTTTTGTATTAAAATATTTTCCATAGAAATTCTTTTGTATTAAACTTTTTTCCATAGAAAATTTTTTGTGTTAAAATATTTTCTACAGAATTTTTTTATGTTAAAATATTTTCTATGAAAAATTTTTGTGTTAAAATATTTTCTATAAAAAAAATTTGTATTAAAATATTTTCGATAGAAAATTTTTTTATTAAAATATTTTCTATAGAATATTTTTTTTGGTAATAAAATATTTTCTATAGAAAATTTTCGTATTAAAATATTTTTTTAAAGAATATCTTTTTTATTCAAATATTTTCTATAGAAAATCTTTCGTATTAAATTTTCTATAGAAAATTTTTTATATTTTTTTATATTTTCTATAGAAAAATTTTTATATTAAAATATTTTCTTTAGAAAATTTTTTGTATTAGAATATTTTCTATAGAAAATTTTTTGTGTTAAAATATTTTCTATATAAAATTTTTTGTTTTAAAATTATTTCTATAGAAAATCATTTGTATTCAAATATTTTCTATAGAAAATTGTTTGTGTTAAAATATTTTCAATATAAAATTTTTTGTTTTAATATAATTTTTATAAAAAATCTTTTGTATTTAAATATTTTCTATAGAAAATTTTTTGCTTAAAAATATTTTCTATATAAAATTGTTTGAAATAAAATATTTTCTATAGAAAATTTTTTGTATTAAAATATTTTCTATAGAAAAATTTTGAATTAAAATATTTTCTATAGCAAATATTTTGTATTGAAATATTTTCTTAAGAAATTTAAATAATTCATTATTTTAAATATCTCATAAAATATGACAAATTGAAAGTAAACTAAAATCTTGGCAATACAAGTATTTAAAAACACATAAATGTAGTCAAAAATCTATATATTTTTACGATAAGTTCATAGTAAGTTCATTCAATATATCGTAAAACACGTCTAGAATTCAATAAAGGATTTAGGGATTAGCGTGGGATTTTTTGTTGTCACTAGGATGTTGTTCTTTCTTTTTTTTTGTGATGTTTCAACTATGACAAAGTTAATGCTTGTTTTGCTTTTGTTCTTTCGCTCAACTCAAATGGAAAGAAGAAAAGACATGCTCTGCTTAAATCTATTTATTGGGGGAAAAAAGTCAAGCCAAAAACACACGTTCATATGAAAGTATTAATGGCACAGAGATTGGTCTATGTTGGGGATATGAATCAAAAAGCGCGTTGGAGTTATATTGGCTGTAAAGCAAAAGAAGATTTGACTTATACACGTTTATATGTGTGACTATGTATGTGTGGGGTATATGTGTAAAGGAAGCAGAAACGGATATAATGGCATAAAAAGGTAAAATCAGGAAGCCAAAACAATAACAACATCAACCATTCAGTCATATGACGCATAGACTTATTTTAAAATTCACACTGTCAACCAAGCAAACATTTGTGAAGAAATGCGTCTTTTTCATTTGATATTCAATGTTTTTCAAATATTTAAATCAAATGTCTGAATGGGGCTAAATTTTACAAAAAACCCAAATTTGAAAAATCTTTATTTTAGAAAGTCTTTATTAATAAATTTTTAATAAAAATTTTAGTCTAAATATAATTTAAACAATGTTTGATATCAAAAGTTTAAGATATCTGACTGGAGTTTGCTGGGTTTTATGAATAGGTAAAATATATATATGTATGTATATGTTAATTTTCATGTATATGTATTTACCTTTGCAATCACTTACACCTCCATGTATTTCTATATAATATTCAATATTTCAATTTGATTTTTTTTCATTTGCTGGATTCAATATTTTACTCGAGGGTATAATAAGCTTTTCATTTTATAGTAGTTACTGTTGCAGTTATTTCCTACATTTTCCATTGGTTGAGTAAAATATTGTATATATAAAACAAATATATATTCACACATTTAAAATGTCAGATCTTTAAAGATATTTATTAAAAAAATTATATTGAGAAATTTTTTATTATCAAGAATTTTGCAAAATTAAGACGAAAAATTTTCTTTAGAAACATTTTTAATCCAAAAATTTTCTATAGACAATTTTTAAGGCAAAAAGTTTTCTATAGAAAAATTTTTAAGATGAAAAATTTTCAATAGAAAAATTTTTAATACGAAAAAATTTTCTATAAAAAAATTTTTAAGACAAAAAAATTTTCTATAAAAAAAATTTAAGACGAAAAATTTTCTATAGAAAATTTTTAAGACGAAAAATTTTCAATAGAAAATTTTTATGACGAAAAATTTTCTATAGAAAAATTTTAAGACGAAACATTTTCTAAAGAAAATTTTTAAGACGAAAAATTTTCTATAGAAAAGTTTCTAAGACCAAAAATTTTCTATAGAAAAATTTTTAAGACGAAAAATTTTCTTTAGAAAAATTTTTAAGACGAAAAAATTTCTATAGAAAAATTTTAAGACGAAAAATTTTCTATAGAAAAATTTTTAAGACGAAAAATTTTCTATAGAAAAATTTTTAAGACGAAAAATTTTCCATACAAAAATTTTTAAGACGAAAAATTATCTATAGAAAAATTTTTAAGACGACAAATTTTCTATAGAAAAATTTTTAAGACGAAATGTTTTATAAAGAAAAATTTTTAAAACGAAGATTTTTAAGACGAACAATTTTCTACAGAAAAATTTTTAAGACGAAAAATTTTCTATAGAAAAATTTTTAAGACGAAAAATTTTCTATAGAAAAATTTTTAAGACGAAAGATTTTCTATAGAAAAATTTTTAAGATGAAAAATTTTCTATAGAAAAAGTTTTAAGACGAAAAATTTTCTATAGAAAAATTTTTAAGACGACAAATTATCTATAGAAACATTTTTAAGACAAAAAATTTTTTATAGAAAAATTTTTAAGACGAAAAATTTTCTATAGAAAAATTTTTAAGTCGAAAAATTTTCTACAAAAAATTTTTAAGACGAAAAATTTTCTATAGAAAAATTTTTAAGACCAAAAATTTTCAATAGAAAAATTTTTAAGACGAAAAATTTTTCTATAGAATTAATTTTCTATAGAAAAAATTTTAAGACGAAAAATTTTATATAGAAAAATTTTTAAGACAAAAAATTTTCCATAAAAATTTTCTATAGAAAACAAATTTTCTATAGAAAAATTGTTTATGGGAAAATTTCTAAGATGAAAAGTTTCCTATAGAAAAATTGTTGAGGCGAAAAATTTTCTACAGAAACATTTTCAAATTTCTAAGATTAACAATTTTCTACAAAAATTTTTCTCATTAATTTGAAAAATTTTTAAGACGAAAATTTTTTATAGAAACATGTTTAAGACTAAAATTTTTCTATAGAAATATTTTAAGAACGAAAATTTTGTTAGAAAAATTTTAGACTAAAAATTTTCTATAAAAAATTTTTAAGACAAAAAATTTTGTATAGAAAAATTGTTTATGGAAAAATTTCTAAGTTGAAAAATTTTCTATAGAAAAATTTTTAAATTTGTTATTTCTATAGAAATCTTTTTCTAATTTCTAAGAGTAAAAATTTCCTACCAAAAATTTTCACATTAATTTGTAGAAAATGTTTCATAGTGAACAAATTTTTGTAATAAATTTTTTTGAAAAAATTTTTGTAGAAAACTTTTTATATTGAAAAAATTTGTCTAGAAAACCTTTTATATTGCAAAAGCTTTGTAGAAAACTTTTCATAATAAAACAATTTTTTAGAATATTTTTCATATTGAAAAAATTTGTGTAGAAAATTTTTCGCAATGAAAAACTTTTTGTATCGAAAAAATTTTTCTAGAAAACTTTTTATATTGCAAAAGTTTTGTAAAAAATTTTTCATAATAAAAAAATTTTTTTAGAATATTTTTCATATTGAAAAAATTTTGTAGAAAATTTTTGATATTAAAAAATTTTGTGGAAAGCTTTTTATAACGAAAAAAAATTTGTAGAAAACTTTTTGTAGAAAATTTCTCATAATGAAGTAATTTTTGTAGATTGAATTCTTTTAAACTCCTTTTATAATCAACGATGATTTTCATTTTCACACATTCAGAAAAACAATATTTACCTTTTGATAAGAGAAAACGAACAAACGTCGCGTCTAGTGTCTAAAATGTGCGTATTTCTAAAATATTCATGTCTTTCACGGGAGAAGGCTTATTTATGAAAGATTCCTTATACTTATTACCCATATCCATAAGAACATGAATATATCATCTTCAGCTCATTATGAACTGACATAATAATAAATTTTACCATCAATGGATGGGTAGATTCAACTTTGTTGCCTCAATTTAAAACATTTAAAATGATTTGAAATCTTGTGGTTTTGGTTAAAGACATTTTTTAAGGCTAGGAGTTCCCCTTTTTTAGAATATATTTAAAATCATTATTGTTTGTTATTGACATTTTCTGAAGTCGATGATCATGATGAAACTGTTACATATCAAACCGTAAGGCATGGAAATTTTTTCTTTCTAAATTGCTACAAAATTGAATTGAATGTTATATTGAATTGTTCGTAAAGCCGGTTGTTTTTGGGTTGTTGTTTTTATTATTTTTTTGTTATATAACCAAACAAAATATTATGAATTTTCAATTTAATAATATAATATTTTGTATTCATATACAGAGAACCACCATAACTACTTACCTTAACCGGCAGACACGCATTTGTTTTGAATTGGAATTGGGGGTTGAATGAATGAGTTCGTAATATTTGATGTGTGTTGGTTTAGTTTCCTTTTTCCGCTGCCAGGACTTTTCTTTTATAGAATTCAATGCATATAATTTAATATGTGTAATAGGCTTGTATGTGTGAAGTTATCATTGTAGTTGAAAGGATGTTTGTTTTTCTGCTCATAGTGATAATCTTGTTATGCTTATTTGTAGCAACGAAATGGATTTTTCTTTCAAAGATTATTTGTTTAACATATGAATATAGATGTAGATTGTATGCTTATGTTTGCACGGTGGGGTAGGAGATAAGTTTTGGGAAATATTTTTTTTTTCAAATTTTACATAATGAAATTTTTTCATTATATTTTTCTACTAAAAATTCTTTTCTTGATGGAAATAAAATTAAATTTTTATGTAAAATTTTTTAGTATCTATATAAATTATAATTCTTCTTAAGAAATATTTTTATAGAATGATAAAATGCATTAAATTCTTGTATACAAAATTTTTCGTATGAAAATTCTACTACCAAAAATTTTTCGTATTCGAATTCTTCTATAGAAAATTTTTCGTATTAAAACTCTTCTTTAGAAAATTTTTGTTTTGTTAGTTTTCATATGAAAATTCTTTAGTCTTGAAATATTTTCTATAGAAAATTTTTCGTCTCAAATAGAGATTTTCTTTAGAAAATTTTTAAAACAAAAATTTGCTATTGAAAATTTTTCGTCTCAAATTTTTTTTATAGAAAATTTATCGTCTTAAAAATTTTTTATAAAAAATGTTTCGTCTGAAAAATTTTTTCTCATAAATGTTTTTATATAGATAGTTTTTGTCTTAAAAAATTTTTAAAACAAAAATTTGCTATTGAAAATTTTTCGTCTCAAATTTTTTTTATAGAAAATTTATCGTCTTAAAAATTTTTTATAAAAAATGTTTCGTCTGAAAAATTTTTTCTCATAAATGTTTTTATATAGATAGTTTTCGTTTTAAAAATATAAAAATTTTTCCTCTAAAAAATTTTTCTCAGAAATATTTTTATATAGAACATTTTTCGTCTTAAAAGTATTTCTTAAACATTTTTCGTTTAAAAATATTTCTATAGAAAATGTTTCGTCTTAACATATTTTCTATAGAAAATTTTTCCTTAAAGAATAAAAATGTTTCCTTAGAAAATTTTAAAATTTTTCTATAGAAAATTTTTTGTATTTAAAATTTTTCTATAGAAATTTTTTGTCTTAAAATATTTTCTATAGAAAATACTCATTTTAAAATATTTTCTATAGAATATTTTTCATCTTAAAATATTTTCTATAGAAAATTTTTCATCTTAAAATATTTTCTATAGAAAATTTTTCGTCTAAAAATATTTTCTATAGAAATTTTTTCCTTATCGAAAATTTTACGTTTTTAAAATTTTTCTATAGAAAATTTTTCGTTTCAATAGTTTTTCTATAAAAAAATTTTATGTCTTAAAAATTTTTCTATAGAAAATTTTTAGTCTTAAATTTGCTTTTATAGAAAATTTTCTAATTTTTCGAATGAACAATTTTTCGTCTATTAAATGTTTCTGTATAAAATTTTTCGTCTTAAAATATTTTCTATAGAAAATTTTTCGTCTTAAAATATTTTCTATAGAAAATTTTTCGTCTTAAAATATTTTCTATAGAAAATTTTTCGTCTTAAAATATTTTCTATAGAAAATTTTTCGTCTTAAAAATTTTTCTAGAGAAAATTTTTCGTCTTAAAAATTTTTCTAGAGAAAATTTTTCGTCTTAAAAATTTTTCTATAGAAAATTTTTCGTCTTAAATATTTTTATTTAAATTTTTTCTATAGGAAATTTTTCGTAAAACAATTTTTCTAAAAAAGATTTTTGTCTTAATCATTTTTCTATAAAAAACTTTTCGAAAATTTTTCTATAAAAAATTTTTGTCTTAATCATTTTTCTATAAAAAACTTTTCGTCTTAAAAATTGTTCTAGAGAACATGTTTCAGTAGAAAATTTTTCGACTTAAAAATTTTTCTATAGAAAATTTTTTGTCTCCAAAATTTTTCTATAGAAAACTTTTTGTCTTAAACATTTTTCTTTAAAAAATTTGTCGTCTTTAATATTTTTATTCAATTTTTTTCGATAGAAAATTTTTGTTAAAAAAATGTTGTCCTAAAAATTTTCTATAAAAAACTTTTCGTCTTTAAAATTTTTCTAGAAAAAATTTTGTCTTAAAAATTTTTCTATAGAAAATTTTTAGTCATTAAAATTTTTCTATAGAAAATTTTTAGTCATCAACATTTTTCTATAGAAAATTTATCGTCATTTTTTTTTTCTAAACATAATTTTTTGTCTTAAAAATTTTTCTATAGAAAATTTTTCTAGGAAAAATTTTAGTATTAAAAAATTTTTCTAGAGAGAATTTTTTGTCTATGTCATTTTTCTAGAGAAAATTTTTTCTCTTAAAAATTTTTCTATAGAAATTTTGTCTTAAAAATATTCCAGTAATTTATTAAATTGATTCCACTGTTACTATATGGCTTAGATATGTGTATATATTTTCCTATATTTTTCCATGTTCTCTGCCTATAATCTTCACATTTGATTTTCTCATCATCTCAAGGTATTTTTAGCATAAAGTAAATTTGATTTCAATTGTTTATAAATTTTATGCAAAACAGCAGCAAATCAATCCTTAGCTACTTTCACTTTAAGAAAGAGGGGTAACAAATTTTCATAAACATTTTTTTAAATTTTTTGGTTTCATTATCAGATTCAATATTTTCTTTTCTAATATATTTGAGATGGAATTTGCCTCTTTTTGTTAACCAAAAATATTTTGGGGCGTATCAGGGCAACTGCTTACAAAACAACACGTGTGTGTAAAGAGTTAAATTAGATTTACTTACGTAATCGTTTGGAAATATTTACATATCCATTTACTCGTACCAACAATTTGTATAAATTTTCTTATATTTGTTTAATGAATGAAAACAGCAACAACTGTAACAATAATCCCAACTATTTTCAAAAGGATTTAAATATATTGGAAAAAAAGGTAGGAAATAAAATATAAAAAGTGGAAAAAAAAGGTTTCGATATTGGAATATAATTGAATTTATGACTTGACATTTAAAGTATACTTTAAGTCAATTATTTGTAATTTTAGCGTTAACAAATTTTTATACAATTGAATCCAATTTGTCGATTGTATCAGAGTTTACGAGGAAATCTGTTTATGTAAATCCTTAAATGTAGGTGTAGTAGTTGCTATTGGGGTATAAGTGTAGAGGTGTTAACGAGCAGTTTATATTGTAAACATGTAAATGTGTACTTTTTTCAATGTTGGCAGTTTTGAAAGTTATTTTTTGGGACTTAAAGTTTTTATTTACAAAAATAAGTAGTTTTGATAATATATTTAAAAACTGCACTATGGGATGATGGTTGAGAAAATAGCTTTAGAGTAGTAAAGTGTCGCCATCTGTAAGAGCCTTAGAATATTGAAGTTGTACAAATGGCGATCTGTAGTCAGAATAGTTGGATTATTTAAGTTTTTTGTTGTAAAGCATTGTTTATTCTTTTTGCATCGGTTACGTGTTAATTCTGTAGTGCGCCTACCTCCGATGGAGGATGCAGTGATAGTTGTGATTTTAATAGTAACTTAAAATTACAGAAATTCATGTTGCAGTGACTTGGACTCGAACCTACGCAGAACTTTATATTTTAGGCTTTGTAGTCCACTTGCTATCAGCTGATAAACTTTTGAGCTGTTTCTGCCTTCATTTCGATACAAATTCATGGTGGTCATTTTCCCTAATAAATATATAAAATTATATAAATACGTTATTTTTTGAAGTTATGTAAATTTTCTCTCGCCATATTCATTTAATAATAATCATAATGAAATGAAGCATATAAAGTGCAATTTGCCAAAGGGGCTTTGAAATATCAAACCTCAAACTGAAGAAGATATTTAAAACAATTGCCATATTATCAATCGTGCGTATAATTTTGCAAAATATTAAATTTATACGTTAAATTATTATTTATTTAAGTGTGGGAATATCGAAAGTAAATATTTGGGTATGAAAATACACAGAGAAAAATCAATGCCCATATTGCCGTTCTCAACTCAACGCAGTTCGGTTGTCTGCCAGTCGACACGACTTTCACTCAACCAAATAATTTTTTGAAATTGCGAAACTAAAAATGCTGAATTCCACAAAATCAAAAAATAATTTGTTTGAGTGAAAGCAGACAACCAAACTGAGTTGAGTTGAGAACGGCAATAGAGGCGCAAATTTATTCAAAAGTTTAACAAGAAACATTTATGTTGAAACATAACGATATATTGTTTTTCATATAATTTTTTAGTTTCTACATAAAACCATCCTAAGTTAAAATTTTTCCCATTAGTTTTCATTTTTTTTCAGTGTACATATTGTAAATTAATATGCGGTTGTTTGATTGTATACCTTAATAGTAGATATCTATACAAATAAATCGGATTTGTAGTTGTAAAGGATTTTGTGGTAGTAATTACAAAAGGAAATAGAAGCCATTAAATAGATGCATTCATACGTATTGGGTTTCAACTGTTTAAAGGTGCTAAAAATGCATTAATGTTGTAAAAATATAATAATTTAAAATGGATATTTCAGTACTTAAATTGTCGAAATTGCCTACTCTGCTTTTTGTGAAGGATTGTCAAAAATATGATGATTTAATAACTCATAAATAAATAGAAAATTGTTTAAAAATTTCTGATAAAAATAAAAAACTTTTGAGAAATTTCCTATACAAATAAGAAATTTTTAAAAATTTCCCCATATAAATAAGAAAATTTTGAAAATTTTTTTATAAAATTAAGATATTTTGGAAAAATTTCCTATAAAAATAAGAAATTTTTGAAAATTTTCCTATAAAAATATAAAATTTTTGAGAAATTTCTTATCAAAATAAGAATTTGGATAAAGAAATTTTTGAAAAATTTCCCATAAAAATAAAAAAATTTTAAAAATTTCTTAAAAAAAATAAGAAATTTTTGAAAATTTTGTTGTAAAAACAAAAAAAGTTTGAAATTTTCCTGTAAAAATAAAAAAAAATTTATAAAAATAAGAAAATTTTGAAAAGTTTCCTATAAAAACTAATAAATTTTTGAAAAGTTTCCTATAAAAACTAATAAATTTTTGAAAAATTTCTTATAAAAATAATAAATTTTTAAAATATTTTCTATAAAAATAAGGATTTTTTGAAAAACTTTTTATAAAAATAAGAAATTTTTGAAAAATTTCCTATAAAAATAAGAAATTTTTAAAAAATTTCCTGTAAAACTAAAAAAATTGAAAAATATCTTATAAAACTAAGAAGTTTTTGAAAAATATTTTATAAAATTAAGAAATTTTTGAAAAATTTCCCATTAAAATTATAAGCTTTTGAAAAATTTCCTATAAAAATAAAAAACTTTTGCAAAATTTCCTATAAAAATAAGAAATATTTGGAAAATTTCCTATGAAAATAAGAAATTTTGAAAAATTTCCTATAAAAATAAGAAATTTTTAAAAATTTTTTATAAAATTAAGAAATCTTTGAAAAATTTTTATAAAATAAAGAAATTTTTGAAAAATTTTTCTATAAAATTAAGAAATTTTTGAAAAATTTCCTATAAAAATAAGAAATTTTTGAAAAATTTCCTATAAAAATAAGAAATTTTTGAAAAATTTCCTATTAAAATAGGAAATTTTTGAAAAATTTCCTATAAAAATATGAAAGTTTTGAAAAATTTTCTATAAAAATAAGAAACTTTTGAAAAATTTAATATAAAAATAAGAAAGTTTTTAAAAATTTCCTATAAAAATAAGAAATTTTTGAAAAATTTCCTATAAAAATAACAAACTTTTGAAAAATTTCGTATAAAAATAAGAAATTTTTGAAAAACTTCCTATAAAAATAAGAAATTTTGGAAAAATTTTTTTATAAAAATAAGAAAGTTTTGAAAAATTTCCTATGAAAATAAAAATTTTTGAAAAATTTCCTATAAAAATAGAAAATTTTTGAAAAATTTCCTATAAAAATAAGAAAGTTTTTAAAATTTTCCTATAAAAATAAGAAATTTTTGAAAAATTTCCTATAAAAATAAGAAATTTTTGAAAAAAAAAGAAATTTTTGAAACATTTCCTATAAAATTTTAAAAAATTCTCTATTAAATTTTAAAAAATTCTCTATGAAAACAAGAAATTTAAATTAAAATTAGCTGTGATCACAAATGAAGCTTTCATTCTCAATCTGAAGCTTTAAGAAGGAAATTTTTGAAAAATTTCCTATAAAAATTATAAACTTTTGAAAAATTTCCTATAAAAATAACAAATTTTTGAAAATTTTTCTATAAAAATAAAAAATTTTTGGAAAATTTCCTATTAAAATAAGAAATATTTTGAAAATTTCCTATGAAAATAAGAAATTTTGAAAAATTTCCTATGAAAATAAGAAATTTTGAAAAATTTTCTATAAAATTAAGAAATTTTTGAAAAATTTTTTATAAAATAAAGAAATTTTTGAAAAATTTTCTATAAAATTAAGAAATTTTTGAAAAATTTCCTATAAAAATAAGAAATTTTTGAAAAATTTCCTATAAAAATAAGAAAGTTTTTAAAAGTTTCCTATAAAAATAAGAAATTTTTGGAAATTTTCCTATAAAAATAAGAAATTTTTGGAAATTTTCCTATAAAAATAAGAAATTTTGAATAATTTCCTATAAAAGTAAGAAATTGTGAAAATTTTCTAATAAAAAATTAAAATTTAAAAAAAAAATTCCTAAAAATTTTATATAAAAATGGAAACTTTTGCAAAATTTTCTATAAAAATTAGAAATTTTTGAAAAAATTTCTAAAAATATAAGAAATTTTTGTAAAATTTCCCATAAAAATTTTAAATTTTTGAAAAATTTCATATAAAAAGAAGAACTTTTTTAAAAGTTTCCTATAAAAATAAGAATTTTTTTTTAAAAATTTTCTAAAAAACTAAGAAATTTTTGAAATTCATATAAAAATAATAATTTTGGAAAAACTTTCGATAAAAATAATACATTTTGGAAAGCTTTCGATAAAAATAAGAAATTTTTGAGAAATTTTCTATCAAAATAAGAAATTTTTTAAAAATTTCCTTTAGATATAAAAAATTTTGGAAAAATTTCATATAAAAATAAGAAAAATTTAAAAAAATTTATATAAAAGAAAGAAAATTTTTCTATAAAAAATAAGAAATTTTTGAAAAATTTCCTATAAAATTTTTAAAAATTCTCTATTAAATTTTAAAAAATTCTCTATGAAAACAAGAAATTTAAATCAAAATCAGCTGTGATCACAAATAAAGCTTTTATTCTCAATCTGAAGCTTTAAGAAGGAAATCGAACATTTTATGATTTGCTAATTTATCACCAAGAATTTGATTTTTGCTCAGAATAATCTGTAGTGATGCTTTCATTCTTGTTAATAGTTAATAGTTAATGGGTTAAAAACAAATTGAATATTCTGCTTCAATAGCCAATGACCAGTAATAAATGGAATAACTCGAGTTTATTATTCAACCATAAATTAAATCTATAAACTAATAGCGAACAAACGGAAGGACCGAAAGACAGACGGACGGATGGATAGATATTTAAACATATTTTCCAAGTAATTTATTCAATAAAACATTGTAGCCATTATGGCGGCTTAGTTGCTGGTTATTAATATCAATAAAAAATCATTGATATCATCATCACCAACAACGATACCATCATCATCAGCAGCATTTCAACTCCTATTTATTAATTTATTTGAATTACAAATTGCAGGAGCAAATTGTGCAGAATAGAAACTGATTTGTTGTGCAAAAATTGTTTTATATATTTTTTTTCCACCCACACACGTTAATTTAAGCGATCTGAATACAAAATATATAGAATTTGAAAAATAAAAATCATATATTAATGCAAATAGGGTTTAGAATTTCCTATAAATATTGACTAGATTTTATTTGTGTCTATTTAAGCGGAAGTCAATTTTACATATGGAGGAGGTGTATCTATTTACATGCAGGTAATGTGTTCATATGTATTCAATGTATGGAAGCGTATTAGTTTTATGTTACAATATTATTGCTGCTCAATTAGTTATATAGCATAGAATATAGCAAACAACACTTAGCAAAAGTCAACTATACAATTTGTAATCAAAACTTTTTAATCATCAATGTGATATTTAATATATTTATTCCATTAAATTTGTTTTCTGAGTTGTGTAGGTAGTGTGTAAATTAGTTGGTTAGTTTAAAATAGCTAACAATTATTAGTGGCGTTTTTGTTGCTATGTATGCATATGCATATCAGGTAACATCCGTTTCCACTTTTAGATTTTTATTCACAAACCAAGATACACGGAACTTGATTTATGTCTAATGTTAGTATAAAATAAAAAAATATATATCTGATAATAATTGATTTCTTCTGTGATTTTGTTATATTTTATTTAATCTTTCACCAAAATTTTTTTTCTTAGAATTAGATATGATCTGAAATGAACAACCATTTTCAATCTGAGGCTTACAAAAGAAATTAAAGACGATTTTACATTTTTTTAAAATTTTTTAAAAACAAATTGATTTTTACTCAAAATAAGATGTGATCACAAATTAAGCTTTTTTTTTCCTAATCTGAACGTAATTTAGGGAATTATTGACGATTTTTGGTTTTTTCACCAAAAAAACGATTTTTATTCAGATTTATTGAAGCTAATTTTCTTAGTTTAATGGTTGATTAAAGAATATCGACAATTTTGTGATATGTATACAATTTTTCGGCATTTTTCCTCAGCGTTTTTCTTATACAAATGAGAAATTTTTGATAAATTAAAAAAAAACAAAAATTTCAAATATTTCCTATAAAACTAGGGAATTTTTGAAACATTTACTATTAAAATATGAATTTCTTGAAAAATTTTCAACAAAAATATTTTTTAACAAAATAAAAAAATTTTGAAAAATTCCCTGTAAAAATAAAAATTTTTTGAAAAATTTCCTATAAAAATTAGAAATTTTTGAAAAATTTCCTATAAAAATAAGAAATTTTTGAAAATTTTTTTTTATTAAAAATAAGAAATTTTTGGAAAATTTTCTCTAAATTTAAGAAATTTTAAAAAAATATAAGAAATTAAACTAAAAAATAAAAATAGAAAATTTTTGAAAAATTTTCTATAAAAATAAGAAATTTTTGAAAAACTTCCTATAAAAATAAGAAATTTTTTAAAAATTTCCTATAAAAACGAGAAGTTTTGAAAAAATCCTATAAAAACAAGAGATTTTTAAAAAATTTCCTATTTAACTTTGAAATTTTTGAAAATTTTTTTATAAAAATAAAAAAATTGTGAAAAATGTTCATATAAAAATAAGAAATTTTTTAAAAATTTTCTATAAAAATAAGAAAATTTGGAAAAATTTCCTATAAAATTAAGAAATTTTTGAAAAATTTCTTATAAAAATAAGAAATTTTTAAAAAATTTCCTTTAGAAATAAGAAATTTGAAAAACAAAATCCTATAAAAATAAATTTTCGAAAAATTTTCTATAAAAAATAATTTTAGAATAATTTCCTATACAAATAAATTTTCGAAAAATTTCCTATAAAAATAAGAAATTTTTTAAAAATTTCCTATAAAAATAAGAATTTTTTGAAAAAAATCCTATAAAAATAAGAAATTTTTAAAAAAAGTCCTATAAGGATAAGAAATTTTTGAAATTGTATGGAAATTATTGAAAAATTTTCTATCAAAATAAGAAGTTTTTAAAAAGTTTTCCATAAAAATAAGAAGTTTTTGTAAAATTTTAAATAAAAATAAGAAATTTTTGAAGAATTTCCTATAAAAGTAGGAAATTTTTGAAAAATTTTCTTTAAAGTTAGGAAATTTTTAAAAAAATTTCTATAAAAATATTAAATGTTTGAACAATTTCCTATAAAAATATTAAATTTTTTTTATAAACATAAGAAATTTTTAAAAAATTTATTATAAAAATAACAAATATTTGAAAAATTTGTTGTAAAAATAAGAAGTTTTTGGAAAGTTTGTTATAAAATTAAAAATTTTAAAAAATTTCTTATAAAAATAGAAAATTTTTGAAAAATTTCTTACAAAAATAGGAAATTTTTGAAAAATTTCTTATAAAAATAAGAAATTTTTGAAAAATTTCTTATAAAAAAAAGAAATTTTTAAAAAATTTCTTATAAAAATAAGAAATTTTTGAAAAATTTCTTATAAAAATAAGAAAATTTTGAAAAATTTCTAATAAAAATAAGAAATTTTTGAAAAATTTCTTATAAAAATAAGAAATTTTTGAAAAATTTCTTATAAAAACAAGAAATTTTTGAAAAATTTCTTATAAAAATAAAAAATTTTTGAAAAATTTCTTATAAAAATAAGAAATTTTTGAAAAATTTCTTATAAAAATAAGAAATTTTTGCAAAATTTCTTATAAAAATAAGAAATTTTTGAAAAATTTCTTATAAAAATAAGAAATTTTTGAAAAATTTCTTATAAAAATAAGAAATTTTTGGAAAATTTCTTATAAAAATAAGAAATTTTTGAAAAATTTCCTATAAAAATAAGAAATTTTTGAAAAAATTCTTATAAAAATAAGAATTTTTTTTAAAAATTTCTTATAAAATTAAGAAATTTTTGAAAAATTTGTTATAAAAATAAGAAATTTTTGAAAATTTGTTTGTAAAAATAGAAAATTTTTAAAAAATTTCTTATAAAAATGAAAAATTTTTTAAAAATTTCTTACAAATATAAGAAATTTTTAAAAATTTTCTTATAAAAATAAGAAATGTTTGAAAAATTTCTTATAAAAATAAGAAATTTTTGAAAAATTTCTCATAAAAATAAGAAATTTTTGAAAAATTTCTTATAAAAATAAAAAATTTTTGAAAAATTTCTTATAAAAATAAGAAAATTTTGAAAAATTTCTTATAGAAATAAGAAATTTTTGAAAAATTTCTTATAAAATAAGAACTTTTTGAAAAATTTCCTATAAAAATAGGGAATTTTTTAAAAATTTCCTATAAAAATAGGGAATTTCAAAAAATTTCTTATAAAAATAAATTTTTGAAAAATTTCCTATAACACTAAGAAATTTTTGAAAAATTTCCTAAAGAAATAGGAAATTTTTGAAAAATTTTCTATACAAATAAGAAATTTTTCAAAAACTTTCTAAAAAAATAAGAAATTTTTCAAATTTTCTTAGAAAAATAAGAAATTAAAAAAAAATCCGATAAAAATAAAAAAAAAATTGAAAAATTTGTTCAGAAATAATAAATTTTTGAAAAATTTCCTATAAAAATAAGAAATTTTTGAAAAATTTCCTATAAAAATAAGAAATATTTGAAAAATGTCCCATAAATATAAGAAAAGTTTGAATGATGTTTGAAATCTTTATTCAATTCCAAATTTATGGCTAAGAGGGGCAGTGGCTTTATTTTGGAAATGGGAGAAATGAAAATAATGATTCTATTTAGTCCTTCTGTATATCTAACAAAGAAAATGTTTGTGCCAAGTTTCGCTTTCTTCCCAAATATTTGTGGTATTTAAAAACATTTAAAAATTTACATTTCGTAATGAGAACTTTGTCCGTAAGTTGTTTTTTTGAAAACCAAACTTATTTTTTAGTCCCTTGCCGAATATCATTTGCTGTTTTCATTATATCTCACATTCCATTAAATGGATGTGCAACAAGTTGCAAATAAAAATTTGTAGCCCAAACAAAATATTTTTAAGTTATATTTTATTGTTTGCATTGCAGAGCAATAAAATGAGGACTCGCACTTCTTTTTCTATGGACTTTAATAGTAAAAGTTTTTATATTTCTGTTTCAGTTTCAGTTTTTGTGAATTGTTTTATTTGCTAAAGGAATTATAATTGTTGCAAGTGGTAAAATACGAGCTAAACGACAAAACAATAAGTAAATTGTTTACTTTTTATTCTTTGGTTTTTATTACAAAACTTAACTTTTTCATGTTTTGTGCCATTTGTGTTGTTAAATTTATTATATTCATAGTTTGTTTGTATGTGTTAGAGTGTTGCAAGTAGATATTCATATTCTTCCTCAACAGCAGCTGTTGACAATAGTGACTTACTTCTTCTAGTGCTGCTCAGGCTGAAGTAGTAGCAAGCAACAGGATTTAAACTGTTGCTTCATCAACAACTAAATACGACTACAAAAGTACAAGTATTTGGTTTTATTGTTACATTTTTTTTTGTTTTTCTTCTGCAAAAGGAAAATATACCAAAACGAAAGAGACCTCCTCTAAAACTTTGAAACAATGCCAAATGCTACTAAATATTGCTCAGCATTTGCCTCCGAAGTCTTTCATTCATTGTTTATTATTTATACTTTTGTAGCTGAGGAGTAAATTTTATAAATAAATAAACAAACAATCAAACAAAAACTAAATAGAAATATTTCTACTTACTTTCTTTCTAGAATGGAATGGCACTAAATACTTTCTAGTCTCTGTCAGTAAAGCAGGCGAATGAGTCGTTAGCAGAAGAAATATAAATTGTAATCATTGAAATTGTTAAGAAAAATATTATTTTACTTTGGATTTTGTTATTTAAACTGCAGACTCATCTGGTGGTTGCAGAAATAAAGATGTTTTTATCACAAAAGTAAATAAATTTAAATCATATTTTATTTTAGTATTTGTATTTATTTTAACTTAAATACAAATACATTCTACGATTGCAATATGATGAAAAATGCTGGAAGGAATTTGAAATTTTACATTAATTTCTTTACTTGACTATGGGGTGTATAATTGATTTCAAGTGCATTAAATTTATTATACGCCGTGTAGTCCAAACATGATCTTTTTGATCAAACAAAATCTAAAAAATGTTTCTATTGAAAATTTTTCATCAAAAACATTTATTTAAAGAAAATTTGTCATCTAAAAAATTTTCTATTAAAAAATTTGCTACAGAAAATTCTTCATCTCAAAATTTTTCAATACAAAATGTTTCATCTAAAAAATTTTTTATAGAAAATTTGTCATCTAAAAATATTTTTTTAAATAAAATTTTTCATCTAAACAAATATATTTCTAAAGAAAATTTTTCATCTAAAAAAATTTATATAGAAAATCATCTAAAATATTTTTCTACAGAAAATATATCATCTAAAAAAAATTTCTATAGAAAATTTTTCATCTAAAAGAATCATAAATTTTTTAGAGAAAATTTTTCTATAGAAAATTTTTCATCTAAAAAATTTTTCCTATTGCAAATTTTTCACCTACAAAATTTCTCATCTTAAAAATTTTTCATCTAAAAAATTGTATCTAAAAAATTGTTCTATACAAAGTTTTTTTTTATTTTTTTTTCTATAGAAGATTTGTTATCTAAAACATTGTTCTATACAAAATTGTTTATCTAAATAATTGTTTATCCAAAGAATTGTTCTATACAAAATTTTTTATCTAAAAAATTTTTCTATACAAAATTTTTTATCTAAAAAAATTTTCTATACAAAATTTTTTATCTTAAAAAATGTATATAGAAAATTTTTCATCTTAAAAAATTTATATAGAAAATTTATCATCTAAAAAAATTTTCTATAAAAAATTTTTCCTATTGAAAATTTTTCATCTTAAAAATTTTTCATCTAAGAAATTTTTCTATAAAAAATTTTATCTAAGAAATTGTTCCATACAAAGTTTTTTTATTTTTTTTATATAAAAAATTTGTTATCTAAAACTTGTTCTATACAAAATTGTTTATCTAAATAATTGTTTATCTAATAAATTGTTTTATACAAAATTTTTTGTCTAAAAAATTTTTCTATACAAAATTTTTTATCTAAAAAATTTATATAGAAAATTTTTTATCTTAAAAAATTTTCTATAGAAAATTTTCTATAGAATTTTGTATAGAAAATTTTTCATCTAAAAAATTTTTCTATAGAAAATTTTTCATCTAACAAAATTTTCTATAGAAAATTTTTCATCTAACAAAATTTTCTATAAAAAATTTTTCATCTAAAAAAATATTCTACTGACAATTTTTCATCTAAAAAAATATTCTACTGACAATTTTTCATCTAAAAAAATTTTCTATTGAAAATGTTTCATCTAAAAAATTTTCTATCGAAAATTTTTCATCTAAAAAAATTTTCCATAGAAAACTTTTCATCTAAAAAAATTTTCTATAGACAATTTTTCATCTAAAAAAATTTTCTATAGAAAATTTTTCATCTAAAAAAATTTTCTATAGAAAATTTTTCATCTAAAAAAATTTTCTATAGAAAATTTTTCGTCTAAAAAAATTTTCTATAGAAAATTTTTCATCTAAAAATTTTTTCTATAGAAAATTTTTCATCTAAAAAAATTTTCTATAGAAAATTTTTCATCTAAAAAAATTTTCTATAGAAAATTTTTCATCTAAAAAAATTTTCTATAGAAAATTTTTCATCTAAAAAATTTTTCCATAGAAAATTTTTCATCTAAAAAATTTTTCTATACAAAATTTTTCATCTAAAAAAATTGTTTATAGAAAATTTTTCATCTAAAAAAATTTTCTATAGAAAATTTTTCATCTAAAAAAATTTTCTATAGAAAATTTTTCATCTAAAAAAATTTTCTATAGAAAATTTTTCATCTAAAAAAATTTTCTATAGAAAATTTTTCATCTAAAAAAATTTTCTATAGAAAATTTTTCATCTAAAAAAATTTTCTATAGAAAATTTTTCATCTAAAAAAATTTTCTATAGAAAATTTTTCATCTAAAAAAATTTTCTATAGAAAATTTTTCATCTAAAAAAATTTTCTATAGAAAATTTTTCATCTAAAAAAATTTTCTATAGAAAATTTTTCATCTAAAAAAATTTTCTATAGAAAATTTTTCATCTAAAAAAATTTTCTTTAGAAAATTTTTCATCTAAAAAAATTTTCTATAGAAAATTTTTCATCTTAAAAAATTTTCTATAGAAAATTTTTCATCTAAAAAAATTTTCTATAGAAAATTTTTCATCTAAAAAAATTTTCTATAGAAAATTTTTCATCTAAAAAAATTTTCTATAGAAAATTTTTCATCTAAAAAAATTTTCTATAGAAAATTTTTCATCTAAAAAAATTTTCTATAGAAAATTTTTCATCTAAAAAAATTTTCTATAGAAAATTTTTCATCTAAAAAAATTTTCTATAGAAAATTTTTCATCTAAAAAAATTTTCTATAGAAAATTTTTCATCTAAAAAAATTTTCTATAGAAAATTTTTCATCTAAAAAAATTTTCTATAGAAAATTTTTCATCTAAAAAAATTTTCTATAGAAAATTTTTCATCTAAAAAAATTTTCTATAGAAAATTTTTCACCTAAAAAAATTTTCTATAGAAAATTTTTCATCTAAAAAAATTTTCTATAGAAAATTTTTCATCTAAAAAAATTTTCTATAGAAAATTTTTCATCTAAAAAAATTTTCTATAGAAAATTTTTCATCTAGAAAAATTTTCTATAGAAAATTTTTCACCTAAAAAAATTTTCTATAGAAAATTTTTCATCTAAAAAATTTTTCTATACAAAATTTTTCATCTAAAAAAATTGTTTATAGAAAATTTTTCATCTAAAAAAATTTTCTATAGAAAATTTTTCATCTAAAAAAATTTTCTATAGAAAATTTTTCATCTAAAAAAATTTTCTATTGAAAATTTTTCATCTAAAAAAATTTTCTATAGAAAATTTTTCATCTAAAAAAATTTTCTATAGAAAATTTTTCATCTAAAAAAATTTTCTATAGAAAATTTTTCATCTAAAAAAATTTTCTATAGAAAATTTTTCATCTAAAAAAATTTTCTATAGAAAATTTTTCATCTAAAAAAATTTTCTATAGAAAATTTTTCATCTAAAAAAATTTTCTTTAGAAAATTTTTCATCTAAAAAAATTTTCTATAGAAAATTTTTCATCTTAAAAAATTTTCTATAGAAAATTTTTCATCTAAAAAAATTTTCTATAGAAAATTTTTCATCTAAAAAAATTTTCTATAGAAAATTTTTCATCTAAAAAAATTTTCTATAGAAAATTTTTCATCTAAAAAAATTTTCTATAGAAAATTTTTCATCTAAAAAAATTTTCTATAGAAAATTTTTCATCTAAAAAAATTTTCTATAGAAAATTTTTCATCTAAAAAAATTTTCTATAGAAAATTTTTCATCTAAAAAAATTTTCTATAGAAAATTTTTCATCTAAAAAAATTTTCTATAGAAAATTTTTCATCTAAAAAAATTTTCTATAGAAAATTTTTCATCTAAAAAAATTTTCTATAGAAAATTTTTCATCTAAAAAAATTTTCTATAGAAAATTTTTCATCTAAAAAAATTTTCTATAGAAAATTTTTCATCTAAAAAAATTTTCTATAGAAAATTTTTCATCTAAAAAAATTTTCTATAGAAAATTTTTCATCTAAAAAAATTTTCTATAGAAAATTTTTCATCTAAAAAAATTTTCTATAGAAAATTTTTCATCTAAAAAAATTTTCTATAGAAAATTTTTCATCTAGAAAAATTTTCTATAGAAAATTTTTCATCTAGAAAAATTTTCTATAGAAAATTTTTCATCTAAAAAAATTTTCTATAGAAAATTTTTCATCTAAAAAAATTTTCTATAGAAAATTTTTCATCTAAAAAAATTTTCTATAGAAAATTTTTCATCTAAAAAAATTTTCTATAGAAAATTTTTCATCTAAAAAAATTTTCTATAGAAAATTTTTCATCTAAAAAAATTTTCTATAGAAAATTTTTCATCTAAAAAAATTTTCTATAGAAAATTTTTCATCTAAAAAAAATGTTTCATCTAAAAAATTTGTAATGAGTTTTCTGTAGAAATTTGTTGATACAAAAAAAATTATGCAGAAAATTTTCAAAAAAAAAAACAAAATGTTTTTTTTAATTATTTTCTATTAAAATTTTTATGGTTCTCTTAAAGTTTTTATGGTTTTTTAACTAATAAAAAAAACTCATAACTACCACATTTACATTTCAATCATTCCTGTATACTCATCTTGATTATTCCTTACTTAAGCCCTTATAATTAAAAAATCTTCCACCTTAAAACTCAACAAACCATGATGATTATATTAAGATTTACTCCTTTTTTCCCCAGCAGCCACTAACTTATTACGAAAGCATTAACATTTGTTTTATGTCACATTCATATTAGAAAAGCATAAAATCTGTTAAAGGATGTTTTTACTCACTTTCCAAACCCATTCCCACACACTCCCTATGCGAAGGTCTTAATAAAGTACAAGGGCGTTTAAATGCTGTCATATGTCTCTTATCCCGTCATGGTTTGTTAGATTTTATCTACTCGTATTAAATGATGTGTAAAAATGTTTTTTCACGGTTTTAATTACTTACAATGAAGAAACATTCAACAATCTTTACTTTCTTTTGGCTGTCTTTATGTCTGTCTTGGGTTTTCCTGTCTTTTCCGCTTTTTGTCTTTTTGGGTTCATTTTTTGGATTTCGCAGATTTTCAGTTTAAAGTCAGTTTTAGTAGTTTATTAGCGAAGAATGACATTAAGAATTCCTTTTGTAGTCACATTAATTTTTGATTTTGACTTTACGATGGCAAAAAGCAGGGAAAAAGTAAAGCGTGTTTTTAGGAGTTACTTAACTTGTGGAAGATTTGTTCTTTGAATCTGACTTTCATTATTTGAAAATGATTATGCAAAATTAAACATGGAAAGAGGAAGAGTGTTAGCTTTTGGCATCAAACAGCTAGATAATGGATTAGGAAGTATTATTTAAAAGGAAATTTAAACAGCAGACTAATGGAACAAAGATATTAAAGATAGAAAAATGTAATACCAAAAATATATAAGAACGTAAAAAAATCGTGTCCCAATGACACATTTTCTATAGAAAACTTATTCCAAAGACTATTTGTCTATAAAAAACTTATCTTAATGATCAATTTTCTATAGGCAGCGTATCCCAATGACAAATTTTCTATACAAAACTGATCTAAATAACAAAATTTCTATATAAAATTTATCGCAATGACAACTTTTCTAAACAAAACTTGTCTCACAACTTTTCTTAAGAAAACTTGTCCCACTGACAACTTTTCTGAAGAAAACTTCTCCCACTGACAACTTTTCTATAAAAAACTTGTCCCACTGACAACTTTTCTATAGAAAACTTGTCCCACTGACAACTTTTCTATAGAAAACTTGTCCCACTGACAACTTTTCTATAGAAAACTTGTCCCACTGACAACTTTTCTATAGAAAACTTGTCCCACTGACAACTTTTCTATAGAAAACTTGTCCCACTGACAACTTTTCTATAGAAAACTTGTCCCACTGACAACTTTTCTATAGAAAACTTGTCCCACTGACAACTTTTCTATAGAAAACTTGTCCCACTGACAACTTTTCTATAGAAAACTTGTCCCACTTGCAACTTTTCTATAGAAAACTTGTCCCACTGACAACTTTTCTATAGAAAACTTGTCCCACTGACAACTTTTCTATAGAAAACTTGTCCCATTGACAACTTTTCTATAGGAAACTTGTCCCACTGTCAACTTTTCTATAGAAAACTTGTCCCACTGACAACTTTTCTATAGAAAACTTGTCCCACTGACAACTTTTCTATAGAAAACTTGTCCCACTGACAACTTTTCTATAGAAAACTTGTCCCACTGACAACTTTTCTATAGAAAACTTGTCCCACTGACAACTTTTCTATAGAAAACTTGTCCCACTGACAACTTTTCTATAGAAAACTTGTCCCACTGACAACTTTTCTATAGAAAACTTGTCCCACTGACAACTTTTCTATAGAAAACTTGTCCCACTGACAACTTTTCTATAGAAAACTTGTCCCACTGACAACTTTTCTATAGAAAACTTGTCCCACTGACAACTTTTCTATAGAAAACTTGTCCCACTGACAACTTTTCTATAGAAAACTTGTCCCACTGACAACTTTTCTATAGAAAACTTGTCCCGCTGACAACTTTTCTATGGAAAACTTGTCCCGCTGACAACTTTTCTATAGAAAACTTGTCCCACTGACAACTTTTCTAAAGAAACCTTTCCCAATGACAACTTTTCTTTACTGAAAACTTAGATTAAAGTTGAAACTTTCAAAAATTTCTCTTAAATTAAATTTTCCACTCTATTTAAAAAACTCCAATGACCATCAATGAAAATTTATTAACCCTCTATGAAAAGGGTAAATATGAGACCATCATCACCATCGTCATCATCATAAAATTTCATGCATTCAATCGAACGTCAGTGGAGCGAGAGAAAGTATTTCATTTGTAAAACAACAAATGAAATAAGCTTAACTCGTGTTTTAATCCATTGAATACTAAAAATAACAGAAAAATACATAAAAAAGAATTAAAAACCTAAAATAACAAAGATCTACTCAACTGTTATAGATGGAAAGTTCTTAACCCACACACATACACAACACTCCCATGCATACAACACACAAACATACATACTACAAATATATCCAGGACAATGGACTAAAATATGTTTTTGTCAAATGTTTTATGTACACATACACACATATATATCTATATGTATTGATCCTTGCTATAAAAAAGCACCTGGTATGGAGTCACTCATTTGACCGTCGTCATCGCCATCATCATCATCAAACCAATTGATTCATTCATTCGTCCATTCGTTATGTGTAAAACTTAAATAAATTTCCCATTCACAAACAATAAAACTGCAGGGATGCTGGGCTACTGTTTTGGGTATTATTGTCATTTGTGTGCCCCAGGAGATGGATACACATTGTTAATAGGTTGGATAGATGCACAAAGTCTGTCCATTTACTATTATTGCTGTTGTTTTTTCCCTCTTTGGTTTTGCATTATAGGTGAGTGCATGTTGAGTTTTTGTAGGATGGAGGTTGGTTGATTTTGGTTGCGAAATATGTACTCAGGTTAAGTTTGGTAAAAGTGCAGAAGATATGTTGTCTTTTGTGTCGTAGGTGACCCAAACAGCTTGATAACAATCTAATAATAGGAATATCATATATGAGTGTATGGACAGGTATTGGGAAACATGTAGTTCAATGAATGGTATGTTTTGAAAGTACCCAAATTCAAAAAAAAAGTTAACATATTGTAAAATTTTGGTCCCAATACTGATATGGTGAAATTTTGATAAAAATATTTTGCCAAATTTTCATATAGTGAAATTTTGATCAAAATTTTCATATAGTAACATTTTTTATCAAAATTTTCATATAGTGAAATATTGATCAAAATTTTCATATAGTAAAATTTTGATCAAAATTTTCATATATTGAAATGTTGATCAAAATTTTCGTATAGTGAAATTTTGATCAAAATTTTCATATAGTGAAATTTTGATCAAAATTTTCATATAGTGAAATTTTGATCAAAATTTTCGTATAGTGAAATTTTCATCAAAATATAGTAAAATTTTGATAAAAATTTTCATATAGTGAAATTTTGATAAAAATTTTCATATAGTGAAATTTTTATCAAAATTCTCATATACTGAAATTTTGATCAAAATTTTCATATAGTGAAATTTTGATCAAAATTTTCATAAAGTGAAATTTTGATAAAAATTCTCATATAGTGAAATTTTGATCAATAATTTCATAAAGTGAAATTTTGATCAAAATGTTCATATAGTGAAATTTTGATAAAAATTATCATATAAAGAAATTTTGATGAAAATTATCATAAAGTGAAATTTTGATCAAAATTTTCATAAAGTGAAATTTTGATCAAAATTTTTACATCGTGAAATTTTGATTAAAATTTTCATATAGTGAAATTTTGATCAAAATTTTCATATAGTGAAATTTTGATCAAAATTTTCATATAGTGAAATTTTGATCAAAATTATCATATAGTGAAATTTTGATCAAAATTTTCATATAGTGAAATTTTGATCAAAATTTTCATATAGTGAAATTTTAATCAAAATTTTTATATCGTGAAATTTTGATTAAAATTTTCATATAGTGAAATTTTGATCAAAATTTTCTATAGTGAAATTTTGATCAAAATTTTCATATAGTGAAAATTTTATCAAAATTTTCATATAGTGAAATTTTGATTTAAATGTTCATACAGTGAAATTTTGGTCAAAACATTTATATAGTGAAATTTTTATCAAAATTTTCATATAGTGAAATTTTGATCAAAATTTTCATATAGTGAAATTTTGATCAAAATTTTCATATAGTGAAATTTTAATCAAAATTTTTATATCCTGAAATTTTGATTAAAATTTTCATATAGTGAAATTTTGATCAAAATTTTCATATAGTGAAATTTTGATCAAAATTTTCATAAAGTGAAATTTTGATAAAAATTCTCATATAGTGAAATTTTGATCAATAATTTCATAAAGTGAAATTTTGATCAAAATTTTCATATAGTGAAATTTTGATAAAAATTATCATATAAAGAAATTTTGATGAAAATTATCATAAAGTGAAATTTTGATCAAAATTTTCATAAAGTGAAATTTTGATCAAAATTTTTATATCGTGAAATTTTGATTAAAATTTTCATATAGTGAAATTTTGATCAAAATTTTCATATAGTGAAATTTTGATCAAAATTTTCTTATAGTGAAATTTTGATCAAAATTTTCATATAGTGAAATTTTGATCAAAATTATCATATAGTGAAATTTTGATCAAAATTTTCATATAGTGAAATTTTGATCAAAATTTTCATATAGTGAAATTTTAATCAAAATTTTTATATCGTGAAATTTTGATTAAAATTTTCATATAGTGAAATTTTGATCAAAATTTTCTATAGTGAAATTTTGATCAAAATTTTCATATAGTGAAAATTTTATCAAAATTTTCATATAGTGAAATTTTGATTTAAATGTTCATACAGTGAAGTTTTGGTCAAAATATTTATATAGTCAAATTTTTATCAAAATTTTCATATAGTGAAATTTTGATCAAAATTTTCATATAGTGAAATTTTGATCAGAATTTTCATATAGTGAAATTTTGATCAAAATTTTCATATAGTGTAATTTTAATCAAAATTTTTATATCCTGAAATTTTGAATAAAATTTTCATATAGTGAAATTTTGATCAAAATTTTCATATAGTGAAATTTTGACCAAAATTTTCATAAAGTGAAATTTTGATAAAAATTTTCATATAGTGAAATTTTGATCAATAATTTCATAAAGTGAAATTTTGATAAAAATTTTTATATAGTGAAATTTTGATAAAAATTATCATATAAAGAAATTTTGATGAAAATTATCATAAAGTGAAATTTTGATCAAAATTTTTATATCGTGAATTTTTGATTAAAATTTTCATATAGTGAAATTTTGATCAAAATTTTCATATAGTGAAATTTTGATCAAAATTTTCATATAGTGAAATTTTAATCAAAATTTTTATATCGTGAAATTTTGATTAAAATTTTCATATAGTGAAATTTTGATCAAAATTTTCATATAGTGAAATTTTGATCAAAATTTTCATATAGTGAAATTTTGATCAAAATTTTCATATAGTGAACTTTTGATGAAATTTTCATATAGTAAAATTTTGATCAAATTTTTCATATAGTGAAGTTTTGATCAAAAAATTTTGATCAAAATTTTCATACAGTGAAATTTTGATCAAAATTTTCATATAGTTAAATTTTGGCCCAAATTTTCATATAGTGAAATTTTGATCAAAATTGTCATAAAGTGAAATTTTGATCAAAATTTTCATATAGTGAAACTTTGATCAAAATTTTCATATAGTGAAATTTTGACCAAAATTTTCATATAGTGAAATTTTGATAAAAATGTTCATATAGTGAAAATTTTATCAAAATTTTCATATATTGAAAATTTGATCAAAATTTTCATATAGTTAAATTTTAATCAAAATTTTCAAATAGGAAATTTTCATCAAAATTTTCATATAGTGAAATTTTGATCAAAATTTTCATATAGTCCCTTAGTATACAAAATCCAAAAACCTTAAAGCTATTAAGAAGCTCAAAGGTGTTACTTTGAACTGGAGGGCAAAATATGTATGTAAAAAACTATGTATGCAGTGTAATACTTTACAGTTTACAATGCGAGTTTATTATAAGTAAGTATTGATGTAAGTGTCCAAATACGAGGGTAGATTGGTTTGAAAATATCGAAGCTCAACAGAAGATTTTGAAGGATGAAACCCATAACTACCATAGACACTTTTAAGAGTATGACTCTTAAAAAGGGCTAGTCCCTTTCATCATATAAAGCAATAATCGACAAAATTACTTCACACAAACAAAAATTGAAATCCTTATATGTTCGCCCTTTTGTCGTTCCATGTAAAATCACCCAACTTTATTAGCCAACCAGTCATATCTGAAGAAATCCACATGTTGTAGCAGAATAAGATTGTAAGTATGAAAATGTGTAGATATATATATCCAAGTGTGTTTATATGTGTAATATGAACTTTATTATGGCTCAAAGTGCAATTACCAATCAGCGTAACAGGTGATCAATTGTAATAAAACTCCCAGGGTGATTTTCCTTTTCATTATTTTCTATTTTTGTTATGTTTGAATACTTTTTTGTTGCAGCCGTTGCAACAGATGATGATGTCCCTATATTCTGCTCTACATACAAGTTTTGAACTCATCCTTTAACCTTACAACAAGGATGAGTTAATATTTAAGACTCCTAAAAGCAGTTTTAATATGGGTGACAAGCTTCTGTGCACTTGTGTGTGTATGCGTGTGTGTGTGTCTAAAAGAAAAAGCTTTCATTTGTTTTATTGTTATCATTACAGGATGCGTTGCAGTACATTTATATCCACAGGCACAAATGTACTCGCATGTTGCACATACATATTGTATGTATGTTAGTTAGCATGTACCTTTTTGGATGAATGTATGTTTGCACTAAGAGAGTTCCCTTTTAGCTTTTGCTGTTGTGCACTAGAAATGCCCCCAGAGTGTATATCTCCATCTGTTACAGCAAAATTATTATTATAGTCATTCAATTGCAAAATTCTTTGTTGAATGTAATCAACCGTCAAGTGATGTACAATGTGTATATATGTATATATGTACTATTTACATACATTTGTATATACATATGTAAGCACTTATGTAAGTTTATGTATGTATGTTTTGTGACATTAATTTTGATATGTTTAAGGCAGGTGTAATTAAAATAATATATAACTCCTTTTTTTACTATAAAAATACATAGTTTTATATGGATACAATATACGAACAGATTTTGAAAATTGTATTAAAAAGTTTTAAAACTGACATACTATCTATTAAAAATATATATTTTTTATTCAAAATAGACTCCGATTTCTAATATGTTCAAAGAAATGTAAAATAAATCATGTAAAAGTCATTCCCTTTTGTCCCCAATACATATTCTTACTTTAAATAGTTGAAATTTTTATAACATCTAGATATCAAGACTCGCATTACCCTTGTTTTTCAAGTTTGTACATAAGAGACTTAAATCTGTCTACTCTACTGACAAAAGCTTTTAGTACTCCTTATTAAATAGGAAGTGTTCCGAATAAAATGTGTTTATTCAATATAAAACAACTTTAAGTTGAATAAAATTTATACCATGCAATATAAAAATTTTTAACTTTATTGAAATATTATTCAAATTCATTTGACATTAACATGTTTTTTATAAAAAAAGGTTTACATTAGTGCATTGCACTAGGATTCCAATTTATTGCAAAAACAATTTATTTTTGTAATAAATATTTTTTTGATAAATCCCAAAATATGTTAGTGGGGTTGTCTCCACTTCATCTACACGTTTCGATGGTCAGTTAGACTATCATCATCATGTTGAGTATTCCTAAATTTAAACAGGTTTAGCAATATCTGTTTTTCAAAACAAAATAAATACGAATTATAGTGTCTAAACAAATATCAACATATGAACAGAAGCACACAATATTTTTTTTATCGAATCGAATCTGTAAAAAAATTATTTATTATCGTTATCGTTAGATAGTACTTTTTCGCATTTTTATGATAGCATGTGGATTTCGCACTAAAATAACTGCTCAGGTTTTGAGATAAAGAATGAACAAGCTAATTTTAGATACCCTGAAACGCAATCCGCTAAGGGTTTTTTCATCGATTAAAACAAAATATAGTCAAAAAGTGCAAGGTCTGGGCTAAAAAGTGGGTGAGCCAAAACTTTCCATCCACTATATTCTAACTTACTTAAATGACCCATATTTACAACCTGTTAAGGTCAAAGGCCTAGCTTACTTTAGAGCTTATTTTCCATCCACTATTATTTTTTTAATTAATAAGCTAAATCTTAGTATTTACATAATATCTCTTTATCAAAAGTCGCTGGAAAAAGTGACAAAAGAATTTGTAGGTAATTTTTGACCCCAATGTCTATTAAGGGTTAATAGTCAAAATATTTATTTTTTTGTATTTTTTATTTTATAAATACATTATATTGTAAATAAAAATTTTTAACCCTTAATAGACATGGGGACAAAAATTACCCATTTTTTTCAGCAAATTTTTATAAAAAAAGCATCAAAGTTATTTTTGTGATATTTTAACCCTTAAAAGACATGGGGAAAAAAATTACCTACATATTCTTTTGTCATTTTTCAGCTACTTTTGAGGCATTAAGTAATATACTACACTAAGATTAAGTTTATTTATTGTAAAAAGAAAAAAAAATATTAACCCTAAAAAATATGGGGACAATATTGTCCAAGAAATTTTTTTGTAATTTTTTAGGATGAAATATTTTTTATAATAAAAAAAAACTTAATATCAGTGTCAAATATATATTTATAGCACTTTTGTCTTAGTCGCCAACAAAGCAACAACAAAAGTGTGGGAAATAAAGAAATTATAAAATGGAAAAATGTTTGTGTGCTTCTGTTCAGATGATAATCAATCATATGTTGATATTTGTTGGACACAATAATAATTCGTATTTATTCTGTCCTTCAAATAAGATATAATGTGTGGTTTTCGCTCTGTCTAGAATTAGAGAGAATCTATAGAAAATTTTTTGATAAAAAAATTTTCATTAAAAAATTTTCTATAGAAAAATTTTTAATAAAAAAAAAATTTCCGTAAAAAAATTTTTGATAAAAAATTTTTTAAAGAAAAATTTTTGATAAAAAATTTTCCATAGAAAAATGTTTGATAAAAAAAATTTTCTATAGAAAAATTTTTGTATAAATATTTTATACAGAAAAAGTTTCGACAAAAAAAATTTTTTTTTTTAAATATTTTTATCAAAAATTTTTCTATAGGAAATGTTTTTATCGATGTTTTTTTCTATAGAAAATTTTTTCATCAAAAATTTTTATCAAAAATGTTTCTATGGAAAATTTTTTATCAAAAATTTTTCTATGGAAAATTTTTTATCAAAAATTTTTCTATGGAAAATTTTTTTATCAAAAATTTTTCTATAGAAAATTTTTTTATCAAAAATTTTCTATAGAAAATTTTTTTTATCAAAATTTTTTCTATGGAAAATTTTTTATCAAACATTTTTTTATAGAAAATATACATACAAAAATGTTTCTTTAGAAAATTTTCTTACAAAAATTTTTCTTTTTTTTTATTAAAAATATTTTATCAAATTTTTCTATTGAAAAAAAATACATATTTTAATTAAAAGTATAGAAAAACGGCAACTCTGCCGACAATTTTTTTGTTGTGATGTCTTTGCGCCGAACTAGATTTTGTTTGCTGTACATTTTGTCTTTAACAAAGTTATATCAACCTGTTTTGTTGATATCGCTGTGTTTATTAATGATCGTGATATTTGCGAAAGTTACAAAAAGGAGTTGGCTTCTGGTAACATGAACTACCCACAGCAGTTGTAAACGGTTGAATTAAAAAAATTTAACCTCTTATTGATCTTACGACTTTATCGTGTTTTTTTCAGGTTCAGCTGGTCTTTCGTGGATCGAAATAAATCAAATCAGTTCTGGTATAAGCAAACCAATTTCATTCTGGATTGAAAAGCATTTTAAATTTTTCAATAGTAAAAAAGTAAAAAATAACATCTTAAGATACAAAAATAAAAAACATTATTGTTATTAAAAAATCATATATTTACTATGTATTTCAATCAAACATTTAAAAAATCTTTTATTACAAACAATAGCAAAATAAACAAATATTTATACTTAATTTTTTTTATTTTTGCAACAAATGAAATATTTACTAGTTAAATAAATTTCAACAAAATTATGTTATGGCCAAAAGTACAATATACCTCATATGAATGTATTTTGGGAAATATACAAATCTTGGAATAATATTTCAGTATAATAAACTTGTAGAAAGTAAAATGTGAGTTTGTTTGTAAAACTTCAATATTCAATTAAAAACCAAAATGTGCATTTCACCTGAGGCCACAAATTGAGTTGTTTCTGTTGTTGTTGTTCTTGCTGTTGTTGAGATGGTACATCTTGCTATTGTTATTTTTCATTTCTACAACTTGAACTTTTCATTTACCTTAACCTCAGTCAGCATCAGCAATAGAATCATCTGCAGCAATAACGCCCAGCATTATAACCATCCATCCATCCTTTCATGTAGATGCCAACCAACCAACCAACATTGGTTCAGGTAATGTTTGTTGAAGAAATCGAAATTCACTTCAATGAACCGAAAAAGGAAGGGAAAACATTCGCTCAAATGTTGTTGCAAATATGAAAAGGGCAACAAATGTAACCAAAGTTAAAGAAAAATCTTTTAAAAACCATTTACACTTATTTTCGTAGGGGTTTAACTAAAGGTTTATCGTACAACTTTCCTTAACTCTTAACTCTTACCTTGTTGCTTTAATTGTATTTTTGGTTAAATCCTTACATTTACTACTTTATTATATGTGTGTGTATGTATGTATTTCAGGATATTTGCTGAAATTGTTATTAATTTCACTTTTTCTGTTTTTAATTGGGACTTATTGTGTGCAACTGCTTTAAGTCAATTAATCAGTTTCTTACTTAATCAAAATTCGCAATTTTTCAAAGAAGTTTTTTTTTCCTTTTTGTGTTTTTCTGTATTTCTTCGATTTAAAGGTACACCCTCTTCCCCCTTGCAAAGTAAACTGATAGTTGTGTGAGAGGATGAGGCAAACAAGTTTTAAACAAATGATAAAGAGTTTAATTTTTATTTGATTAAAAGTGAAATTTTTCAAAAGTTGTAAATTTAGACAAAATCATGTGGGATATTTTAGCAGTAAAGGGGCAAATTTCAATAAATTAACACAGATATGAAAACACAAACTCGTTAAGGGGGGGGGACTAGCAAAGTTTTGAACCTTATTGAACAAAAAATTCCGTGAGAAAAATCCAAAATCTTATAACTTAAACAATATTTATATCCTAAAATTTCAAGTATACTTACTTAAAAGACCTTTCGAAGAATCTTGAAACACTGGACAATTCGTCCGAAATTTCGTTATAACGTCCTGGTACCCAGCACTTATATCCTTTCAATACCTAGATTCATGAGGCAAACTCCTTGTCCCAATTCACATATGAGTTATTAAGTCTATTCTAGTAAATACATAGGTACATGCATTTATAAGAGAGGAGTTCCCTGTTTCGTCTGATATATAGAACATAGATTTATTTCATTGCAAATCTAGATTGTGACTTTATCATCGAAGAACTCAGTGAAATATTTTCCTGACATTTTGATAACTCGACAAATTTTTTATTTTTTTAAAACAGTTTCGCAAACAAATAGGATCATATTTCTTAATTTCAAACCAATTTTCGGTGTAAAAAATATTGCTACTATGGATAAATGTTGCCTATAAGCAACATTGTGTTAATAATATTAGTAACTATTTTTTTAACAGCCGTAATATTTTTTTTAATAATTTTTTAATTTAATCCTTTATTAATGACTATGAATGGTTACTCCAAATTAATGTGTGCTTGACAAGCACTGCTTGTACGTTTTCGAAAGCAGGGACCGTAACTGTTATAACTTTTATCGTAAAAGTCAGAAAATAAAAGTTATTTTTTGACTTTTATTTTTTCGAGCAGAAATAAAAGTTATTTTTTGACTTTTATTTTTTCGATAAAAAATAACAGTTATTTTTGACTTTTTTTCAAGCAAAAATAAAAGTTATTTTTTGCCTTTAATTTTTTCGAGCAAAAATAACAGTTATTTTTGACTTTTATTTTTTCGATCACGAAAAAAAAGTTATTTTTCGACTTTTATTTTTTCGAGAAGAAATAAAAGTTATTTTTGTTTAAATTCGTGATAAATTTATTGAAAATTTTTGTCAAACAAAGATAATTTTTCAGCGAAAATAATTTGCATATGCTCAAAAAATAATGGAGTTGAGTTTCGCAATCATAACTAGGGTTGAAAATACAAAAATAACTTTTATTTCTGCTCGAAAAAATAAAAGTCAAGAAATAACTTTTATTTCTGCTCGAAAAAATAAAAGTAAAAAAATAACTTTTTATCATGATCGAAAAAATAAAAGTCAAAAAAAAACTTTTATTCATGATCGAAATAATAAAAGTTAAAAACAACTGTTATTTTTGCTCGTAAAAAGTTTCGCAATCATAACTAGGGTTGAAGATACAAAAATAACTTTTATTTCTGCTCGAAAAAATAAAAGTCAAGAAATAACTTTTATTTTTGCTCGAAAAAATAAAAGTAAAAAAATAACTTTTATTCATGATCGAAAAAATAAAAGTCAAAAAAAACTTTTATTCATGATCGAAATAATAAAAGTTAAAAATAACTGTTATTTTTGCTCGTAAAAATAAAAGTTAAAAAATAACTTTTATTTTTGATTGAAAAAATAAAAGTCAAAAATAACTGTTATTTTTTATCGAAAAAATAAAAGTAAAAAAATAACTGTTATTTTTTTTCTAAAAAATAAAAATCAGATTTTTAAAAATCATCGTATTTTATGAAAATTTGGTCCAAGACTATCAAAATGGTATACTTAGTTTTATTCTCCGACATTTCCTTGCGATTGCTTTTTTTAATCAAAAATTCAAAAATAACAGTTATTTTCGGTCCCTGTTCGAAAGCAATGGGCCCATAAATATCAAACAGCATAAAGACAAACGGACGCTAACATTTGTTTATATAAATATGTAGATTATTAAAAACTATGAAACAGTCGTCAAATAGTAATGAAACAATCGCCGGTCAATCGTGAAAGAATTATCGAACAATCATTAAAAATCATTGATCATTCGTCAGTTAATCATCAAACAATCATCAATTAATAGTGAAACAATTATCAAACAACCATAAATAATCTCCAAACAGACATTAGTCAATCAATCATCAAACAACTACCAAACAATCATCAAACAACCATTAAATAATCATGAACAATCTTCGAACAGCTTTCAAATAATCGCCAGTCAAACTATTATCAAACAATAATCATATTGCCGGTATACGTGCAGCTGTTTTCCGATTTTAGATAAAAGGACGTAAAAGTGGGTATGATAAATTTTTCTTTAAATAGAATCCTAACTTGGACTACGACAAACATTTAGAAAAACTGTCTTCATCGGTCCAGCAGTTCTTAAGTGATGCAATTTTAAAGAAAAGGTGAACTTTATCCCTATTTTTCGATTACCATGCCCTTCTTGGTCCATTTTCAAAAAATTCAAAAAGCGAAAAACTATCCTATAGTAAAAAATGTCCACATTTAAAACATTGATTAATTCGGCTTAGTCGTTTTGATCTTATCATCCATATTTATCATTTTTCATATTTGACTTATATGGGAGGCGTCACGCTCACTTAAGATTTAAGAAAGACCTGGCCTATTTTACCCTTCGGTCACACCTTAATATACTATCAAAATTTCAGAAAAACCGGTCCGCTCTGTCACTTATATGGAAGGGGTCACGTCCACTTAAGATCTAAGGAAAAACATCCTATTTTACCTTAAATTTTAAAATTTTTGAAAAATCGGTCCTTTACTTTCGGCACTCAATCATATCAAACAACATAAAGACAGACAAACAGACGCGAACCTTTTTTATATAGATAAAAATGATTATACAATGCAACACTAAAATCTTGAACCAATTGAGTCCCCCAAAATCTGAAAGTATATTTTCACCTGAAATGCAAAAGGGCGTAACTGATACACAAATTTGGCATTAATTTTTTGATTGATTATGGACTTACTTTTTAATTTTTTGATTGATTATGGACTTACTTCGATTAGGAACATCAAAAATAACGAAAAAATTAATTTTTATTTTTATGCTAGTTATGCCCGTTTGTATTTCAGGTGACGATATGCCAGCTGAAGAAAAACTCATGCTGGGTTTTGAATAATTAGCTAAGGTTTTTTTAATTCATTTTTGAATTTTTCGACTGGGGTGGATTTTAGTCCAATTTTCAAAAAAAAAATGTACTAATAACTCTATATCTCTTGAACTTTTAAAAATATTGCTTTTCTCCCTTCATCAAATTTTTACCTCTTAAAGCTGAGATAAAATCAGAAAAACAACAACATCTTACTCATAACTGGAAAACTGTAAAAAAAAACATAAAATTTGGTCATAGATTTTTATTGCTGATGACGGACGGACGGTTTTTATATGGAACAGATTTCTCTGCGATGTTGTTTTTTTTTGACCCAGTTAAGAGCTAAAAGTTTGCTAAAGAAAAAAAAAAAAAAAACAATATTTCGAATAGTTTGCGAGATATAGACTAAAGAAACAGTATATATTTTGAAAAAATTTTACTAAACTTCAAAAAGGAATTTGGATAAAATATTAGGCTAATAAATCAAAACCCAGCTAATGTCATACCAACTTAGAAACCTCCGTCGATTAATGCGCAACAACTTTGCTGAAGATCATAGCATGAGCAAATGTTTACATATTCAGGAATAAATGATACAATATCAGGTTGATTCTGTATCCAGTTTGTTGTACTTTTATGTATTAAGGTAGGGAAAAATCGGTTCGGAATTAAAATGAATTTCGTAAATTTAGCGCCGATCAAGACGTGATCGCCAAAACTGAGGCCTATTTTGAGGCTAAAAATTTTCAGCCTTACTGTCAATTTGTACGGCATATACCTTTTGTAATTTTTGATTAGACTAATTCGAATATTTTGGTAATTTAGCCGATAAAGGGTAAATTCGGTAATGCTATAGCTAAATAACTAATAAAGATAACAACGACATATAAATTGAACATTAAATGGCTTTTAATAGAATAAAAAGATAAAATATGTTTCTATTTTTTGTAAATTTTTTTAAATACGAGATTCGAATTCAATTCAGCAATGCGGAATGGGTTTTTTTGTTGCATTTATAGTGTTTAATGTTTAAAAGAAGAGGGTTTCAATTGAAGTAAATTTCAAATTTTCGAAAACATACTGAAACACACCACCTCCTACTTCGATAAAAATTTTTAAGTACATTCTCCTAGCTCATACAATTTTAAGAGTTCTTCAAAATTTTGAATTTCGCTTTGGTTTAGATTTTACGGCGGTCCAAAGTTAGTTTTTTTTTTTCAAGTTCATTTTCTTTTTTAAAACCCATTTTATTGCCTATAACTTTTGATACGGTTATCAGACTCAGTGATTTTTTAAAAAACATATCATCCATTTGTTTATTATTCCGCGATCCCAACATAGGCCCACTTTTTTTGTTTTAATACTTTGTTGTCAACACTATTATCCATATTTGAGAGAAGAATAAAGAAAATGGAAGATATGGTTTTTATGATAACCTTGAATCAATGGCATAATTGATCTCTCTTGTTCTCCAAAAGATTTTGGGATAAACTTGAGTAAGGGACATAATTGATCTAACTTGTTCACCAATGCATGATTAAATTTATTAACAAAGAGAACATAAAACTACAGGCCATACGCCGAAATCTGAGCCAAGTTTCATAAAATTCAGATAACCGATTCTAGACATTAAAAATGGGTATTATAGACATATAAAATATAAATAAATATAAATATAAATAAACAAAGAAAAACATAGTATACTATAAAGGCATACAAACACACAAACATTCATTTTTATATACATACATATATAGACAATTTCAATAACTTATGCAAAGAGTTGGAAAATTTTAGGTTTGGAAGTCAATTTGCTAAAAACACACTTTTTTACAAATTCGGATTAATTGACTTCTGTTAAATGGACACCTCTAGAATGTCCGGTTTTTTCACAAAATTTTGCTACCAATATTTTGAAACAAAAAGCTTCAATATTTTGTGGTTTGCTCATAATTAAAACTATTTTTACAAATGTGTAGCAGTTTGTGAATACAATTTTTCAACTTTTTATTAAATAAATGTCAAAGGATGACAGCTTATTTCTTATCATCTATAAGTTCTGATTTTCATAAAATACATGTATATATTCCACCCATACCTTAATTTTCTTTAAGATTCTGTATTTGAAAAAGGGGAAAATATAATCAATTCAATTATTTGTAGAAACCGTGTTATACGGGGAAGTAAAACGGCCCCCTCCTATAACACGGTCCCAGTAAACCGTGTTATAGAGGGGTTTACTGTATAGACAATTTCAATAACTTTTGCAAAGAGTTGGAAAATTTTAGGTTTGGAAGTCAATTGGCTAAAAACATACTTTTTTTTTACAAATTCAGATTAATTGACTTCTGTTAAATGGACACCCCTAGAACGTCCGGTCCGGCTTCAATATTTTGTGGTTTGCTCACAATTAAAACTCTTTTTACAAGTGTGTAGCAGTTTGTGAATACAATTTTTCAATTTTATTAAAATTAAAAATTTTATTAAATAAATGTCAAAGGATGACAGCTCAATTTTTGACATTTCATAATTTGACAGCCAATTACTTACTTACCTCATATTTGCCTACCTAGTACAATGATTTTGCATTGAACCAAAGGCTCTTTAATATAAAGGTCTTGCTCTGCCATACATTGATCTGATGCATGGTCGTTTTGAAAAATCCCATTAAATCTTTTTGCTTTTACCTTCATGTTGCTTTTACTCCAATTCGAAAACAACTAATGGGGACGATTATCTATAAAGAAAAAGGCAAGGCACACACACGTGCTCATAAAATGTATGTTTGTTTGTGAGTTTATGTGTATGTAACGCATGAAAATATTTGTCTTAGGCCCACCTTTTAGTATACCAATAGGCTTAGAATCACTTTCTGAGTCTATTTAGCGATGTCCGTCCGTCCGTCCGTCTGGCTGGCTGGCTGGCTGGCTGGAACCCCATGTAAACCTTGTAATCAAACTACAGGTCGCAATTCTAAAGATAATTTGATGAAATTACCATGGCTATTGAAATTCGTCAAAATCGGTCCATTATTTATGATACCTCCTATAGGTCCCACTTCCCGGAATTGATATATTGGCCTTGTTTTATTTAAATACAAATCTTCTACTAAAACTGAAACATTATTCCATTAAATAAAATACCTTTATTTTAATATGACAATATTCTGACAAATGATTAATCTGAAGTCATCTGTAAATCCAATCTAAAATAATAATTTCCGTTTATTAAATAAATTTTATCTTCATTAACTTTAATAGCAAATAAATATTCTAGTCAAATTCAAACCTAAATATTATTGTCAAAATTTATTGTCTTTATTTAGTTATTTAGATATCATTATACATAAATACAAACATATATCAGTAGTTATTTAGTTATATTGATTAACTTTTACCAACAGATAATAAATATTAAAATGAACTGCCAGCGGATATGAGTTGCTGCAGAATCTGATGATGATGAACATTTAAGCGTGTAATTCATATTTTATTAAGACAGCCACAATCAGGCTCACATGAGTTATGATTATAAGAATTTTTGTATCTGCTTGAGTAATTTGACTAAGGCTTTAGAATATCGCTAAATATGTTTTATGTTATATGCCTTTTAGTATGAAACATCCTGGCCTGTCATCTATTATTCTACTCCAACTCCTCCTCATCCTCTTGGTTTCATTATTACAATTTTACTATTGTGGGAAAAAAGCGTCATCATTCTCATCAAACAAGTTATTGTTATCAGTATCATCCGTTCATATGCATATCCGTTACGCATTTGCTATGAATTTTAAAACTTTTGGAGGATAAAAGAGATGCCAGATAGAAGAATTTTTTTAAAAAGCTACTTATGTTAATATCAAAATCTAAAATATTAAGTTTCAAGCTTAATATTTGCATCATAGGTAAATTTTTAAATACTATGGAAAATATAAGATTAAATTTGGCCTAATTTTGTAATTGTTAGAATTTTTCAAAAAACCTGGCAATACTATTAACCATCTAATAATGCTGTATATATTGTAATAAATGAGTATAACCGTTTTAAATAACGCACAAATTGTTAAAAGCATAAATACCACATACTATTATAAAGTTGGAAAAATAAAGAGGAACAGAATAGATACGTCCATCATTATTGTAGCTGCTCATTAGTAAAATATTAAGGCACATTTGTATAAACTTACTCACCCACATTCAAGCAGATACATGAAACATATATTTCGGATTTTGTTATAATAGAAGATTTACTTGTAATTTTATCGAAATAGAGGAAAGGGCTGAAGCTTTAACAATGTTATGCTAACTTTACTAAAATACATATGAATATGATGTAATATTTACATATGAATGTAATCTATATACATAGATATTTACACAGATACGAGAGTGGTTGCAAAATTTTGGAGAGAAACTTGTAGCAATCATACTATGATTTCAAAATTTTTACACAAAAAGTTTTCTATGTAAATTTTTATTTGAAAAATTTTCTACAGAAATTTTTATATGAAAAATTTTTCTTAAGATATTTTGATATGAAAAATTTTCTTTAAAAATTTTTATATGAAAAATTTTCTACAGAAATTTTCTATCAAAAATTGTCTATAGAAATTTTCTATCAAAAATTGTCTATAGAAATTCTAATATGAAAATTTTTTTATAGAAATTTTATATTAAAAATTTTTATAGAAATTTTTACATCAAAAATTCTCTATAGAAATTTTTATTTACAAATTTTGTATGGAAATTTTATATAAAAAAATGTCCATAGAAATTTTTATATAAAAAAATTTTTCTATAGAAATTTTTTATATCAAAAATTATTTATAGAAATTTTTATATCAAAAATTTTCAAAATACATACAAATTCTTATATGAAAAAAGTTCTATAGAAATTTTTTTATGAAAAATTTTCTAAAGAACTTTTTATATGAAAAATTTTCTATAGAGATTTTTTTATGAAAAGTTTTCTATAGAACTTTTTATATAAAAAATTTTCTATAGAAATTTTTTTATGAAAAATTTTCTATAGAACTTTTTATATGAAAAATTTTCTATAGAAATTTTTATATAAAAAATGTTCTAATGAAGTTTTAATATAAAAATTTTTCAAACGAAATTTTGATGTGAATTATTTTCTATAGAAATTTTTATATGAAAAATTTTTTACAGAAATTTTTATATGAAAAATTTTCTATACAAATTTTGATATAAAAAATTTTTCTTAATAAATTTTGATATGAAAAGTTTTCAATAAAAATTTTGATATGAAAAATTTTCTATAGAAATTTTCTACAAAAAAACTGTCTATAGAAATTCTTATATGAAAAATTTTTTATATACATTTTTATGTTACAATTTTTTGATAGAACTTTTGATATGAAAAATTTAAAATGAAGAATTTTTGTATGAAAAATTTTTATATGAAAAATTTTATATAGAAATTTTTATATGAAAAATTTTCTATACCAATTTTTATATGAAAAATTTTCTATTGAAATTTTGTTTGAAAAATTTTTGATAGAAATTTTTTATAAAAAATTTTCTATAGAAATTTTTTTATACCAAAAATTTTCTTTAGAAATTTTTATATAAAAAATTTTCTAACAAAATTTTTATATAAAAAATTTTCAGACAAAATTTTCAAACAAAATTTTTATGTGACAAATTTTCTATAGAAATTTTTATATGAAAAATTTTCTACAGAAATTTTTATATGAAAAATTTTTTACAGAAATTTTTATATGAAAAAAAATTTTCTACAGAAATTTTTATATGAAAAATTTTCTATAAAAATTTTGATATTAAAATTTATTCTTAAGATATTTTTATATGAAAAATTTTCTATAGAAATTTTTTACAAAAAAATTGTCTATAGAAATTTTTATATGAAAAATTTTTTATAGACATTTTTATGTTAAAATTTTTTGATAGAATTTTTTATATGAAAAATTTTCTATGAAAATTTTTTACCAAAAATTTTCTATAGAAATTTTTATATAAAAAATTTTCTAATGAAGTTTTAACATAAAAATTTTTCAAACGAAATTTTGATGTGATTTATTTTCTATAGAAATTTTTATATGAAAAATTTTTTACAGAAATTTTTATATGAAAAATTTTCTATAAAAATTTTGATATAAAAAATTTTTCTTAATAAATTTTGATATGAAAAATTTTCAATAAAAATTTTGATATGAAAAATTTTCTATAGAAAATTTCTGCAAAAAAATTGTCTATAGAAATTCTTATATGAAAAATTTTTTATAGAAATTTTAATGTTACAATTTTTTGATAGAATTTTTGATATCAAAAATTTAAAATGTAGAATTTTTGTATGAAAAATTTTCTATAGAAATTTTATATAAAAATTTTTTATGGAAATATAAAAATAATTTTCTATAGAAAAATGAATTTTTTATAGAAATTTGTATATAAAAAAAATTTCCATAGAAATTTTTATATCAAAAATTACTTATAGAAATTTTTATGTAAAAAATTTTCAACAGAAATTTTTATAAAAAAAGTTATAGGATTTTTCAAAAAGAAAGAGTATTCGCATTTGACCCTAAATCTGTTTCATTTATTTATTAATGTAACAGACAAATTTATTGATAAAAGTCCAAAAAATTTTTCGGAGAAACCAAAATTCCTCGACTCGTTCTTACATAAATTTTTTTGTGTAAAAATTTTTGTATGAAAATTTTTCTATAGAAATTTTTATATGAAAAATTTTCTATAGAAATTTTTATATGAATAATTTTCTATAGAAATTTTTATATGAAAAATTTTCTATAGAAATTTTTATATGAAAAATTTTCTATAGAAATTTTTATATGAAAAATTTTCTATAGAAATTTTTATATGAAAAATTTTCTATAGAAATTTTTATATGAAAAATTTTGAATAGAAGTTTTTATATGAAAAATTTTCAATAGAAATTTTTATATGAAAAATTTTCTATAGAAATTTTTATATGAAAAATTTTCTATAGAAATTTTTATATGAAAAATTTTCTATAGAAATTTTTATATGAAAAATTTTCTATAGAAATTTTTATATGAAAAATTTTCTATAGAAATTTTTATATGAAAAATTTTCTATAGAAATTTTTATATGAAAAATTTTCAATAGAAATTTTTATATGAAAAATTTTCTATAGAAATTTTTATATGAAAAATTTTGAATAGAAGTTTTTATATGAAAAATTTTCAATAGAAATTTTTATATGAAAAATTTTCTATAGCAATTTTTATATGAAAAATTTTCTATAGAAATTTTTATATGAAAAATTTTCTATAGAAATTTTTATATGAAAAATTTTCCATAGAAATTTTTATATGAAAAATTTTCCATAGAAATTTTTATACGAAAAATTTTCTATACAAATTTTTATATACATTTTTTTTATAGAAATTTTGATATAAAAAATTTTCTTGAGAAATTTTTTATAAAAAATTTTCTAGAGAAAATTTTATATTAACATTTTTTTTAGAGAAATTTTTATATAAAAAATTTCTATAGAAATTTCTTTCAAAAAATTTTTCTAAAAAATTTTTATCAAAAACAATTTCTATAGAAATTTACAAAAAAAAATTGTATCTGAAAAATTTTCTATAAAAATTTTTTTAAGAAAAATTTTCTATAGAAATTTTTATATAAAAAATTTTCTATAGAAATTTGTATACGAAAAACTTTATATAGAAATTTTTATATGAGAAATTTTCAATAGAAATTTTTTTATAAATATTTTCTAGAGAAATTTGTATAGAAAATATTTTTTTTTTGGAAATTTTTATATGAAAAATTTTCTTTAACAATTTTCTATAGAAACTTTTTTATAAAAAATTTTCTAGAGAAATTTTAATATAAAAAATTTTCTATAGAAATTTTTTATTTAAAAAACTTTTCTAGAGAAGTATTTTTATAAATGAATTTTAAAGGAAATTTTTATTTAAAAAAATTGTCTAAAGAAAAATTTTCAGTAGAGAATTTTTATATAAAAAATTTTGTATAAACATTTTTATATAAAAGTTTTTCTCTTGAAAATTTTATTTAAGAAATTTTCTATGGAAATTTTAGTATAAAAAATTTTCTATATAAATCTTTATAAAAAAAAAATTTCTATGGAAATTTTTAATTAAAAATTGGAAATTTTTATATAAAAAATTTTCTGAAGAAATTTTTATATAAAAAATTTTTTGAAGAAATTTTTATATAAAAAAATTTCTGAAGAAATTTTTGTATAAAAAATTTTCTAAAAAAATTTTTATATAAAATTTTCTATGGAAATTTTTATATGAAAAATTTTCTAGGAAAATTTTTATAAACAAAATTTTCTAGAAAAATTTTTATATGACAAATTTTCTATAGAAATTTTTATATAAAAAATTTTATTTAGAAATTTTTATATAACAATTTTTTTATAGAAATTTTTGTATAAACAAATTTTATAGAAATTTATATGTAAAAAAATTTCTGAAGAAATTTGCTTTTATATAGATTTTTTTTTCTTTTATATAAAAATTTTTGTACAGATTTTGTTTCTTTATACCCTTTAAACAATTTTTTTTCAAACTTCCGGCTTCCATTCATCATCATAGAATCCTCGGTTACCCTCGTATTTATTATTCGGTTACAAATTTTTATATATTGCGAATATTTTTGTGAATGTTGGCAATTGTTCCTGCTACTGCTGATGAAGCTGACGAGGATGATGTGAATGATGAACAGCATTAAGTTATGTCAGAAAAAGTAACTGATGAAAAATAAATTATTTAAAATTTTCTCTGTATATTGTAAAGCATGTAAATGTAAAGTTGTATGTAAAGAGTATTAAATACACATATCCTTTTTTTCTGTCTTGTTGGAAAAACATTTTCATATTTTTGTTATTTTAATTTTATTCATATTTCTTTTGTTGTCTCTCATCTGTGCAAGTTTTCATATTATTTTCTCGTGATGTTTGAAAAACAAGCGAAAAACATTATATTCGTTCGGTACAAAATGTTAAAATCGCGAAATTTCAAATAGAAAATGTTTATATTGTTAAAAACTAATCAGGTGTATTTTGAAAGGGGGGAGATAGCATTTTTTCTATAAAACTGATGTATTAAAAAATGTGAACATATACAGTTTTTCTGATACATGTTTATTTCTGGTTATGATATTGTAATTTTTAATTGAAATGAGATACAATATTTATGAACAATGGGTTGGAAAAGTTAGCAAGAACATATAAAATTAAAAAAAAATTATGAAAAGAAAATTTGTCAGGATTCCACTGATGTATGCATTTTTAAGCAGATTTTATGAAATGAAATTAATGTTTAGTAAAACAGGTTTCATTAATGACTCAAGGCTTGGCAGTGTTAATCGAAATCCAAAATTGCTTTCAACACTCAAAATATTGAACATACAATATAAATTTCAAAACATAATTATAAACTTATTTGCCAATGTACATTATTCTTCTCATTATTAAAATTTTGCTGCATCAATGATATTAATTAGATACATATTTTCATATTCATTAAAAATGCCAAACTATGGAAATCAACATGTTTTTAACTTTTAACATTATTTCTATGTAAAATGAATAAAGTTCGTAATTTGAGTCAACCGAAATATTCTTCATTTACGAACTAATGAATGACAAAACCAAAGTACCAAGCAGTAAAAAATGTATCGATTTCAAAAATTTATTAAAATGCAAATTTTAACTTTAATGTAAACACTAGAAAAGCTATAAATAAAAGATTTTGGTCAATATCTATCAAAATTTTAGGGTGGAAAATTTTCTAAAGAAATTTTTTAAAATAATATTTTTGACATAAAAATTTTCTATACCAAATTGTTATCTTTAATAGAGATATCAATCAAAAAAAAATTTTTAGAGAAAATTTTTATCTAAAAAATTTTATATAGAAATTTTTCTCTAAAAAATTTTGTACAGAAATTTTTCGATAAACATTTTTCTATAAAAAATGTTTCATATAAAACATTTTGTATTATTAAATATAAAAATTTCATAGAGAACTTTTTATATATTAATTTCTATAGAAAATTTTTCATATAAAAGTTTCTAAGAAAATTTTCATATAAAAATTTCTATAGAAAACTTTTCTTAAAAGCGTTACTAAAAAATTTTTTATATAAAAATTTCTATAGAAAATTTTTAATAAAAAAAATTTCATAAAAAAATTTATATTGTTCATAGATAAATTTCATTATAGAAATTTCTATTGAAAATTTTTCAAACAACAGTTTTTCATACAAAATTTCCAAAGAAAATTTTTCATATAACATTTTTAAATTAAATTATAAATTATATAAAAATTTTTATAGAAAATTTCTTATATAAAAATGTATATAGAAAATATTTTTATAAAAAAAAAATAGAAAATTTTTCATAAAAAATTATTTAATAAAAAAATTTCTAAAGACAATTTTTCATATAAAAGTTTCTATATAAAATTTTTCATATAAAAATTTCTATAGAAAATTTTTCATATATAAATTTCTATAGAAAATTTTCCATCAAAAAATTTCTGTAGAAAATTTTTCATCAAAAAATTTCTATAGATAATTTTTCATACCAAAAAACTTATAGAAAATTTTTCATAAAAAAATTTCAATAGAAAATTTTCCATATAAAAATTTTTATAGAAAATTTTTCATATAAAAATTTCTACAGAAAATTTTTTATATAAAAATTTCTACAGAAAATTTTTCATATAAAAATTTCTATAGAACACTTTAATATAAAAATTTCTATAGAAAATTTTTCATATACAAATTTCTATAGAAAATCTTTCATATACAAATTTCTATAGAGAGTTTTTCATATACAAATTTCTATAGAAAATTTTTGTATAAAAATTTCTTTAGCAAACTTTTCAAACAAATTTTTTTTACAGAAAATGGTTTTATAGATAATTTTTTTATATACAAATTTCTTACAATTTTTTTTTATAAAATTTTCCATAAAATTTCTATAGAAATTTTTTCATATAAAAATTTCTATAGAAAATTTTCTATTCAATTTTTTTATATAAAAATTTCTATAGAAAATTTTTCATATTAAAATTTCTATAGAAAATTTTTCATATTAAAATTTCTATAGAAAATTTTTCATTAAATAAATAGACAAATTTTCATAGAAAATTCTTCATATAAAAATTTCTATAGAAAATTTGGGATCAAATTTTGGCTCAAATGCTTTTTGAATTATATTTACATCACGACAATTTTATTATTTTTTGAGATAAAATTTCTTTCGAAAAATTTCTATAAAAACATTTTTTTAGAAAATTTTTCATAAACAAATTTTCCAAAAAAAATTTCTACAGAAATTTCTTGATATAAAATTTTTTATATATACTAATTTCATAGATAAATTTTCTTATAAAAATTTCAATAAAAAATTTTTGATATAAAAATTTCTATAGAAAATTTTCATGTAAAAATTTTATAGAAAAATTTTCATATAAAAATTTCTTTAGGAAATTTTTCATATAAAAATTTTTATAAAAAAATTTCTTTAGAAAATTTTTCATACAAAAATTTTTATAGAAAATTTTTTATATAAAAATTTCTTTAGAAAATTTTTCATATAAAAATTTTTATAGAAAATTTTTCAAATAAAAATTTCTATAGAAAATTTTTCAAATAAAAATTTCTATAGAAAATTTTTCAAATAAAAATTTCTATAGAAAATTTTTCAAATAAAAGTTCAAATAAAAATTTCTATAGAAAATTTTTGATATAAAAAATTGTTCATAAAAAAATTTCTATACAAAATTTTTTATAAAAAAATTTCTATACAAAATTTTTCATAAAAAAAAATTCTATAAAATGTTTTTTATACATCAATTTTTCATAAAAAAATTTCCATAGAAAATTTTTCATATACAAATTTCTATCGAAAATTTTTCATCCAACATTTTTTCACTTCAAAGTTTTTTGATATAAAATTTCCAAAGAAAATTCTTTATATAAAATTTTGATGTACAAATTTCTCTAGAAATTTTTCGTAAACAAATTTCTTTAGAAAATTTTTCCTTGAAAAAATTTCTAAAAAAATATTTCCTTAAAAAAATTTCTAAAAAAATTGTTCATAAAAAAATTTCTATAGAAAATTTTTTATAAAAAAATTTCTAAAAAAAAACTTCTATTATTCAGATAAAATTTCCATATCAAAATTTTTCATATACAAATTTCTATTGAAAATAGTTCATATAGTTCATTTATCATATAAAATTTCCAAAGAAAAATTTTCATACAAAATTTTTCATATTCAAAATTTTATGAAAAATTGTTCGTATGAAAATTTCTATACAAATTTTTTTATAGAAAATTTTTAATATAAAATATTTTTTTATACAAATATTTTTATAAAAAAATTTGTATAAAACATTTTTCAGATAAAATTTTCTATTGATTAAAACTAAAAGACTTTTATTAAAATTCAATTTCTTAAAATTTTATGCTTTGAAACGTATTTTTAATTTTAATTCCTCATATTTCTTTACCCGATCCCTCCTTTTTTTGTCCACTATTCCCTTTTTTAATGAATTTTCATTTAGTATTTAAACGCTTGACAAATTTTGCATTCCATTTAAGCGATTTTCCTCTTGCAGTTACTTTCATGTGGAAATATTACAAGAATTCAATATGAAATATTTTGCAAAAAAATATATGCATTTAGTTTATTTGTTACATCAACATTTTTTTCTTTATAGAATTTTAGTATTTATCGCCAAAAGGCAATTTTATGCATATTTAACAGCACGTTTTGTATTAAAAACCAACATCACAAAATCAACCATCAGGGAAATGACAAAAAATATTCACCTATGAATAATATTCATTGACGAAACAGTGGGGGACCAAAGTGGGAACACAAATAGGAAAATTTAATATTTAACAAATATACTCTAGACTCTAGAGTCTAGAGGCAAAGAACTTATATTTTTAGTGGATCTTAAATGTTGTTGGAAACTAAAAGCCGAAATATTTATAATTTCTTACAATTTTTGCTAGCCACTGTATCTCCTCTTTTTTTCCTTTCGTTCATATGAGCAGATGAATATGCATTATTTTACATTCAAAGGTATTTCAGGGTTTCTATATTTTTTTTAATATCTGTTATTGGTATTGTTGTTCTTTCCTCAGCCCTTTTTGTGGACTAATGCAATTGCTAACCAACGATTTGTGGTATCCATTTTGGTTGAACTAAATATACATGTAGTCCTCTATAGATTCATTTAGCATATCGTTTATCATATTTGTATGGATCACAAAGAGCCTTAATATAGATATGAATATTAGAGAGGCTTGTGATATCTTTTCATCGAAAAATTTACAGTAATGAAAATACAATTTTTTTCTATACAAAATTTTTTTATTCTAGAAATTTTTCTATAAAAAATTTTCATATGAACAATTTTTCAAAGAAATGTATAAAAATTGTCTTTATAAATTTTTATAAAAACAATTTTCTATAGAAATTTTTTTATGAAAAATTTTCTAGAGAAATTTTTATATGAAAAATTTTCTAGAGAAATTTTTATATGAAAAATTTTCTAGAGAAATTTTTATATGAAAAATTTTCTAGAGAAATTTTTATATGAAAAAATTTCTATGAAATTTTTACATGAAAAATATTTCATAGAAATTTTTACATGTAAAATTTTCTTTAGAAATTTTTATATGAAAAATTTTCTATAAAAATCTTAATATGAAAAATTTTCTAAAGAAATTTTTATATAAAAAAATTTAATAGAAAATTTTCTATAGAAATTTTTATATGAACAAACTTCTATAGAAATTTTCTGGAAAATTTTATAAAAAGCAAATTTGTAAGAAATTCTTATATAAAAAATTTTCTATACAAAAATTTTCTGGAAAAATTTGTTTGAAAAGTTTGTTAAAGAAATTTTTGTATAAAATTGTCTATAGAAATTTGTATATAAAAAATTCTCTATAGAAATTTTTATATGAAAGATTTTCTATAGAAATTTTTATATGAAAAATTTTCTATATAAAATTTTATATGAAATATTTTTATATAAAAAGTTTTTCATAGAAATTTTCTATAGAACTTTTTATTTTAACATGACAAAATTTTCTACATGTTAAATTTTCTTTAGAGATTTTTATATGAATAATTTTCTATAAAAATCTTAATATTAAAAAATTTTCTATAGAAATTTTTATATAAAAAAAATTAATAGAAAATTTTCTATAGAAATTTTTATATGAATAAACTTCTATAGAAATTTTCTGGAAAATTTTATAAAAAACAAATTTATAAGAAATTTTTATATAAAAAATTTTCTATAAAAAAATTTTCTGTAAAAATTTGTTTGAAAATTTTGCTAAAGAAATTTTTATATAAAAATTTTCTATAGAAATTTGTATATAAAAAATTCTCTATAGAAATTTTTATATGAAAGATTTTCTATAGAAATTTTTATATGAAAAATTTTCTATTGAAAACTTTATATGAAAAATTTTCTATAGAAATTTTTATATAAAAAGTTTTTTATAGAATTTTTTATATGAACAATTTTCTATAGAACTTTAAGTATGAATAATTTTCTATAGAAATTTTGATATAAAAAATTTTAAAAAAAATGTTGATATTAAAAATTTTCTATACAAATTTTGATATAAAAAATTAAAAAAAAAATTTTTTATGAAACATTTTTATAGAAATTTTTATATGAAAAATTTTCTATAGAAATTTGTATATGAAAAATTTTCTATAGAAAATTTTGTGTGAAATACTATTCTATTGAAATTTGTATATGAAAAATTTTCTATCGAAATTTTTGTATGAAAAATTTTCTATAGGAATTTTTAAATGAAATATTTTCTATAGAAATTTTTATATTTTTCTATAGAAATTTTTATATGAAAAATTTTCGAAAGAAATTTTTGTGTGAGAATTTTCTACAGAAATTATTATACAAAAAATTTTTGATAGAAATGTTTATATGAAAAATTTTCTATAGAAATTTTTATATGAAAAATTTTCTATAGAAAATTTTATATGAAATATTTTCTATTGAAATTTTTATATAAAAAATTTTTTATAGAAATTTTTATACGAAAAATTTTTTATAGAATATTTTTTTATGGAAATTTTCTATAGAATTTTTTTTATAAACAAATTTCTATAAAAATTTTTATATAAAGAATTTTCTATAGATGTTTTTATTTAAAACATTTTTTATAGATATTTTTATAAAAAAAAATTGTCTATAGAAATTTATATATAAAAAATTTTTATAGAAACTTTTGTATAAAAAATTTTCTAAAGAAATTTTTTACGAAAATTTTCTAATGAAATTTTTATATGAAAAATTTTCTAAAGAAATTTTTACAAATTTTCGATAGAAATTTTTATAGAAAAAAATTTCTATGGAAATTTTTATATCAACTTTTTTTCATATAAAAAATCTTTATTTCTATAAAAATTTTATATGAAAAATTATCTATAGAAATTTTTATACGAAAAATTTTCTATAGAAATTTTTTTTATAGAAATTTTCTATAGAAATTTTTTTTATAGAAATTTTTTTTATTAAAAAATTTTCTATAGAAAATTATATAGAAAAAATTTTCTATAGAAATTTTCATATAAAGAATTTTCTATAGCAGTTTTTATATGAAACATTTGCTGCAGAAATTTTTATAGAAAAAATTTTCTATGGAAATTTTTGTATCAAAATTTTTTCATTTAAGAAATTTTCTATTGAAATTTTCATATAATAAATTTTTATGAAAAATTTTATAAAAAGAAATTTTTTACAAAAATTTTTTAATGAAATTTTTATATGGGAAATTTTCTATAGAAATTTTGATATGAAAAATTTTCGACAGAAATTTTTATAGAAAAAATTTTCTTTGGAAATTTTTATATTAAATTTTTTTTTATATAAAAAATTTTCTATTGAAATTTTTATAGAATAAATTTTTATGAAAAATTTTATACACAAATTTTTATATAAAAATTTTCCTATAGAAATTTTTATATGAAAATTTTTCCAAAGAAATTTTGATATAGGAAGTTTTTCAAGTAAAAATTTCTGTAGAAAATTTTTATGAAAATAAAATTTTTCATAAAAAGATTTCTATAGAAAATTTTTCGTAAAAAAATTTTTATAGAAAATTTTTCATAAAAAGATTTCTATAGAAAATTTTTCGTAAAAAAATTTCTCACAAAAAAATTTCAATTGAAATTTTAACATATAAAAATTTCTACAGGAAATTTAAATATCAAAAATTTGCTTTAAAAATTTTTATAATATTAAAGTTTTTATAGTAAAATTTTGATATTAAAATTGTTTATACAAAATTTTTATTTAAAAACATTTGAATATTTTTATGAATTCCGATCTGCCCTAATATCATGAATATATTCAAATAAATATTCTTTACAAATATGTTGGGTTATAATAATTCAAGCAACAAAAATTCTATAGAATATAAATAATAACCCATGAATATGAATTTATAATATTCTATAAAGAATTTGTCAATGCAAAATGAAAAACTATTCACCTAAAAATAAAAAAAATAAAATGAAATGGTACAAGAAAAAAGGAAACAATGAAAACAATATCCTTTTATTATTCCAAAAGAGTAGGACCTTTGGAAAAACACTTAGAGAAAAGTGATGTAATTTGGATATGTGAAATTTGGTTTTAAAAATACTAAAACTGAAAAGTTTTAAAAAATACTTTCTATTGAAAGAAGTTAAGTTTGGACAAAAATTAGATCTCAAATATTTGTTTACATTTTCTGCGTGTACTTTGTCTTTTGAACTGTTTAACACATGTGATGTTCAATTTTGTTAGGGGATCTTTTATATATACTCATATGTGTATATATAATTCAGAAAATCCTTAGGTCCTATTGTCTATTTAAATGCTCATTCTAATATTTATAAAATTTTAAGGTGAGGTTTCCCTAATTGCTCTTAGTAGAAATGTTTATTTTTCATGTAATAAATAGTTAATAGTTCGAATATAAATTTGTTAATATCTTTTTATCTTCATAGTTCCGCCCTAATAATCTCAGGTTTTGTTTTAGGTTCAAATATTTTAAAAATATTAAATGTCATTTGTATTTATTATTCACCTGGACTTGGGTTACATGATCAAAGGTCATATGATAACAATAGACTAAATGCATGCAACCATCGTTAATAAATTGCAACTATTTTTACAGTTTTTGTCTAGATACTCTGGTAATAATTTATTTATAGAAGAAAAACAAAAAAACAAGTAACAATGTATTATAATCAAGGGCAAAAATATGATACCCTACACCTTTGGAAACAAATGTTTTCGAATACAGTGATTTTTGTTTTTATAAGCAATATTTCGTCTAAATTTAAAAATTAATAAATTTATAAGTTATAAAAAGTTCATAACAAAACTACCCTTTATCTACCCTCCCTTTTGATGGAATTTTATTATTTTCATTCTGTTTTTCTTAACCTACTTATTTCTTATAATTCTCATTTGGTGTATGCTTTATTTAATATAAGATGTTTACGTTTTTTGTATTCAATTTACTCTGGCTTCTCTTCAGTTGTCGAATAAATCTTTCGCCTTTTACTAAAGATTTCCGTGGAGAGGAGTACTCTAATGAGTCTTAAACTATTTTTTTGTTAAGCCTAAATTCTGAAAGGAGTTGGGGCATAAATAAATCAATTTCAAATCAACTTTACTTCTTACATTTTTGGCTTTAAACTGGGATTTTCTTTAATTTTATCAACATTTATGTGATTTTATTCCTAAACGAAAATTTCTCCTAAATAAAATTTTCTTGTATTAAAAATCGTTAACATTTATTAAGGTTGGCCATTATTTGCGTGGCGGGGGAATAACAATCAAAAACATTTTTTCCCCAGCTAGCAATTGGGAGATTGTTGATGATAATATCAGCAAAATGAGTCTTTTAGGATTCCCTTAGACGATCAAAAACTGATTAATCAGCTCGGTGATCAGAAAAGTTTACAACACGACTCATAGAAACGCCTTGCAAAATGTGCTTAGTCATAATACAGTCACGCAAATGATTCTAATATGATTGTTTTTTATAATAATTAAAAAAGGCCACAAAGATACTCATGGCTTATTGTGGGCGATGTAAAAGGGTCAGCATAAAGAGAACAGAAAAAAATAATCGGCAGAGTTGCCGTTTTTTTTATACTTTTAACTAAAATAGGTATTCTTTCAATGTTTAGTTCTAACGTTTTAAAAAGAAAAGTTTTCTACTCCGTTTTTTATTAAATACTTTTCAAAAATTTTTCTACAAACAATTTTCTTAATTGAAAGAAATTCATTTAATTCTTTTTATCAAAAGATTTTCTATAGAAAATTTTTTTTATCAAAAATTTTTCTATAGAAAATTTTTTTATCAAAAATTTTTTTATAGAAAATTTTTTTATCAAAAATTTTTCTATAGAAAATTTTTTTATCAAAAATTTTTCTACAGAAAATTTTTTTTATCAAAAATTTTTCTATAGAAAATTTTTTTTATCAAAAATTTTTCTATAGAAAATTTTCTTACAAAAATTTTTTTATAAAGAATTTTTTATTAAAAATTTTTTTATTAAAAATTTTTCTATAGAAAGTTTTGTTATGAAAAATTTTACAATATTTTTTTTTATAAACAATTTTTCTAGAAAAAATTTTTTATCAAAAATTTGTCTATGTAAATATTTTTTATCAAAAAGATTTCTATAAAAATTTTCTTATCAAAAATTTTTCGATAGAAAATTTTTTAACAAAAATTTTTCTATAGAAAATTTTTTTATCAAAAATTTTTTTGTCAAACATTTTTTATCAAAAATTTTTTTATTCAAAATTTTTCTATATTTTTTTTTATCAAAAATTTTTCTATAAAATTTTTGTTATCAAAATTTTTTCTATAAAAAATGTTATCAAAAATTTTTTTCTAGAAAATTTTTCATCAAAAATATTTTATTAAAAATTTTCATACAAAAATTTTTCTATAGAAAACGTTTTTATCAAAGATTTTTCGATATTTTTTTTCAAAAATTTTTTTATCAAAAATTTTTTTATCAAAATTTTTTATCAAAAATTTTTTTTATCAAAATTTTTTATCAAAAATTTTTTTATCAACATTTTTTATCAAAAATTTTTTTTTTAATTTTTTTATTAAAATTTTTTTTTTAATTTTTTTATTAAAAATTTTTCTATAGAAATTATTTTATTAAAAATTTTTCTATAGAAATTTTTTTATCAAAAAGTTTTCTATAGAAAATTTTTTATCAAAAATTTTTTTATCAAATATTTTTCTATGAAAATTTTTTTATCAAAAATTTTTCTATAGAAAATTTTTCGATTAAATTTCTTTTTTCTCTCGAACCATATATTTTGTTGCTATAAATTGGATTTTGATTTGTTTCTTGCCTATTTGGTTTTGCTCTTTTCTTTAAGAAAGCATCACCAACAAACTCTGTTAACATCCAAATTCCAACTAAATGACTTTAATACACATTTTCACGAGTTTTATTAATGATCGTGGAATTTACGAAAATTAAAAAAATTCATCGGCTACTGGTGGTATGGGCTGCCTACTACTATTTATGGGGTGCACCACTTTTTTGAAAATTTTATTTTTTCAAGTTGGTTTGGCCAGGGATCGAACTTAGGACCTCTGATATGCTAGGCGGATGACTAACCTGATATATCTTGATACCGTAATTTTTCTAAATTTAAATAAAGCCATATTTTTATCGAATACATTCTTACGATTAAAATTTTATTAATTTTTCCTTAATTTTATTTAATATATTTATATTCAATATCGTCCTAATTCTCGTTCTTTCAAATCAATATAAAATTTTGAATTTTACTCAAAAAACATTGTTTATTACTTTGTCGAATTATGCATAAATATTTGAAACTTATTACTTGAGGAAATGTCGTATATAACTAATAAATATTCGAACAATGAAACATTTCAGTTAATAATAAAATAAATTCTTAAAGTTTAATCTTGCAGAAAATTGGTTGAGTAATTAAAGAGGATTTAAGGTACTTATAGATAAATCTATTGTATTCAACTCAACAAATTACTCTTAGTCTATGTTTAAGTATTTATAAGTACCCGACAGTTTAAGAAGAACAAATATAACGAATAAATTAATGTAACTTATAAGAAATTAGTCAAAATTTAATAAGCCAAACTCTGGTTCATCTAGATCAAGCTTGGCCCTTATTCGCCTGGCAGGGGAATAACAACATTAAACAAAAAAACTTTTTCTATAATCGTTCTCTAAAAAAAAACACAAAACCAAAATGCATAATAAACAAACAATAACAAAACATAACTCATTTAAAAACACTCTCCATTTGGCCAACCTTGATCTAGATCTCAATAACAATCACATATAAAAGAGTAACACATCAGGGACCACTCTGTTTTTTGGCTATCCATTAAACCTTTTAAACTGCCGGTTATTTATTCGATTATATAGTTTATGTGTATGTGTGTGTATTTCTATTTACTGTTTTAGTGGAAACTAATTCTTGTTTAATTTCCGGTTGTTATGATAATACACTTGTTTCCTATTTTGTCGTCCATTTGGACAAAAAGTTTTTTTATGTTTTTTGCCAAAAAAAACTCTACTTCCAATGCATTTCCGTTGTGTGTGAGTGTTTTGTTGTAACAACAACACAGCAATACCGGAAATAGTATTTTGTTTTTAAAGTTTACGAATAATAATTTTCAGTTAGATAAAGTTTTATCTTTAAGATATAGATATTATCTAGATATTATAGATATTATCTAGATATTATCTAAAATGGACTGCGAATAAAAGTACCTAAAATATATGAAAACTTTTCTGAAAAATTGCATTATGAAAAAAATTACAAATTATTATTCCTTATAAGTTTAAATTTTATATATATATATATATATATATATATATATATATATATATATATATTATTCCACGACACATTCCAATTGGAACAAGGGTGACTTCTCTCAGACAATGAGCTGCATCCGATTTTATTTTTAGACTCATTGAAAGGGACCAACGTTTTAACGCCGACTAATACTCAATAACTAGTGGCTAGCTGAGTTATGAAGTGACTTACTTACTTAAATGGCCTGTAATTACAACCTGTTTAGGTCAAAGGCCGAGCATATTTTAGAATTCCAAGCACCTCTATCTTGTGCGCTTATTCTCCAATTTCGTATACCAAGTTTCAAAAGATTTTCTTCTACTTGGTCTTTCCATCGAAGTTTTGGACGCCCTCTTCTACGCGTTCCCTCTGGATCATTATCAAAGACTTTTCTTGCCGGAGTATTTTCATCCATTCGCACAACATGTCCTAGCCAACGCAGACGCTGTTGCTTAATGCGTTTTACTATGCCTATGTCAGCGTATAACTCGTACTCGATGTCGAAACTCATTGTTGACGCAGACTGGTCCAAAGATTCTTCGTAGAATTTTCCTCTTAAATACTCCAAGGATAGCTTCATCTGTCTGTGCAAGTGCCCATGATTCAGCACCATACAATAACACGGGTAGTATGAGCGTTTTATAGAGCGTGATTTTAGTTCTTACAGAGAGGACTTTATTTATATTTCTTTATAGTTCTCAACGGACACATGTGATCCAATTCTAGTGGTCTGTCTGCCTGTAGAAACCATCAGTTTTGTTTTTGATTCATTTACAGCTAGACCCATTTTGTTTGATATTGGAAAAGGCGACAGTTACCTCGCGTAGAGTGCGTCCTATAATATCAATGTCATCGGCAAACGCGAGTAGCATATGTTTTCTATTGAAAATTGTTTGTTTGTTTGTTTTCTCTAACACAATATTGAAGAGGTCACAAGATAAACTGTCACCTTGCCTGAATCCCCGTTTAGTTATGAAGGACTCTGATAGGTTCTTACCTATCTTAACAGATGATGTTGTATTAGTTAGTGTCATCCTGCATAACTTTATTAGCTTCATAGGGATGCCGAACTCAGACATTGCTTCAAACACCTTCTTCAGTATCGGGCTGTCAAAAGCAGCTTTGTAGTCAACAAAGAGATGATACGTATCGATTTGTTTCTATTTCTAGGATTTGACGTAGAGTAAAGATCTGGTCAGTGGTTGATTTACCTGGTCTAAAGCCACATTGGTATGTCCCAATTATTTCGCTTACTTTGGGCTTTAGCCTTTCACACAGTATGGTCGATAAAATCTTATATGCAATTGGGAGGATGCTTATCCCTCTATAATTTGCACATACAGTTTTATCTCCTTTTTTGTGGACTGGACAAAGGACACTGAGATTCCAATCGTCCGGCATGTGTTCTTCTGACCAGATGTATTCTAGGAGCCGAGACATATACTTTATTCATCACCTCCAGCCTTAAAAAGCTCTGCTTGCAAACCATCTGCACCAGCAGCTTTATTATTTTTTAATCGCGCTATTGCAGTCCTAACCTCGTTCAGGTTGGGTGGTGGACATATAACGCCGTCATCGTTGATTTGTTCAGGCGTGTCATCTTGGTCGCTTTCATTTGCAACCAACAACTTGCAAAAGTGCTCCTTCCACAGTTTCAATACGCTTTCTGTATCTGTGACCAGATTTCTTTGGTCGTCCTTACAGGAAAGGATACAGTTGCTATAACCATCCGTCTGATGCTTAATTTTTTGGTAAAATTTACGGATTTCATTTTGTGTCCTATACAACTCAATCTCCTCAAACACACGTCTCTCCATATCTTTCTTTTTTTTTGCGGAATAATCGTTTTTCTTCCCTATTTTTCTCCCGATATCTTTCTAAACATCCACGAGCAGCTGCTGACTGCAGAGTTGCCCTGTAGGCCGCATTTTTCTCAGCAGTGGCGTTGCGGCACTCCTCGTCGTACCAAGAGTTTTTAGCATGAGGGCTTTGGTACCCTATTGCCGATTTTGCAGCAAACTTTATGGAATTGGCAATATGTTGCCATAGCGTGTATATATCGTTTGAGCTAACTCTGGCTCAAACGATGTAGCAATTGAGTTGTCCGTTTGGTGTAATCAGTGGCAATTTGTTGAGATTTTAATTTCTTTACGTAAAACTTCTTTTGCGCTTCTGCCTGTACGCTCCTCGACACACTTAGACGTGTTCTCACCTTGGCTACAACAAGGTAGTGATCGGAGTCTATGTTAGCTCCTCGCATGGAACGCACATCTAACACACTTGATGAGTGTCTTCCATCAACTAAAATATGGTCTATTTGATTTTTCGTTAGTTGATCAGGAGACACCCATGTAGCCTTGTGTATATTGAAGTGTGGAAATTTGGTGCTACTCACGACCATATTGCGAGCAGCCGCAAAGGAGATTAATCTCATACCATTTTCAGTGGTTACGCTGTGTAGACTAAATTTACCAACAGTAGGCTCAAAACAACGTTCATGCCCTAACTTTGCGTTAAAATCACCCAGTATTATCTTAACGTCGTGATTAGGGCTTATGAAGTGAACTGTCGGTTTTTTTAACTAATTTTTTTCCAAGTGGGTCTGGCCGGAGATTGAACTTAGGACCTCTGGTAAGCTTAAATTTTGCTAAAATAAAAAATACTCTCATTGGGTCCATGGCTTTTTGCGATGAAGTCGGCAAGCGTTTCCGTAAACCTAGGTTCATCAAATTTTTTTGACAGTGATTTTGACATCACTCGAAATTGATATACACTGCAAAAAATAGAAGAAGGATCAAATTTGGCACACTAATTTAGTTTTATATAAGAATAATTCAAAAAAACTTTGAAATCCGTCAACTTCTTCGGCTACCTCCCTTTTACCCCCATTTTTCATGTATTTTTATTCTCAATGTATAACCCGCAGTTTTCACCAGAATTTCATGAAAATCGGCACAACTCTATTATTTGATCCAAAAAAGAGTTCCACTAGTTTTGGTTGAAATCCGTTGACTCCTTGGGTTTGCCTCCCTTGGACCCCCATTTTTTCACTTGTTTTTATTATCAATATATAAAACGCTATTTTCAATAGAATTTGATAAAATTTGATACACTTCTATTTTTTGATTCAAAAATGAGCTCTAAAAGCTTTAGTTGAAATCCGTCTACTCCTTGGGGTACCCTTGGACCCCCGTTTTTTCACTTATTTTCCTTCTCAATGTATAACCCGCAATTTTCAATAGAAATTGATAAAATTTAGCACACTTCCATTTTTTGATCCAAAAAAGAGTCCCACTAATTTTGGTTGAAATTCGAAGACTCCTTGGGGTACCTCCCTTGGAACCCCATTTTTTGACTTATTTTCCTTCTCAATGTATAACCCGCAAATTTCAATAGAAATTGATAAAATTTAGCACACTTCCATTTTTTTGATCCAAAAAAGAGTCCCACTAATTTTGATTGAAATTCGAAGACTCCTTGGGGTACCTCCCTTGGAACCCCATTTTTTTTACTTATTTTCCTTCTCAATGTATAAACCGCAATTTTCAATAGAATTTAGAAATTTAATTGTGATCCAGGAAAGAGCTCTACTTATTTTGGTTGAAATCCGTCGACTCCTTGGGGTACCTCCTTTGCACCCCTATTTTTCACTAATTTTCCTTCTCAATGTATAAACCGCAATTTTCAACAGAATTTGATAAAATTTTGCACGCTTCTATTAGTTGGATCTAAAAGAAAGCCCTACTAATTTTGGGTGAAATTTGATGACTCCTTGGGGTACCTCCCTTGGAACCCCATATTAGCATGCATATTAGTTGATCCAAAAAAGAACTCTAGTAATTTTTATTGAAATTCATAGACTCCTAGAGGTACTTCGTTAATCTCAAGATAATGTAATTTGAACTAATGTTAGGATTAAAAACTGCAATTCGATTGAAAATTTAAGCCCAAAGGTATGCAATGCTTTTCTATTATAAGCAATATTGCTTTTTTTACTAAATTTTATTTTTTTCAAAAGATTGACAAAAGTTGCTGATTTTTTGTTAAGCAAATTCCAAAGAAAAGCCTTTTGCCTTTCATTTCATTATACTAAGAGCACGGAGGTAAACCGAGCTGACTGACTTTTTCTCCGACGAAAACAGCTTTCTTTGAGTCTAAATGGGTCTAAAAATAGAATCGGATGAACCTCATTGTGTGAGAGAAGTACCCCTTGTTCCAACTGGAATGTCGTGCGAATTATGAATGTATATATATATATATTTCTGGCTCGATTTGAGACAAAGACTCTATAATATAATGATGTAATACTGCCATATATTGATTTGCGTATGGTCTTTTTGACAAGTCCCACAAAAAAGAGAGTTTACCACTTTTACTCTAATTTGTAAACAACTAATGGAGATGATTATTTAATGAGAGAAAGCTAAGGCACACGCACGTGCTCATGAATTTTTACCAAATGTATATTGTTTGCAATCGAAAAATTTTAATTTTAGACAAAATATTAAACAAAAATAGGTTTTTATAAAAAAAGTTGAAAAAAATTGCTTTTGAATTTTAAAGATTACGAAAAATGAAAAAAAAAAAATAGCGAAGTTTTTGATAAAAAACTTATCTAATTTTTATTTTATGCAAAATCTTGATCCCTTGACTTTCTAAAACTGTTTAAGATTTTAAAATCGCTCTGCAAATGTGAGAGTTGGAGGTACCTACCCGAAAACACTTTTTCCACATATTTCAAAATTTTGCACATGCTTCGAAATCATTGAAAATGGTTTTTGTATGTCCTCACCAATAACCCACATTAGATCGCTACCCAAGTTTTTACAGAAGTTGCTCATTTGTGACACCGTGTAATTTCAACTTTTTAATGTCAGATGAATTTGTACAATATTTCAAAAAATCAGGTTTCAGTTTTATTTAACTTAATAAAACTAGAAGTTTAGGAGATGTAAAAATTGTTATATAAATTTTTTGAAATTTTCTGTATGTGCAAAAAAAGATTTTTTTCTATAAAATTAATTGTCCTTTTTTTTACCTAATTACTTCCACAAACATTTTCAACTGACCTCAAAAAATTGTCACAATTACTTTTTTCAATAAATTCTTAAACTTTTTTAAAAAAATTTCGAAAAAACAAAAAACCAAAACAATTATAACCATAAAAATTAAAAAAAGCAACATAAACATTAGCATAAAAAGAACCGCAAAGGACTATAAAAAAAATAAACCAAATACTTAGTGTTCTGGTACTTTAAAACATAAATGACCAGCAATTAGGAGACAATTCTTTTAGCACTTTTACCTCCCATATTAAAACAATTCACTGCCCTATGGCTGTAGCAGCACCTAAGGTATATATTCATGAAGGTAGACCTAAGGCCAGGAGGACAAAAGATGACCACAATACATTTATGTAACAATTTTCCAACCATTATGTGGAAATTGCCAAATAATGTTCATATATTCTACAAATAAAAAAAAAACGATAGAATATAAAACCACAACTAAAATAAATGTACGTTTATTTTACAGAGTAATAAAAGTACTAAAATTCGAGTACATTAAAGCCCGCAACTACTAGTTGCGCTCTTTTTTTCCTGAAATTTTTAAAACCATTTCTCATGTTGCATTAACAAACCATCGGACGACGAGTAGGCTTCAATCTACTTTCCTCCATTTTTAGTGACATTAAAAACAGTGAATCCAATAACTACAGCAACAAGAAGGATTTAGTGAATATAAAAACGGAAATGCTCCATTTTTATTGTATTGTTGAACAGGTTTTATTGTTATGGCACAAAAATGTCCAATGATTTCGTTCTACTCATTGGGGGCTTTTGCAGGCATATATCGTTAGTTGTTGTATGTATTTGTTGTATATGTTAATGGAACTGATGGACATTCATATGAGTTCGTTTATGCATTTCGCTTTTGTTGCTTTTAATGACCCACCTTTATCACACGAAGTGATAAAGTGAAGTTTAGTATAATTTGTTGGAGATAGAGTTTGTGACATTAACTTAAATAAGGTAAAAAGCATCACATTTTTTTTATAGAAATTTTTTTTTATCAAAAATTTTTCTATAGAAAATTTTTTTATAGAAATTTTTTTTTCTCAAAAATTTTTCTATAGAAAATTTGTTTATCAAAAATTTTCTATGAAAATTTTTTTATCAAAAATTTTTGTATAGAAAATTTTTTTATGAAAATTTATGAAAACATTTTTTATAGAAAATTTGTTTATCAAAAATTTTTCTATAGAAAATTTTTTTATAGAAAATTTTTTTATTTTTTCTAAGAAAATTTTTTTATAGAAAATTTTTTTTTACAGAAAAATTTTTTATAGAAAATTTTTTTATAGAAAATTTTTTTATTAAAATTTTTTTTTATAAAAATTTTTTTATTAAAAATTTTTCATAGAAAATTTTCTTACAAAAGTTTTTCTATAGAAAATTCTTTTATCAAAAATTTTTCTATAGAAAATTTTTTATCAAAAATTTTTCTATGGAAAATTTTTTATGAAAATTATAGAAAGTTTTTTTTTATCAAAATCTTTTTTTATAGAAAATTTTTTTATCAAAAATTTTTCTATAGAAAATTTTCTTATGAAAATTTTTCTATAGAAAATTTTCTTACAAAAATGTTTCTATAGAAAATTTTTTTATCAAAAATTTTTCTATAGGACGATAGGTTAAGTATTCCCGTAAATGTAACTTCTAAAAATTTTTTTTATAACAAATTTGTCTATAGAAAGTTTTTCTATGGACAATTTTTTATGAAAATTATAGAACATTTTTTTTATAAATTTTTTTTTATAGAAACATTTTTTTATCAAAAATGTTTCTATAGAAAATTTTCTTACAAAATTTTTTCTATAAAAATTTTTTTTTATCAAAAATTTTTCTATAGAAAATTTTTTATCAAAAATTTCGTTAGGACGTATTCCCGTAAATGTGACTCCTAAAAATTTTCTGTAGAAAAATTTTTGTAAGAAAATTTTCTATAGAAAATTTTTTGATAAAAAAATTTTTTATAAAAAAAAAATTTGATAAAAAAAAATTTCTATAGAAAAATTTTTGATAAAAAATATCAAAAATTTTTCTATAGAAAATTTTTTTTATCAAAAGTTTTTTTTTTTATAAAAAATTTTTTTAGCAAAAAATTTTCTGGAAAATAGAAAATTTTTTATAAAAAAAAATTTTGATAAACAAAATTTTCTATACAAAAATTTTTGATAAAAAAATATAAAAAAATTTTCTACAGAAAAATATCAAAAATTCTACATTAAAAATTTGAACAAAAAATAACAAAATAGTCGAGATATAAATATTATTCAAAAAGAAGAGTATTCGCATTTGATCCCAAATCTGTTACATTTATTTATTAATGTAACAGATCAATTGGTTAGGCCATCTCTTCAGGAGGATTATCCCCAATTTAGACAGATCGAAAACCACGCATTATTACTTATTTTGCAAACAAAACCTTTAAGAATTATGTTCATAAACCAGAATATGACTTTTTTATGAGGCTACGCGAAAGACCGTGTTTATGCTGATAAACCTTTTACTCTTGATCACTTAAAAATCAACATTCGTCAAGTTATGGCTGAAATACCGCCCAATATGTGTCAAAAAGTGGTCGAAAATTACCTCGAAAGAATCAATGCTTGCAACATTTTACACATAATGTCAAAGAAGAAATATTTTATATGTGTTTTATTTACATTCCCTTTTGAAACCGCAAAATGTATAACCCTGTATTATTTAACCCTTAAACTCCCAACTTCGATAAATTTCAAATCAGAAAAGCTTGGTTAAGAAAAAACCTTTAAGCGAAAATATAACATACGACGATATATACAACACGAAAGCTAAAAGAACCTTTTAGCTTTTGTAGTGTGAGAGATTATTGGGAGTAATACTAAATATGAATAAAGAATACGAAGTTAAATATAATTCGAAGTCTTCCGCAACGGTTAAAAGTAAAATCCAGTAGAGCTTTTATGATCCGATACGACAAAATACTAATACTAACAACTAATATACAAAAAAGTTAAAGTTATTCAAAATACAATATAATCTCAATTTGTATAAAAGCTTTTAAAATTATCTGAAAGCTCACAAAACAGTTAAAACTGTATAGCGATGAAATAAGCTTTAACTTTTGTAACTTTTCAATCGGAACCGTCCAGATCTACAGCACAATATGCGAACTTATACAAAAGAGCTTTTGAGCTTTCACACCGACACACTATGTATGAGCGAGACGGAACTATGTTTGTCAGAACTAGGTTTGTCTTTTCAAAGTCAGTGCTGCCAGATTATAATTTTTTGCTCGATTATAGGAAGAAAGCTTGAATATATGAAGAAAAATGAAAATCTGGCAACACTGACCGTAAGAGCTTTCAAAGCTGTTTACCACAAATTCAAATATTAATGTATGTGTTTTTGGACTGGTTTGTTTTAAATAAAAAAACAACATTGGAAATCTAGTTAAATCAAAAGGATTATCATATGGAATTAACATAAAATAGAAACTTCAGTTTTAATTTGGACTTTTGCTGTAGCTTCGTTACGAATTCGTTTCAAACCCCAAAAAACGATTTTGTTTTCAAATGTCCTTTCTACTAACAATTGTCCTTGTTGGACAATTTAACGCTCGTAACGTGCCACAATTAACCTGTTACACTTGCAACAAAAAAAGGCTGACTAATTACACAGTATGCACGTACTACATGCAAGCACCATAATTACACTCCACGTTATAAGAATAAAGTTATATGATATACACATAAAAAATCAAATAAAATTCAAGAGAAAAAAGCTTCAAAAAATCATTAAATTGTCATATATAGAAAGTATTTTCTACATTTGATGAAAGAATGAATTTCAAATATACCTAGTCTTGATAGTGTCCCTGGAAATGCTAACATTTAGAACTCATTCTATCTCATTCACTCTAATACAGCTGATAATAAAATGGCATAAAATGACATGGACTTGAATAGAATAAAATAGAAAATATTTAAAATTATATGAAATAGAATGAATGAAAGAAGAATGAATTGCATGGAAATACACAAACGGACAATGAGAACAATTTAGCACAAATTTTCTTTTAATGTTGGCAATTTAATGTCAACCATAAATGAATGTGTTTCATTACAATTAAATGTTCCAGACATTAAAATGCTGACATTTTAATCGTTTTGCACGTTCTTTTTTTTATTGTACATACGTTTCATTTCTGTTGCCAGTTCAGTTCTTTTTGTTGGTTGGTTGGACAATAATTATGCTAATATTTTATGGAGTTGCATTTGAACATATTTTTTTTTATGTTATCTGGGATTTGAAATCATTAAAATAATAATTTTAGAAGCAAATACAATACAAATTAGTTTAATGAGAGTGTTTTAAAAGGACACCATTTCAATAAGGGATTTGCATAAGTGGAGGTAGAGCACTATAACTTAGGCTAAGCTAAAAGGTATGAACAATGCTATGACTAGAGTCCTAACATAGCTCTAGTACTTAACACTAGAACTAAATGTGTAGAAAAATATGACTTTAGCTATGACTAGAGCTAGTTTTGGTCAGAACTCATTCATTTTCGATCTAATTGTTAGATATTTTTATAATTTTTCACCATAAAAATTTTTGATATCGAAATAATTTGATTTGAAACTTTAAAAGAAAATTTTCAATGCAAAAATTTTTATATACAAAACCAAATTTTAATATTAACATTTTTATTGAAATTTGAAATTTATATAGAAAGTTTGACATTTTATTTGAAAAATATTTGATACAGAAAATTAAATAAATAAAATTTTGTTATAGAAAATTTGGGATATGAAATTTTTTATTTTCGATATCAAAATTTTACAAAATTCCTATAAAAATCTTTCAATATCAAAATTCTTATAAAAAATTTTCAATATCAAAATTTTTATAAAAAATGTTCAGTATCAAAATTCTTAGAAAAAATTCGTTATTGACAATTTTATAGAAAATTAAATTTAAAAATTGTTATTTTAAGTTTTTAATAATATTTTTAATATATAAATTTAAAAATTTTTCGATGTAAAAATATTTCTATAGAAGATTTTTCGATATAAAAATATTTCTATAGAAAAATTTTTAAAATTAAAATATTTCTATAGAAAAATTTTTAATATAAAAATATTTTTATAGAAAAATTTTCAATATAAAAATATTTCTACAGAAAATTTTTCGTTAAAAAAATTTTTCTATAGAAAATTTTTCGATATAAAAATATTTCTATAGAAAATTTTTTGATATAAAAATATTTCTATAGAAAATTTTTTGATATAAAAATATTTCTATAGAAAATTTTTCGATATAAAAATATTTCTATAGAAAAATTTTTCGATAAAAAATTTTTCTATAGAAAATTTTTCGTTAAAAAAATTTTTCTATAGAAAATTTTTCGTTAAAAAAATTTTTCTATATAAAATTTTTCGTTAAAAAAATTTTTCTATAGAAAATTTTTCGTTAAAAAAATTTTTCTATAGAAAATTTTTCGTTAAAAAAATTTTTCTATAGAAAATTTTTCGTTAAAAAAATTTTTCTATAGAAAATTTTTCGTTAAAAAAATTTTTCTATAGAAAATTTTTCGTTAAAAAAATTTTTCTATAGAAAATTTTTCGTTAAAAAAATTTTTCTATAGAAAATTTTTCGTTAAAAAAATTTTTCTATAGAAAATTTTTCGTTAAAAAAATTTTTCTATAGAAAATTTTTCGTTAAAAAAATTTTTCTATAGAAAATTTTTCGTTAAAAAAATTTTTCTATAGAAAATTTTTCGTTAAAAAAATTTTTCGTTAAAAAAATTTTTCTATAGAAAATTTTTCGTTAAAAAAATTTTTCTATAGAAAATTTTTCGTTAAAAAAATTTTTCTATAGAAAATTTTTCGTTAAAAAAATTTTTCTATAGAAAATTTTTCGTTAAAAAAATTTTTCTATAGAAAATTTTTCGTTAAAAAAATTTTTCTATAGAAAATTTTTCGTTAAAAAATTTTTCTATAGAAAATTTTTGTTAAAAAAATTTTTCTATAGAAAATTTTTCGTTAAAAAATTTTTCTATAGAAAATTTTTCGTTAAAAAAATTTTTCTATAGAAAATTTTTCGTTAAAAAAATTTTTCAATAGGAAATTTTTCGTTAAAAAAATTTTTCTATAGATAATTTTTCGTTAAAAAAATTTTTCTATAGAAAATTTTTCGTTAAAAAAATTTTTCTATAGAAAATTTTTCGTTAAAAAGATTTTTTTATAGAAAATTTTTTTATAGAAAATTTTTCGTTAAAAAATTTTTCATTAGAAAATTTTTCATTAAAAAAATTTTTCTATAGAAATTTTTTCATTATAAAAACTCTTCTATAGAAAATGTTTCATTTTTCTAAAGAAAATTTTTTGTTATACCAATTTTTCTATACAAATCATTTTGTAATTAAAATTTTTCTATAAATTTTGTATAGATAATTTTTCGGTACAAAATTTTTTGTTATAAAAATTTTTCTATAGGAAGTTTTTCGTTACAAAATTTTTTGTTATAAAGAAAGTTTTTCGTTACAAAATTTTTTGTTGTAAAATTTTTTCTATAGAAAATTTTTGTTACAAAAATTTTTTTATGGAAAATTTTTCATTGTAGTAATTTTTCTATAGAAAATGTTTCGTTTTTCTATGCAAAATTTTTCGTTATAAAAATTTTTCTATTGAAAATTTTTCGTTACAAAATTTTTTCTATAGAAAATTTTTCATTATACAAATTTTCCTATAGAAAATTTATCCTTATAAATATTTTTTTATAGAAAACTTTTTGTTATAAAAATTTTTCTATAGAAAATTTTTCGTTATAAAAATTTTGTATAGAAACTTTTTTGTTATAAAAATTTTGTATAGAAAATTTTTCTATAGAAAATTTTTCGTTACAAAATTGTTTGTTATAAAATTTTTTCTATAGAAAATTTTTCGCTATAAAATTTTTTCTTTATTAAAATTTTCTAGAAAAAATTTTGATAACGTAAAATTCGTTAAAAAAAAATTTCGTTATTAAAATTTTTCGCTATTAAAATTTTTTGCTATTAAAATTTTTTGTTAAAAAAATTTTTGTATAGAAAATGTTTCGTTATTAAAATTTTTCTATAGAAAATTTTTCGTTTTAAAGTTTTTCTATATCATATTTTTATTTATACAAATTTGTTAATTTTCTATAGAAAATTTTTCGTTATAATTTTTTTTTTTAAATATTTTGCTATAAAAATTGTTTATTATAAAAGTTTTTTGTTATACAAATATTTTCGTTACAAAAATTTTTATTTATACAAATTTTTTACAAAGAAGTTTCGTAATAAAAATGTTTCTATAGAAAATTTTTCGTTATAAATTTTTTTTTACAAAGAATTTTCGTTATAAAAATTTTACTAAAGAAAATTTTTTGTTATAAAATTTTTTCTATAGAGGATTTTTCGTTATTAAAATTTTTCTATAGAAAATTTTTGTTAAAAAATTTTTTCGATAGAAAATTTTTGTTATAAAATTGTTTCTATATAAAATTTTTCGTTATAAAAATTTTTTTACAAAAAATGTTCGTTATAAAAATTTTGCTCTAAACAATTTTTTGTTATAAAAATTTTTCTATAGAAAAGTTTTCGTTGAAAAATTTTCTAAAGAAATTTTTAGTTAAAAAAATTTTTATATCCAAAATTTTTCAATAGAAAATTTTTCGTTAAACAAATGTTTTCTTACAGAAAATTTTTTGTTATAAAAATTTTTCTATATAAATTTTTTCATTAAAAATATTTTTCGTTACGAAAATGTTTCTATAGAAAACTTTTCATTAGAAAAAATTTTCAATAGAAAATTTTTAGTTATAAAATTAGTCTATACAAAATTTTTGGTTTTAAAAATTTTTTCTAAAGAAAATTAAACTATTTATAATTTATTTCATAATTTTTTTAAATGTTTACAATAGACCAATGTTTTGTATAAATTGGCACAAGTTTTACATGGCTATAACTATTTTTTGTTTTAAGATCTAGACTAAAGTTCTTTCGTTTTGAAGGATAAATTGCAAATATTTGCATATTAACTTAAAAATGGTAAAGGACCGACATGATCTTAAACAACGAAATTTTTTTAAATATGCCTAAAAACACACAGGAAAATATTGTTACTAAGTACAAGTTATGGAGGACTAACAAATAAAATATCTAATAAATAAATATTTTTATAAGATTTTCTAGGAATTCGAGTATAATATAACTAAACACATTTTTTTAGTTACCTTATATCGCAAATTCCTACCTCTAGCTAATTTGTTTTAAAATACGAATACATCTCCTCATTTAATTGAAATTTGAAACATTCATAATGTTCTTCTTTCTTATTAAAGCCTCCCCCAGTAAAAAACATTTAAAATCATTATAATGAGGGCAACAAATTATAAAATAAACGCTTTAGGGCATTTTAAGTAGAAATAAATGAAAACATATAATTTGTAACCCAATTTGAATAAATATTTTCTCCAGTGCCAAAAAAATTTCTAACTGCCACAATCACATTCGTAAACTCGGGGGATAAAGGAAAAGTGAAATGAAGTTATTATTGTTTATGATACAATTTCCCCGTTTTCCAACTTTTACGTTAAATATAAAACTAAATTTGAACAGTCAAATGAAAACTTCCCCTACTCTTGGTTTGCACAAAAATTCAAGCGTATGGCGTTAGAGTGTAAGATATGAAGGGATGGACAGACACATTGCGTTATTGTATGCAAAAGTTGAACTTTGACACATTTTGACGTTTTTTTTTTGTTTTCTTATTTCAAAATGCCAATGTTGTGCCTGAATGTTTGAGTTTACATTTGTTTCACCGAGTTTTGAAATTCCAAAATAATATTTCGTTAACTTTTTTTTTTTCAAATTTTTTGTTATTTTAGTTTCAGTAAAAAAATGTACACAAGCTTTGCTTAAGGTGATATGTTCTCGAGTATATGCCACAAAATTCACTCACTCTGTCCCTGTTCGTATGAGATATGTACGATACACATTTTGCTCTGCCAATGTCGTTTTTTAATTTATTTCTTGTTTTGCCATCAGCTGAGTTTGGTTTTGGTACGAGTAGAAATGGATGTTAGAAATATTTCAGAAAACAGAATTAGATTAGCCAAAGAACTTTAGCTACAAGCGTTTTTATTTTTCATTAATTTCTGTTTTTTTTTGTTTTATGACAAAAAAAAGTATATCAGTTTTTTTAATTTTGGTTCTTTTCCTACAAATGAAATTCCTAATTCAACAAATATTAGCAAGATTTACAATTTTAATCAAATAATAAAAACACGAGGGAAATTAGTTTGAATAAACAACAATTTTTTTTGTCATGAATTTGAATAAAAACATTAATTTAAATAAAAAAAATATATATATTTTATTGAAAAGAAAATTTACTCTTTCATGTGGTTAAATGACTAATTGGGTTATGACGAAATTGTGGGCACTAGCTAAAGAAAAAATTTCTTTTAAAAAAATTGTATAACGGAAAAATTGAAAATTGTTATAACAAAAATTTTCTATTAAAAAATTTTTATTACGGAAAATTTGGTATTCAAAAATTTTTATAATGAAAAATTTTCTATAGAAAAATTTCTATAATGAAATATTTTCTATAGACAAATTTTTAGAACCAAAAGTTTTCTATAAAAAATTTTTATAAAGAAAAATTTTGTATTGAAAAATTTTCATAACAAAAAATTTTCTATAAAGACATTTTGATAACGAAAAATATGGTATTCAAAAGTTTTTATAACGACAAAATTTTCTTTAAACAAAATTTTTATAACGATAAAATTTTTTTTTAAAAAAATTTTTTTAACTAAAAATTTATAACGAAAAATTTTCTATTTAAAAATTTTTGTACAAAAATTTTTAAAACAAAAAATTTTCTATAGAAAAGTTTTTATAGCGAAAAAGTTTCTATAAAAAAGTTTTTATAACGAAAAATTTTCTATAAAAAAAATTTTTAGGACCAAAAATTTTCGATAGAAACATTTTTATAACGAAAAATTTTCTATAGAAAATTTTTTGCAATGAAAAATTTTCATTAGAAATTTTTTTACAACGAAAAATTTTCTATAGAAAATTTTTTACAACGAAAAATTTTCTATAGAAAATTTTTTACAACGAAAAATTTTCTATAGAAAATTTTTTACAACGAAAAATTTTCTATAGAAAATTTTTTACAACGAAAAATTTTCTATAGAAAATTTTTTACAACGAAAAATTTTCTATAGAAAATTTTTTACAACGAAAAATTTTCTATAGAAAATTTTTTACAACGAAAAACTTTCTATAGAATAATTTTTATAACGAAATATTTTCTACAGAATAATTTTTTTAACGAAATACTTTCTATAGAATAATTTTTATAACGATATATTTTCTATAGAAAAATTTTTATAACGAAAAATTTTCTGTAGATAATTTTTTACAAGGAAACATTTTCTATAAAAAAATTTTTACAACGAAAAATTTTCTATAGAAAATTTTTTACAACGAAAAATTGTCTATAGAAATTTTTTTTAACGAAAAACTTTCTATAGAATAATTTTTATAACGAAAAATTTTCTATAGAAAAATTTTATAACGAAAAATTTTCTATAGAAAAATTTTTATTACGAAATATTTTTTATAGAAAATTTTTATAACGAAAAATTTTCTATAGAAAAATATTCTCTAGAAAAATTTTAACGAAAAACTTTCTATAGAATAATTTTTATAACGAAAAATTTTCTATAGAAAAATTTTATAACGAAAAATTTTCTATAGAAAAATTTTTATAACGAAATATTTTCTATAGAAAATTTTTATAACGAAAAATTTTCTATAGAAAAATTTTCTCTAGAAAAATTTTTTTTGAAGAAAAATTTTTTAAAGAAAATTTTTTATGACAAAAATTTTCTATAGAAAAATTTTTATGATGAACTATAGACAAATTTTTATAAAATTAAAAAATTTTTTTTTACGAGAAATTTTCTGTAGAAAAATTATTATAACAAAAAAATTTTTTCTAGACAAATTTTTACAACGAAAAATTTTCTATAAAAAATTTTTAAAACGAAAAATTTTCTATATTGAAAAATTTTTGTAACGAAATTATAGTAAAATTTTTATAAAATTTTAAAAAAATCTTATAACCAAAAATATTCTGTAGACAAATTTTCTATAGAAAATTTTATTCAAAGAAACGAAAAATTTTCGAACAAAAATTTTTTCTTACAAACGAAATATTTTTTACAAACACATTTTTCCTGAAAAATTTTCTTCAAAAAATTTTTTCGTAGAAACGAAAAATTTTCTCTAGTAACATTTTTATAAAGAAAAAATTTGTATAGAAAATTTTTATAACGAAAAATTTCTCATAGAAAAATTTTAACAATTAAACATTTTTTATATAAAAAAAAATTTAAAATGAACAATTTTTTTCTAAACATTTTAATACCGAAAAATTTTTTATAAAACGAAATTTTTCGTATAAAAAATTTTTATAATGAAAAATTTTCTATAGAGAAATTCTTATAATGATATATTTTATGTAGAAAAACTTTTGTATAGAAAATATTTTATAATAAAAAACTTTTATAACAAAAAATTTTCTATTAAAAAAAATTTTTATAAAAAAATTTTATAAAAAAATTGTTATAACGAAAAGTTTTGTATAAAAAATTTTTACAAGGAAAAATTTTTTATAGAAAAATTTTTACAACAAAAAATTTTTTATAGAAAAATTTTTACAAAGAAACAAATTTTTTCTTGAAAATTTTTATTACAAACGAAAATTTTTAATAAAAACATTTTTCCTCAAAAAAATTTTTTGTAGAAACGAAAAATTTTCTATAAGAAATTGTTTCGTTCTAAATCCTTAACTTTAATCAATTATTATGTATTTTTTTTTTAATTAAATACAACCGCCTACTTCTTAATGTCTTGGGAAAATGAATTTATTTTGTCATCCTTTACATTAATGTTTGCTAATATTAACTAATGAAATATTTTGTAGCATTTCATTAAAACAAAATGACTTTAAATTTGAATAATGGTTTCAAACTTCGAGTCATGCTTACTCCCTCCTATAAAGATTTAATAATGGCTTTATTTATTGTTAAAATGATATTTTAATTTTGAAGATATACAAACATTTCTGCACATACACACATACATACACATGCAAGTATTCGCACAGTGTGTGACTAAGGAATAAATAGCAAAGTCTTAAAATTGATTTCCTGGCCAAGTAATCATAAATTTATTAATGTCTTAGAATGTGGGTGTTTCTAATAATCATGCTCTAATACTCACTCTATCTTTCCCTTTCTTACCATGCAAATGGCCACAAGGATTTCTTCTAAGTATGTCCTTTAATACTTTTGTGTATGTAAACATCTGTATATGTATGCATGTGTTTAGAACTTTATTGTTTAAAGGATAATAAATGAATGTGAATGGTGATATTGTTTGTAATTCTATTTTCCATTCAGTTGCAATTATTATTATCCTGTTTTTGGTAGTTGTATTGTTCATTACAAATCATAATGATGACGCTGATGATGTCTAAAGTAATTTGTAATAACCCAAAAACTTGTAAATTATAACAAGTAACTTGGCCTATACATTTGCCATAAGTATCTATTGTTGATATTGTATTCTTGAACTTAATAAATTTTGCAAATATGTAAATGCATAAATGTTGCAACTTGATAGTTATAACCTTCATATCCAATGCCTGCCTCACTTATACTGATTTGTGGAAGAGTATATGAATGTGTTTGTAACCAGTAGTTTCAGGCTTAAAGGGGACAGAATCTCAATTCCAAGAAGTCTGTTCTATGGGGCGTGTACCAAAGTAATGTACTTATTCCGATATATTTCATTAGCGATGATTCCAAATTAATGTCTCTGACAATTTATATCAGTTTATCAAAGTTCTGTTCTAGATCAATATTTCTATAAGTAACATATGGGCAAATCCGAAAAACCTTACACAAAAGTACAAAATTTTAAAACTGTCTAAATCGCGTATATGTGTTTATGAAAGAATATTGATCCTATAGAATATATAATGGATAACATTTTTGATTGCCCTCCTTGTGAATGGCAGGTCTTTATTTGCACCCATCTCGAATTTTTATACATTTTTTTAAAATAATAGGTTTTTTAAAAGTTCATAAAAATCGCAAAAACATCCATTTAAGTATCAAGTCTACTTAATTTTATACTATTAGATGTAAAAGACCCCATCAAAAGTAATTGGAGTAATATAAATAACGCCAAGCAAAAAAGGGCTCTCTGTGTTTAGCGTCCGTCACAGAAGTAAAAGTTTTTTTTAATTTGACTAGTGCAATTTTTCTTTTTTCTCCAATTGAACTTGGTTCTTAAAGAGAACTTAGTGTTTGGTACTTTTTGGAAACTATGTCCGATAGGGGGTAAAAAAGGGTGAAAATAGTTTTTTTGATACCTTTTTAACCCACCCTTATATTTTAAGCTAAAAAATATAGAAAGAAAGTTTGTACTGCAATCAATAGATGTGAAAGAAACATTAAACACGTATTTGGTACTTTTGTGATTTTGGGACCAAAATGGGTAAAAAGGGGATAAAATGATAACTTAACATCTCAAAAAGTAATATGAATAGGAACATTATTTTAATAAAATGTACCGAATTCAATTGGTATCAAAAAAGTACCAAATATGCATATGGAACTTTTTAAAATTAGGGGATAAAAAGGGAACAAATTAGTAATGTTATACCTTTTAAACATATGAATGTTTGTCTGTATGTATGTTCTTTATAGAATAGTAAACTGTGAATTTGATCATGTTATGTTCTTTAGCGAAGATGTTGCGGATAAACCTGCTAAGATTTTTAAGTTGATAAGACGAATTTTCCGACAGATGGCGCCACTGAAAATTACTAAAAATAATTAAATTGTAAACTGTACATTCACCTCATAACTCTGCTAGCCACTGGTTATTGAGTATTAGGCTATGTAAAACTTCTCAAACTAATGCATTTGCCGTTCGGAGCCGGCGTTAAAACATAGGTCCCTTTCAATGAGTTTAAAAATAGAATCGGATGCAGCTCATTGTCTGAGAGAAGTACCCCTTGTTCCAATTGGAATGTTGACGGGGAATTATATATATATATATATATACATTTGATCATGCTATGATCTTTAGCAAAGTTGTAGAGCATGAGCCGGCGAAGGCCTTTTAGTAGGTATAAATAATTTCCGACAGGTGGCGTTACTGAAACTTACTCAAAGTCAATTTAATCGTAAGCTGTACATTTAATCATGCTACAATCTTTAGCAAAGTTGTTACACATGCGCCGACGAAGGTTTCTTAGTTGGTATGAAGAAATTTCGACAGGTGGCGCCACTGAAACGTACTCAAAGTCAATTTAATCGTAAGCTGTACATTTAATCATGCTACAATCTTTAGCAAAGTTGTTGCACATGAGCCGACGAAGGTTTCTTAGTTGGTATGAAGAAATTTCGACAGGTGGCGCCAGAGAAAATTACTCAATGTGAGTTAAATCGTAAACTGTGCATTTGATCATGTTATAATCATAAGCAAAGTTGTTACGCATAAGCAGACGAAGGTTTCTTAAATAGTTGGTATGAACAACTTTAGGTGGCGAAACTGAAAACTACTCAAAATGAATTAAATCGTAAACTGTGCATTTGATCAAGCTATAATCTTTAGCAAAGTTGTTGCGCATGAGTCGACGGAGGTTTCTGTTGGTATGACCAAATAAATAAAATAATTCAAAATTAACTGAATATTTGTACAATGTCTTTCCTCTAAATTTATTTTAGTACTTTATAAAATAAAATATATAAAAACTTTAAAATTTGCCTCAAAATGCTTATCATAATGCTCCGAGCAAGGCTCGGTCAACCAGGTACTAATATGTAAAGAAAAGCATGTAGCGTCCGTCACAGTATATATTTTTCATAAAATAATATTTATTTAATATAAAATTTACGAACACATGTCTGTCTTATTCATAACGCAATAACATTGTCTATATCCACAGATTAAATTTAAGATATTAGCTGCTAAAAAAATATACAGTGGGGCAAATTTGATGATTTTGAAATATTTTGAATATTTTTTTTCCTGGGACGAAAATTGAGATGTAAAAAGTGTAAAACTTTAAAGAAATATATAAATTTAGTCTTTTTGTGAAATATTAAATTGTGCCCAAAAATCGCATTTTAACCGCGAACATGAAAAGGAAGGAGTTAAAATTCGGAAACAAATTAAACCATTATTTTCACTAATTAACGATTTCTTAAAAAAATATGAAATATGAATTTTTACCTAATAAAAAACATTAAAGTAAAAACTGTATCGTCCGTCACGTAGCGTCCGCAACAGTACATTTATGGATTTTTGGTGAAACTGAAAACTAAAAAATATTTTATGAAAGCTGTTTTGTAATCCTCTGATCTTCAATGTATTTACAATTTTTTTCAGGGACCGTAACTGTTATAACTTTTATCGTAAAAATCAGAAAATAAAAGTTATTTTTTGACTTTTATTTTTTCGAGCAGAAGTAAAAGTTATTTTTTTACTTATATTTTTTCGATAGAAAATAACAATTATTTTTGATTTTTATTTTTTCAAGCAAAAATAAAAGTTATTTTTTAACTTTTATTTTTTCGAGCAAAAATAACATTTATTTTTTACTTTTATTATTTCGAGCATGAATAGAAGTCATTTTTTGACTTTTATTTTGTACTTTATTTGGTACTTTTGTGATTTTGGGACCAAAATGGGTAAAAAGGGGATAAAATGATAACTTAACATCTCAAAAAGTAATATGAATAGGAACATTATTTTAATAAAATGTACCGAATTCAATTGGTATCAAAAAAGTACCAAATATGCATATGGAACTTTTTAAAATTAGGGGATAAAAAGGGAACAAATTAGTAATGTTATACCTTTTAAACATATGAATGTTTGTCTGTATGTATGTTCTTTATAGAATAGTAAACTGTGAATTTGATCATGTTATGTTCTTTAGCGAAGATGTTGCGGATAAACCTGCTAAGATTTTTAAGTTGATAAGACGAATTTTCCGACAGATGGCGCCACTGAAAATTACTAAAAATAATTAAATTGTAAACTGTACATTCACCTCATAACTCTGCTAGCCACTGGTTATTGAGTATTAGGCTATGTAAAACTTCTCAAACTAATGCATTTGCCGTTCGGAGCCGGCGTTAAAACATAGGTCCCTTTCAATGAGTTTAAAAATAGAATCGGATGCAGCTCATTGTCTGAGAGAAGTACCCCTTGTTCCAATTGGAATGTTGACGGGGAATTATATATATATATATATATATATACATTTGATCATGCTATGATCTTTAGCAAAGTTGTAGAGCATGAGCCGGCGAAGGCCTTTTAGTAGGTATAAATAATTTCCGACAGGTGGCGTTACTGAAACTTACTCAAAGTCAATTTAATCGTAAGCTGTACATTTAATCATGCTACAATCTTTAGCAAAGTTGTTACACATGCGCCGACGAAGGTTTCTTAGTTGGTATGAAGAAATTTCGACAGGTGGCGCCACTGAAACTTACTCAAAGTCAATTTAATCGTAAGCTGTACATTTAATCATGCTACAATCTTTAGCAAAGTTGTTGCACATGAGCCGACGAAGGTTTCTTAGTTGGTATGAAGAAATTTCGACAGGTGGCGCCAGAGAAAATTACTCAATGTGAGTTAAATCGTAAACTGTGCATTTGATCATGTTATAATCATAAGCAAAGTTGTTACGCATAAGCAGACGAAGGTTTCTTAAATAGTTGGTATGAACAACTTTAGGTGGCGAAACTGAAAACTACTCAAAATGAATTAAATCGTAAACTGTGCATTTGATCAAGCTATAATCTTTAGCAAAGTTGTTGCGCATGAGTCGACGGAGGTTTCTGTTGGTATGACCAAATAAATAAAATAATTCAAAATTAACTGAATATTTGTACAATGTCTTTCCTCTAAATTTATTTTAGTACTTTATAAAATAAAATATATAAAAACTTTAAAATTTGCCTCAAAATGCTTATCATAATGCTCCGAGCAAGGCTCGGTCAACCAGGTACTAATATGTAAAGAAAAGCATGTAGCGTCCGTCACAGTATATATTTTTCATAAAATAATATTTATTTAATATAAAATTTACGAACACATGTCTGTCTTATTCATAACGCAATAACATTGTCTATATCCACAGATTAAATTTAAGATATTAGCTGCTAAAAAAATATACAGTGGGGCAAATTTGATGATTTTGAAATATTTTGAATATTTTTTTTCCTGGGACGAAAATTGAGATGTAAAAAGTGTAAAACTTTAAAGAAATATATAAATTTAGTCTTTTTGTGAAATATTAAATTGTGCCCAAAAATCGCATTTTAACCGCGAACATGAAAAGGAAGGAGTTAAAATTCGGAAACAAATTAAACCATTATTTTCACTAATTAACGATTTCTTAAAAAAATATGAAATATGAATTTTTACCTAATAAAAAACATTAAAGTAAAAACTGTATCGTCCGTCACGTAGCGTCCGCAACAGTACATTTATGGATTTTTGGTGAAACTGAAAACTAAAAAATATTTTATGAAAGCTGTTTTGTAATCCTCTGATCTTCAATGTATTTACAATTTTTTTCAGGGACCGTAACTGTTATAACTTTTATCGTAAAAATCAGAAAATAAAAGTTATTTTTTGACTTTTATTTTTTCGAGCAGAAGTAAAAGTTATTTTTTTACTTATATTTTTTCGATAGAAAATAACAATTATTTTTGATTTTTATTTTTTCAAGCAAAAATAAAAGTTATTTTTTAACTTTTATTTTTTCGAGCAAAAATAACATTTATTTTTTACTTTTATTATTTCGAGCATGAATAGAAGTCATTTTTTGACTTTTATTTTTTCGAGCAGAAATTAAAGTTATTTTTGTTAAAATTCATGATAAATTCATTGAAAATTTTTGTCAAACAAAGATAATTTTTCAGTGAAAATAATTTGCATATGCCCAAAAATTAATGGAGTTGAGTTTTGCAATCATAATTGGGGCTGAAAACACAAAAATAACTTTTATTTCTGCTCGAAAAAATCAAAGTCAAAAAATAACTTCTATTCATGCTTGAAATAATAAAAGTCAAAAATAAATGTTATTTTTGCTCGAAAAAATAAAAGTCAAAAATAAATGTTATTTTTGCTCGAAAAAAATAAAAGTTAAAAAATAACTTTTATTTCTGCTCGAAAAAATAAAAGTCAAAAAATAACTTTTATTTCTGCTCGAAAAAATAAAAGTCAAAAAATAACTTTAATTTCTTCTCGAAAAAGTAAAAGTCAAAAAATAACTTTTATTCATGCTCGAAATAATAAAAGTCAAAAATAAATGTTATTTTGCTCGAAAAAATAAAAGTTAAAAATAACTGTTATTTTTGCTCGAAAAAATAAAAGTTAAAAATAACTGTTATTTTTGTTAAAAAAAATAAAAATCAAAAAATAACTGTTATTTTTTCTAAAAAATAATATCAGATTTTTAAAAATCACCGCATTTTATGAAAATTTGGTCCAAGACTATCAAAATAGTATACTTGGTTTTATTATCCGACATTTCCTTGTGGTTGCTTTTTTTAATCAAAAATTCAAAAATAACAGTTATTTTCTCTCCCTGATTTTTTTTATTACTATGCCCGATTTGATTAAATTTACAGAAACACGTGCTGAAAAAAAAGTCCCTTCCATTTTATGTAGCGTCCGTCACAGCACTTTAAAAACGAATATATTTTTCCATGGCATAAATTTAAGTACACCAAAATCCTTACAAATGTATCGTCCGTCATGCAGGATTTGTCCACATATATCAGCACATCCTACCATACCCTACCCTTATGGAATATAACAAGCAAGCCCTACCCCAAATATAGATTAATAGTCATCAAACTTAAAATTTGTAGTCCACACCACCAAAAATAACTCAAAATTTCTGAATTTTTAAAAAAGTTGCTTCCGTTTTGGAACTTCAGGGTTAATGTATCAAAGTGTCTATGGGTGCTGTTGTGCAGTTGTATTTGTTTTCGTATTTATTAAAATCTATCTGTATATGTTTGTACAATATAATAGTTTCCTAATGCAATTTGGTTTGATGGCGGCCACAAAATCATATTAAAATACATCATCATGATTTTGCAATGTTGCGTTTTAATAATTTTCCAACTAAATACAATATTAAGAGTACAACTGCAAATAAGATTGATTTCATTCTGTCTTTCTTTGAAAGTTTGCAATTAAACGTGGAGGGTTGCTTCGAGAAATTTTAGAAGATGATATACTATACTAAGATAAGCATGAGTGTCAGTTGTAATTTGAAACAAGTAAGAGTGTTATATTCGACTGTGCCGAATCTTATATACCCACCATCAATTTGTGTTAAATTTAGAAATATCTCTCATATATCTACGAGGATGCAGCTAATTCAAAATATGGACTAAATTCGAAAAAAGTTGTTACGCTAGTGGGTATTGTTAGCAAAATACTTGGACTAAATTCGGTTGCAGGAGCTTTATAGTTCAACATTTAAAAGTATGTAAGTGGTTTCCCTAGTATTTACTTTGCTCAAAATTTAATCTAATACTTCAGGTGCATATATTTTGTTGGGAGTTCCTAAACCGTATATAAAGTCTGGACATTGGTGCAATTTTTATATGCTGCTTGTACCTCCGAATCTTTTTGATTGTAGATATAAAAAGGGGATGTTATATATTTGTATATAGGAATTATAGCCAAATGTTGACAAAACAAAATTTTACACACTGGCTGTATTTATATAAAGCTTGTTTTTGCAAAGCTTAGTTGCGATAGCTGTCATAGTTTGTAATTTAATAGCTTTTAACTGGCCTTTGCTATATTTTTTTTTTGTTTCCGGGAGTTTTTTTTTTGTATGAAAGCTATAGTCAATTATGGACCGATTCCTATAAAATTTGATATACTAACCAATAGTTGCATAAAACTTCTCTATTCTAAATTTAGTCGTCATAGCTATTACAATTGTGTTTAATTTATCAGCATTCATGTGTTTCCCGGGGCGGGGTTATATGGAGCTCTAACTAAATGTGAACCGATTTCGCCCGATTTTGTTCAATTTTGTACAATTTTGTCTCTCCAGCTCTTGTAGTTAAGGAGCTATCGCGTGACTGATTGTAACAAAATTTTGCACACTGGCTGGCATTCACATAAGACTTCCTTTTGTAAAAATTTGTTGCTGTTGCCCTTTTCGTTAAGGCGTTATCGCGCTTTTATCTGACGGACAGACAGACATAAACCCTCTTTTCTCTTTGTATGGGAGCTATGGTTAAATGTGAACCGATTTATATGCTGCCTAGTGCTTATGTAAAACTTCTAGATACAAAATTTTGTGATCATAGCTGTTATAATTTGTCATTTATTAGCAAATAAGCGATTAGCCTAGACGAGGTTATACAGGAGCTATGGTCAAATGTGAACCGATTTTGACCGATTTCAATACTAAAGTTTTCCAAGAAATGAAGAATATTTGTGCCAAATTTCAGTGACCTATATCCTTTCGTTAAGGTTTTATCGTGCCGACAACAGACAGACAGGCGGACAGACAGACAGACAGACAGACAGGCAGACAGACAGACAGACAGACAGATAGACAGACAGACAGACAGACAGACAGACAGACAGACAGACAGACAGACAGACAGACAGACAGACAGACAGACAGACAGACAGACAGACAGACAGACAGACAGACAGACAGACAGACAGACAGACAGACAGACAGACAGACAGACAGACAGACAGACAGACAGACAGACAGACAGACAGACATACAGACATACAGACATACAGACAGACAGACAGACAGACAGACAGACAGACAGACAGACAGACAGACAGACAGACAGACAGACAGGCAGACCGACAGATAGACAGACAGACAGACAAGGATAATAGAAGAAGAATATAAGTTGTTGAAAAAGTGGGCGTGGAACCTTGATTTGTAAAACATAGAATTAGAGCTAATTATGTATGATGGCAATAACTACTCCAGCAAAATATGATAGGGGCTTATTGAAATTTTGGTACTGAAGTGGGGACATATCTATACAAAGTTCTTATATAACTTCAGGCTCAGATATCAATCAAATACTTAAATCACATGGTCTGACTTTTCATAATATTATGGTGAACGATATATGAACGATGGTTGGTTTAAATAAGATGGTGCTATTAAATTAGCCCAAATGGATATGTCAATGGGCAGCCAAGAAGATGCTATTTGACACCGTTTAACTATTTTCTATGAGATGGTATTTCTTTAGCAAAAAAACATTTTTGAAAAATCTAATGCAGTTCTATAGAGAAGAGTCTTGGTTTTAAGGACCAATAATTGTTTTTAAGTTAAATTATGTGTTATAAAAAAATATTGAAATGTGCCTAATTTTCTAAAACGAAAAGCGATGAAATTTTCCATCAAACTCAATAGCTTGTGCATCGAATTTAATTATGATACAGAACCTTTAATTATGATACAGAACCTTGATTTTAGTCTGTAGAAGAAAATGACTTAATCTCTTATATAGTTTAGGAGATATCAGGAAATCAAAAAAGCTCTACAAAATGCGGCAATCGGTTAATATTTATCAATACCTTAAATATAAATCTCGTTTCCTGAAACTACTTAATTACCACAGTAGCTGGAATTTATGGACTAATTTTGTTTATAATAGCAAAGTATTAATTTAAGCTTTGAACGTGCTTAGTACGAAGACTACTAAGCATAATATATAATATTCTGCCTAGGTTCGAGACCCAGCCACGACAAACTAAAACCTAAAGCATTACCAAGCAGTCGATATAATAGAAAAAAGGCTTATATTTTGAGACTTCGTAACAATAGATGACGCAACTTCTATGTTCACTATCGCCCACTATTCTCTTTCCAATTAAGGTAACTGAACTCGAATTGTCAAGAATTTTTTGGTTATCAGCCCCATTGTGCAAAGTTCACTACTTATAATTCTTCTCCTAGCTTTCTAGAATGTTTCTGTTGATGTTATTCTGTTGATGTCTATAAGCAGATCAACATGTTTCTCTAATTTGCTGTAAAGAGTATAGCAAGGTTTTTCTCTTTTATCTATTCGTACAACGTATGTGTGAGCGTGTTCTTGATCATGTGAGAATGTATTGGAACATGCATGAACTTTCGTAAGCCTCATTGTTAGTGTAATCAACGACAGCAGCTCTTTGTTTACGTCTGCAGAAAATGCTAGAAACTCTCTTCTCTACTATATAAGACCGATGAACGAATATTGTGGGAAAGTTTTAATTGAGACGCGTATAAGAGAACAGTGTGACTAAGAATATTTGTAAAGAAGTTTTGTGAAGTTTGTTTATAGTTTTTGTGAAAATGTGTTTAAATTTTGAAATAAAAAAATTTTCTTACCAAAAATATATAAAAAAAATTTATATTGTAAAGTTTTAGATAATTTTTTTATTTCAAAAATTCTTTATAGAAAATTTTGTTATTAAAAATTTTTCTATAAAAATGTTTTTATGAAAAATTTTTCTATAAAGCATTTTTTTTATCAAAACTTTTTCAATAGAAATTTTTGTTCAAAAAGAATGACTATTCGCATTTGATCCCAAATCTGTTACATTTATTTATTAATGTAACAGATCAATGTGGGAAGTGGAGGAAGATGAAAACTGAAAATTGTTTGTGTTTTGTTCAGTCGAAGATCTACGCGTTTACTTTTGGTTTATGAACATAATTCTGAAAGGTTTTGTTTGTAAATTAAGTAATAATGCGAGGTTTTCGATCTATCTAACCATCGAAACGCGTCGAGGAATTTTGGTTACTCCGCAAACAATTTTTGGATTTTTATCAATAAATTGGTCTATTACATTAATAAATAAATGTAACAGATTTGGGATCAAATGCGAATAGTCATTCTTTTTGAATAATATTTACTAGGGTTTGCAGTTCGGTTTTAACCGAAACCGAAACCTCGGTTTTTTATGCCTCAAAACCGAAACCGAAAACCGTAGAAAAAACCGCAGTTTTAGCTATTTATTTTTCATAATTTTTTGTTGATATTATTCAGAAATAACATTAGCTTATCATAAATTTGCAAGTAATTTGTCTATTTAATAAAGTAGAAGAATGAAACAAGCAAAAGGTGTTTACAATGGACGAATGGACAGGTAAGGGGAAGACGGTATATGAACGTAAATATTCACGATTCTCATGGTAAATTTTATAACCTGGGCCGTATTTTAGGAACGTATAATTTCAAGCAAACGCAAGAAACCATTAGACAAAGGCTAATGGTGTTTAATATTTCACTTGATACATACATCGCAGCATCAACTATAGATGGAGCAGCAGCTAATATCAAATTTGTATCTGAAAATCAATTTTGAAGACGGCGACGTTGAAACTTTGACTCATTTAAAACCGATTGCCCCTATACATTTGAACCTATAGGCTGTAAGAAAAACTGTTCGGTATTTCAAAAATTCGTCAGTTCGTTATAATATTTTACAAACAAGCGTTAAAAAGCATCATAATTGTGAATTAAGTTTACTCTTAGATTTCTTCTTCTAAAACAAAGTATTCATGAGAGTTTAGAAATGCTGTCGACCTTAGATTTGCTTCATTCTATCGACTTTGAAATTGTAAATTCTTTAAAATCTATTGCTATTTGTAAAAATTACTATTGAAGCAATTTGTCGCTCGGATACAAATATTATTCACGCTAAAGGGGCTCTGCAGTTTCTCCAAAAGAAACAAGACTTATTTAAGAAATCCCTCATATTTAAAAAACCTGAATTATTTTCCTGAATTTTAATATTAAATTATAATATGTTTTAATGTAGTTATCTAAATTTTCCTACAAATTTAAACTGAAATAGTTTTATTTAAAAAACCGAAAACCGAACCGAAACCGACCGGTTTTGGGTGTTTTAAATTCGAAACCGCGGTTTCTCATTTTCACGGTTTTTTGCAAACCCTAATACTTACATCCCGACAATTTTGTTATTTTTTGATAAAAACGTATGCATTCAGAAAATTTTTTTATCAAAAATTTTTAGAAAATTTTTCTACAGAAAAATATTTCTACCGATAATTTTATCTATAAAAAAATATTTTTTGAAAAAATTTTTAATAGCAAAAATATTTTTTTTGAAAATTGTCTACAAAAAATAACTATTAACGAAAAATTAAAAAAAAAATATTTTTATCAAAATTTTTTCTATAAACATTTTTTTCTATCTAAAATATTCTAAAAAATATTTTTTTATTTTTTTTTTTTTAAATTAAAATTGTTTAATATTTATAATTATTTCTGTTTCGAAAAATATTCACAATTCGGTTTAATTTATCTTAAACAATGTTTGCAAAAATAATAGTTTCGTGGCAACAATATTCGAGATTAATTTTGTTTGTTCTCTCAAACCATATATTTTGTTGCTATTTTTGAATTTTGAATTTGTTTCGTGTATATTATGTTTAAGTTTCATTAATAATCGTGATATTTACGAAAATAAAAAAAAGGGTTCGGCTTCTGGTGGTATATTTCATAAAATCTATGAATTCACACACACCCCTCGTTTTTTCATTAAAACTGTTGGTATTTTCAGAACATTTTCTAGGTATATAGAATTTCCAAATTAATATCAATGACTAATTATTGAATTCATAGAAAATACATTAAAACTAAATCAAATAGAGAATTAAAACTATAAGCATTTAATGAATATTTAACAATAGACTCACAAACCTACAAATAACATAAAATATGATAATAATTATATGCTAATAATTTACTCTTAAGTAAATTAAAATTTTCTATTTAATTTAAAATGAAGAAAATTTCAACTTTAAGTCATTAACTGAGAACATTATTAACAAACAAAAACTTGACCTGACCTATTTGATGACCGAAGGCACTCAATTGTTTTATTATTTAACATTAAATAACTAATTTTCTACCAAAAGCCCTTCGGCCTTCAAGACGAGGAGAATATGTTGTTTTCTTTGTCAAGTCTTCTATTAAATGAAAATAAAATTAACAATTTTTGTTTTCATTATACTCCGTAATATTGTGTTAAGTTTTCTTTTTTTTTTCTTTGTTAAGTGAAAAGCTAAGGAACAAAAGCCAGTCAATTCATTTTCATTAATATTTTACTTACTTTTTTTTTGGTTCTTTTCTGCCAGAATGTAAAAATATGCAAAAAATTAAAACTGTAAAAGGAAAAGTTTAAAACAAGTTTTTTTTATTCTGCTTGTGTTATAATTTTCCAAAAAAAAAGAAAATGTTTGATGGAAACTTACATACATTTGGCTCATGTTTATTATTAACTAACTACGAGTACAATTTACTTTATATTTCAATTTTACATGAAGCGAAACAAAACCCCCAAAATGTTTTCGCCCTTAAAAAATACAAGATTGAACGAACAAAAAAACTACAAACGTCATGTTCATGACTACGCGAAATTACAAGAAGCGCAGATTTTGGTGGTTTAAAACTCAAGAAAAAACTCATGTTTTGGTAAAGAATTAGGGTAGTGTAAGTAATAGGGGTAATAATCATTTTTGCAAATATAATTTTCTTTTCTATAAAAACATTTTGTATAACGCAAATTTTTCTATAAGAATAATTTTTATAACGAAAAATTTTCGATAAGAAAAAATTTTACAACGAAAAATTTTCTATAAGAAAAATTTTCTGTAAGAAAATTTTTTATAACGAAATTTTTTTCTAACGAAAATTTTCTATATGAAAATTTTTTTTAACGAAGAATTTTCTATAACAAAATTTTCTATTAAAAATTTTTTTCTAACGAAAAATTTTCTTTAAGAAAATTCTCTATTAAAAAATTTTCAATAACGCAAAATTTTGTATTAAAAAAAAATTTATATCGACAAATTTTTTATACCGAAATATTTTCTAATAGAATATTTTTCGGTAAAAAAATTTTCTATTAAAATATTTTTCGGAATAAAAATTTTTAATAGAAAATTTGTCGGTGTAAAATTTTTCCTATAAAACATTTTTCGTTATAAAAAACTTTCTTATAGAACATTTTTTGGTATAAAAATTTTCTTATAGAAAATTTTTCGTTATAAAAATTTTCTTATAAAAAATTTTTCGGTACAAAAATTTTCTTATAAAAAATTTTTCGGTACAAAAATTTTCTTATAGAAAATTTTTCGGTATACAAATTTTCTTATAGAAAATTATTCAGTATAAAAATTTTCTAATAGAAAATTTTCGCAACAAAAATTTTCTAATAGAACATTTTTGGAAAAAAAATTTTGTTCGAAATATAAATTTTCTTATAAAAAATTTTTCGACCGTTCAAAATGAATATGTTTGAAAAAATTTGTTATAAAGAATTTTTCTCTATAAAAATTTATTTATACAAAATTTTTCAGTATACAAATTTTCTAATACAAAATTTTTCGGTGTAAACATTTTCCTATAGAAATTTCTGTAAGAAATTTTTCCCGTAAAAAAAATTCTTATCGAAAATTTTTCGGTTTAAAAATTTTCTTATAGAAATTTTTTTGGTTCAAAAATTTTCTTATAGAAAATTTTTCTGTTTAAAAATTTTCTTATAGAAAATTTTTCGGTTAAAAAATTTTCTTAAAAAATTTTTCGGCTTAAACATTTTTTTTATAGAAAATTTTTTTATAGAAAATTTTTCGGTTTAAAAAATTTTCTTATAGAAAATTTTTCGGTTTAAAAAAATTTTCTTATAGAAAATTTTTCGGTTAAAAAATTTTCTTTTAAAAAATTTTTCGGTTTAAAAATTTTTTTATAGAAAATTTTTCGGTTAAAAAAATTTTCTTATAGAAAATTTTTCGGTTTAAAAATTTTCTTATAGAAAATTTATCGGTTAAAAAATTTTCTTATAGAAAATTTATCGGTTAAAAAATTTTCTTATAGAAAATTTCGGTTAAAAAAATGTTCTTATAGAAAATTTTTCGGTTTAAAAATTTTCTTATAGAAAATTTATCGGTTTAAAATTTTTTTTATTAAAAATTATGTTCTAGAAATTTTTTCAGTTTAAAAATTTTTTTATTAAAAATTTTGTTATAAAAAATTTTTCGGTTTAAAAATTTTCTTATAGAAAAATTTTCGGTTTAAAATTTTCTTATAGAAATTTTTTTTTTTTAAATTTTCTTATAGAAAATTTTTTGTTTTACAAATTTTCTTATAGAAAATTTTTCGGTTTAAAAATTTTCTTATAGAAAATTTTTCGGTTTAAAAATTTTCTTATAGAAAATTTTTCGGTTTAAAAATTTTCTTATAGAAAATTTTTCGGTTTAAAAATTTTCTTATAGAAAATTTATCGGTTAAAAAATTTTCTTATAGAAAATTTCGGTTAAAAAAATGTTCTTATAGAAAATTTTTCGGTTTAAAAATTTTCTTATAGAAAATTTATCGGTTTAAAATTTTTTTTTATTAAAAATTATGTTCTAGAAATTTTTTCAGTTTAAAAATTTTTTTATTAAAAATTTTGTTATAAAAAATTTTTCGGTTTAAAAATTTTCTTATAGAAAAATTTTCGGTTTAAAATTTTCTTATAGAAATTTTTTTTTTTAAATTTTCTTATAGAAAATTTTTTGTTTTACAAATTTTCTTATAGAAAATTTTTCGGTTTACAAATTTTCTTATAGACAATTTTTTGGTTTAAAAGTTTTCTTATAGAAAATTTTTCGGTTTAAAAATTTTCTTATAGAAAATTTTTCGGTTTAAAAATTTTCTTATAGAAGATTTTTCGGTTTAAAAATTTTCTTATAGAAAATTTTTCGGTTTCAAATTTTCTTATAGAAAATTTTTCGGTTTCAAATTTTCTTATAGAAAATTTGTCGGTTTAAAAATTTTCTTATAGAAAATTTGTCGGTTTAAAACTTTTCTTATAGAAAATTTTTCGGTTTAAAAATTTTCGTATAGAAAATTTTTTGGTTTAAAAATTTTTTTATAGAAAATTTTTCGGTTAAAAAAAATTTTCTTATAGAAAATTTTTCGGTTTAAAAATTTTCTTATAGAAAATTTATCGGTTTAACAATTTTTTAATTAGAAATTTTGTTATAGAAATTTTTTCGGTTTAAAAATTTTCTTATAGAAAATTTTTCGGTTTAAAAATTTTTTTATTAGAAATTTTGTTATAGAAATTTTTTCGGTTTAAAAATTTTCTTATAGACAATTTTTCTTTTTAAAAACTTTTTTATTAAAAGTTTTGGATATAGAAAATTTTTCGGTTGAAAAATTTTCTTGTAGAAAATTTTTCTGTTGAAAAATTTTCTTATAGAAAATTTTTCTGTTTAACAATTTTCTTATAGAAAATTTTTTGGTTTAACAATTTTCTTATAGAAAATTTTTCGGTTTAAAAATTTTCTTATAGAAAATTTATAGGCTTAAAGATTTTCTTATAGAAAATTTTTCGGTTTAAACATTTTTTTAAAGAAAATTTGTCGGTTTAAAATTTTTCTTATAGAAAACTTGTCGGTTTAAAAAAATTTTCTTATAGAAAATTTTTCTGTTTACAAATTTTCTTATAGAAAATTTTTCTGTTTAAAAATTTTTTTATAGAAAATTTTTCGGTTTAAAAATTTTTTTATAAAAATTTTTCGGTTTAAAAATTTTCTTATAAAAAACTTGTCGGTTTAAAAATTTTCTTATAGAAAATTTTTCGGTTTAATAATTTTCGTATAGAAAATTTTTTGGTTTAAAAATTTTCTTATAGAAAATTTTTCGGTTTAAAAATTTTCGTTTAGAAAATTTTTCGGTTTCAAATTTTCTTATAGAAAATTTGTCGGTTTAAAAATTTTCTTATAGAAAATTTGTCGGTTTAAAACTTTTCTTATAGAAAATTTTTCGATTTCAAATTTTCTTATAGAAAATTTTTCGGTTTCAAATTTTCTTATAGAAAATTTGTCGGTTTAAAAATTTTCTTATAGAAAATTTGTCGGTTTAAAAATTTTCTTATAGAAAATTTGTCGGTTTAAAAATTTTTCTTATACAAAATTTTTCGGTATAAAAATTTTCTTATAGAAAATATTTCCAGAAATGAAAAAATTTTATATTGAACAATTTTATAAAAATGCTTTCAAGAAAAATATTATAATACTTTTTACCCGAAAAAATAAAAAAATTTTCTATAAGAAAAAATGTTTCATTTTTAATAAGAAATTTATAGAATATGGTGCAAAACCTAAGATTATAGAACTGTCTTATTGTTTGGTTTCATTTTGATGATGACCCCCTAATATATATTAACCATTTCCAATATTCCTAACAATCCTTAAATGATTCTTCTGTTTCTTCCCCTAAATGATCTTCTTGCTATAAAAAAAAAAAAAAAACTAAAAAATCTCTGGAAATATAAGAAAAAATTGTGCTGTATTTTAAAATTGAAACAAAACAAGATTGAAATTGTTATTTCGCATTTTTTCTTTCAGAACTTCGTTCACATTTCTCATTTCATTACAAAATACAAAAACACAAGAATACAACTGTTGAAAATTCCATTAAACTTGGCACAAATAACCTAAAGGCACTAACAGTCGTAGTCGTTTTTATAATTGAGTTAGAAAAAAAAATGAAGAAAAATGAAACAGAAAAGTTTTTCTTACATTAACTACAACAATAAATACTAAGAGTCGGTGAATGAATTTGAATGAATGAATGAATAAGTTCAAGCAAATATTTGGAAGTTTGTTAAAACTAAAGCAACAAAAAAATATTCTATAAAGGAAGAAGGGTCCTCATATGCAAAAAGATATTAAAAACTTACCTTTTATGTTTGTTGTTTTTTATTTTTATAAAAAAAAACTGAGATAAGTTGTTAAAGGTATGCAAATTACTACCAGCACTTTAAATAAACAGAAGGGGAGTGAGGGATGCACGGAAGAAAGGAAGGAAGGAAGCACGGGTTTTGGCTAAATAAATATGAAAATTTTTTAGTTGAGAAAAAGATTTATTACGAATGCATTAAAAGTAAATTATTAACTAATAATTTATGTTTATCATACAAATGATGTAACTCTCTTTAGAAGTTGGCAGATACGTAAATAATAAATTTTAAAATATTTAGAAAAATGTTTTATTAGGCGAAACTTCCAAAATTTATTATAATCAACACTTGGAATTATCAAGAATAATGGATTGCAAGAATTTTTCATTAAAACCTAGAATTATGAACATCAAAATCTCAAAATATGTAACCCCTAATTGTATGTAATTTGACTTAAAAATAAAGAGTGTGTCGAATGAAATATGTGTTAATACATTCAGACAAAATTAAAATTGGAAGAAAGGAAAAAGGATCCAAAAGATTTTGGTAAAGCAAAGGAATTAATAATGTAATTTTTGTGACAAATCCTTTCAACTGAACGGAACTTTGAAATGTTAAAATATTGTTCAAGTTTAGACTTAATCTAAACAGAATAATACCTTTTATTAATAAGCATTCCAAAAAAAGAACTTAATCACAACTTTTATCCAACTTTTTACTATTGTTACTTAAAAACTAGTAAGAAAATGCTATAGTCGGTCATGCCCGACCATACGATACCTTTCAAAATTAAGGTCAAAGATGTTCTTTTTCCTGTATAAAGACAAATATTTGCTTAATTTTGCCATCATACAAACATTTTCTCTAAACTTATAGGTTAGGTTAGGTTGAAAAGGCGATGCCAGGAGAGTGACATCTTCACTCGGAGATCTTCGGGTCCATTGTGATCCTTTCTGAAAGTAAATAAATGATAGCGGAAAGAGAAAGAGAGAAAATTGTGAAGGGAGTAGTTCTAGAAAGTGTTAAAGGTAGAGAAAGAAAATCGTAGGGAAGAGAAGTGTTGACCAAAAACGCTACCCTAGGGTGAAGAGACCCGTCTAACTAAGCCATCTGAGTCCCAAAATAAAACTAACAACATCAGTCAGTTTGCACTGCTGTATGTCTCCCAGTTCCTCATGGAATCTATTGCCTAGAAATTTAAGTCTCTGATTTTGGAGCATAGGACAGTGACAGAGGATATGCTCGACCGTTTCGGATGAGTCCGCGTCTAAGCATAGTCTGCAGATGTCCTGAATTGCTCCATCCCATATACTACGTCTGGAATTCAGGGCGCAGTGTCCAGTTAGAACACCTATGCATTTCCTATGACTGGTTCTGCTAAGACCTAGCAGGAGCTTGGTCTTGCGTATATCTAAGTTGGGCCATAATGTCCTAGATATCGTGCAAGTGTCCAAGCTATGCTAGTTCTTAGCTGTTTCCTCACCGATCCAAGACTTGATGCCCATTAAAAGGTGACAAATAGGTGGAGCTATCTCTGTCACCGCGAGTATCAGGTCCTGACTCGAGCCAGTCTTGCCATTTCGTCAGCAATTTCATTGCCTTCGATGTCGCAACGACCAGGAACCCAGCAAAGTCTTACCCTATAAGTATCAGCCATACATATCTTGACTAGTTTTGAGGTAATGCTACATCCTTCTAGGGCTTTAAGAGCAGCCTGACTATCAATGTAGATTGTCATCTCGCTATCCACAGGAATATTGCGTGAGATGAGTTCGGTGGCTTTCAGAATGGCGAAGATTTCTGCTTGAAAAACACTACACACATCTCTAAGCCTGTAGCATTTCCTAATATTCTGATTTCTTAAGAAAACACTAGCGCCGGTGCCGATTTCCATTTTAGAACCATCTGTGAAGATCGAGTTCCTCTCAAAGAGCGGAACTAGTTCTATCAGGAATAACGACCTCTGGTACAGAACTGAACAGCAGTTCCTTGACTAAATAGTCAGATACAGTAGAACCTGACTGGAAGCAATTGACCTTCGTTCGGTTCAGTATGCTGGTATGTCCTGTCTGTCTGTGCCTAAGTATGCCTGACTCAAGCAGCCTTAGAAGACATCTAGTTGTGCCTTCTAAGGTTGCATGAGTCAGGCATACTTATACATTTAAGATGTTTCCATCATTTGGACTTATATGGGAGCTATGGTCAAATGTGAACCGGTTTCAACGAAATTTTGCACAGTGATTTTAGCTTACATTAGCAGTATTTGTTTTAAGTTTCATTAAAAAATATTGATATTTGTGGCCAAAGTCTCAATTCCGACAAGTGAGACCTATGGGAGGTACCATAAATAATGGACCGATTTTGACGAATTTCAATAGCCATGGTACCACTATCATCATATCAAAATGATCTGTGCTAAATTTCATAAAATTATCTTTAGAATTGTGACCTGTACTTTGATTACATGGTTTACATGGGGGTCCAGCCAGACGGACGGGCGGACTGACATTACTAAATCGACTTAGAAGTGATTCTAAAAGGTGGGTCTAAGACATATATTTCTATGCGTTACATACATCAGCACAAACTTTTAATACCCTTTCCACCTATGATGGTGAAGGGTATAACAAGTAAGAGTGTTACATTCGGCTGTGCCGAATCTTATATACCCACCATCAAATTGTGTTAAATTTAGAAACATATCTCATATATCTACGAGGGTGAAGCTAATTCAAAATGTGGACCAAATTTGAAAAAAAATGTTACGCTGGTTGGTAATGTTTTTAAAATATTTGGACAACATTTAAAAGTATCTAAATAGTTTTTCTAGTATTTATTTTGAACGAATTTGGTTTCATAACAGAGTATAGTTTTACATTTATAAGTTGTTAAATACTTTTCGTTGTGCTTAATACCACGGGTCGTCGTAAAGAGATCACAACAAAAAAAAAAAAAAAAAAAAAAAAAAAAAAAAAAAATAGTCGTCAGAGTTGTCGTTTTTTTATACTTATAACTAAAATATGATTTTTTTTCAACGTTTAAAAAAACAAAAGTTTTCTACTTAATTTTTTTAAATATTTTTATAAAACATTTTTCTATAGAAAATTTTTTTATCAAAAATTTTTCTATAGAATATTTCTTTATCAAACATTTTTCTATAGAAAATATTTTTTTATCAACAAGTTTTCTATGAAAAATTTTTTATCAAAAATTTTTCTATGGAAAATTTTTTATCAAAAATTTTTCTAGGAAAAATTGTTTATCAAGAATTTTTCTAGGGAAAATTTTTTATCAAAAAATTTTCTATGAACATTTTTTTATCAAAAATTTTTCTAGGGAAAATTTTTTACTAAAATTTTTCTATAGACAATTCTTTTATCCAAAATTTTTTCATAGAAAATTTTGTTATCAAAAATTTTTCTATAGAAAATTTTTGTATAGAATATTTTTTTATCAAAAAAAATTTTTCTATGGAAAATTTTTTATCAAAAATTTTTCTAGGAAAAATTGTTTATCAAGAATTTTTCTAGGGAAAATTTTTTATCAAAAATTTTTCTATGAAAATTTTTTTATCAAAAATTTTTCTAGGGAAAATTTTTTACTAAAATTTTTCTATAGACAATTCTTTTATCCAAAATTTTTTCATAGAAAATTTTGTTATCAAAAATTATAGAAAATTTTTGTATAGAATATTTTTTTATCAAAAATTGTTCTATAGAAAATTTTTTTTGTCAAATATTTTTCTATAGAAAATTTTTTTATCAAAAATTTTTCTTTAGAAATTTTTTTTGAACAAAAATTTTTCTATAGAAAATTTTTTTATCAAAAATTTTTCTATCGAATATTTTTTTATCAAATATTTTTCTATAGAAAATTTTTTTATCAAAAATTTTTCTATAGAATATTTTTTTATCAAAAATTTTTCTATAGAAATTTTTTTATTAAAAATTTTTCTATGAAATTTTTTTTTATCAAAAATCTTTTCATAAAAAATTTTTTTTATGGAAAATTTTTTATCAAAAATTTTTCTATGAATTTTTTTTTATCAACAATTTTTCTATAGAAATTTTTTTATATCAAAAATTTTTCTATGGAGAATTTTTTATAAAAAATTTTTTTATGGAAAATTTTTTATCAAAAATTTTTCTATGAAATTTTTTTTTATCAAAAAGTTTTCTATAGAAATTTTTTTGTCAAGACTTTTTCTTTAAAAAATTTCCTACAAAAAATTTTCTTTATAAAATCTTCTTACAAAAATTTTTCTATAGAAAATTTTCTTACAAAAATTTTTCTATAGAAAATTTTATTACAAAAATTTTTCTATAGAAAATTTTTTTATCAAAAATTTTTCTACAGAAAATTTTTTGGATCGAAAATGTCTAAAAAAATTAAATTATTTAATATTAGAATTTATTTCCGTTTTGAAAAATATTTCCAATATTCACAAAAATATTCCCTATGTTTACAAAAATAATAGTGTCGTGGCAACAATGTTTGAGATATTGTTCGAGATATTGTTCTCTCGCACAATGTATTTTGTTGCTATAAATTGGATTTAGATGTGTTTCTTGCCTATTTTGTTTTTGTATTTTCTTTAAAAAAGCAGCACCAACCAACATCCAACATCCAGTTTTATGATGATGAATGATGGTGGTATTTACGAAAATTAAAAACAATCATCGGCTACTGGTGGTATGGGCTGTCTACTCCTGCTTAATATGTAGTTAGGCTAAACACATTAATTGCAATGCGATAGGTCCATATATTTCAGTAGGCTGAACATTGATTGATAGCTATCTAATTTCGTAGCTGCAATCTTAAAAAAACTGAATGTACCTCTAAATCTTTTTGATTGCAGATATAAAAAGGGGATGCTATATATATATAAGAACTAAAGCCAAATGATATGACCGATTGTTACAATATATACTGGCTGGTATTTATATAAAGATTATTTATGCAATTAATGGACACATCATTGTTTATAATTTAATAACTTTTAACTGGAGTTTGTGGCATTTTCCGGGAGTGGTTTTTATATGAAAGCTATGGTCAAATATGGACCGATTCCTATAAAATTTGATATACTGACAAATAGTTGTCTTTTCAAAATTATGTCATCATAATATTACAATTGTATTCAATTTATCAGTATTAATGTGTTCCCGGAGCGGGGTTGTATGGGAGCTCTAACTAAACGTGAACCGATTTCGCTCATTTTCAAAATGCAAAATACTTTTGTAAAATTTTGTTTCTCTAGCTATTTTCCTTAAGGAGCTATTGCGCTTTTATTTGACAAAAAGACGGACATAAACCCCTTTACCTTTTTGTATTTTTGTATTTCCATAAGTTTTTTATATGGAAGTTATGGTCAAATGGTGACCAATTATAACAAAATTGGGCACACTGGTATTATAGTATTAGATTTATTGGCGTTTAAGTGTATTTTAGGTGGAATTTAGGCTGTTTCCATAAGGGTTTTGTATGGGAGCTATGGCTAAATGTGAACCGATTACGATGAAATCGTATATGCTGCCTAGTGCTTTTCCCAGAAATGGATAATAACTTTTGTGTTTCAGTGAAGTAGCTACTTTCGTTTAGGCGTTTTTATGCTTTCAACTGATCCACAGACAGACGGACAGACAGACGGACAGACAGACGGACATAGTTCAATCGTCTTAGAATTTCATAAGGATTTATAATAAAGGAATATACCCCTCATTCTTTTTGATAAATATTTTTGCTTAATCTATGAAAAATTTATAAAGAATTTTTTTTTTATATTGGAAAAGTTTAACCCTTTCTTTCCCGGGTTCAGTCATGATCATGGAATTTTATAAATATTGTAGTAGACTTTGGGATTAAGCTTCTTTTATCAAAGAAAAATATTTTAACCCTTAACAGATATAAGTACTCAAATGACCCGCATTTTTGTTCTCTAAATTTTAAGGTTAATATATTAAGTTAAAGTACAAAATAAAAAAGGTTAATAATGATATAGTTGTATGCCTATATCATTATTAAAAAGGAAGTACAAGAGATAAGTTCGTCTTATAGGTAAAATTAAATGCATTTTAAGTAACGACTTAATTCGCGTTTGCCATGTCAAAAAGATGATCTTAACTATTGAGATTCAACAGTTTTGACATGGTGTGATGGCGTAGTCCGTAGTAGTGAACATAGTGTCACATAGTTTTTTCAGTATTTCCACTATTTAATTATTTAACTCATTTAAAAATCAACAATTTTTAATATTATTAATTTAATATTGTTAACAACCTTCAAATAAAATGATTTACTTTTACAAATAAAAAATAAAATGTTCGTATATTCAGAAATGTATTTAAGCTTTTTTAAAACTATTGAGAATTTGTCCATGTTTGACCTCTATGGTATAGTGTATCACAGAGTCCGACTTGATCTACTATTGCACCTTCTAATTTGTTTCTTTTGTTATAAAAGCTACTTTTACAATACATTTTTGTTGTTGTTAAAATATTTTCCTATAATGCTACTACATTAAATTTTACTTTAAAACAAAATCTTAATCCTCTTTAACCACTTGAAGCCTTACACTTATGGAAAAAGCATCCTTTTAATTACGGAATACATAAACATATTAAAATAAAGTACAATAACAACAGCAAAAAAAGGAAACACTAAGAAGCATAAAAGAACAAGAGAAGAGAAGTAGAGAGAGATCCTTAATAGAAAGGATTATTTGCCATTGTCTTGACAAGAGCATTTAACCTCAAGTGTCATCTTTACATTAATCAAGATTTAATGCAATTTAAGGTCATTTGTTAAACAGGCCAACAAACGCTACATGAGAGCAAAGTCTCAAGTTTATGAAGCAGCTCCTACTCGAACACTGGAGCCAAGGCGGCAGCATAAAAAGGATAAATGAGCTGCTTTGTGGCTCTTAAGAAAATGTATTTATGCGAAAATGAGGAAAAATAATGTCTTTTTGCAAAATGTTTTATATATTTTATTTCTTGGGTTTTATTATTTATTTCTGCTTGCATTTTGTGTGTGTCCTGGCGATTTTTAATTAAAAACTTGCTTGGTTTCATTAATTTTAGTCGTAAATTTAAAAATATATTTATATTTTATTAAATTATTTTAGCCACTATCAAAAAGAATGGGGGTATATTGAGAATGTCATTATGTTTGTAATTTCCTTAATATTCGCTCAAAAACCAAGAGCAATATATATCATGTCTATCTGTCTGTCTGTTTGTCCGTCTGTCTGTCTGTCTGTCTGTCTGTCTGTCTGTCTGTCTGTCTGTCTGTCTGTCTGTCTGTCTGTCTGTCTGTCTGTCTGTCTGTCTGTCTGTCTGTCTGTCTGTCTGTCTGTCTGTCTGTCAGTCTGTCTGTCTGTCTGTCTGTCTGTCTGTCTGTCTGTCTCTCTGTCTGTTCCTCTGTCTGCAATTTTTTCTATAGAAATTTTTTTTATCAAAAGTTTTTCTGTAGAAAAATTTTTTATCAAAAATGTTTCAATGGAAAATTTTTTTATCAAAATGTTTTCATCAAAAATTTTTCTGTAGAAAATTTTTTTTCAAAAATTTGTCTATAGTAATTTTTCTTTTATCAAAAAAAGAAGATTTCAAAATTTTTTGATATAAAAATATTTTTATCGAAAATTTTTACAATTTATAATTTTCTTATAATTTATTCGAAAAATTTTCTTTAAAATTTAAAGTTTGTTCAAAAAAATCCAAAGAAATTTTTTTGTAGAAAATTTTTTTATTAAAAATTTTTCTATGTACATTTTTTTATTAAAAATTTTTCTATTGAATTTTTTTTTCTTAATTTGTCTATAGAATTTTTTTTTCAAAAACTTTTCTATAGAAAATTTAAAAAAAAAAAAATTTCTATAGAAAATTTTTTTTATCAAAAATTGTTCTATAGAATATTTTTTTTATCAAAAATTTTTCTGTAGAAAATTTTCTTACAAAAATTTTTCTATAGAATTTTTTTTAATCAAAATCGAAAATTTTTTTTATCAAAATTTTTTCTTTAAAAATTTTCTATAGAAAATTATTTCATCAAAAATTTTTCTCTAGAAAATTTTTTTTCAAAAATTTTTCTACAGTAATTTTTTTTTTATCAAAAAAAGAACATTTGAAAATTTTTTGATATAAAAATATTTTTATCGAAAATTTTTACAATTTATAATATTCTTATAATTTATTCGAAAAATTTTCTTTAAAATTTAAAGTTTGTTCAAAAAAATCCAAAGAAATTTTTTTGTAGAAAATTTTTTTATTAAAAATTTTTCTATGTACATTTTTTTATTAAAAATTTTTCTATTGAATTTTTTTTTCTTAATTTTTCTATAGAATTTTTTTTTCAAAAACTTTTCTATAGAAAATTAAAAAAAAAAATTTCTATAGAAAATTTTTTTTATTAAAAATTGTTCTATAGAATATTTTTTTTATCAAAAATTTTTCTGTAGAAAATTTTCTTACAAAAATTTTTCTATAGAATTTTTTTTAATCAAAATCGAAAATTTTTTTATCAAAATTTTTTCTTAAAAAATTTTCTATAGAAAATTTTTTCATTAAAAATTTTTCTCTAGAAAATTTTTTTTCAAAAATTTTTCTATAGTAATTTTTTTTTTTTTTTATCAAAAAAAGAACATTTGAAAATTTTTTGATATAAAAATATTTTTATCGAAAATTTTTACAATTTATAATTTTCTTATAATTTATTCGAAAAATTTTCTATAAAATTTAAAGTTTGTTCAAAAAATCCAAAGAAATTTTTTTGTAGAAAATTTTTTTATTAAAAATTTTTCTATGTACATTTTTTTATTAAAAATTTTTCTATTGAATTTTTTTTTCTTAAATTTTCTATAGAATTTTTTTTTCAAAAACTTTTCTATAGAAAATTTAAAAAAAAAAAATTTCTATAGAAAATTTTTTTTATCAAAAATTGTTCTATAGAATATTTTTTTATCAAAAATGTTTCTGTAGAAAATTTTCTTACAAAAATTTTTCTATAGAATTTTTTTTAATCAAAATCGAAAATTTTTTTATCAAAATTTTTTCTTTAAAAATTTTCTATAGAAAATTATTTCATCAAAAATTTTTCTCTAGAAAATTTTTTTATCAAAAATTTTTCTATAGTAAATTTTCTTTTATCAAAAAAAGAAGATTTCAAAATTTTTTGATATAAAAATATTTTTATCGAAAATTTTTACAATTTATAATTTTCTTATAATTTATTCGAAAAATTTTCTTTAAAATTTAAAGTTTGTTAAAAAAAATCCGAAGAAATTTTTTTGTAGAAAATTTTTTTATTAAAAATTTACATATTTTTTTTATTAAAAATTTTTCTATTGAATTTTTTTTTCTTAATTTTTCTATAGAATTTTTTTTTCAAAAACTTTTCTATAGAAAATTTAAAAAAAAAATTTCTATAGAAAATTTTTTTTATCAAAAGTTGTTCTATAGAATATTTTTTTTATCAAAAATTTTTCTGTAGAAAATTTTCTTACAAAAATTTTTCTATAGAATTTTTTTTAATCAAAATCGAAAATTTTTTTATCAAAATTTTTTCTTTAAAAATTTTCTATAGAAAATTATTTCATCAAAAATTTTTCTGTAGAAAATTTTTTTATCAAAAATTTTTCTATAGTAATTTTTTTTTATCAAAAAAAGAACATTTGAAAATTTTTTGATATAAAAATATTTTTATCGAAAATTTTTACAATTTATAATTTTCTTATAATTTATTCGAAAAATTTTTTATAATATTGAAAGTTTGTTCAAAAAAATCCAAAGAAAAATATTTTTATTTCATCAAAAATTTTTCTGTAGAAAATTTTTTTATCAAAAATTTTTCTATAGTAATTTTTCTTTTATCAAAAAACGAAGACTTGAAAATTTTTTGATATAAAAATATTTTTATCGAAAATTTTTACAATTTATAATTTTCTTATAATTTATTCGAAAATTTTTTTATAATATTGAAAGTTTGTTCAAAAAAATCCAAAGAAAAATATTTTTATTTCATCAAAAATTTTTCTATAGAAATCTTTTTATTAAACATTTTTCTGCAGATTTTTTTTTCTTCATTTTTCTATAGAAATTTTTTTTTTCAAAAATTTTTCTATAGAAAATTTTTTTCTATAGAAAAATTTTTTATCAAAAATTGTTCTATAGAAAATGTTTTTTATCAAAAACTGTTCTATAGAAAATTTTTTTATGAAAAATTGTTCTATAGAAAATTTTCTTACAAAAATTTTTCTAAAGATTTTTTTTTTTATCAAAATCGAAAATTTTTTTATCAAAAATTTTTTATTTAAAATTTTTCTACAGAAAATTTTTTCATCAAAAATTTTCTGTAGAATATTTTTTATCAAAATTTTTTCTATAGAAATTTTTTTTAATCAAAAAAAGAAGATTTGAAAATTTTTTGTTATAAAAATATTTTTATCGAAAATTTTTATAGAAAAATATTTTTATCGAAAAATTTTCTATAAAATTTAAAGTTTATTTAAAAAAAAAAATCCAAAGAAAAATATTTGTATTTAAAATTTTTCGATAAAAAAATGTTTGGATCGAAAATATGTAAAAAATCTTTAATTGTTTAATATTTGAATTTATTTCAGTTTTGAAAAATATTCCCAATATTTACAAAAATATTCCCAATGTTTATAAAAATAATAGTGTCGAGGCAACAATGTTCGAGATTATATATTTCATTGTTCTCTCAAACCATGTATTTTGTTGCTATAAAGTGGATTTTGATTTGCTTCTTGCCTATTTTGTTTTTGTCTCTTCTTTTACAAACCGACACCAACCAACTCTGTTAACATCCAAATTCCAACTGAATGATTTTAATACTCATTTTTACGAGTTTTATTAATGATCGTGGTATTTACGAAAATTAAAAATATACATCGGCTACTGGTGGTATCGGGTGCCCACTCCTGTTTATAATGAATTGTCAACTTTTGTTAAGAAGTATTTAAAAACTTGTTTTAATACAAAAATTATTCTTCGCAACATATTCCCTTCTTGGAAGCTGAAATATTTTTAAAAACTAAAAGAAAAAATTTATTTTGAGGATTTTAAAATAAATCAGAAACAAATGAATAATATGACATGAAAGTAATTGTCAAGTATAAGTTTGTTATACAAAATTTACATAAACCTTTTAATCGCAAATTCAAGTTGTCAAAATTTTTTAAAAGCATTTGAATTTTAAAAAGGCAACATTTGATTAACATAATTTAAATTGAAATCATGGTGACACATTTTTATTTTTTTGTTTGGTTTATTTTCAGGTGAGAATTGGGAGTTTTAGCTTAAAAGCAATAACTTGTATAAAGAAGCTTGAATTAGAATTAAGAAGGTAATTTACTTTTGACAAATATAACAAATATATCAAAAGCAATTAAGATGTGGGAGTCAAGAATAACAGAAGAAGAAGACGTGTATTTGATATTCTTCAGTCCTTCAAGTCAACTATGGACTAATTGACAATAAATTTAGAAGTTTTGTACAAAGTTTTACCAAAAATATTTATAAAGAGTTTTTGTGACTTTATTGAATTGTTTTTAAACTTCCGACCTGTAATTTTGTTAGTTTGGTTTTAGAGGTTGCTGTGGCTTAGCTTTCTAGCTAGTATGACGATTTCTTAGCATAACATATCCTCCCATACTTCCTGGAACTGATTTTTTGGTCACAAATTTCAATATATTTTTATAATTACATCCGCTAAAAATACCTCCACCTTATACTCCTTTTTTAAACCATGCATATTTATGAACAATTATTTTAATAAGCTTTTAAATTTTTTTATTAAATTTGACGTGAAGAAAAAAAAAAATGGAAAATCATGTAAAATGAAAAATTAGTTACTATACAAATTGAAAAATTTGTCCTTGGCTGTTATAATTTTGAATGCCCGTTTCGGCGCTGGAAAAGGGATTTTAAATCCCCTCCCACTACACATAAAAAGGGTAACTAAGAAAACAAAAATTACCTGATGAAAAGTCATCGTTGGTTGAAAGGGTAAACCTCTTTGATTTTTTTTCGCTATAGCCAGTTTTCGCACACACACATATTCACATACTAATTTAACCGCAAATGCATATGTTAGGAAAAAGTTAAATTTGAATTTAAATTGTACGTACGGTCACACACACACATACGTTTACATAGGGATGTGTGCAAATGTAAATCTTTTTAGATGGGAGTGTGTACTTGTGAGTAAAGATAAAAATCATTTGGGATGATTTGTAAACCCTTGTCAAAATACTTAAATATTTTTCTTAAGCATACGCTCGTTTTAGGTACGGTCGGACTAGAAAAATATTTGAATGTATAAGAACAAATTTTCAATAGAAAAGTTTCAATGGGAAGAGCTTTCCACTATAGAAAAGTTTTTAATGAGAAAAGTTTTCTATAGAAAAGTCTTGAGTGGGAAGAGTTTTCCATAGAAAAGTTTAAATGTGAAGAGTTTTTTATAGAAAAGTCATGAATGGGAACAGTTTTCATTAGAAAGGACATGAATGGGAACAGTTTTCTATAGAAAAGTCTTCAATGTGAAGAGTTTTCTACAGAAAAGCATATAATGGGAAGAGTTTTCTATAGAAAGGTCTTTAATGGGAAGAGTTTTCTCTAGAAAAGTGTTCAATGGGAAAAGTTTTCTAAAGAGAAGTCTTCAATGGGAAGAGTTTTCTATAGAAAAGTCTTCAATGGCAAGAGTTTTCTACAGAAAAACCTTCAATGGGAAAAGTTTTCTGCAGAAGAATTTTCTCTAGAAAAGTCTTCAATGGGAAGAGTTTTCTCTAGAAAAGTCTTCAATGGGAAGAGTTTTCTCTAGAAAAGACTTCAATGGGAAGAGTTTTCTCTAGAAAAATCTTCAATGGGAAGAATTTTCTGTAGAAAAGTCTTCAATGGAATGAATTTTCTCTAGAAAAGTCTTCAATGGGAAGAGTTTTCTCTAGAAAAGTCTTCAGTGGAAAGAGTTTTCTCTAGAAAAGTCTTCAATGGGAAGAGTTTTCTCTAGAAAAGTCTTCAATGGGAAGAGTTTTCTCTAGAAAAGTCTTCAATGGGAAGAGTTTTCTCTAGGAAAGTCTTCAATGGGAAGAGTTTTTTATAGAAAAGTCTTCACTGGGACGAGTTTTCTATAGAAAAGTCTTCACTGGGACGAGTTTTCTATAGAAAAATCTTCGCTGCGAAGAGTTTTCTATAGCAAAATCTTCGCTGCGAAAAGTTTTCTATAGAAAAGTCTTCACTGGGAAGAGTTTTCTATAGAAAAATCTTCACTGGGAAGAGTTTTCTATAGAAAAATCTTCACTGGGAAGAGTTTTCTATAGAAAAATCTTCACTGGTAAGAGTTTTCTATAGAAAAATCTTCACTAGGAAGAGTTTTCTATAGAAAAGTTTGCACTTAAAAAAGTTTAAAATTTTGTTTAAGCTCAAGGAAAATTTACACAAGTTTTTTTTTTTACCAAATATTTGCCTAATGTTACCATACATTTACGCAGTTAGTATGTGTAATTTTCATTATGTGGTAGTTGTATTGTTGTTATAACAACAACTACCTCATATGTGTATATTTTTCCTAGTATAAAACCTAATGGGCCGTAATCAGCTTAACTTTTTTCCATCTTCTGTTTATTTTTTCAATTTTTTTCTATTATAATTTTTTCCCCGAAAAGACTAAAAAAATAAGGGAAAAGAGCAAAAAAGCTTCAGATCTTAATGGCATATGATTATTTCAGCTGCCGAATGTGTTACATACTCCTGTCATCGGCAAAAGCTAAGCAGGAAATTCTAAAAAACTGAAAAAAATTATAAATTAAAAAAAGGGTTCAGTTCTGCTGACCTTTGCCATGATTTTGTATTTTTTTTATTAATTTCAACAAAAATAATTCGTTATCAAATATGTTATGAGATACAATAAAATATGTTCAGAAAGAAATAAAAATGAGCAACAACATATTTTTGATAATACATAAAAATTCATAAATCCTTTTGTAAAATAAATGAAAATGTTTCTAATTATAAAGGTCCTGTCCATTTGCATTATTATTCAAAAATTCATTTTTGAGGCTTAAAGTCCATATTGTAAAAATCATTTGTATACTTAAGCTGTGGTATTTAAAAGGTTTGATATGTGAATTATTAAGAGGAAATTTTGTTTTGGAAAATGTTAAGGTTATTTAGGTAAAATTGTGGCATATTTTTTTTAATAACTTATTTGAATTCATTAGAGATATTAATGAAAAGTTATTAGTACATAAAAAAATTTCATATGGAGTTATCCAAAAATCCTTATACCAAGAATAGAGTTTTAGAATTATGGATTATCATAGGATTTGATTTTAAAACATATGCAGTTGCTAACTATTTCATAGAAAATTTTGCTTATTTTTATAAAAATCTAGGAATTTGTTAATATTATTCTTGCTGGACAAACAAATTTTTAAAAGTTGTTTGATTTTTAAATTTAACTAAATTACTAAAGATGTGTTCCCATCAAAATTTTTAGTTGTGTTAAGTCAAATGAAATTTGAACAGTGCAGAATAGTTTAAGTGCTGATAATGTGGTATAGCAGCATTCCATGTGAAAAAGTTTGATGGTCTCAGAGAATGAAGTTACTAATTATCTGTTTTATTTTTGCAAGATATTCTGTGCGATTTAATTCATTTTGAGTAATTTTCAGTGGCGCCACCTATCGGAAATAGTTCATATCAACTAAGAAACCTTCGTCGACTCATGTGCAACAACTTTGCTAAAGATCACAGCATTAACAAATGCACAGTTTACGATTTAATTCATTCTGAGTAATTTTCAGTGGCGCCACCTGTCGGATAGTGATACCAACTTAAAAACCTTCGTCGTCTCATGAACAAGAACTTTAGCTTAGGATCATTGCATGAGCATAATATGGTTAAATGCATAGTTTACTATTCTATAAAGGACATACAGACAGAAAAAGATTCATTTGTTTAAAAGTTAAAAAATTTTACCAGTTTTTTTTACTTTTTACTTTTTATAAAAACGCAGTTAACATATTGTTCCTATTCATATTACTTCATGAGGTGTTGAGTTATCATTTTATCCCTTTTTAATCCATTTTGGCCCCTGAAATCAAATAAGTACCTAATACGCGTTCAATATTTTTCTCACATTTATTTATTGCATTACAAAATTGTCTTCTATATTGTTTGGTTCAAAAGAAAAGAGCGGCTTAAAAATGATATCAAAAAACTATTTTCACCCCTTTTTAACCCCTATCGGGCATAGATTGAAAAAAGTACCGAACACCTGTCCACTTATTTTAACAGCTATTCAAAGCATAATTAAAGTTTTGTTTCTATGCCTTTTTCTTTAGTAGATATAGCATTTTCGATTTTTTCCTTTTTTTACCCACTTAGAGGCAAAGGTTCCAAAAGTGCCTTCTTATACATCAAAAAAGGTACAATTTATATATATATATATATATATTTTGCTCGTTAAAGGCAATAAGATTTTAGTTTCTATACGTAGGAATACTACCACCGAAACCAATATTTTTCAAATTTTTAAACAAAAATCACTATTTTTGCCGTTTGGTGACTGTTAATATGGATAAATGTGTTGGTATTAATACGACAGGTCCATATATTTTGTTAGGAGTTCCTAGTGCATCTAGCCTATATAAAGTCTGGACATTGCTCCCAATCTTGTTGATTGTAGATATAAAAACAAGGATTATATATATATATATATATATATATATATATATATATATATATATATATATATATATATATATATATATATATATATATATATATATATATATATATATATATATATATATATATATATATACATATATATATATATATATATATATATATATATACATATATATAAGAATTATAGCCAAATGTTAACCGACTATAACACACTGGCTGGTATTTATATAAAGCTTATTCTTGCAAAATTAAGTGGCCTTTGCTATATTTTTTTGGTTTCCGGGAGTATTTTTTGTATGAAAGCTATAGTCAAATATGGACCGATTCCTATAAAATTTTATATACCGACCAACAGTTGCATAAAACTTCTCTATTATAAATTTAGTCGTCATAGCTATAACAATTGTATTCAATTTATCAGCATTAATGTATTTCCCGGGGCAGGGTTGTATTGGAGCTCAAACTAAATGTGAACCGATTTCGTCCATTTTCAATACACATCTTTTTCAAGATATCTAAAATGCTTTTGTAAGCTTTTGTTCCCCTAGCTGTTTGTGTTAAGGCGCTATCTGACGGACAGATGTCAGATAAGAGAGTATTTTTGTGTTTCCGTAAGTTTTTTATATGGGAGCTATGGTCAAATGGTAACCGATTGAGACAAAATTTTGAACACTGCCTGGCATTCATATAAGACTTCCTTGTGTTTAATTTAGTGGCTAAAGCTATTACAGTTTATTATTTATTGGCATTTAATGGTTTTTCAGGTGGAAATTGGGCTGTTTCCGTAAGTTTTTTGTATGGAAGCTATGGTTAAATATGAACTGATTTTGCCCGATTTCAATACCAAAGAAATGAAGAATATTTATGCCAAATTTCAGTGATCTATATCCTTTCGCGCCGACAACAGACAGACTAACAGACAGACAGAGACAGACAGACAGACAGACAGACAGACAGACAGACTGACAGACAGACAGACAGACAGACAGACAGACAGACAGACAGACAGACAGACAGACAGATAGATAGATAGATAGACAGACAGACAGACAGACAGACAGACAGACAGACAGGCAGGCAGACAGACAGACAGACAGACAGACAGACAGACAGACAGACAGACAGACAGACAGACAGACAGACAGACAGACAGACAGACAGACAGACAGACAGACAGACAGACAGATAGATAGATAGATAGACAGACAGACACACAGACAGACAGACAGACAGACAGACAGACAGACAGACAGACAGACAGACAGACAGACAAACAAACAGACAGACGTTACAAACGGAACGACAATCTCAATATACCCCCCATTCTTTTTTATGGTGGGTATAAAAAGTTATGCAGTAGATCAAAACGAAGTCTCAAACTTTTTATTCAAATTTCTGCTTTTTCGTTTTTGTCATTTGTGTTTTAAGTGGATACACAATGTACAATGGATTTTTTTAAACGAGCTAGAAAATCGCATTGCACATTGTGTATCCACTATCATTAACATCGCAAGAAAAATTAAAATTTTTTTATATGTATTTTTGCAGAGAGTGTACCCACTTTTATAGATTTTGATTCGACTAGATTTAATTAAAACCAACAATATTTTTGCAAAATTTACTAAAAACTTAAATACCCGTTTTCATATTAGCTTTTTTAACATGACCGATTGGTAGTTATTGCTATTGTAAGGATTGTAGTTATAAACAAATAGTTTTTTCCCTGTTTGAATTGGGCGCTATAATTTTGAATCGGAGTGATTTGTTTGTGGGTTTGAAAGAAAAAATAAAATAATTTAATTTCAACAAGTTTAGAGTAGTGTATCAAGCACACTTTATCTCATGATTTTTGGTTTAAAACCTGATCATCATAAGCAAAAATACAATAGTAATAAATAACATATTTATTGCAACGCCCCTTAATGGCGCTGTATATGATATCATTAACAACATCGCCGAAATTAAATAAGTTCTCTAAATATAAGATAAGTATAATTCATATAAAAGTATGGGTGGCTTATATTGTGTTTTAAAGTTAAAGTTCTCCGATTTTAAGTAGGGTCTCTTCGGAAATCGTCCCTAATCAATCCCAAAAGCGAAGCTTACATACTTCCTTTACAGTTACTTACTTATGCATGTGTATGAGCAAAAGTGAGTATGTTTGTGTGTGCGTTTGTTCATCATCAAAAGCTTATTACTTTTGGCAATTTTACCGGTTGGTAGTAACAGCTAAAACAACAATAATAACAAAAAGTATCAAAACTACATTAAAATCAACAAAATGAAAAAAGGACGAAAACTCGAAAAAAGGCATAAGGAGTGACGGAGATGGGAATAAAAACAAAAGAGTACCAAAAAAATTCATGGCAAAAAGAAATGATGCCCAAAGCGTATTAAGTGGAATTCAATTGAATTGAATTTTTACTTACTTTACCCCATTGTATAGTAGTATTGTATCAAATTATATGTTGGTATTGTAACTATTGTGGTCAGTTTTTATTCACAGAACCAACAGAAACAACAACAACAACAATGGCAGTAACGGCAACAATAATAACAATTGTTTTAAATTTGTTGTAACCAGTTCTCAAATGAAAACGAAATAAATTTTAACACAAAAATTTGAATAGATGGAGGAGGCGGTATGGAACTGATGAGGATGCGAAATGTTTAAAACAAAAATATTACGCACAAACTTTTAAAACTCTTTCATTCTATTGTAGGACGCAGAAATGAATCATTTAAACATGAATTGTTTTTTGTTCCTTCCCAGAAGGAACGCCCCGTTTTCTATTGTTTGGTATCAAAAGAAAGGAAATTGTAGGAGTTAGGGTTTGGCAACAATTGTTAGGGGTTTTTGTTTTGCAAATATGAAAATATTGTAGAATTTTATTGTTTCAAAAATAGAAAAGGGTTTTAAATTTTGAAGGTTTTATTTGGAAGATCTAAGAGGTCAGTTTTGCCCACTAACTAGAAAACAAAAGATTAAAGTTAAAAATATTAAACTAAAACCAAATCACAAAATTTAAATTTAATTTAAGAAGGTCACAAAATTTTCTGAAAAAAAATTTCTACCAAAAATTTTCTATGAAAAAATCTTTGTACAGGAAATTTCTTTATAAAAATTTTATTTGCGGAATTTTTAATATAAAATGTTTATAACGTAACATTGTTTTAAAAATTTTTTAAACCGAAAAATTTTCAATGGGAATTTTTAAACTGAGAAACTACGGAAATTTTTGACCCACAAATTTTTTATAAAATATTTTTAACCGACAATTTTCAATATAAAACGAAAAATTGTAGATCGAAAATGTTCTAAAAACAGAAAATTTATATTGAAAACTTCTTGTAGAATAATTTTATATCAAAAATTTTCTATAGAATAATTTTATATCGAAAATTTTCTAAAAAAAAAAAATCTATTAATTTTTATAGAAAAAATTTTTATCGAAAATTTTCTATAGAAAAATTTTGTATCGAAAATTTTCTATGGACATTTTTATATGTTATGTTAAAAACTTTGTATCGAAAAATTTTGTATGAAAAATTTTTTATAGAAAATTTTATATCAAAAATTTTTTATAGAAAATTATCTATAGAAAAGTTTTATATCGAAAATTTTCTATAGATAAATTTTATATCGAAAATTTTCTAAAGAAAAATTTTCTATCGAAAATTTTCTAAAGAAAAATTTTATATCAAAAATTTTCAGCAGAAATATTTTGTGTAGAAAATTTTCTATACAAAAATTTTATATTGAAAATTTTACATATAAAATTTTCTATAGAAAAATTTTATTCAAAAATATTCTATAGAAAAATTTTATATCGAAAATTTTCTATAAAAAAATTTTGTATGGAAAATTTTCTATAAAAAATTTTTATTCGAAAATTTTCTATAGAAAAATTTTATTCGAAAATTTTCTATAGAAAAATTTTATTTGAAAATTTTCTATAGAAAAATTTTATTCGAAAATTTTCTATAGAAAAATTTTATTCGAAAATTTTCTATAGAAAAATTTTATTCGAAAATTTTCTATAGAAAAATTTTATTCGAAAATTTTCTATAGAAAAATTTTATTCGAAAATTTTCTATAGAAAAATTTTATTCGAAAATTTTCTATAGAAAAATTTTATTCGAAAATTTTCTATAGAAAAATTTTATTCGAAAATTTTCTATAGAAACATTTTATATCGAAAATTTTCAATAGAAAAATTGTATACCGAAAATTGTCTAAAAAAAATTTGTATTGAAAATTTTATATGGAAAAGTTTTATATCGAAAATTTTATATTGAAAATTTGCTATTGAAAAACTGTATACCCAAAATTTTCAATAAAAAAATATTATATCCAAAATTTTTTATAGAAAAATTTTTTACCCAAGATTTTCTATTGAAAAATTTTATACCGAAAATTGTTGATATAAAATTTTTGTATAGAAAATTTTTGGTATAATATTTTTCTATAGAAATTTTCCGCTTAAAGTATTTCTATAAAAAATTTTAGGTAAAATATTTATCTATAGATAATTTTGGGTATAGAATTTTCTAAAAAAAATACTCGAAATTTTTGATATAAAATTTTTCTATAGGAAATTTTTGGTATCAAATTATTCTATAGAAAATTTTTGGTATGAAATTTTTATATTAAATTTTCGATATCAAATTATTCTAAAGAAAATTTTCGATATACATTTTTTTTATAGAAAATTTTCGATATAAAATTTTTCTGTAGAAAATTTTTGATATGAAATTTTTTAAAAGGAAATTTTTGATATGCAATTTTTCAAAAGAAAATTTTGATTAAAAATTTTTTATATACAATTTTTGATATTAAAGTTTTCTATAAAAAAATTTGTGGTATAAACTTTTCTATGGAAAATTTTCGGTATAAAATTTTTCTTTAGAAAATTTTGGGTATAAAATTTATCTGTCAAATTTTTGGTATAAAATTTTTTTATAAAAAATTTTCCGTACACAATTTTTTTAAAGAAATTTTTTCGGTACAGAAAAAATTTATAATTTTTCTATAGAAAAATTTTGTACTTTTTCTATAAAAAAATTTTATACCGAAAATTTTCTATAAAATTTTTTTACCGAAAATTTTTGTACCGAAAATTTTCTATAGAAAAATTTTATATCGAAAATTTTATATTGAAAATTTGATATTATACCAAAAATTTTCAATAGAAAAATTTTATTAATTTTCTATAGAAAAATTGTATACCAAAAATTTTTTATTGAAAAATTTTGTACCGAAAATTGTTGATATACATTTTTTCTATAGGAAATTTTTGGTATAAAATTTTTTGTAGAAAATTTCTGGTTTAAAATTTTTCTATAGAAAATATTCGATATAAAATTTTTCTATAGAATATTTTTGATATAAAATTGTTCTATAGGAATTTTTTGATATCAAATTATTCTATCGAAAATTTTTGGTATAAAATTTTTTTTATAGAAAATTTTCGATATAAAATTATTCCATAGAAAATTTTCGATAAAAAATTTTTCTAGAGAAAATTTTTGATATAAAATATTTCTACAGAAAATTTTTGGTATAAACTTTTCTATAGAAAATTTTGTTTTTGGTATAAAATTTTTTTATAAAAAATTTTCCGTATAAATTTTTTTTAAAGAAAATTTTTCGGTACAAAAATTTTGTATAGAAAAATTTTGTAATTTTTCGATATTTTGTACCAAAAATTTTATACCGGAAATTTTCTATAAAATATTTTGTACCGGAAATTTTCTATATACAAATTTTATACCGAAAATTTTCTATATACAAATTTTATACCGAAAATTTTCTATAGAAAAATTTTATACCGAAAATTTTCTATAGAAAAATTTTATACCGAAAATTTTCTATAGAAAAATTTTATACCGAAAATTTTCTCTAGATAAATTTTATACCAAAAATTGTCTATAGAAAAATTTATATTGCAAATTTTCTATAGAAAAATTTTGTATCGAAAATTTTCCATAGAAAAATTTTATACCTAAAATTTTCTATAGAAAAATTTTATACCAAAAATTTTCGATAGGAAAATTTTATATAAAAAATTTTCGGTATAAAATTTTTCAACAAAAAGTTTTGAGTGATAAATTTTTCTATAGAAAATTTTTTCTATAGAAAATAATTTCATATATAAAATTTTCTATAGAAAAATTTTATATCGAACATTTTCATAGAAAAATTGTATTTTGTATATTTTACCATTTATTTTCATTTCAACATTTTTGTATAACTTAAATATTTCAAACTAAATTTTTCCTTGAAAAGAACAAACAAATATATTTTTTAATTAAAAAAAAAATGCTTAAAGAAAACTTTGAAAATTAATAAAAATACAAAAAGAATGTAATAATAATTTCGTTTGTTTGACTTACATACAAAGAAAATTTACACCTTACAGTTTATGAATGACATTCTATTTTCAAGCCAAGGAAAAATTCCTTTCAAAACAAAAATTAAAAAAATATATAAAAATATTTAAAAAGTCAAAGGACATAAGGAATGATAAAAATTTTTTATTAAAAATTTATAAATGACAAGAAAAAAAAAATAAAACAAACAAAAGAGTAGAAAATTGCTTTTAAAATAATAAGAAAAATGAAAATGTAAATTGCCATAGACACGGGATTTGCATTAAGAGTATTCAGGTTAAAGCTCATAAGTAATCAAAGATAAGCGAAGGGAGACAATTTTTGCCAGAAAGGAAATAAACTATGAAAATGTATCCTACTTGGAATTGAAACAATTTAAAGCCATTAAGTCAAGAAATGTTCTTTTTTTCCAGGAATACGTATTTATAAGGAGGAAGTATACATATATGAAAGAACATATAAAAAAATATTTTCTATAATTTAAAACAATAACAATGTTTGAGCTTGTACATGCATGCATAAATAAATAATAGCAAATTCTTTTGTTTTTATATTTATTATATTTTTAAAAAATTTGTATAAAATTTTAAACAAAAGCTGAGCTGTAACACATAAGGTTTTGTATGTAAAAATGAGAAGAATGAGACCAACTCAATTTGATATAATTTTTTTTTTTAATCAAATATTATTAAAAAACATTATAACAACTATTTTGTTCTGATATTACCAAGATGGTCACATTGTTGCCTTTTCTATGTTTGTTTGTATTAAAATGTAAATATTTGATTTAAACATTTCAGTAAAAATTACAACATCATCCTAGAACAGGATATTATGAAATGTAAATAACAATATATGCATTAATACTCACTCTCACACTTACATACTCACACGATCCTTCGAACATCACAAACAAATGGCAAATCCTTTCGTAGTTGTATCCAACTCCTTACATGCTTCATGTTGTTCTTGCATAAAGTGGGTTGATGCACAAATACCTGCATATGTAATTATATGATGATATTGTTTTATGCCAGGATAAATGGCTTTAAGGATATTTCAACAACAAGAACATCAGTTTGTTCTTGTAGAGTGAAAGCACTTGCATTTATAAACAAATAACAACAAGAAATATCCATATTTTAGACTTAAAAAATGGCTACTAACACAATCGACCTTTTTATTATAACGAGGGTAGGTCTTGAAAGTTAAAGACAATTATCGGAAGGAGTGTCTCCTATTTGACATAATAAATTCGAATTATGAAGTCTTGAAATAGAAATACATAGGCAACATTTTTTAGTTTCTTCTATTTATGTTGGTTTTTACGAGATGAAATTAATGAGGACCAAAATTGCATCTCGCTTCTTGATAATCTGAACTTCGGGAACTTAGTTTTCCAGTCCTCTTAAATATTTGAGATTTTACCGTAAATTTTCTATAGAAAAATTTTATTTTCTGTAAAAAATTTTCTATACAAAAATTTTATATCGAAAAATTTTATGTTGCCAATGCTCATAGAAAAATTTTATATCGAAAATTTTCAATTGAAAATTTCTATAGAAAAACTTTAAATCGAAAATTTTCTATTGAAAATTTTATATAGAAAAATTTTCTATAGAAAAATTTTAAATTGAAAATTTTCTATGAATTAATTTTTTATCAAAAAAAAAAACATTTTATATAGAAAATTTTCTACAGAAAAATCTTATATCGAAAATTGTATATAGAAAAATTTTCTATTGAAAATTTTATATAGATAAATTTTTTATTGAAAATTTTATATAAAAAAATTTTCTATAGAAAAATTTTCTATAGAAAAATATTCTATAGGAAAATAGTCTGTAGAAAAATTTTTAATCGAAAATTTTCTATGAAAAAATTTTTTATCAAAAAGTTTTTATAAAAAAATTTTATACCGAAAATTTTAAATAGAAAATTTTCTATAAAAAATTTTCTATAGAAAAATGTATATATAGAAAAATTTATATCAAAAAATGTCTATAGAAAAATTACTAACAAAAATTTTTTATAGAAAAATTTATATCAAAAATTTTGTATTAAAAAATTTATTGAAAATTTTCTATAGAAAAATTTTATTTCTAAAATTTTTTATAGAAAAATTTATTTTAAAAATTTTCTATTGAAAAATTTTTATCAAATATTTTGTATAAAACATTTTAAATATAAAATTTTCTATAGAAATTTTTTATAAAAAATTTTCGATAGATAAATTTCTATATAAAAATTTTTATAAAAAATTTTCTAGAGAAAAATTTATATCAAAAATATTCTATTGAAAAAATTATATAAACAATTTTCTATAGAAAAATTTATATCAAAAATTTTCTATAGAAAACTTGATATCAAAAATTTTCTATAGAAAACTTGATATCAAAAATTTTCTATAGAAAAATTTATATAAAAAATTTTCTATAGAAAAATGTATATCAAAAATTTGTATCGAATTATTAGTATAAAAAATGTTTGTTATTTTTGTAAAAAAAAATTTTCTATAAAAAATTTATATACAAAATTTTCTATAAAAAAATTTTTATAAAAAATTTTCTACAAAAAAATTTATATTTTTAGAAAATCAAAAATTTTCTAGGAAAAATTTAGTACCAAAAATTTTCTATAGGAAAAATTTGATACCAAAAATGTTTTATAGAAAAATTTTACATCAAAACTTCGGTATAAAATTTTTCAATAGCAAATTTTCGTTATAAAATTTTTCTATAGAAAAATTTTGGTATACAATTTTTGTAAAGACAATTTTTTATATCAAAAATTTACTATAAAAAATTTTTATATAAAACTTTCTATAGAAGAGTTTTTTATAGAAAAATATATATCAATAGACAAATTTATATCAAAAAATTGTATCGAAAAATTAATATAAAATGTTTATATAAAAAATTTTCTATAAAAAAATTTTTATCAAAAGTTTTCTTTTGAAAATCAAATATTTTCCAGAAAAAAATTAGTACCAAAATTTTTCTATAGAAAAATTGTATATCAAAACTTCGGTATAAAATTTTTCAATAGCAAATTTTCGGTATAAAATTTTTCTATAGAAAATTTTCGGTATAAAATTTTCTATACAAAAATTTTATACAATTTTTTATATAAGACTTTCTATAGAAGAATTTTTTTAGAAAATATATATCAAAAATTTTCTATAGAAAAATTGATATTAAAAAATTTTTATAGAAAAATTTATATAAAAAACTTTCTATAGAAAAATTTTTATTAAAAATTTGTATCGAAAAATTAATATAAAAAATTTTCTATAAAAAATTTATATCAAAACTTTTCTTTAGAAAATCAAAAATTTTCTAGAAAAAAATTAGTACCAAAAATTTTCTATAGAAAAAATTTGATATCAAAAATTTTCTATAGAAAAATTTTATATCAAAACTTCATCTGCTTTATATCCTGAGGAGCACAACCGTTTTGTGGGGTTTCCTACTCCAATTTCCTTCGCTTTGAAGAAAGTTCGTACACGGAGCTTTTAATACTAAAAAGCTCCTTCTACAAAAAGAAAAGCTACCTAGGTTTACTCATTGACGGCGAATTCAATGGGCAATTAACTTGATTAATATTTCCCTAACACCTTTAGGAGCAACAACGACAGGCTGATAGGTTTTGTATCATTCTTTCCCGTATTAGACTGGTTTCCCAAAACCAGACAATCATTAAAGACTACGTTGAGCCAGGGGAATAACGTTTACGCTACAATTTCTGATCCAGTTGGTGCAGTATTTTCCGCAGAAATCAAATTACTGAAGTTGCGAGATAAGTGAGTATTTGGGAGTAACTAAAGTGACTCTTTACAGAATGCTGCACAGTACCCTTAGCTTTATTGGTTAGCCCATGAACTACTAAGCAAAACATATAATATTTTGCCTGGGTTCGAGCCCCAGTCTCTGCAAATATCACTTTCTGTTATTATTAACTTCTATTTAAATTATAAACTATCTCCATCGGCGATAAGCACTACAGGCCGTTGATGTGAAAGAAATAAAATTTGCTTTAGAACAGGAAACTTAAATAATGCGACTACCAAATAAGAGATGGCGCAATTGTACTGTTCTAAAAGTAGACGTATTATGCAATATTAAGCAATATTATATCTTTACTTTGCTTTTTACCACCTTTTACCTTTTTATTATCCCCTTTCCAAAGATGGTTACCTAAGTTGTATATACACTATATACAAATGCTGCAATTTGCCTGAGTTTTTCTTCTCTTAAAAAAAAAACTACTGTGCGCGATCTTCATTATTGTTGTAGAGTTCAAACCAGGGCGTAGTCCTTCTCATTGCACTCTCGTATCTTTAGAAGTTAGACTTGGCCCATTCGTTAGAAAGTCTTGTGATCCTAGGTGTGTTAAGATCCTTTCTAAATCAATTTATGTGCTCTACTGATTCCTATGAATTACAAACGTAATAACAGACTAATAATACCTTCACCATATACCTCCGAAAGTGACGGTTGTTGGAGATTTACAAACAACACCTGAGCATAAATAAAGAAACATGCAATATTACATTTATTCCAATATACGAGTATGAATCTAGGAAACAGGATATGGAAAACTAAGACCATCCACCCACTTTATTCGTTGCAATAACTTTTAATGCATTTGTTTTGTAGTCGTGTGAAGGTAGCATGCTACTTGTTGCAAATCCAATATATGTTTATTCTTGCAATTTCATAAAATATGCACCCCAATGCAAAAGAAAACGTTCGATTCCTTTTGGATTTTATGTATAGAAATAAATATATATAAAAACAAATCCAGCAACAAAGTACATAAAGTTAAATAAACATTATCGAGTGGTGGCGCTGGTGGTATCCTTTTTGTTTCCAGATTTTCAGTGAATTGAATCTCTGCTCGTTAACTTTCGCTCTATTGTTGACAGCTTTAAAAGCTTGCAACGGATATGTGGTAATTTAGTTTAAGACTAAGCAAACGAAATTCTTAAAAAAAACCGTGAAATATGAAGTCGTTTTGGGAGGAGTGCCACAGCTACTTTAAAGAATATTTTTGATTATCTTACAGAAATTGAAAATTAATCAGAGTAGGGAAAGGGAATTTTTTGTGGGTGCAAAGACGAGTTAGGAAAAATAAATTTTAAGCTCAAATGCACTTTTTTCTAGGAACAGCATTCGGAGCATACAGAGATTTTTGTTGGAAGTAGGGAAATTATGTTTTGGAAAAGAGTAAGCAGTTTCTGACAATCTTCATTAGTATCCTTGTGACATCAAGTTAAATTTATATGCTGTTGCTTAGTAAGTAGCACGCCTACTACTAAACATAATATATTTTAACTGGGTTCGAGCCCTAGTGGTGGACATCAATTTCTCTTAAAAGTATTAATTCTTACAGCATCAATATGCCGGAGCATCAACATGCCGCCGATGTAAAATAAATAAAATTGGCTGTAGAACAAAAAGCTTTAATAATACGTCTACCTAACAACAGATAGCGCGACTTCACTTAACAAAAATTACGAATTAGATCCTTAACTTTGTAATTTGTAAATCGTGTTGAATTTCAATATTAATGAAAAGATTTAAGAAAAGCTAAAAAGTTGAATAAATTTTTTAACCTAATGCTAACGAAATAACCTAAATTTCTAAAATTGCTTCCCTATTTGAACTTTAAGTATCTCTCAAGTGCATAAATTTAACTAGTTAAACCCTCTGATTGATATGCAGTCACTGGTGGTGCATACTCATCATTGTCTTGGCCGGGTTAGTTGGGTGCCATTGGAGAGCTGTTTCTTTTAACCATTTCTTACTTCATTGTTGATGTTCTTTGCTAAACAAAGTCATATCATCAGGAATCAAGTTTTTATATCTGTTCGTTTTTTTGATGTGGGTATTCGTAGAAAAACTTACAAGATATACAACTAAAATAAACTTATAGGACTTAGGGAAAGGTAAACTCTCACAGGGGCCTTTTAAAAACTTAAAGCTTTATTTTGAAAACTTTAAATATAACCCAATTTGATTAATAATTAAATTCTACAAGCTCTGTTGGAAAGCTAAAAACGTCTACCAAGTAAAAGCTTTGAAAATGGTCTCTAATGAAAAGAAGATTATTGAAAGTCTTAGATAAAGGTCTTTCAGTCGAGCTTCCAGAAAAAGCTTTGAATCGTGTTTAAGAACTTTAAACAAAAGGATTTTTAGCAGATTTTCAGATTAGAAAGGTTTTTATTTCAAAGCTTAGAAAAATATCTTAAAATCGAGGTCAATCAAGAAGGTCTTCCAATAAACGGCCTTCAGATTTTCCCTGTTGGAACGCACACTTATTCTTTCGAACATTTTTATTCTTTTAAAAATATTGTTTGCTTGTAAATGAAAAGCAGCGTATAAATCCCCTAGCTTCCGTTTTACGGTAGTGGGATTTACATTTTTGTTTTCACTTTTACAGTTTTTTATGGGAGCTCCTACTTGATAATCAGGCGGCATTTTTGAGTTAAGAAAATTTTTAAAAATTACATATTTTTATAGGAAATTTTTTAAAAATTATATATTTTTAGTAAAAATACTAAATTTTTATAGGATTTTTTTTTTCAAAACTTTCTTATTTACAAAGGAAATTTTTCAAAAATTTCTTTTTTATAGAAATTTTTCTACAAATTTTTATTTTTATAAGAAAATTTTCAAAAATTTCTTATTTATTATAGTTATTTTTTTTAAAAATTTCTAATTTCTATGAGAAATTTTTCAAAATTTTTTGATTTTTATAAGAAATTTTTCAAAAATTTCCTATTTTTAGAGGACATTTTTTTAAAAATTTCTTATTTTTTAGGGGGTTTTTAAAAAATTTTTATTTTAAAAGGAAGTTTATGAAAATTTCTTATTTTTATGAGAAATTTTATAGGAAATTATTAAATAATTTATGATTTTATAGGAACAACAATTCAACAATTATTTTTAAAGGAAAGTTTTCAAAATTTTTTTGTTTTTATCGAAAATTTTCAAAAATTTTTTATTTTTATCGGAAATTTTTTTAAAACATCTTATTTCTATAAAAAAATTTTTGAAAATCGTCTTTTTTTATAGAAAATTTTTCAAAAATTTCTTACTTTTATTAAAATTTTGCAAAAATTTCTTCTTTTTATAGAATTATTCAACAATTTCTTATTTTTAATGAAAAAACTTCATATCGAAGATTTTCTAATAAAACATTCTACATCGATAATTTTCTGTGGAAACAATTTATGTTAAATATTTTCTATACAAAAATTTTATATTAAAAATTTCCTAAAGAAAAATTTTTTAAAGAAAAATTATGTATTGAAAATCTTCTATAAAACTATTTTTTATCGAAAATTTTCTTAAGAAAATTTTGCATCAAATATTTTTTAAAGAAAAATTTGTATCAAAAATTACATTTTCTATTAAAAATTTTCTATACAAAAATTTTATGTTGATAATTTTTTATTTCTTAACTTGTATTGAAAAATTTTTAAGAAAAGTTTTATATCGAATATTTTCTGTAAAAAAATGTTATATTGAAAATTTTATATAGAAACATTTTATAAGAATAATATTCTATAGAAAATTTTTCTGCAGAAAATTTCTTATTTTTATAAGAAATTTTAAAATTTTCTTATCTTTTTTTATTGAATTTATTTTATTTTTATAAGAAAATTTTTCAAAAATTTCTTATTTTTATAGGAATTTTTTAAAAAATTTCTTATTTTTATAGGAAATTTTTCAAAAATTCTTTATTTTTATAGGAAATTTTTCAAAAATTTCAATTTTTTAGAGGAAATTTTTCAAAATTTTCTTATTTTTATAGGAAATTTTTCAAAAATTTCTTATTTTTATAGGAAATTTTTCAAAATGTTCTTATTTTTATAGGAAACTTTTAAATATTTCTTATTTTTATAGGAAATTTCTCTAAAATTTCTTATTTTTATAGGAAATTTGTAAAAAATTTCTTATTTTTATAGGAAATTTGTAAAAAATTTCTTATTTTTATAGGAAATTTTTCAAAATTTTCTTATTTTTATAGGAAATTTTTCAAAAATTTCTTATTTTTATAGGAAATTTTTCAAAAATTTCTTATTTTTATAGACAATTTTTAAACAAATTCTTATTTTTATAGGAATTTTTTAAAAAAGTCTTATTTTTATACGAAATTTTTAAAAAATTTCTTATTTGATAGGAAATTTTTCAAAAATTTCTTGTTTTTACAGGAAATTTTTCAAAAATTTCTTGTAAAAACACGAAATTTTTTAAAAATTTCTTGTTTTGATAGAAAATTTTTCAAAAATTTCTTAATTTTATAGGAAATTTAAAAAAAATTTCTTATGCTAATAGGAAATTTTTCAAAAATTTTTTATTTTTATAGGAAATTTTTCAAAATGTTCTTATTTTTATAGGAAATTTTTCAAAAATTTCTTATTTTTATAGAAATTTTTTAAACAAATTCTTATTTTTATATGAAATTTTCCAAAAATTTCTTATTTTTATAGGAAATTTTTCAAAAATTTCTTATTTTTATAGGAAAGTTTTCAAAAATTTCTTATTTTTATAGGAAATTTTTCAAAAATTTCTTATTTTTATAGGAAATTTTTCAAAAATTTCTTATTTTTATAGGAAATTTTTCAAAAATTTCTTACTTTTTTAGAAAATTTTTAAAAAATTCTTATTTTTATAGGAAATTTTTAAAAAATTTCTTATTTTGATATTAAATTTTCCAAAAATTTCTTATTTTGATATTAAATTTTCCAAAAATTTCTTATTTTTATAGGAAATTTTTAAAAAATTTCTTATTTTTGTAGGAAATTTGTAAAAAATTTCTTATTTTTATAGGAAATTTTTCAAAAATTTCTTATTTTTATAGAAAATTTTTAAAAAATTTCTTATTTTTTTTCAATAATTTCTAATTTTTACAGGAAATTTTTCAAAAATTTCTTATTTTTACAGGAAATTTTTCAAAAATTTCTTATTTTTACAGGAAATTTTTCAAGAATTTCTTATTTTTATAGGAAATTTTTAAAAAAATTCTTATTTGTATAGGAAATTTTTCAAAAATTTCTTATTTTTATAGCAAAATTTTTCTTATTTTTATGGGAAATTTACAAAAATTTCTATATTTAAAGAACATTTTTGAAACATTTAAAAAAATTTAGCTCATCCACAAACCATTCTTTCCTGTATTTATCTCTTCTTTTCATCCAATTGCTTTTTAAACTAAGTATTTGCAATTTCGTTTCATTTTTTGCTTTCAAAGATTTGTTGCGCAAAGTGGAAAACTGACATTATCTAAAGTTAACTAAAGATATGTAACTGTAGGTACAAAGATGCAGTTCTTCGTACCTTCACTTATCTCCAGTAAGTCCGCATAAGCATCAGGTAACAAGCGTAAGTAAATGTCACTTCCATTTGCATTTCTTTTCAAAAATTTATGATATTTCGTTATTGTTTTGTTCGAACTCGTAAATAGAGGAGTCGTTTTCCATGCTTCATGCTTTTCTTGCTACTCGAAGTCGAGGTAATAAATTTTTCAGATTAGAAAGGTTTTTATTTCAAAGCTTAGAAAAATATCTTAAAATCGAGGTCAATCAAGAAGGTCTTCCAATAAACGGCCTTCAGATTTTCCCTGTTGGAACGCACACTTATTCTTTCGAACATTTTTATTCTTTTAAAAATATTGTTTGCTTGTAAATGAAAAGCAGCGTATAAATCCCCTAGCTTCCGTTTTACGGTAGTGGGATTTACATTTTTGTTTTCACTTTTACAGTTTTTTATGGGAGCTCCTACTTGATAATCAGGCGGCATTTTTGAGTTAAGAAAATTTTTAAAAATTACATATTTTTATAGGGAATTTTTTAAAAATTATATATTTTTAGTAAAAATACTAAATTTTTATAGGATTTTTTTTTCAAAACTTTCTTATTTACAAAGGAAATTTTTCAAAAATTTTTTTTTTATAGAAATTTTTCTACAAATTTTTATTTTTATAAGAAAATTTTCAAAAATTTCTTATTTATTTTATTTTTTTTTTAAAATTTCTAATTTCTATGAGAAATTTTTCAAAATTTTTTGATTTTTATAAGAAATTTTTCAAAAATTTCCTATTTTTAGAGGACATTTTTTTAAAAATTTCTTATTTTTTAGGGGGTTTTTAAAAAATTTTTATTTTAAAAGGAAGTTTATGAAAATTTCTTATTTTTATGAGAAATTTTATAGGAAATTATTAAATAATTTATGATTTTATAGGAACAACAATTCAACAATTATTTTTAAAGGAAAGTTTTCAAAATTTTTTTGTTTTTATCGAAAATTTTCAAAAATTTTTTATTTTTATCGGAAATTTTTTGAAAACATCTTATTTCTATAAAAAAATTTTTGAAAATCGTCTTTTTTTATAGAAAATTTTTCAAAAATTTCTTACTTTTATTAAAATTTTGCAAAAATTTCTTCTTTTTATAGAATTATTCAACAATTTCTTATTTTTAATGAAAAAACTTCATATCGAAGATTTTCTAATAAAACATTCTACATCGATAATTTTCTGTGGAAACAATTTATGTTAAATATTTTCTATACAAAAATTTTATATTAAAAATTTCCTAAAGAAAAATTTTTTAAAGAAAAATTATGTATTGAAAATCTTCTATAAAACTATTTTTTATCGAAAATTTTCTTAAGAAAATTTTGCATCAAATATTTTTTAAAGAAAAATTTGTATCAAAAATTACATTTTCTATTAAAAATTTTCTATACAAAAATTTTATGTTGATAATTTTTTATTTCTTAACTTGTATTGAAAAATTTTTAAGAAAAGTTTTATATCGAATATTTTCTGTAAAAAAATGTTATATTGAAAATTTTATATAGAAACATTTTATAAGAATAATATTCTATAGAAAATTTTTCTGCAGAAAATTTCTTATTTTTATAAGAAATTTTAAAATTTTCTTATCTTTTTTTATTGAATTTATTTTATTTTTATAAGAAAATTTTTCAAAAATTTCTTATTTTTATAGGAATTTTTTAAAAAATTTCTTATTTTTATAGGAAATTTTTCAAAAATTCTTTATTTTTATAGGAAATTTTTCAAAAATTTCAATTTTTTAGAGGAAATTTTTCAAAATTTTCTTATTTTTATAGGAAATTTTTCAAAAATTTCTTATTTTTATAGGAAATTTTTCAAAATGTTCTTATTTTTATAGGAAACTTTTTAAATATTTCTTATTTTTATAGGAAATTTCTCTAAAATTTCTTATTTTTATAGGAAATTTGTAAAAAATTTCTTATTTTTATAGGAAATTTGTAAAAAATTTCTTATTTTTATAGGAAATTTTTCAAAATTTTCTTATTTTTATAGGAAATTTTTCAAAAATTTCTTATTTTTATAGGAAATTTTTCAAAAATTTCTTATTTTTATAGACAATTTTTAAACAAATTCTTATTTTAATAGGAATTTTTTAAAAAAGTCTTATTTTTATACGAAATTTTTAAAAAATTTCTTATTTGATAGGAAATTTTTCAAAAATTTCTTGTTTTTACAGGAAATTTTTCAAAAATTTCTTGTAAAAACACGAAATTTTTTTAAAAATTTCTTGTTTTGATAGAAAATTTTTCAAAAATTTCTTAATTTTATAGGAAATTTAAAAAAAATTTCTTATGCTAATAGGAAATTTTTCAAAAATTTTTTATTTTTATAGGAAATTTTTCAAAATGTTCTTATTTTTATAGGAAATTTTTCAAAAATTTCTTATTTTTATAGAAATTTTTTAAACAAATTCTTATTTTTATATGAAATTTTCCAAAAATTTCTTATTTTTATAGGAAATTTTTCAAAAATTTCTTATTTTTATAGGAAAGTTTTCAAAAATTTCTTATTTTTATAGGAAATTTTTCAAAAATTTCTTATTTTTATAGGAAATTTTTCAAAAATTTCTTATTTTTATAGGAAATTTTTCAAAAATTTCTTACTTTTTTAGAAAATTTTTAAAAAATTCTTATTTTTATAGGAAATTTTTAAAAAATTTCTTATTTTGATATTAAATTTTCCAAAAATTTCTTATTTTGATATTAAATTTTCCAAAAATTTCTTATTTTTATAGGAAATTTTTAAAAAATTTCTTATTTTTGTAGGAAATTTGTAAAAAATTTCTTATTTTTATAGGAAATTTTTCAAAAATTTCTTATTTTTATAGAAAATTTTTAAAAAATTTCTTATTTTTTTTCAATAATTTCTAATTTTTACAGGAAATTTTTCAAAAATTTCTTATTTTTACAGGAAATTTTTCAAAAATTTCTTATTTTTACAGGAAATTTTTCAAGAATTTCTTATTTTTATAGGAAATTTTTAAAAAAATTCTTATTTGTATAGGAAATTTTTCAAAAATTTCTTATTTTTATAGCAAAATTTTTCTTATTTTTATGGGAAATTTACAAAAATTTCTATATTTAAAGAACATTTTTGAAACATTTAAAAAAATTTAGCTCATCCACAAACCATTCTTTCCTGTATTTATCTCTTCTTTTCATCCAATTGCTTTTTAAACTAAGTATTTGCAATTTCGTTTCATTTTTTGCTTTCAAAGATTTGTTGCGCAAAGTGGAAAACTGACATTATCTAAAGTTAACTAAAGATATGTAAGTGTAGGTACAAAGATGCAGTTCTTCGTACCTTCACTTATCTCCAGTAAGTCCGCATAAGCATCAGGTAACAAGCGTAAGTAAATGTCACTTCCATTTGCATTTCTTTTCAAAAATTTATGATATTTCGTTATTGTTTTGTTCGAACTCGTAAATAGAGGAGTCGTTTTCCATGCTTCATGCTTTTCTTGCTACTCGAAGTCGAGGTAATAAATTTGTTAAAAGTAAAAATAAATTTACAATTTTACGTTTAACGAACCATTAACAGCTTTAGGTGTTTTACCTTCTACGAATGGGAATGACTGCATTTCAGTATTTATTAGTTGTTTATTTATTTATAATAGTATTACATTTATTTTTAAAGTGCAAATGCTGAATATTTCTTTTCTTTTTTTTTTTTTTGCAATTTTTTGCAATTTAATTTATTGAAAGGTTATTTATTTATTATATTTTCTGATTTAATTTGTGATCATTTATGCGTAATTTTTAGAGAATACACACAAACAAAACACGCCAATAAATGACAAAAGCATTTTTGCGCTTAAAAAGAAATTTGCACATTAAATTTAATTAAATTATTTTTACATTATAAAAAAGTTAACGCATTTTTTTCGCAAGGTTTTTGTGTGGATTTTTTTTTGTATATTTTATATTATTCTGTAGTTTGTCAATATGTACATAAAAATTGATGACAATAAACCATTAACCCATTATAATGAAAATTACTTACACAAGAGGAAAAGCGTGTGTGAACGTTGAGAAAAAGTGTGACAGAAGGCTAAAGGGGGCGGAATATTTCAGGAACAGTGGCAGAAATTAGGTTTATTGCATTATTAAGGTCTTTCGAACATCCTCTAAAAATGGTAAATTTTTTAAAAATTTTGTATAAAAATATAAAAATTTTGAAAAATATCCTATTAAAATAGGAAATTATTGAAACATTTCCTATAAAAATATTAAACTTTTGAAAAATTTCCTATAAAAATAGGAAATATTTGAAAAATTTCCTATAAAAATAGGAAATATTTGAAAAATTTCCTATAAAAATAGGAGATTTTTTAAAAATTTCCTATATAAATAGGAAATTTTTTAAAAAAATTTCCTAAAAATATAGGAAATGTTTGAAAAATTTCCTATAAAAATAGGCAATGTTTGAAAAATTTCCTATAAAAATAGGAAATTTTTGAAAAATTTTCTATAAAAATAGGAAATTTTTGAAAAATTTTCTATAAAAATAGGAAATTTTTGAAAAATTTTCTATAAAAATAGGAAATTTTTTGAAAAATTTCCTATAACAATAGGAAATTTTTGAAAAATTTCCTATAAAAATAGGAAATTTTTGAAAAATTTCCTATAAAAATAGGAAATTTTTGAAAAATTTCCTATAAAAATAGGAAATTTTTGAAAAATTTCCTATAAAAATAGGAAATTTTTGAAAAATTTCCTATAAAAATAGGAAATTTTTGAAAAATTTCCTATAAAAATAGGAAATTTTTGAAAAATTTCCTATAAAAATAGGAAATTTTTGAAAAATTTCCTATAAAAATAGGAAATTTTTGAAAAATTTCTAATAAAAATAGGAAATTTTTTAAAAATTTCCTATAAAAATAGGAAATTTTTGAAAAAATTCCTATAAAAATAGGAAATTTTTGAAAAATTTCCTATAAAAATAGGAAATTTTTGAAAAATTTCCTATAAAAATAGGAAATTTTTGAAAAATTTCCTATAAAAATAGGAAATTTTTGAAAAATTTCCTATAAAAATAGGAAATTTTTGAAAAATTTCCTATAAAAATAGGAAATTTTTGAAAAATTTCCTAAAAAAATAGGAAATTTTTGAAAAATTTCCTATAAAAATAGGAAATTTTTTGAAAAATTTCCTATAAAAATAGAAAATTTTTGAAAAATTTCCTATAAAAATAGGAAATTTTTGAAAAATTTCCTATAAAAATAGGAAATTTTTGAAAAATTTCCTATAAAAATAGGAAATTTTTGAAAAATTTCCTATAAAAATAGGAAATTTTTAAAAAATTTCCTATAAAAATAGGAAATTTTTGAAAAATTTCCTATAAAAATAGAAAATTTTTGAAAAATTTCCTATAAAAATAGGAAATTTTTGAAAAATTTCCTACAAAAATAGGAAATTTTTGAAAAATTTCCTATAAGAATAGGAAATTTTTGAAAAATTTCCTATAAAAATAGGAAATTTTTGAAAAATTTCCTATAAAAATAGGAAATTTTTGAAAAATTTCCTATAAAAATAGGAAATTTTTGAAAAATTTCCTATAAAAATAGGACATTTTTGAAAAATTTCCTATAAAAATAGGAAATTTTTGAAAAATTTCCTATAAAAATAGGAAATTTTTGAAAAATTTCCTATAAAATAGGAAATTTTTGAAAAATTTCCTATAAAATAGGAAATTTTTGAAAAATTTCCTATAAAAATAGGAAATTTTTGAAAAATTCCCTATAAAAATAGGAAATTTTTGAAAAATTTCCTATAAAAATAGGAAATTTTTGAAAAATTTCCTATAAAAATAGGAAATTTTTGAAAAATTTCCTATAAAAATAGGAAATTTTTGAAAAATTTCCTATAAAAATAGGAAATTTTTGAAAAATTTCCTATAAAAATAGGAAATTTTTGAAAAATTTCCTATAAAAATAGGAAATTTTTGAAAAATTTCCTATAAAAATAGGAAATTTTCTATAAAAATAGGAAATTTTTGAAAAATTTCCTATAAAAATAGGAAATTTTTGAAAAATTTCCTATAAAAATAGGAAATTTTTGAAAAATTTCCTATAAAAATAGGAAATTTTTGAAAAATTTCCTATAAAAATAGGAAATTTTTGAAAAATTTCCTATAAAATAGGAAATTTTTGAAAAATTTCCTATAAGAATAGGAAATTTTTGAAAAATTTCCTATAAGAATAGGAAATTTTTTAAAAATTTCCTATAAAAATAGGAAATTTTTGAAAAATTTCATATAAAAATAGGAAATTTTTGAAAAATTTCCTATAAAAATAGGAAATTTTTGAAAAATTTCCTATACAAAAAGGAAATTTTTGAAAAATTTCCTATAAAAATTTTTAAAAAATTTCCTATAAAAATAGGAAATTTTTGAAAAATTTCCTATAAAAATAGGAAATTTTTGAAAAATTTCCTATAAAAATAGGAAATTTTTGAAAAATTTCCTATAAAAATAGGAAATTTTTGAAAAATTTTCTATAAAAATAGGAAATTTTTGAAAAATTTCCTATAAAAATAGGAAATTTTTGAAAAATTTCCTATAAAAATAGGAAATTTTTGAAAAATTTTGTGGTGAATCCGTCGGTGTTTCTTTTAAAGAATTTAGATAAGCCATTTCCAAGATATGAGGAAATCAATGAAACGACCTCTTTGAAAGGCCGATATTTCAAAAAAAAAAAATTTTAAAAATCGTATCCATAGAATTTAAAATGGTGGTGTTTTGTACTTAGGGGGCTATAATATATCGAAATAAAATAGTTAGAATTTAAAGTGGTGGTGTTTTGTACTTAGGGGGCTATAATATATCGAAATAAAATAGTTAGACTTTAAAGTAATTTCTCTTGTTGACCAGTGTAATTGATTTATATGACTTTTAACTCATAAAAAAGTCTTCTAAAAATTGATTTTTAAAAATTTTGATTTTACATGAAAAATGTTGATTATATTTTGAAATTTTTAGCCCACTGTACTCTTTATTCTTCGCTTATCTTAAAATATTATATATTTACAAAATGACAACAGAAACCTGTGGAGTTTGTTACTTAACAAATATAGATTTAATACCATTAAATTTACTCTATTATATATTTTTTGCAAGTGAAACGTAAAAAAAACAAAATTTATAAAAGCAAAAAATGTGAGTGTTTACCCAGCAAACATTTCAAGGGGAGAAATTCAAATCAAATTTTCCACATTGTTTAAAGTAGTAGAGCATTAACAATATGTGATTTAGAAATGAACCACTCAAGAGTCAAGTATTACTTACATATGCTTTAAAATACAACTTCCTTAGAATCTTTCTAACCTTTTTTTTCGATATAAATATCATAAACTAAGTTCCTTATAAAGGATTTCTATATTACAACAATCTTGAGTAAATTTAAATTTCTAATCCAATTGACATTGGACTGCTTGCTGGGTATCTTCAAATTTATATGATGGGCTTATGAAACTTACATGCTGTTCACTCATATGTGCACTTAATCCATACACCCATATATTGTGTGTGTATGTATGTCATCATAAACACGAAACTTATTCATTCATTCATTTGGCCTCTCTCCATGGTCCTCGACAAAAGGTTCCCTCATTCAATCAATTTTCTTTTGTCAACCATGTCTCAAAAAAACCGCAGGCGACCTATTGAAAAAACATCATACAAGTGTGAAAGGAGTTGAAAGAAGCAAGGGCAATGCAAAAAAAAACATATATCGAAAAAAAACTGGCAAGAAAAGGATGTTACTTTAATTCTGACAAAGGAGAAAAGAAATATTTTCATTTTCATTGAATTTATTCGCATTTTCTTTTTAATTTTCCACATGAAATAAAAACAGAATTGAATGTGTCTTGTGGTGCACAATTCTTATGATGGAAAACACCTTTACGTTTATATTGGTTGCTACGTAAAGGGAGTTATTCCTTTCCTTCGCTTTATGTTTGAATACAATAGCCATATGTGGAGGCAAAAAGCGCTAATAAAAAATCGTTTCATTTATATCCTGTGTTAGGTCCTCTGAGGAGTAACAAAAAATTTGAAAAAATTTCCTTAAATTACATAATATTATGGCCAACTTTAAAAATCAGCTTGATTTGAAAGACGAAAAAAATTTCCCTTCCTTGGCTAGAAAATAGAAAATTGTCGATATAAGATTTTTTATAGAAAATTTTCGATACAAAATTTTTTATAGAAAATTTTCGATATTTGATTTTTATAGAAAATTTTCGATATAAAATTTTTTATAGAAAATTTTCGATAAAAAATTTTTTATAGAAAATTTTCGATATAAAATTTTTTATAGCAAATTTTCGGCATACAATTTTTTTTTATGGAAAATTTTCGATATAAAATATTTTACTGAAAATTTTTGATATAAAATTTTTTATAGACAATTTTCGATACAAAATTTTATATAGAAAATTTTCGATATAAAATTTTTTATAGAAAATTTTCGATATAAAATTTTTTATAGAAAATTTTCGATATAAAATTTTTTATAGAAAATTTTCGATATAAAATTTTTTATAGAAAATTTTCTGTATAAAATTTTTTATAGAAAATTTTCGATATAAAATTTTTTATAGAAAATTTTCGGTATAAAATTTTTTATAGAAAATTTTCGGTATAAATTTTTTTATAGAAAATTTTCGGTATAAATTTTTTTATAGAAAATTTTTGGTATAAAATTTTTTATAGAAAATTTTCGGTATAAAATTTTTTATAGAAAATTTTCGGTATAAAATTGTTTATAGAAAATTTTCGGTATACAATTTTTTATAGAAAATTTTCGGTATAAAATTTTTTATAGAAAATTTTCGGTATAAAATTTTTTTATAGAATATTTTCGAAATAAAATTTTTTATATAGAAAATTTTTAATAACATTTTTTTATACAAACTTTTCGATATATTTTTTTTGAGAATAATATATCGTTATTATTTTTAATAGAAAGTTTTTGATATAAAATTTTGTATAGAGATTTTTTTATGAAAAATTTTCGATATAAAATTTTATATAGAAATTCTCAGTAAAAAACTTGATATAGAAAATTCGACATAATTATTTTTATAGAAAATTTTCAATATAACAATTTTGATAGAAAATTTTCGATATTAAATTTTTTATAGAAAACTTCTGGTATAAAATGTTTTATAGAAAATTTTCGGTATAAAATTTTTTTTAGAGAATTTCCGGTATAAATTTTTTTTAAAGAAAATTTCCGGTATAAAATTTTTTTTAGAAAATTTTCGATAGAAAATTTTTTATAGAAAATTTTACATATACAATTTTTTATAGAAAATTTTCGATAAAATTAAAGAAATTTTTCGGTATAAAATTTTTTTAGATAATTTCTTATAGAAAATTTTCGGTTTAAAATTTTTTATAGAAAGTTTTCGATATAAAATATTTTATAAAAAATTTTCTATATAAGATATTTTACTGAAAATTTTCGTTATATAAAATAAATAAACAGAAAATTTTCAGTATACATTTTTTTAATAGAAATTTTTTGATATAAGAATTTTTATAGAAAATTTTCGATATAAAATTTATTACAGAAAATTTGCGATATAAAATTTTTTATAGAAAATTTTTGATATAAAATTTTTCTAATTTAAATTTTTTGATATAAAACTTTTTATAGAAAATTTTATGTATAAAATTTTTTATAGAAAATTTTCGATATAAATTTTATTTATAAAAAATTTTGGATATCAAATTTTTTTATAGAAAATGTTCGATACATAATATTTTACTGAAATTTTTTGATAAAAATTTTTTTTAGAAAATTTTCGGTAGATAAAATAAATTTTTTTCTATAGAAAATCTTTTTTATAAAAATTTTTCGATATAAAATTTTACTATAGAAAATTTTTACTCTAAAATATTTTTCTATCGAAAATTTTCGCTATAAAAATTTAGCAATAGAAAATTTTTTGCGATCAAAATTTGTCCAAAGAAAATTTTTCGTTATAAAAATTTAACTATAGATAATAATTCGCTAAAAAATTTGTCTATAAAAAATTTTTTGCTATAAAATATTTTTATGTAAAATTCTTCTTTATTTATTTCTATAGAAAATTTTTAGCTATAAAAATTTTTCTAAAAAAATTATCGCTATAAAATTTTTCTATACAAATTATTTGCTTTATAATTTTTTCTATAGAAAATTTTCGCTATAAAAATTTTTCTATAGAAAATATTTCGCTATGAAAATTGTTTCATAAAAAATGTTTCGCTATAAAAATTTTTCATAGAAAATTTTTTGCAATAGTTTTTTTTTTAGAAAATTTTTGATATAACATTTTTTTATAGAAAATTTTTCGCTATAAAAATATGTTCATAAAAAATTGTTCGCTATAAAAATATTTCTAGAGAAAATTTTTCTAAAGAAAATTTCGAAATAAAAATGTTCCTATAGAACATTTTAACTATATATTTTCTTTATAGAAAATTATCGCTATAAAATTTTTAGCTATAAAATTTTTTCTATAGAAAATTTGTCGCTATAAAAGTTTTTGCTATAGAAAATTTTTCTCTAAAAATATTTTTCTATAGAAAATTTTTTACTGAAAAATTTTTCTAAAGAAAATTTTTCACTAAAAAATTACTGAAAAATTTTTCTAAAGAAAATTTTTCACTAAAAAATTTTTCTAAAAATTTTCTATAGAAAATTTTTCACCAAAAAATTTTTCTATAGGTGAAGGGGTGAAGGAATGAAGAATAGGAATCTCTGTGGAGAGTTGAAAACGTCAAACAACCTCTGAGCCGAGAATTTAGATAAACAAAATAATTAATTTATTTTGTTTATCTAGAACAAAAAGCTCAACAAACCCAGCGAGCAAGTTAATGAAAAAAGGAAAAGAAATAAAACAAAAGAATTAGTTTTATGGATGGAACCAAGGAGTTTTTATTTTTGCGTACCTTTCTGATTGGCTGCTAAAAGAATAAGGAAGAAAAAAAGTTATGAACAAAAAGGAAACAGTATGGTAGACATTGGGTCCAAACTGACAGCTAGTTTTAGGCATTATTAGTGAAAGAGATGGCATGCTTTTGACAACTTGCAGCGTTGCAAGAATAGTTGCAAACATGCCCACTACTATTTAATGCAGGAGTCGGAAAGTGACTTTTGGCATTAACATTGCCGCCCGCCTTGCAGGAATGCAATTTGAAAAAAGGTCAGTTTGGACTAGTCCACTATACCGCTTCTAGAAGAAAGAAAAGGAAAATGATGTAAAAAATTCATTATAACTAGAAACTAAAATAATGTTATTTTCATTTTATATTAATTTGTTTTTTATATTGAAATTCAGAATTCATTTTATTATAATATGTAAATACGTAATGTCTTTGCTTCATAGTGCCTAAAGAAGTGCATTTTATTAAAGTTAGAGCGTACATGGGCCGTAAATGGTCCAGCCAAAAAGAGTGCGTTGAGCAGTAGGAAATCCTGTCTTAGAAATTATACCTTCGCGTATCACCTTGGGGTACAGATCGACACCAATGATTATATCTATGGAGCCGGACTCAAAGAATTGCGAGTCGGCTAAGAAAAGGTCCCTGAAGTTCTTTCTGTATGAATCGGGAAGGGAATGTAGGGGAGTCTGGAGAGTGATGCGGTTATCGACTCTGAAAGTTCCTTCTATTTTGGAAGAGGAATCGTAGCGTGATTTTAAGACCAATTGACATATCGTCTCGTCATTTAAAGAATACGCGTCCAGATCCAATTTGTTAACCAAAGCTTTTGATACCCGACTTACTAAAGAACCCGAATCCAACAAACAGCGAGCATGTGATGTTTTCGAACCAAGTTTTACCAATACTGTTGGGTGTAGGGTGACAGTGTTTTGCCGTATTATGGTTGAAAGGGTAGCTTTCGAAGTAGTTGGTGGAGAGGATTCTCGTCTAGCCTTTGAGGCTGCTCGTCTGGCCTTGGATGGTGCTTTGGTCGAAGTAGATGGTTTAGGAGTTGGAGACCGTGAACGCGATCTGGAATTTGCAGGCAGAAGATCTTTCATGAGTCTCGGATGGACATGGAGAAGCGTATGGTGAAACTTGTGACAATGCTTACATCCATGTTTCGAAAAGCATGTTCCATGTGAGTGGTCATGAGCGAGGCAATTAGTACAGTATTTATTTTCGCGGACTGTACGAATTCGTTCTGCCATATTCATCGCCAAGAATTTACGGCATTTCCGAAGTGGATGTGGTCTTTTGCAGAGGCGGCATGGAAACGCATTGTAATTTGTCGGAAAGCCTCGTGCTACCTTCTTCGAGTTAGATTTCCTTGATGAAGATGATGGTTTTGGCATAATGAAGCTGAAAAAGAAGAATTAAATTTAAATAGTGTGTTGTTGCGAAGATTCGATGGGAAGTAGAATTAGCTTAACAATCGGCCGAGTAATGAGGCCGCGTTGAGTTAGAATGTCAGCTACTCGAACCCGATTGTCGGAACCAGAATAGATTTTCGTAACTCTGCCAAGTCTCCAAACGTTTGGTGGAAGATTTTCATCCCTGATCACTACCATTGCTCCTTCTTCAATATTTATTTCTGGTCTTTGCCATTTGTTGCGTTTACTCATTTCTTTCAGGTACTCATTTTTCCACCGGGTACAGAAATTCTGATGAATGAGTTTCAGCCTCTGCCATCGGTTTGTTATTGAAATAGGGGCTTCAGTAACCTGAGGATCCACTGGAGCTAATATTGGAGATCCGATGAGAAAATGACCTGGAGTTAAGGCACAAAGATCAGATGGATTTGTCGAAATCGGAGAAATTGGTCTTGAATTAAGACATGATTCAATTTTGTACAATAGTGTAGACAATTCTTCAAACGTGTATTTATGATTCGCTGCTATCTTTCGGAAATGCGTTTTAAAGCTTTTTACTCCAGCTTCCCACAATCCTCCCATATGTGGAGCTCCAGCTGGAATAAAGTGCCATGAAATATTCTGGTGAGCATAGTTGGATAATGTGGCTTGCTGGGACGTTTGAATGAATTCTTTTGCCAATATTTTCGAAGCACCAACGAAAGTTGTACCATTGTCGGAATGTAGGTGAAGTGGACAACCTCGTCGCGAAACGAATCGGCTAAATGCCGCTAGAAATGTCGGAGTTGAAAGATCTGATGTAGCTTCGAGATGAATCGCTTTCGTTGAAAAGCAAACGAAGACGCAAACGTAGCCCTTGGAAATTCTGCAAGCTCGGCCAGAATAACTCTTTATGTCGAATGGCCCAGCAAAATCTAGACCTGTGTGCGAAAACGGACGAGAAATTTCAGTCCTTTCGGAGGGCAAAGCTGCCATCAATTGTTTTTGGCAACGTTTCTTATAGATAACGCAAATCTTACATTTGTTAATTGTTGTTTTGATGAGATTCTTCGCTTTTGGAATCCAATATTGTGTCCTTAGTAACCGTAAAACCAGTTGATTGCCTCCGTGAAGGCTTATGTCGTGAACAAATTTGACTAGGAGCCGAGAAAACTGACAATTATATGGAACTATAATTGGATGTTTTTCGTTGTAAGTAAGTCCTGGAGAAGATTCTAGTCTGCCACAAGAACGGATTATGCCTTCAGGATCTATAAAAGGATTTAAATTCAGGATAGTACTAGATTTGGATACAATTTGTTTAGCATACAAAGCCTTGTACTCATCTGGATAACAAGCCTTTTGACAAATGGAGATGAATTGATTTCGAACTAATGAAATCTCAAAACTAGACAATTCTAGGGAATTTTGAACGAAACTGGATCTGTATCGATGATGAGTTTGGTAGAAGAACCGGTAGACATATGCCATTACGCGCATAGCCTTGTTGAATGAAGAAAATCTTTCCAAAAGATCTTCGTAATCCGAAAAGTATGAAAAATGCGCTCGGACAGATTTGACTTCAAGTTCCGTGTTCGGAATGCAGGAAACACCAGTATTTGGCCATTCAGTTTTATCACCTTTCAGCCAGGATGGTCCAAACCACCACAATTCGTTATTTTGAAGGTCCTGGGGATAAACTCCTCTACTAGCAAGATCGGCTGGATTCGCCTCCGAACTAACATGATTCCACTGCGAATAGTTAACCACTTGGGATATTTTTGAAACCCTGTTTGCCACAAACGTTAACCAGCTACATGGTGGTTTTGCTAGCCAGGAGAGAACTATGGTTGAATCTGTCCAGCATTGAATGGAATATTTTTGGACGTCTAATCTTGGTAGTAATGTTTCTACCATTTCTGCCAGAAGAACTGCCCCACAAAGCTCTAATCTTGGAATAGATAGAGTCTTTACAGGAGCCACCTTAGTTTTGGATGAGATAAGGTGCGTGGAAATAGACTTGGAATCATCGATACGAATATATAAGACCGCTGCATATGCCTTTTCAGAGGCATCACAGAATCCATGGAATTGGACTTCGGTCTTTGGACAATAATCAATCCATCTTGGAATACGTATGGTATTGATATTAGTGAAGTTATTTTGAAAAGTTTTCCATTGAAGAAGTGTCTCTGGAGTAAGAACTTCGTCCCAACCAGTCCCATCCATCCAAATCTTCTGCATAAGAATCTTGGCTAGCACAATACAGGGTGCTAGCCATCCTGCAGGGTCGAACAACTTAGCTATCTGAGAAAGAACTTCTCTCTTCGTGAAATTTGAAGACTCTGGAAACGAACAAGCCGTAAAGTAGAAATCATCCGAACATGCGTTCCATCGGATGCCTAAGGTTTTGGCGGAACTGTTGTCTTCAAATTTAAGGAAATCCTCGTGAAGCAGATGGTCTGGTGGGATATCGGCTAGAATGTCTTTTGAATTAGATGTCCATTTCCGAAGTAAAAATCCAGCGGACTCTAGAGCATGGATCAGCTCATTTTTGGCCTTTATCGAACTATTTTTGGAATGCGATCCAGCCAGAACATCGTCGACGTACATAGAATTGCGGATAATTGTGCTTGCAGTTGGATAAGTATATTGGACGTCATCTGCTAACTGGAGAAGCGTCCGGATGGCAAGATACGGAGCACAATTAACGCCGAAAGTTACAGTTTGAAGTTCATAGTCAGAAATCGGATCGCTAAGACTATTTCGAAATAGAATTCTCTGATACGGAGTATGATCTGGATTCACCAAGATCTGTCTGTACATTTTTTGAATGTCCGCATTGAAAACATATCTGTAGAATCGCCATTTAAGAATTAGTAACACCAGATCAGCTTGGAGAACTGGACCAATATGGAGCAATGAGTTTAAACTTTGCCCGTTGGACGATGGAGCCGAAGCATTAAAAACTACCCGAACTTTCGTAGTTGTGCTATCGGGCTTTATAACCGCGTGATGTGGCAAGTAATAAACTCTAGAACTATCTGAAATATTTGGCGGATTCACCTTGACCATATGACCCAAATCCTCATATTCTTGTACAACCTTATCGTAATCAATTTTGGAATTAGGATTTCGAACTAATCTGGCTTCATTCCGGAAAAATTGTGCCATTGCACTCGATCTTGAATGACCTAAACTAACAGATTCTGGAAAATTATCTTTGAAAGGAAGAGAAACTACATATCTACCATCAGGATTTCGTTTGGTAGTTCGAATAAAGAGATCCGCACAGGCTTGGTCGGAGGGAGATAGATAGTTCTTCCGTGGAAGATTCTCCACCTCCCAAAAACGTGAAATTTCTTTGTCTAAAGAAATTTCACAAAAATGCGATGAAATTACTGGACTTGAACAAGAACTAAGAGATATTGGACCAGTAAGTATCCAGCCAAAGACCGTTTCCTGAGCTATAAGGGAATCACAAACTTTGTGTTTTATCCCAGAACGAATAATTGAGGGGAAAAGATCACCTCCAATCAAGATGTCAATCTTCCCACTACAATGAAATTTAGGATCTGCCAATGGAATATTGGGAAGATTTGAAAACAAGGAACTAGGAACGGTTTTCGACGGAAGATTGTTGGAAAGTTGTGGAACCACAAGTGCTACAACTGAAATCTGAAAATCACTATTCAATGGAGAACCTAGAATAAACGAACACTGACGCTGAACCTTAGCAGTAACAGAATTATTCAATCCCGAAATCTGTGCATTGGTACGTTGAGAAGGCAGTTGAAGTAGGTTGGACAATCGTTCAGAAATGAAACTTCCTTCCGAACCTGAATCTACTAATGCACGAGCTTGATATTCCACCCCTGAATGACAAATATTGACCCAAGCTGTCCCTAATAACACTCCTTTAGATTGAGTAGCAAAACACGTTTGTACTCGGTTGGTATTAGAACTATTGGTGGACTGAGTGGAATTTGAGTTCGGACGCGTATATGGCGAGGAGTTTGGGTTTAGATTAGAACTTGAACTATTTGTGGACTGTATATTATTTGAATAAGGTCGCATGTTAGAGGCTGAATTATGGTTAGAAGTTGAACTATTGTTACCGCTAGTGCTAGGTGATTCAGAAGCTGTACCGGAGTTATCAATGTCCTTGTGTAATAGAGTATTGTGTCTTTTCTGACACTTAAAGCAGCTATTTTTGCTTGTGCAATTTCGAACGCTATGAGTTTTCGAAAAGCAATTTATACACAAGCCTGCTTTTTTAATCTCATTAAGTTTCTGTTGATAGCCCATCTTCAGAAACTTTGAGCATTTACGAATGATGTGATTTTCCTTTGGACAAAGTTGGCATTGGGGACTGGACACATTGACCTGAAAGCTGTGGACCTTGTTGTTTGAATACGAGTTTGAATTAGAATTATTCTTTGATTTTGGTTCTGAATTCTTGGAACTATTTGACCCACGGATCTCCAAAACTGACTCGAGGGTCCGATACCGATTTGTTAGGAATTCATCTAATTCAGACCATCTTGGAAGGCTGGTTTTGTCCTTCAGCTCCTGTTCCCACAATGTCAGTGTGATTTCGGGGAGCCTACTAGTACAGATGAAGACAAAAATAGGATCCCAGCTGGAAACACTAATATGGTATAGATTCAGAATAGATATGCACGAATTAATGTCCCGTTGCATCTGTTTAAGAGCTTTATCAGATTCGGTATGAATGGTCTGAAGATTGAATAGAGTTTTCAATTGACCATTTACCAAGACCCGGCGATTCTCAAACCGCAGACACAAATTTCTCCACGCAATATCGAAACCAGCATTAGTTAGCGGAGCTCTTTGGACAATTTCCCTAGCTTCGCCTTTCGTTTTCTGAATGAGGAAAAATAGTTTTTCTATGTTGCTAGCCTTTGAATTTGAAATTACTGCTGAAAACAAGTCTCTGAAAGTGGGCCAAGAAGCATAATTTCCTGAAAAGGTTTCGATCTCTATTGGAGGCAGGTGAATACCATATGAACTGTTGGACAATGTAGATTGGGGTCCTAGATCCTTGGAGGTACTTGGTTGAACTGGGATTTCCGAGGGACGAGGAGCCGTTTCTATATGTGGTGTAGGCTCTGAACGTATTGCATCAGACAATTCATAAAGTTTTGTGAGACAATTGCAATACGTAGAATAAGTACTTTTGTATTTCATTTTTATGGGTTCAACATCGGTGGGTTTCTCGGGATCTTCTGTCTCCTTTTCTACTTCGGCTAAGTATCGTTCGTAAGATGCCTTTGTGAGTGACCAGTTGGACTTAAGTTCATACCGGTGAACATCCAAAGCATGAAGCGAAGACACAGGAAACTGGTCATTATGAAGGTCAGATTCGAATTCGACGATACTGTCAGCCAAACGGATAAATTGGTCCAAAGACATTGTAGGTTAGAAACTCAAAGGAGAATTCGAATGAAACGATTAGAAAAAAGGAAGCAAAAGAAAAATCTGATGATTTGGACTAAAATGGGGCTGAAGTCTTCTAATGTAGATTAAAATTGTTCGAAATTTAAGAAAAGGACCGAAACGAACCTTCAAGGGTTAATTCCAATGAAAGTTATGACGCGAAAAGTTTAATATTTAGAATAAACCGCTTAATTTTAACTTAACCGCTAATTTTTAACTTAATTTTCTTTAAGTATATTTTATTGTGATGATGTCAATTATAGAATTGCGAAATATTTGTATGTGAAAAATATGTGAATTAATCGACGAATTTCCCCAAAATTATAAACGAACGATTCCAATAGTAAAGGTTTCCAAAATTTAGAAAAAAAATGTATGTAACCAACTGCTCATCAAAATGTTCGCTGGGAAAACGATCAGCTGTTAAGCGAATCTTATTTACTTTTCCAAATGTTATATACAGAAAAGTTCATTGAACTTTACTATAGTGGAAAGTAATAATATATTTATGATATTGGATGTGTATTAGGTCTGTTCGTCTATATGGTCCGGTCAAAAAAATTAAAATTTTGCAAAATAATTTTAAAATTAAATTGTAAATTCCAAACGATTTTCACTCTTTTATTTTGTTACTCACATAGAAAATATATTTCACTAAACACCAAGAAAAGTGAAATACAATGACGTACAAAATATTTTTTGAATAAAATAACTTCGATGTTGGTAACCAATTCCACACAAAAAAACGAAACTTGAATTATAGTTTATAGTAGTTGATCGGAAGTTTTTTATTGATTTGTAGTTTGCTTATAAGATATAATTTAAAAATTATTGTCTTGAAAAAATCAAAATAGTAAATATAAATCCAAAACTATGAATAAATTGATTAATGAATGCAAAAAAATTAAATGAATATTACGAAAAAAAAATGTCAAATAAAATCGATGAACACAGCTATTATTGGGCTTTGTTTACTTTTAGGAATGAGATCAATTATGAAGCAATTATATTTTTGTAAAAAATAGGGTGGATTTTTAATGGAGAACAAACAGTGTTACCATGGGGTCGATAGATTTTGTTTGTTTTTTGGTTTTGAAAAATTGTTACAAATTTTTGAATATTTTTATTTATTTTTTTTTATGTATATATTTGTTCCTTTTTAGTTTTAAGTAATTTAGTTTAAAAATTCCAAATTATTTCACAAAAGGCACGAGTATAAATGTTATTAAATTTTTTAAAGGTTTTGTAAAAAATGTATTGTTTTAAATTTTACAAGAATGACAAAAACTGTTTACTAATTCGTGGTAAATAAGCAATGTCTATAAAATATAACTTCATTCCACTAAGTAAACGACTATTTTTTCAAAAAAGTTTAAAAATTGTTATTAGATATCGCCCTGAATCTCGTATTTAAAAAAGGTTAATGGAAAAAAAAGGCTCGTTTTTTGTAAGGGGTAAGTGATGTTGAGTTTACACTTTAACTGAAATAGAATAAAGCCTAATTGTTACCTTTTCCCTTTTTTTTTTTTTTTGAATTAGTGTCACAAGTATTTCGATTGATTTACACGAAATGAACTTTAACGCTTTTTTATTTAATGCTCTCGATACGATTTTTGTATGTTTTGAATCAAATTTCAAAAGTAATCAATTTTGTTTAAATATAGTATGATAATCTTTGCTTTGTATCAAAATATTTTAAACTGAAAAAAATCACAGTAACAACTTTATCGGCAATACTGATTTAGATATTTAATTTTGTACAAAGATTAACAAAATCAAAACAAAAAACAAATGGAAATCGAAGAGCTTATAATAAAGTATTGGAAATAAATTCTTCTACTCGTTGGAGAAGCGAAAGCTCACTAACAAGAGAATTAACAGTTTTTATAAAGAGTAGTAAATTTTATTACAAAAGAGAATATCACAAGTTGTTATAATGAAATAACATAAGCGCGAATCAAAATAAGAGTGTGATACGTATGAGTTAGTTAGTTAATAAAAGAGCGTGAAGACAAAAGGGTACAAATAAGTATTTATGCGAAATATCACTCAAAGCAAAAAATGTTAATGTACTCAATTGATGTAATGTAAAATGTAATGGATAAATGTTGAAATTCAAGAACAAAAGGTCGAAGAAGAAAAAAAAATGACACAAAACTTTATCGTAACGAAATTCAATCGAATAATTTTTTATTTTTTATTGAAATATGACTTACAGGATGGTAGTGATCGTGTTGGTTATGAAAATCTTGAAAAATGTTGGTGACGACTTTGGTGCAAATTATCCAATTATTTTCATGAAATAAATTTAAAGATGTTATCCACTTTGTCGCACTTTTTTCAGCCTTTTTTATCTATTCTGGATCGTTAGCTTTCGTTTTCACTTCCACTTGAAATTTCCTTTATTATTCGATTTCCTTTATTATGTATTTTTCAATCTTTTAATTTATATATAATTTATGTTGTTAGAAATTTTTGTGTCGTTGAAACTTTTTAGACTTTAGCATGCTTTTTTAAAATTTTAAAATATTTATCGGTAATTATTTTATTTTAGTAGACTGCACGTATTTTAATTAGCAAGTAAGTTTTAATATATTTTAGCAAGTAAGTTTTAATTCTTTAACAACTAATTTATTCTAGCACATAAGTATAATTTATGTACGTTTAATTTTTAATTTTTTAAGCACATTTTTTTGAAAGAATATTACAAATTTATGTTGGTTGCTTCAAACAACCTGCTCTTTAACTTTATAGAAATGGAATAAACCGTTCTTCTGAACAATTTTGCCTAATAGCACTTCAAAGCAAAAACAAAACGTACCTTGGAAAATAAAGAATATGTATGTAAAGATGCTGATGATGTTGAACAAGAAATCTCAAAGCGTGAGCGAATGCTTCCAGTGGTTTTATCCGGTCGATCGGGCCAAATGAAGGGGTGAAGGAATGAAGAATAGGAATCTCTGTGGAGAGTTGAAAACGTCAAACAACCTCTGAGCCGAGAATTTAGATAAACAAAATAATTAATTTATTTTGTTTATCTAGAACAAAAAGCTCAACAAACCCAGCGAGCAAGTTAATGAAAAAAGGAAAAGAAATAAAACAAAAGAATTAGTTTTATGGATGGAACCAAGGAGTTTTTATTTTTGCGTACCTTTCTGATTGGCTGCTAAAAGAATAAGGAAGAAAAAAAGTTATGAACAAAAAGGAAACAGTATGGTAGACATTGGGTCCAAACTGACAGCTAGTTTTAGGCATTATTAGTGAAAGAGATGGCATGCTTTTGACAACTTGCAGCGTTGCAAGAATAGTTGCAAACATGCCCACTACTATTTAATGCAGGAGTCGGAAAGTGACTTTTGGCATTAACAATAGGAAATCTTTCACTAAAAAAATTCTATAGGAAATTTTTCACAAATAAAATTTTTCTATTGAAAAGATTTCACTAAAAAATTTTCTATAGAGAATTTTTCACTAAAAAATTTTTCTAGAAAAAATTTATCACTATATAATAATAAAATGTTTCTAGAAAATTTTCGCTATAGAAATTTTTGTATATAAAATTATCGCTAGAAAATTTTTCACTAAAAAAAATGTCTATGAAAAATTTTCTACAGAAAATTTATCACTAACAAATTTTTCTATAGAAAATTTTTCACTAAAAAATTTTTTTATAGAAAATTTTTCACTAAAAAATTTTTCTATAGAAAATTTTTCACTAAAAAAATTTTTCTATAGAAAATTTTTCACTAAAAAACTTTCTATAGAAAATTTTTCACAAAAAAACTTTCTATAGAAAATTTTTCACAAAAAAATTTTTCTATAGAAAATTTTTAAGTAAAAATTTATTTTTATAGAAAATTTTTCAGTGAAAAATTTTTCTATAGAAAATGTTTCATTAAAAAATTTTTCTATTGAAAATTTTTCGCTAAAAAAATTTCTATAGAAAAATTTTCACAAAAAAAAAATTTTCTATAGAAAAATTTTCACAAAAAAAAATTTTCTATAGAAAATTTTTGACTAATAAATAAATAAAAAATTTCGCTATAAAAATGTTTCTAAAATTTTTCGCTATAGAAATTTTTCTAAATAAAATTATCGCTATAAAATTTTTCTATAGAAAATTTTTCACTATAAAAAATTGTTTGTCATAAAAAATTTTCTATAGAAAATTTTTCGTTAAAAAATTTTTTATAAAAATTTTTCGCTAAAAATTTTCAAAAAATTTTCAATTTTTATTTTAGATTTTTTAAGTCTTGTCTGAAAAGATGACAATCTATATTGTCATCTTTTCAGACAAAAGTCTCAAGAGAAATTAAAAGAATTGTACAAATTTAAATTTACCACAGGGATCCCAACGAAAGTTGAATTTGTCACCTGTGAGTTTAAAATGTTCATTGTCATTCTTCGATGTAACTAAAATATACCAGCCTTTGTAATTTTTCCAGTCATAATTTTTAATGTTTCTCATATTTAATCATGCTTAAATTTAATGTGACTAATATTGAATAACCATGAGAATGAGACAGATTGACAGACACCCACAAATACTCTCACAGAATCATTTTTTGTCATTTCCTTCAAACATTTTTCAGTCATTTCCGAGGGTTTCTAATGCAATAAACATTATAATAATGTTGCGGTGGTAGATCGTTGAAGGATTTGCACTATATCCTTTTTGTATGCCTGAAAAAAGCACCCCTTTTTTGCAAATGTTTTGGAAGGAATTTTTGTTGATTTTCTGTAAATTTAGTTTTTCCTTTTGAGTTTGTCTTAAATGATTTTGTTGACTTAATAAAAATGAAATTTTATTGCATTCTTAACATTTTCTTTTATATTCGTTTCTGCAGATAAAGAATTATGGAAAATGTTTTAGTTTTTTTAATTTTGCTTTTATTTTATACATTTTTTTATGAGTAATTCCTTTGACAATTTTTCACGGTAAAGTGAAGGTAATTCAATATTGAGTTTAATTATAAATGGTGAAAAGAATGGAGGATGAATACTAAAGGAATTTACTAAATGTTTAAAGTAAGGATACACAATTTCAAGGTATTGGGATAAACATTTATTTTTTTTGTTGTAAAATGTTGTTATATTTTAAAGGAGTTTAAAAATTTCTCAACCATTGATGACTATAAGTATATGACGATCGGTAACATAGAGTATAAAAAGAAATGCCTCTTTATAACGCCAAATTTAAGCTTTATTTCAAAAACAAAAATCTATGAAGTATTTTTGGAGTTATTCCATTTTTCCCTGAAAATTCATGTCTTTGAAAACGCGCCTAAGGATATGCACCATAAATTGTATATTATAAATAAAGAAATTTAAAAATTGGACATAATTTATCATTAAATGACTTGTTATAATAAAAAACACTTAATCTTGCCAAATACAATTATTTTTATGCTTTTTTACTAAAATTCTCTAATTATTACTTGATATTTCGTAATCTCGCTATGAAAATTTTAAGAAAATTCAAAGTTTGACATTTGACAGCGGTGAAGCAAGGGTTAATCTCGTCGAATATTAAAAAACCTTTCAGCATAGGTTTTCCATAAATGAAGCAATAATATTAATTATCTTTTTTCTTAAAATTGAATACAAGTAAAATTTAGCGAGCATTTACTCGAATTTGGCCCAAAAATTTACATTTTCGCGAAATTCTTAAATTTTAAATCGCAGGTACGGCGAAACGGTTCAAGATATCGACATAATTTTTTGAAGTTTTATTCTCCCATTTGTCTGTTTTAAAACACTGGTGAGTATATTCTAAATTTGTAATATTTGTTGAACACAATTTTTGTAAAATTAAAAAATGATTTTTGAAATCGACCTGAGAAAAATGTACCATTTTCCAACATGGAAAAAACTAAGTAAATTCGATTATATTTAAGCAACTATTTACTAGTAACAAGCCAACTATTTACTAGTAACAAGCCATTAAATGATAAATCATTTCTAACTTTGGTATTTCTTTATTTACAACATACAATTTTTGGTGCATATCCTTAGGCGCGTTTTCAAGGACATGAATTTTCAGAGGAAAACTGCAATAACTTTTAAACTACTTCATGGATTTTCACCTTTCATGATTTGAAATAAAGGTGTGTTAGTTCTCTTTAATATACTATTATTTCTTCTTGTAAAAATTATTTATTTTTGGTCTAAATTTCGCAAAAACAAAAAATAACCCATTTTTCCCCATACAAATGGGCTCTTAAACTTTGGACCCATAGAACGTTGTCCGATTTGGCTCAAATTTTCAGATCTAAGAGAAGATTTTTTCCTGTCACATACATAACAACAAAATTTCTTAACGCACGTGCATAAAGCCCACTACTGATTTCAAACAACAATTAACTACTGTCATAAATACTTCTTAACATCAATTCAAACTTATATTTTCCACATATGACCGTGGCTTTTGGTTCAATGTATACAAAACTACTTTGTAGGATTTTACATCCCAAAGGTTTAAAAATCAATATTTAACTCCAAAACGAGTAAAAAGAATGAACAATTTTTTTCACAAGTTTGTTATAAGAAATGAATAGTAGGAGCATTCCGTAATGACAAAAGAATTTTCGATTATCTTCAAGGAACCGAATATTCCACATTCGATGATTGCAATGTCTAAAAATCACTAGACATTTTTAATAATTTTGCAATCCCTCCAGAAAGTTCGAACTGCTGGGAATTTTGAACTATTACAATCTGTAGGATATATCAATTTTCATGTAAATTGTAATACAAGTTATGTTTGTATGTGTTTATCTGTCTGTTGGTTTTTCTATAATATGTATGAATGTAATTTTATGCATACTAAGCTCTTAAGTATTATTTGTCATTTTCCAATTTCTAATTTGAATTGAACAAAATAATTAATTGCATTATGTATTCAAGCTTAAATTATCGTTTGATTTCATGTACATACAATACTTATATGGAAAAACACATACTTATACAAAATATACATACAATGGATATGGATAGCCAGCAGTTTTATAACAAAGAACCAATTTTTAGATTAACATGTAATCTATGAAAAAGTAACTATATACTAAAATCACTAAATCTATAACTTTAACTGTTTTTGAGAAAATTGAAATTGAAACAATTTAGTTAAACTAAGTCTAAACACTGTGCGATCCTTTCATTTGAAACTGCTGGATATCTATTTATTTCTGCTTATATTTATCTAGAATAACTAAAACATAATAGAATATTTAAAAAAAAATCTCTAAAAATATTTAAATATTGTAGAAAATGCATAAAGGAAATTATTTAGGCCTATATAGAAGTCAAAGTTAATAAATAATTCATATCATATTTATTATAGTGCACTCGTGACGATGAGAATGACTAGAAGTTTTAAATGTCATAAAATTGATTGAATAATATTCTTAAGTTATTGCTTTTAAACATACGTCGAAGTCTGGTAGTCAGACCAACTTAGACAATGAAGTCTACTATTGATCTGCAAAAGCTCAAACCTTCGGATCGGAGACATGATGATACAAGCAATCCAGAGATATAACGACAGCTTGATTATGACAATATACTAATTTATACATCCAGATTTTCGACCTGAAAGACGTTGTGACAAGACGGCAGAGGTTAATTAAAGTGATAACATCATTTCAATCTAAAGGTAGTATATAAGAGATGGGAAACTAAATTGATAACATGAATTCAGTTACATAATTACCGACCGTAAAACCAGTCAGTAACAAAGGTGGGATATATAATTCGGTAACACTGATTACATCAAATTCAATAGAAGAGTACTGGTTTCTTGGCTTCAGTACAAATAACTTATAATATAAATCTTCTTGAAAGATCACTCTCGAAAGTACAAAGAAAAATTTTTAAAAAATCTACTATAATAACAGAAATTTCCTACAAAAATAAAAAAATTTTAAAAATTTTCTTACAAAAACAAGTAATTTTTGAAAAATTTCCTATAAAAATGAGACATTTTTGAAAAATTTCTTATAAAAATAAGAAATTTTTGAAAAATTTCCTATAAAAATAAAAATTTTTTTTTAAATTTCTTATAAAAATAAGTAATTTTTGAAAATTTTCCTGTAAAAATAAGAAATTTTTGAAAATTTCCTCTAAAAATAAGAAATTTTTGAAAACTTTCCTATAAAAATAAGAAATTTTCGGAAAACTTCTAATCAAAATAAGAAATTTTTGAAAAATTTTCCATCAAAATAAATAAATGTTGAAAAATTTCCTATAAAAATAAGTAATTTTTAAAAAATTTCCTATAGAAATGAGACATTTTTGAAAAATTTCTTATAAAAATAAGAAATTTTTGAAAAATTTCCTATAAAACAAATTTCCTATAAAAATAAAAAATTTTTAAAAAATTCCTTTCTCCTTAAAATTTAGTAAAAATAAGAAATTTGTGAAAAATTTCCTATAAAAATAAAAAATTTTTAAAAAATTTCTTATAAAAATAAGTAATCTTTGAAAAATTTCCTGTAAAAATAAGAAATTTTTGAAAATTTCCTCTTAACATAAGAAATTTTTGAAAACTTTCCTATAAAAATAAGAAATTTTTGGAAAACTTCTAATCAAAATAAGAAATTTTTGAAAAATTTCCCATAAAAAAAAAAAAAATAAATTTTGAAAAATTTCCTATAAAAATAAGTAATTTTTGAAAAATATTCTATAAAAATGAGACATTTTTGAAAAATTTCTTATAAAAATAAGAAATTTTTGAAAAATTTTATATAAATAAATTTCCTTTAAAAATAAAAAATTTTTAAAAAATTTCTTATAAAAAAATTTTTGAAAAATTTCCTGTAAAAATAAGAAATTTTTGAAAATTTCCTCTAAAAATAAGAAATTTTTGAAAAATTTTTTATTTTTGGAAAATTTCCTATAAAAAAAGTAATTTTTGAAAAATTTCCTATAAAAATAAGAAATTTTGAAAAATTTCTTATTTTTGAAAAATTTCCTATAAAAAAAAAAGTAATTTTTGAAAAATTTCCTATAAAAATGAGACATTTTTGAAAAATTTCCTATAAAAATTAAAAAATTTCTTATAAAAATAAGAAATTTTTGAAAAATTTTCTTATAAAAGTAAGAATTTTTTGTAAAATTTTTTATAAAAAATATAAATTTTTGTAAAATTTTCTATAAATATTAGAAATTTTTGAAAAATATCCTACAAAATTGTAAAATTTCTTATCAAAATAAGAAATTTCTGAAAAATTTCCTAGAAAAATAAGAAATTTTTATATAATTTTCTATAAAAATAAGAAATTAATAAAAACTTGAAAAGATTTCTTATAAGAATAGGAAAATTTTGAAAAATTTCCTAGAAAAGTAAGAAATTTTTAAAAAATTTCCTATAAAACAAAAAAAAAAATTTTTTAAAATTCCTTTCTCCTTAAAATTTAATAAAAATAAGAAATTTGTGAAAAATTTCCTATAAAAATAAAAAATTTTTTAAAAATTTCTTATAAAAATAAGTAATCTTTGAAAAATTTCCTGTAAAAATAAGAAATTTTTGAAAATTTCCTCTTAACATAAGAAATTTTTGAAAACTTTCCTATAAAAATAAGAAATTTTTGGAAAACTTATAATCAAAATAAGACATTTTTGAAAAATTTCCCATAAAAAAAAAATAAATTTTGAAAAATTTCCTATAAAAATAAGTAATTTTTGAAAAATATTCTATAAAAATGAGACATTTTTGAAAAATTTCTTATAAAAATAAGAAATTTTTGAAAAATTTCCTATAAATAAATTTCCTTTAAAAAAAAAAAATTTTAAAAAAATTTCTTATAAAAAAATTTTTGAAAAATTTCCTGTAAAAATAAGAAATTTTTGAAAATTTCCTCTAAAAATAAGAAATTTTTGAAAAATTTTTTATTTTTGAAAAATTTCCTATAAAAAAAGTAATTTTTGAAAAATTTCCTATAAAAATAAGAAATTTTGAAAAATTTCTTATTTTTGAAAAATTTCCTATAAAAAAAAAGTAATTTTTGAAAAATTTCCTATAAAAATGAGACATTTTTGAAAAATTTCCTATAAAAATTAAAAAAAAATTAAAAAATTTCTTATAAAAATAAGAAATTTTTGAAAAATTTTCTTATAAAAGTAAGAATTTTTTATAAAAAATATAAATTTTTGTAAAATTTTCTATAAATATTAGAAATTTTTGAAAAATATCCTACAAAATTATAAAATTTCTTATCAAAATAAGAAATTTCTGAAAAATTTCCTAGAAAAATAAGAAATTTCTATATAAATTTCTAAAAAAATAAGAAATTAAAAAAACTTTAAAAAATTTCCTATAAGAATAGGAAAATTTTGAAAAATTTCCTAGAAAAGTAAGAAATTTTTAAAAAAATTTTCTATACAAATAAAAAATTTATGAAAAATTTCCTAAAAAGATAAGAAATTTTTTAAAAATTTCATACAAAAATAAAAAATGAAAGAAAATAAGAAATTTTTGAAAAATTTCATATAAAAATAAGAAATTTTTGTAAGATTTCCTATAAAAATAAGAAATTAAAAAAAATAAGAAATTTAAAAAAAAAATTTTAAAAATTTTCTATAAAAATAGGAGATTTTTGAAAAATTTCCTATAAAAATAAGAAATTTTTAAAAAAAATTGCTACAAAAATAAGAAGTTTTTGAAAATTTTCCTATAAAAATAAGAAAATTTTGAAAAATAGCCTATAAAAATAAGAAAGTTTTGAAAAAAGTTCCTATAAAAATAAGAAAATTTTTTAAAATTAAAAAATCAAAGATAAAAAATGTTCGAAAAATCTTCTTTAAAATAAGAAATTTTTAAAATCTTTCTATTAAAATAAGAAATTTTTTAAAAATTTCCTATAAATAAGAAGTTTTTGAGAAATTTTCTATAAAAATAATATATTTTTTAAAATTTTTCAATCAAAATAAAAAAAATTTTTATAAGAATGAGAAATTTTCTAAAAATTGCCTGCAAAAAATGGGAAATTTTTTAAAAATTCCCTAAAAATCAGGAAATTTCCTAAAAAAATTGGAAATTTTTTAAAAATTTCCTATTAAAATAAGAAATTTTTGAAACATTTTTCTAGAAAATAAGAAATTTTTGAAAAATTTCCTATAAAAATGAGAAATTTTTTAAAAATTTTCTATATGAACAAGAAATTTTATAAAAGTTTAAAAAAAAACTGAAATTTTTGAAAATTTTCATATAAAAATAAGAAATCTTTAAAATTTCCTATAAAAATAAGAAATTTTTGTAACATTTTCTATAAAAATAAGAATTTTTTTTAAATTTTCTATACAAGCAAGAAATTTTGGAAAAGTTTCAAAAAAAAAAAAATTAATTTTTGAAAAATTTCATATAAAAATAAAAAATTTCCTAAAAAAAATAAGAAATTTTCGAAAAATTTCCTATAAAGTTAAAAAATTTCCAATAAAATTATAAATCTTTTGAAAACTTTTCTATAAAAATTAGAAAGTTTTTAAAAATTTCCTATAAAAATAAAAAAAAAAATTGAAAAACTCCCTATAAAAGGTAAGAAATTTTTGAAAAATCTTTTGAAAAACCTCCTATAAAAATAAAAAATTTTTGAAAAATTCCCTATAAAAATATAAAATTTTTTAAAAATTTACTTTAAAAAAGGCGTGATAGTTTTAAATTGTTATTAATTTATAATCAATTAATATACCATAAATTGGACTATTCCCTTAGCCACAACCTTTGACATTTCATCACATTAATAACTAATTAGTTTAGCCTTCCACAAAATGATAAAATGTTTATGCTGCATCAGCTAAAATTCATAAACATATTTTTCCCCAAAGGTAACGATTTTTAATTAGTTTATTCTCATTATAGATTATAAATTAAATATGCTACAATTAAAATACAAAATATTCATAAAAAAGGATTTCAAATTTTTCAATGCAAATAAAAGATAAAAAAAATTTCCACCTAAATAAATTTGAACTTTAACAATTCAATAGAATGAATTTATTCATGAGCCAGCATAATTGGAGTATTCTAATAATTATACAACCCCTCCATAACCATTTCCTAGCATCAGTGGAGCAAAAATTATTAATTATCACGGAACTGAAATATAAAATAAGCCAAAAAAGGTAAAGTCGAAAAGTGTGTGTGTGTGTATTGGGTTTGTATTGGGAATGGAAGGAAGGAAGTTCTTTTTTCCAAGGGGAATTGATTTTTGTTAATTTATTAATACATTTATTAATTTATGCGTTATTGGCTATTGTTAATGGAAATGTTGTTGATATTGGCTGTTGTTGCTGTTGCTATCATTATTAATTTAATTTGTTCAATGTTTTGTGGTAAATGAGGGCTAATGGGAATAAAACAAGGATATTTTGTGGTTTTAATACGATAAGGATGTACAGTAAAAGCCAATTGAAATGAAGGGAAACAAATTTTTATCTAAAAAATACATGTGTTAGGAAATTATAAGATATTCACTTTAATATTGAATTGCTTTTAATATTTTTTTACCCATATTTTTATTTATCTTAGATACCACTGTTTTCTTCAACTTTATGCCATCGTATACGAATAATAAATCCAATCATCAATTTTCGAATAATCATTATTAGTCTAACCAATTAGACGACCATCAACACATAAAACCTTGACTTTCCAGCTCCAACTCCAAACACGCAAATAATGCGATTACTTTGCCGGTTGGGAAATTATTAAAGCGAAAGCATATGCCTGTCTGTTCTAACTTTAACTAATATTCTTATTAATTTTGGGCCAAAAAAAGAATCGGGTCAACCTTATAAAAATAATTATTCAATTAAAGTCAAAATGTCTACTTAAGGTGAGATTCTGATTAATTTTTATTGCCCAATAATACATAAGAGGCGAGGTTTTTGTAGGTATAATTAATACGAAGAAAATTTAATTAGACCTTTTAGTCTCAAGAGTCTGACTCATTTTTTTGAAATTACCTTAAAGTACGCAAATACATCAAGAGCCTAAATTTGTCCTATGTCAAATTTAAACAAATAAATGCCAATGAAAGCAATCAATAAGGTTAAAGGTTAATAGCGAAAGTAAAATGGAAATTTTTTCATATTAAATGAAAAACTTCCTATAATAATGAGAAATTTTTAAAAAAATTTCCTATAAAAATAAAACATACAAAAAATTCCAATAAAAATAAGACACTTTTTAAAAATTTCCTATAAAAATAAGAAATTTTTGAAAAATTTCCTATAAATATAAAAAATTTTTGAATAATTTCCCATAAAAATAAGAAATTTTTGAATCATATCCTAAAAAAATAAGAAAATTTTGACAAATTTGCTATCAAAATAAGACATTTTTTTAAAAATTTTCTATAAAAATAAGAAATTTTTGAAAAATTTCCTATAAAAATAAGAAATTTTTGAAAAATTTCCTATAAAAATAAGAAATTTTTGAAAAATTTCCTATAAAAATAAGAAATTTTTAAAAAATTTCCTATAAAAATAAGAAATTTTTGAAAAATTTCCTATAAAAATAAGAAATTTTTGAAAAATTTCCTATAAAAATAAGAAATTTTTGAAAAATTTCCTATAAAAATAAGAAATTTTTGAAAAATTTCCTATCAAAATAAGAAATTTTATAAAAATTTCCTATAAAAATAGTAAATTTTTGAAAAATTTCCTATAAAAATAAGAAATTTTTGAAAAATTTCCTATAAAAATAAGAAAATTTTGAAAAATTTCCTATAAAAATAAGAAATTTTTGAAAAATTTCCTTTAAAAATAAGAAATTTTTGAAAAATTTCCTATAAAAATAAGAAATTTTTGAAAAATTTCCTATAAAAATAAGAAATTTTTGAAAAATTTCCTATAAAAATAAAGAAATTTTTGAAAAATTTCCTATAAAAATAAGAAATTTTTGAAAAATTTCCTATAAAAATAAGAAATTTTTGAAAAATTTCCTATAAAAATAAGAAATTTTTGAAAAATTTCCTATAAAAATAAGAAATTTTTGAAAAATTTCCTATAAAAATAAGAAATTTTTGAAAAATTTCCTATAAAAATAAGAAATTTTTGAAAATTTTCCTAAAAAAATAAAAAAATTTTAAAAAATTTCCTATAAAAATAAGAAATTTTTGAAAAATTTCCTATACAAATAAGAAATTTTTGAAAAATTTGCTATAGAAATATGAAATTATTTAAAAATTTTCTATAAAAATAAGAATTTTTTTGAAAAATTTCCTATAAAAATAAGAAATTTTGGAAATATTTGCATAAAAATAAAAAATTTTCAAAAAAGTTCCTATAAAAATAAGAAATTTTTCAAAATTATCCTTTAAAACTTAGACATTTTTAAAACTTCCTATCAGAAAAATTCTAAATTTTTTTGAAAAATTTCCTATAAAAATTGAAATTTTTTTTGAAAAATTTCCTTTAAAAATAAGAATATTTGGAGGAATTGGTTTTATAAAAGTTCCCCTTTTACAATTTTTTGTACTTCTTAATTTGACAATTGCAATTAAATACACTTTTGTTCATACAAAAAAGTAATTAACATTGTTAAGATATAATTAGAACTCTCTAAACTTTTTTTGTTAAACTTAAAATAATAAACACAAGGAATGAAATTAAATAAAAGAATCGTTTAGCGACTCATCCTTTGGATCCTAGAACAAGAGTGTTGAGCAACTTAATGGAATAATTTCAGTAATTTCTAACAACTGTTGCCAAAAGAACTCAAACAGCAAAAGTTAAGAAGTAAAGAAACAAAAAGAAATAAAATTAAATAAACGAAACTTAAAATAACAAAAATTATCAACTCGAATAAAAGCCAATTAAAAACGCATTCCTGTTAAGGACCTCCACATCTGCATCCCTGTCTTTAAACTTTGCATCCTGGGGTATGAATTTTGTTAAAGTGTGACCAGCTGCAGTTGAAGAGATTCGAAAAGGGGAAAGAATAAAAAGTAAGTTAAGATAATCAGCTATCAAATTGGACGTAATCGTCTAAGTGAATACTTCGAAAGGGGGACTTGAAAAGCAAGAAATTTTGAATGAGAAGAATAAATTTCTAGTCAAAACTAATGGTTTTTTAATAAATTTAAATATTTCAATAAAATTTTGTATATCTTAATTAATCTCTTGTTATTGTAATGCAAAAGTTAATTATGTTATTCTTTCTTCTTCAATCTCATTTGAGTTAGTAACTATTTAAGTGCTTAAACAAATGTTGCAGCGATTACGGATTTGAAAAGTAAAAATCCTTTAAATACATTAACCAGCAAAAAAACCTGGATAGAAAAGAACAGAACGTATTTAATTGAGTAATAAATAAACAACACTTGCAACTTTGTTGCAAAAGCAACAATCATTCTTTCTACTTAATGGTAATTTACAATTATTTGCATATTACTTGTTTAGTAAAACTCTAACTCATTCCATTTCAAAATGAAAATTAATTTCATTCTCTATCTTTTCTAAATCCACTTCAATTCCATCAATACCTTTAATGTCCTTAAAAGCTTCAAAGTCATTATTATCATTATCATCATCATTATTATTACCATTTGTACTGATAATAATGTTGTTGCTGTTGTTGCAGTTGCTGCTTTTGAGGGTAGCGAATTGTGGCATCATCAACTTAATTCAAATGAATTCAATTAATTAAAAGTAAATTTTCATCATGGAAACTGATTTCCACAAGGTGTATTTGTGTGTCTATCTGTCAGTCTTTATGTGTGATTTTATAGATTTGCTTTCGGTTTTCGTTGTCGTTTTTGTTTATGGTTTTTGTTTGATTCTTGGTAGAATGTTTTGATGCTGATTTTATGGTTTCTATTTAAATATGGCTCATTAATGTTTCCCCCCACTTGACTGCTCCCTCCCACCATCCGATTCTGCTAATAAATATTACATCCCATAGAGGAACAAAAAGGAAATGTCTCTAATTTTCATATAATTTATACAATTACAATTTTTGTCAATTTGTAATGGTTTTTTGAAAAATGTGATTTGAAATAAGCGGTTTTAGATGGCTCATCGGATTATTGACAAATAAGTCAGGAAAAGTTGTAAAAATGGGGTTTAGAGATAAATTTATAGCAAAGTATTTAGGATTTAAAAATTAGTATGATATGTATAAAATTATTAAAAATTTTTTTTAAGGATTTTTTTAAAATATCAAAATTTTTTGACAAGGAAATTTAAAGTTTTTTATTTTTATAAGAATTTTTTCAAATTTTTTTATTACATGGAAACCTTTGAAAAAAATTTTCAAAAGTTTCTTATTTTTATAGGAAATTTTTTCAAAAAATCTTATTTTTATAGGAAATTTTTAAAATTTCTTATTTTCTTTTTTATGGAAATTTACAACATTTTCTTATTTTTACAGAAAATTTGTCAAAATTGTCTTATTTTTATAGCAAATTTTTTAAAATATTATTCCTTATAGAAAATTTTTCAAAAATTTCTTATTTTTATAGCAAATTTTTTAAAAATTTCTTATTTTTATAGGAAAATTTTTCAAAATTTCCAGGAAATTTTTGAAAAATTTCTTATGTTTATAAAAATTTTTCAAAAATTTCTTATTTTTGTAGGACATTTTTTTTTTAAATTTCTTATTTTTGCAGGATACTTAAAAAGTTCTAACTATGACAGAAAATTTAAAAAAATTTGTGATTTTTATAGGAAGTTTTTTAAAAATATCTTATTTTCATTTTTTTTTAAATTTCTTCTTTTATAGGAAATTTTTAAAAAATTTCTTATTTTTATTGAATATTTTTTAAAAATTTCTTATTTTTATGGAAAAATTTTTAAAAAATTTCAAATTTTTATAAGACATTTTTTAAAAAATTCTTCTTTTTATAGGAAATTTTTCAAAAATTTCTTATTTTTAAAGGAAAGTTTGCAAGAATTTCTCATTTTTTATAGAAAATTTTGCAAATATTTCATATTTTAATAGGAATTTTTAAAAAATGTTGCTATTTTTAAAGGAAATTTTTCAAAAACTTCTTATTTTTATAGAAAATTTTCAAAAATTTCGTATTTTTATAGGACATTTTTCAAAAATTTCTTCTTTTTATAGGAAATTTTTAAAAAATATCATATTTTTATATGAAATTTTTAAAAAAATTTCTTATTTTTCACAAAAATTTCTTATTTTTATAGGAAATTTTTCAAAAATTGCTTATTTTTATAGGAAATTTTTCAAACATTTCTTACTTTTATAGGAAATTTTGCAAAAATTTCTTATTTTTATTTTTCAAAAATTTCTCATTTTTAAAGGAAATTTTTCCAAAATTTCTTATTTTTATCAAAAGTTTTCAAAAGTTTCTTATTTTGAAGGATATTTTTAAAAAAATTCAAATTTTTATAGGAAATTTTTAAAAAAATTTTTTGTTTTGAAGAAAATTTTTAAAAATATCTAATTTAAATTTAAAATTTTTCAAAGTTTTAAAATTTTTAGAGGAACTTTTTAAAAATTTCTTTTTGTTATAAAAATTTCTTATTTTTATAGTAAATTTTTTAAAAATATCTTATTTTTATACGAAATTTTTCAAAAATTTCTTATTTTTATAAGAAATTTTTCAAAAGTTAATTATTTTTATGGGAAATTTTTCAAAATATTCTTATTTTTATAGGATTTTTTTAAAAATTTCTTATTTTTATAGGAAATTTTTAAAAAACTTCTTATTTTTATGGGAAATATTCTAAATATCTTATTTTAATAGGAATTTTTAAAAAAAATTTTTATTTTTATTGGAAATTTTTTTAAAAATTTCTAATTTTTAAAGGAAATTTTTCAAAAATTTCTTATTTTATGGCATATTTTTTTTTAATTTCTTATTTTTATAGGATATTTTTCAAAAATTTCTTATTTTTATAGAAACATTTTCAAAAATTTCTTAGTTTTGTTTGACATTTTTTTAAAATTTCCTATTTTTATAGAAAATTTTTTAAAAATTTCTTATTTTTATGGATAGATTTTAAAAATTTCTTATTTTTATAGGAACTTTTTAAAAATTTCTTATTTTTATAGAAAAATTTTCCAAAACTTCTGATTTTTATAGGGAATTTTTAAAAAATTTCTTAAATTTATAGGAAATTTAAAAAAAGTCTTATTGTTCAAAAATTTCTAATTTTGAATATAGGGTTTTCAAAAATTTCTTACTTTTAAAGGAAATTTTTAAAAAACTAGCTATAAAAATTTTTTAAAGAATTTAAGTCAATTAAAAAACCATGATATCCGATTGTTCAATCGCTTTCATTTTATTGGATTTTTTAATTTAAACTTTAAAATATTGTTAATTAAATATTTATTTATCTGCAAAACTAATTTCTCACAAAGAAAATAGCTGTAATTAAAGTTTTTAACATATCATTTCCTAACTAAGAAGTTTTTATAATTTTTTTTTTAGAATAACTTTTTCATATGTTTTCATTTAATTTATAAATGATCCCTTTTTAAGGTCATTATAAAAATTTTTGTTAATTATAATTTCACAAACTAAAGTTTTTACCAAGTTTTCTTTGAATATGTTGATTTAACAACTTTTTAGGTTTATTTATCAAAATGAATGTAAATGATATTTAAACAGAATTAATGGGTAGAAAATGTTATACTATAATATGTATGTACTTTTATATGAGAACTATTAACACTAGCATCTATTTATTTATTTAAAGCTCTAAGGCTTAATTTATTTAAATAATTTTTTTATGGATGAAATAAAATGTTTATGTTTGTTTAGTATAAACTTTTAATTATATTCATCATATAAAACACAAATACATGTAATTTCATGTTACATTATATATTTCTTCTTAAATTATAAACTCAGTTTCCTTTTCCGGTTTACAACATTTTTGATGAAACAAGTTTTATTATTAAAAAAAAAAAAACTAATATATAATATTTGCAAGATTTTTTTAAACAATTTCTTTACTCTTCAAATTCTATTCTTTGTGTTATTTAACATGTATTTTTAAACTTTTTATTTGTTATTTAAAAATAAATCATTATTTCAATCCTTTGTCATTGTCATCATACATGCTCATGCATGTTCCAATTACACACACATACACACGTTCATTCATTCATTCATTGTTTACTCGGCGTAATAAATACATTGAAATACCGGTAATAAATCTTCTCTAGATATTGTATTATATTCTAACAAATAAGAGAAAGTACCATAAATAGGCTGGATATATTGTAAGAAGTTTTTTGCTTTTTGTTTCTTTAACAAATCTTTACAAAACATTTAGATTTATAGATTAGATAAAAGTCTAAACATTTCTAATGTGCGTGAAGAAAGGGGATATCATTTTTTTAAGGACTTTCAATGTAAATAAGGCAAATACATATACGCCTTATTATAATTCTTTAGATTTTACTTGGGTATAGTTACACTTGGAAATCTAAAAAAATGTAACAAAAATACGTATAAAAATCTGAAATTAAATATAACTAAATAAAAGACTCCAGAAGATATAAATCATTATGTTTTAAGATTTTATAGAAGTAAATTTCAGGATTTCTGAGATGCTAAAAGACAGATGACATTAAAAGTGAAAATTTAGGTCTTTCAACCCTTATGGAGAGCAAGCACCTTAAGGAAAATTCTTAAATAAATTCATCATTTTGATATGCAAGTACCTTGGCAGTTTTTTCTCATAATTATCTCAAGTGACCTAATTTTTAAATTTTAAGAAAAATTTTAAATCTTAAAATTGGTTTCAATTTTGTTTTGCTACAGTTTTTCTTAATGTTTTCTTAAAATTCCTACCAAAAATATTTTTTTGTTACTTAATATTCAACTTAATTTCTTAGTTGTTTTCAAATTATATTTTTAATAATATTAAAAGCTTTTTATTTAATTTAAATTTTTACTACTTAAAAAAAAAGGGTGTAATCAGTAAATGCTTCTATTTGTAATACTTAGAAGGACTGAAAAAAAGATATTTACCTTTTTCAAAAATTTCATATTTGTATGAGAAATTTTTTAAAAATTTCATATTTTAATAGGAAATTTTTCAAAAATTTCATATTTTTATAGGAAATTTTTGAAAAATTTCATATTTTTATAGGAAATTTTTCAAAAATTTCATATTTTTATAGGAAATTTTTGAAAAATTTCATATTTTTATAGGAAATTTTTCAAAAATTTCATATTTTTATAGGAAATTTTTCAAAAATTTCATATTTTTATAGGAAATTTTTCAAAAATTTCATATTTTTATAGGAAATTTTTCAAAAATTTCATATTTTTATAGGAAATTTTTCAAAAATTTCATATTTTTATAGGAAATTTTTCAAAAATTTCATATTTTTATAGGAATTTTTTCAAAAATTGTATATTTTTATAGGAATTTTTTCAAAAATTTCATAATTTTATAAGAAAATTTTCAAAAATTTCGTATTTTTTAAGGAAAATTTTCAGAAATTTCATTTTTTTCTATTTAATTTTTCGAAAATTTCCTTTTTTAAAGAAAATTTTCAAAAATTTGCTATTTTTATAAGTTATTTTTCAAAATTTCCTATTTTCAAAAAATTTATATTGTTATAGAAAATTTTTCAAAAATTTCTAATAAAAATATTAATTTTTTTTAAAAAATTTCCTATGAAAATAAGACATTTTTATAGAAAATTTTTCAAAAATGTCTTATTTTCATAGGAAATTTTTTAAAAAAAATTAATATTTTTATTAGAAATTTTCAAAAAACTCTCATTTTTATAGGAAATTTTTCAACAATTTCATATTTGTATAGCAAATTTTTCAAAAATTCCTATTTTTATAGGAAATCTTTAAAAATTTTCTATTTTTATAGGAAATTTTTCAAAAATTTCCTACTTTTAAGCCAATTTTACAAAAATTCCCTATTTTGATAGAAAAATTTTCAAATATTTTCTTATTTTTATATGAAATTTTTCAATAATTTCCTTTTTTTTATAAAACCTTTTAAAAAATTTCCTATTTTTCATATTTGTAAAGGAAATTTTTCAAAAATTTCCTATTTTTATAGTTAATTTTTCAAAAAATTTATATTGTTATAAAAAATTTTTCAGAAATTTCATATCTTTATAGGAATCTTTTGAAAAATGTCTTATTTTTATAGGAAATTTTCAAAAATTTTATATTTTTATAGGAAATTTTTCAAAAATTTCATATTTTTATTTGTATAGGAATTTTTTTTAAAAAATTTTCTATTTTATAGGAATTTTTTTTCAAATTTCCTTTTTTTATAGGAACATTTCCAAAAATTTCCTAGGTTTAAAGGAAATTTTTCAAAAGTTTTCTAGTCTTACAGGAACTTTTTCAAAAGTTTCCAATTCTTATTGGAAATATTTTAAAAATTTCCTATTTTTAAAGGAAATTTTTCAAAAATTTCCTATTTTTATTGGAAAATTTTCAAAAATTTTCTATTTTGATAGAAAAATTTTAAAAAATTTTTTATTTTTATGGCAAATTTTAAAAAATTTTATATTTTGATAGGAAATTTAAAAAAATTTTTCTTATTTTATAGATAATTTTTCAAAAATTTTATATTTTTATATGAAATTTTTCAAGAATTTTCTACTTTTATAAGAAATCTTTTAAAAAGTTTTTTATTTTTATGGGAAATTTTCCAAAAATTTTCTGTTTTTATAGGAAATTTTTCAAAAATTTCCTATTTTTATAGGAAATTTTTTAAAACTTCCTATTTTTATAGGAAGTTTTTTAAAATATTTTTATTTTCCTATTATAGGAAATTTTTCAAAAATGTCCTATTTTCCTATTATAGGAAATTTTTCAAAAATGTCCTAATTTGATAGGAAATTTTTCAAAAAATTTCTTATTTTTATTGGATTTTTTTTCAAATTTCCTATTATTGTATTTTTATAGGAATTTTTTTAAAAACTTCCAATTTTTATAATAAATTTTTTAAAAAGTTCTTATTTTTATAGGAAATATTTCAAAAATTTCCTATTTTTATAGGGAATTTTTGAAAAATATCCTATTTTCATACGAAATTTTTGAATTTTTTTTTAGGAAATTTTTGAAAAATTTCTTATTTTTAAAGGAAATTTTTCAAAAATTTCCTATTTTATAGGAAATTTTTCAAAAATTTCCTTTTTTATTGAAAATTTTTCAAAAATTTTCTGTTTTTATAGGCAATTTTTAAAAAATTTCCTGTTTTTATAAGAAATTTTTCAAAAATTTTCTGTTTTTATAGGAAATTTTTCAAAAATTTCCTGTTTTTATAGGAATTTTTTCAAAAATTTCCTGTTTTTATAAGAAATTTTTCAAAAATTTCCAATTTGTATAGGAAACTTTTCAAAAATTTCCTGTTTTGATAGGAAATTTTTCAAAAATTTCCTGTTTTGATAGGAAATTTTTCAAAAATTTCTTATTTTTATAGGAAAATTTTCAAAAATTTCCTTTTTTTTATAGGAAAATGTTCAAAAATTTTCTGTTTTTATAGGATATTTTTAAAAAATTTCCTGTTTTTATAGGAAAATTTTCAAAAATTTCCTGTTTTTATAAGAAATTTTTCAAAAATTTCCAATTTGTATAGGAAATTTTTCAAAAATGTCCTAGTTTTATAGAAAATTTTTCAAAAATGTCTTATTTTTATAGGAATTTTTAAATTTCCTATTTTTTTTTAAATTTCCTAATTTTGTAGGAAATATTTCAAAGTTTTCCTATTTTTATAGGAAATTTTACAAAAAATTCCAATTTTTATAGAAAATTTTTCAAAGATTTATAATTATTATAGAAAATTTTTCAAAAATTTTTTATTTTTATAGGAAATTTTTCAAAAAATTCCAATTTTTATAGGAAATTTTTCAAAGATTTATAATTATTATAGAAAATTTTTCAAAAATTTTTTATTTTTATAGGAAATGTTTCAAAAACTTTCTATTTTTATAGGGAATTTTTGAAAAATTTCCTTTTTTGATAGGAATTTTTTGAAAAATTTACTATTTTTATGGGAAATTTTTGAAAATTTTCCTATTTGTATAGGATATTTTTGAAAAATTTCCTATTTTTATAGCAAATTTTTCAAAATTGCTTTAGTGGATTTTTTTCTGGGATATTTTTAAACAATCTTAATTTGTATAGGGTAAATAATGTTTATTGCTACCTAGTAAATTTTCTAAGTAAACGGTTTTCTTTCTCTTATTTCTAATTCATATGAAAGTGATTGAAATGTTTTCAGTTTTAGAGAATTTTTAAACATAAAAACAAATCCAAAATGACCTGTTACTTTTTCTTCGTCCTTTTGGAATTTAGATTTCTAGGCTTTAAAATTCTCTTTGTCATTTATGTCGTCTTACACCTTAATATTTAAAATTAGACCAAAAATGTTTTGTATAATGAAAATAAGAGGTATTTTGGATAATGAAGATGACACTGACAATGATGATTTTCAAAGTCCATTAAATAAATTAAAAAGCAAATAAAAGAAAAAGACTCTTAACATTTTTAAATTAAAATAACATTAAAATTCTTTATAAAAGACTTCTTCATAAAAAAGTCTTTTGTGAGGCAAAATAATTTTTGAAAATAATATTAAGTGGATTTTAAGGATACTTATCTTTAATTTTATTTAATTAAAAAATACGAAAAAGAATTGTTCGAAATTATCACAAAATAACACTTGGAAATCAATTATACAAACTCATTTGTATTCGTTTTGTATTTTATTTAATTTAAATTCAATTAAAATTAATTAATAAAAAATCAATTAATTTTTTTCTTTCTTTGCAGGTAAGTCAAATGCTTAACAAAATTTTCTTTGATTTCAGGTAATTTCATTATATTTTAAAGGTACAAATCTACTTCATTTGCATAATTGCAAATTCCCAAGAGTTTAAATTTTACTTATGACAAAAATATTTATACTTTTACTCATACACTCACACAATACATGAACATATTCAATTGAATATATTTCCATTATCCTTTTTCAATATTTTCCTATAAGGACATTAATGTTGTTTGTACGTGTTTGTTCACTTGAATCTAAGTCAATTCATATGACGATAGAAGACGTTAAATTTACTTTGATGTTCAGCCCCATTACATGTGTCAAATTAGCTCATTTTAAAAAGTTAAGGACAATTGACCAGAGCAGGATCAATGTATGATGGTGTTATATGGTTTTGTGGTTGTCATATTCCTTTTGAACTATCAACCTTAAAATAGTCTGACACCAACTCAACTGTCCACTCATATTGATTGTTATCAAAGTGTGGGTGAGTGCTAACTCACACAAACGTAAACTATTTTAGAGAAATTTATACAAATAGACTTGGACTATAACGAAAGTTTAAGTTGTAGTTTGTAAGGTCAACTTTTAGGAAGGTTTTTTGAAAAATTTCTCAAAAAAAATAAGAAGCTTTTGAAAAATTTCCTATAAAAATAAGAAATTTTTAAAACATTTCCTATAAGAATAAGAAATTTTTGAAAAATTTTCTATATAAATAAGAAATTTTTAAAAATTTTCCTATAAAAATAAGAAATTTTTGAGAATAAAAAATATCGGAAACATTTTCTATAAAAAGAAGGAATTTTGGAAACATTTTCTCTAAAAATAAGAAATTTTCGAAAAATATCCTATAAAAATAAGAAGTTTTTGAAAAATTTCCTATAAAAATAAGAAATTTTTGAAAAATTTCCTATAAAAATACGAAATTTTTGAAAATTTTCCTATAAAAATAAGAAATACAAATAAGAAATTTTTAAAAAATTTCCTATAAAACTAAGATATTTTTAAAAAATTTCCTATAAAAATTAGAAATTTTTAAAAGATTTCCTATAAAAATAAGAAAATTTTTGAAAAATTTCTATCAAAAAATGAAATTTTTTAAAAAAATTCCTATAAAATTAAGAAAATTTTGAAAAAATTCCTATAAAAATAAGAAATTTTTAAAACTTTTCTATAAAAATAAGAAAAAAATTTCTATAGAAAAAATACACATTTTTGAAAAATTTGTTTTTAAAATTAGAAATATATGAAAAATTTTCTATAAAAATAGGCAATTTTTGAAAAATTTCCTAGAAAACTAATACATTTTTGAAAATATCCTATAAAATTAAGAAATTTTTTGAAAAAATTCCTATAAAATTAAGAAATTTTTGAAAAAATTTCCTATAAAATTAAGAAATTTTTGAAAAATTTCCTATAAAAAAATAAAAATTTTTTAAAAAAATTATTATAAAAATGACAAAATGAAAAAATTCCTTTAAGAATAAGAAATTTTTGAAAATTTTCCTTTAAGAATAAGAAATTTTTAAAAAATTTCCTACTAAATGAGAAACTTTTGAAAAATTTCCTTTAAAAATATAAAATTTTTTAAAAATTTCCTATAAAATAACACATTTTTGAAGAAATCCCCTAAAAGGAAATTTTTTAAAAAAATCCAATAAAAATAAGAAAATTTTGAAAAAATAGAAATAAGAAATTTTTGAAAACTTTTCTATCAAAATAGGAAAAAATGTTTATAAAAATAAACATTTTTGAAAAATTTTGTTTTAATATAAGAAATATATGAAACATTTTCTATAAAAATTTCCTAGAAAACTAAGAAATTTTTGAAAAATTTCCAATAAAAATAAAAAATTTGTAAACAATTTCCTATAAAAATAGGATATTTTTAAAAAATTTCCTATAAAAAGGAAAATTTTTGCAAAATTTTCTAAAAAAACAACAAATTTTTGAAAGATTTCCTGTAGAAGTAAGAAATTTTTAAGAATGAAAAAAAACTTTTTGAAAAATTTCCTATAAAAATAAGAAATTTTTGAAAAAAAAATAAAATTTTTGTAAAATTTCCTAATAAAATAGGAAATTTTTGTAAAACTTCCAATAACAATAGGAAATTTTTTCTAAAATTTCCTGTAAAAATAAGAAATATTTGAAAATTTTCCTATAAAAATAAAAATAAGTTTGAAAATTTTTCTATAAAAATAAGAAAATTTTGAAAAAATTTCTATAAAAATAAAAAATTTTTGAAAAAAAATTTTATAATAATAAGAAATTTTTGAAAAATATTTATAAAAATAAGAAATTTTAGAGAATTTTCCTATAAAAAAAGAAAATTTTTGAAAAATTTTCTATCAAAATAAAATTTTTTAAAAATTTCTTACGAAAATTAAAAGTTTTTAAAAAAATTAAAAAAAAATTTCTATCAAAATAAGAAATTTTTGAAAATTCCTATAAAAATAACAAATTTTTTTTTTAAATTTCGTATAGAAATAAGAATTTTTGAAAAATTTCCTATAAAAAAGATAAATTTTTGAAAAACTTCGTCTAAAAATAAGACATTTTTGAAAAATTTTGTGAAAAAATAAGAAGTTTTTTTAAAATTTCCTATAAAATATGAAATTTTTGAAAAATTTCCTATAAAAATAAGAAATTTTTAAAAAATTTACTATAAAAATAAGAAATTTTTGAAAAATTTCCTATAAAAAAAAGAAAATTTTGAAAATTTTCCTATAAAAACAAAACTTTTTTGAAAAATTTCCTATAAAAATAAGAAATTTTAAAAAAAATTCCTATAAAAATAAGAAATTTTTAAAAAATTTCCTATAAATTTAAGAAAACTTCTGAAGAATTTCCTATAAAATTAAGAAATTTTTGAAAAATTTCCTATACAATTAAGAAATTTTTGAAAAATTTCCTATAAAATTAAGAAATTTTTGAAAAATTTCCTATAAAAATAAGAAATTTTTAAAAAATTTTCTAAACAAATAAGACATTTTTGAAAAATTTTGAAAAAACATTAAGAAATTTTTAAAAAATTTCCTATAAAAATAAGAAATTTTTGAAAAATTTCATATAAAAAAAAGAAAATTTTGAAAATTTTCCTATAAAAACAAAAATTTTTTGAAAAATTTTCTATAAAAATACGAAATTTAAAAAAAATTTCTATAAAAATAAGAAATTTTTGAACAATTTCCTATAAAAATAAGAATTTTTTGGAAAATTTCCTATAAAAATAAGATTTTTTTTGCAGTTTTCCCTTAAAAATAAGAAATTTTTGAAAATTTTCCTATAAAAATAAGAAATTTTTGAAAAATTTCCTATAAAAATAAGAAATATTTGAAAAAATTCCTATAAAAATAAGAAATTTTTGAAATATTTCCAATAAAAATAAGAATTTTTTGAAAAATTTTCTATAAAAATAAGAAATGTTTTGCAGTTTTCCCGTAAAAATAAAAAATTTTTGAAAAATTTCCTATAAAAATAAGAAATTTTTTAAAAATTTCCTTTAAAAATAAAAAATTTTTGAAAAATTCCTATCAAAAAAGGATTTTTTTTTAAATTACTATAAAAATAAGAAAATTTTGAAAAACTTCCTATAAAAATAAGAAATTTTTTAAAACTTTTCTATAAAAAAAGGAAATTTTTTAAAAATTTCCTAAAAAAAATAAGAAATTTTTGAAAAAATTTTGAAAAATTTCCTATAAAACAATTTTGAAAAATTTCCTATAAAAAAAATTTTGTATTATTTTGAGTTAATAATTCCACTGTTCTCTTTTCAAATGTCACTGTCAATATTCGGTTTACTGTTATAACAATTGAACGTGTATTACATTCATATGCACATACATATATATGTATGTATGTGTGTGATTGTGTGCCCCTTTTTAGGTGTTTGTGTATGTATGTAAGTGTTAAACTCACACCTTCAATAAAATTTAGACATTACATTTCACTTTGAGATTTAAAAGCTTAAAATACGACAAATTAACCCCTTGTTGTAATTGGGTGCTGAAATTAAATTATTGTATTCTGTTTGATGTGTGATTGTCATATCACACATGTTCGTCCGTCCATTCTTCCATCCGTCCTCCTTCTCTAATGCCAACAAACTGTCACTAGACACCAACTAAATGAAACTATAAATGCATATTGAACTGAAACATTGCTTCCATTCTTTTGCCACTCGCCATTCGTTTATCAATTGGCCAGTGTCATGATGAATTAGGTTTGTCTTGGATGAGGATGTAGGGAAGAGTATTGAAACGAACTGAATGTTTGCTGTTTTAGAGAACATGCAATAGTTTCTATGTGCATCTATTTCATATTTGGAAGTTGCATAAAGAAAAATTTCTGTTTGAGAATGGGTAAGATATCCCGATAGTCTCAAATTGGATCGCAAATAGAATGTATACGATCTAAAGTATTCAAAATTAATATGTGTTGTGATATAATTGATATAATCATAAGAATGATGTTGTAATAATAAAAAAAAAATAAAATCATTTGAAGTTTTCAATTCTTTTAAGCCTAACCGTTTAATTTGCAACTGCTTGGAATACAAATGTTAGTTTTCCTTTAAGATATTTAAATTTGGATCCTCAATTTATACTCTCTTTTAAGAAAAATTCGTTAATATGTTATCATTGCCTTTAGAGTCTAGCATTTCTTAAGAACTGCTGGGAAGCTATTGGGTATTTCTAATAGAGTATGGGTACATTAGCGTTAAAAATTCACAAAACTTCTCATTTACTCTTTATACCATAAACTAAACATTTTTCGAGAATAAGTTAACTTTTGCGTGAAAAAGGTTTACTCTATCACAATCTGAACATTAGAGTAGATCTCTAAAAGGGAATAGTTAAACCGTAATCTCTACTCGGCCTAAATCATTCAGGTGCTACCAAAAAGTAAATATGTTTATGTCCGAATTCGAAAACATTGTTGTCAAATTGAAACCATAAGTTGTTAAAACGGATACGTTGTTGCCAATATTAAAAAAGATTCTTAAATTATTTGTGAATCTTTTTATTTTTATTCCCTAGTATCGAGAATTTTACAAATGCTATGATTTACTAATGAAATTATCATGGTTTGTTTTCAAATTGATATCATTAGTTGTCATAAAACAACGCCCGTTGTCAATAATTCAATAAGCCTATCTTTTCTATATATGATCTCCACAACCGAAAGTTATATACACTTAATCCTGTCTAACATCCTTCACCATATCTACTAGATTTTAGTTTGTTAGAAAAGATTTCAATTCCATTTTGTTTTCCGTTTATATCGGATTTTGGTAAATAAACGTTTTGTTTGGTCAATTGTCTCTTGTTCTTTTTTAATTTTTTGCTAGTAATTGTCTTGTGGTAAAATATTTAGATTTGGATCTAAAATTGGTTAAAAGTGTTTTGACTTTATGTTTACGATTTTTTTTAATTTACTATTTTAATTTTTAAAAAATTCCTTTTTTTTATAGGAAATTTTTCAAAAATTTCTTATTTTTATAGGAAAATTTTCAAAAATTTCTTATTTTTATAGGAAACTTTCAAAAACTTCTTATTTAAATGCCTGAATTGTTCAAAAATTTCGTATTTTTATTACAAATTATTTAAACATTTTTTATATTTATAAGAAATTTTTCAAAAATATTTTATTTTGATAAAAATAGTTTTAAAAATTTCTTATTTTTATAGAAAATATTCAAAATTTTCTTCATTTTATAGGAAATTTTTTATTTTAATAGAAAATTTTTAAAAGTTTCTTATTTTTATAAGAATTGTTTTTTAAATTTCTTATTTTTTTTTAAGGAAATTTCTAAAAAATTTCTTATTTTTATGGGAAATTTTTCCAAAATTTCGCACTTTCATAGGAAAATTTTCAAAAATATCTCAGTTTTATAAGAAAGATTTTAAAAAATTTTATATTTTTTAGCAAATTTTTCAAAAAATTGTTATAAATTTTTTAAGATTTTTTTTTAAAGGAACTTTTCAAAAATTTATTTATAGTAAAATTTTAAATAATTTCTTTTTTTGATTTTAAAAATTTCTTATTTTTATAGGATATTTTTAACAAATTTATTTTTTTAGGAAATTTTTAAAAATTGCTTATTTCTATAGAAAATTTTAAAAAATTCCTTATTTTTATAGCAAATTTTTCAACATTTTTTGATTTTAATAGCAAATTTTTCCAAAGATTTCTAGGAAATATTTCAAAAATTTCTATTTTTAAAGGTAATTTTTCAAAAAAATTTTATTTTTATAGGAAATTTTTAAAAAATTTCTTATTTTTATAGGAAATTTTTTCAAAAGTTTCTTATTTTTATAAGAAATTTTTCAAACATTTCTTATTTTTAAAGGAATTAAAAAAAAATATATATTTTTATTGGAAATTTTTTAAAAATTTCTTATTTTTATAAGAAATTTTTCAAAAATTTCTTATTTTTATAGGAAATTTTTCAAAAATTTCTTAATTTCATATAAAATTTTTCAATTTAAAGGAAATTTTTCAAAAAAAATTTCAAAAATTTCTTATTTTTATAGGAAATTTTTCAAAAATTTCCTATTTTGATAGGAAATTTAAAAAAAAAACTTCTTATTTTTATAGGAAATTTTTAAACAATTTCTTAATTTTATAGGAATTTTTTGAAATTTTCTTATTATTATAGGAAATTTTTCGAAAATTTCTTATTTTTATAGGAAAGTTAAAAATAAAATCTTATTTTTATTTGAAATTTAAATTCTAAGTTTTATATTAAATTTTTAAAATTTTCTTATTTTTATAGGAAATTTAAAAAAAATCTTATTTTTATACGAAATTTAAAAAAATTCTTATTTGTATAGAACATTTTTCAAACATTTTTAATTTTTGTAGAAATTTTTCAAAAATTTCTTAATTTTTTAGGAATTTTTCAAAAATTTCTTATTTTTATAGGAAATTTTTTTAAAATTTCTTATTTTTATAGGAAATTTTTCAAAACTTTCTTATTTTTATAGGAAATTTTTCAAAATTTTCTTATTTTTATAGGAAAGTTTTTCTTATTTTTATAAATTTTTCAAAAATTTCTAATTTGTATAGCAAATTTTTTAAAAATTTCAGATTTTTATAGAAAATTTTTCAAAAATTTCTTTTGTCTAAAAAAATTCAAAAATTTATTATTTTTATAGAAAATTTTCAAGAAGTTTCTTATTTTCATAGAAAATATTTTAAAAAATTCTAATTTTTATAGAAAATTTTTCAAAAATTTCTTATTTTTATAGGAAATTTCTCAAAAATTTCTTATTTGTAAAAGAAATTTTTCACAAATTTTTTATTTTTAAAGAAAATTTTTTTAAAAATTCTTATTTTTATATGAAATTTTTACAAAATTTCTTGTTTAGGATTTTTTTTAATTTCTCATTTGTTGAGGAAATTTTTTAAAATTTTCTTATTTGAGTAGGAAATTGTTCAAGAATTTCTTATTTTTATAGGAAATTTTTTTGAAAAGTTCTTATTTTTATAGAAAATTTTTCAAAGATTTATTATTTTGATAGGAAAATTTTTAAAAATGTCTTCTTTTTTTAGGAAAATTTTCAAAAATTTCTTATTTTTATAGGACATTTTTCAAAATTGTTTTATTTTTATAGGAAAATTTTGAAAAATTTATTATTTTCTTAGGAAAATTTTCAAAAATTTCTTAGTTTTATAGGAAATTTAAGAAAATGCTATAGGAAATTTAAGAAAATGCTAAAGTACATTTTTCAAATGTTCTTATTTTTATAGAAAACTTTAAAAAAAAAATTTATTTTTATAGGAAATTTTTAAAAATTGTCTTAATTTTATAGGAAATTTTTCAAAAATTTCTTATTTGGATAGGAAAATGTTCAAAAATTTCTTATTTTTTTAAGAAATTTTTCAAAAATTTCTCATTTTTATACATTTTTTCTGAAAATTTGACTTAAAGATCCTCGTTTAGTTAAATCTACTATAAATTGGACTTCCCTTCCCTTAGTTACACATTTTCCGCTTTTTCTATGTCAATCTGTCATTGCTTTCATGGCTAGGACAAACATTAACGGTTCCAAACATATCATAGTTGTAGTGAAAAAATATTTGACAGTTCAAAATTGAAATGTCTCCTTTGAACGAATATTTATCTATTGACTTTGTATGTGTGATGGTAAGCGATTACATTTCTATTAGAGTTTGTATGTATTGACGAATGTGTCATTTTAGGTTACGTATCTGTTGAATGTTTGTGTAGAAATTCTATTGACATTTTATATTTTGTTCTTGTGTGTGTGTTTAAATGTTAGAGAGTGTCAATTTGAAGGTGGTCCAACTGTCAAGGTGTAAACATTTATTGCCCTTTTTATTTTCTTGGTGATTTTTTTTCAATTTTATTGTAGTATTTCTTTTTTTGAAGGGAATATTTATCTAATGATTGATTGTTTGATGAAGTGTTTGTTGGGAGGAAGTTGATAATAGTTGGAGTTGGAAGGTGTTGAAATTGATTTATTTAGTTTTATAAGGACATTTTATTTATATCAAGGTAATATTTTATATAGGGATGTGATTTTATTGAGTTGAGGTTTATTATCGGTTTTTTTGTGGGTTGACAAATTTTGGGAACCAATAAAATAGTGAATTTTTTTTTAAATTTCTCTATAAAAATTGAAACTTTCAAATTATTTGGAAATGCAGATTATGAGTAGATAACAAAACCTGAACTAGAATAAGGTAATACCTTAATAATTTTGTAATAAACCATATTAAAATTTTTAAAGTCATAGGTATAGAATAGATATTTTTTGTACGGTATTTATTATATTCTGCAAACATTTAATACTTTTATCCACAATCTAAAAATTGCATATTATCTCTGTTTATTATGAACTTAATAGAAAATGGAACAAAATTTAATATTCATGCTCGTATCAATGAATGAATGAGTTTGCAAATACTCGTACATAAAACGAATATTTGAATATTTATTATTAATTTTCATTATAACAATTACAAATCCCTTAAGTAATATAAAACTTTTTTTTTGATAATAATATTAATCATTTGTTGTATTAATATGTTGTTATTACTGTTGCTCTTGTATTAGCAACATTCGCATTAGTAGCAACATATATTTATAGAATTCTGAAATGAACTCGGAATAAGGCATAAAAATGGGAAATGAATATTAAGTAAGAATTGGTTGTTTGTTATTGGGGCCAAAATAACAATAATATTTTATTTTATTAGTTACGATTTGTTGTACAATATTTTCATATGAGTGTATAGGTAGTACAAAATATCCTTGTATACACAAATGTCTATGTATTTGTCTGCATATGTAATTCTATTTTATTAATATTATTTCATAAAATATACCCTTATGAAGTGAAATGCAAAAAGGTCTCTAAAAATCCATCTGAATAAAGCCACAATTCTTCTCTTGATGATTATATTATAAAAATGTACAAATTAAATTTCATTTCCCCTGTTTCTCTAACCAAAATTAAATATCTGTAATTTTGCAACATAATAATATTTATAATACAATTTTCATATCTAATAGTAGAGGTTTTTTGTATTAAAATGCCCGCTTTCATTCATGTGTTCCATTTTTTTAATTTCCTACAAAAATAAAAAATTTTTGAAAAATTTTCCATACAAATATAAAAATTTCTTATAAAATAAGAAACTTTTGAAAATTTTCCTACAAAAATTAAAAATTTTTTAAAAATTTCCTAAAAAAATCATAATTTTTTGAGAAATTTCCTATAGAAATAAGAAATTTTTTAAAAATTTGCCATAAAAATAAGAAATATTTGAAAAATTTTCTATAAAAAAAAATAAATTTTTAAAAAATTCCTAAAAAAATAAGGAATTTTTTAAAAATTTCCTATAAAAATAAGAAAATTTTGAAAAACTTCCTATAAAAATAAGAAATTTTTTAAAAATTTCCTATAAAAATAAGAACTTTTTGAAAGATTCCTATAAAAATAAGAAATTTTTTTAAAATTTCCTATAAAAATAAGAAATTTTTGAAAAATTTCCTATAAAAATAAGAAATTTTTGAAAAATTTCCTATAAAAATAAGAATTTTTTTAAAATTTCCTATAAAAATAAGAAATTTTTGAAAAATTTCATATAAAAATAAGAAATTTTTTAAAAATTTCCTATAAAAATAAGAAATTTTTAAAAAATTTCCTATAAAAATACGAAATTTTTTAAAAATTTCCTATACAAATAAAAAAATTTTGAAAAATTTCCTATAAAAATAAGAAATTTTTGAAAAATTTCCTATAAAAATAAGAAATTTTTGAAAAATTTCCTATGAAAATAAGACATTTTTAAAAAATTTTCTATAAAAATAAAAAATTTTTATTAAATTTTCTATCAAAATAGGAAATTTTTGAAAAATTTCCTATAAAAATAAGAAATTTTTTAAAAATTTCCCATAAAAATAAGAAATTTTTTAAAAATTTCCTATAAAAATAATAAATTTTTAAAAAATTTCCTATAAAAATAAGAAATTTTTGAAAAATTTCCTATAAAAATAAGAAATTTTTGGAAAATTTTCTATAAAAATAAGAATTTTTTGAAAAATTTCCTATAAAAATAAGAAATTTTTTAAAAACTTCCTATAAAAATAATAAATTTTTAAAAAATTTCCTATAAAAATAAGAATTTTTTGAAAAATTTGCTATAAAAATAAGAAATTTTTGAAAAATTTCATATAAAAATGAGAAATTTTAAAAAATTTCCTATAAAAATAAGAAATTTTTGAAAGATTTCCTATAAAAATAAAAAATTTTTGAAAAATTTCCAATAAAAATAAGAAATTTTTGAAAAATTTCCTATAAAGATGAGAAATTTTTGAAAAATTTCCAATAAAAATGAGAAATTTTTGAAAAATTTCCTATAAAAATAAGAAATTTTTGAAAGATTTCCTATAAAAATAAGAAATTTTTGAAAATTTTTCTATAAATATATAAGAATATTAAAAAAAAGATTTAAATAGCTCTATCTCGTCTAGTTGCCAAGAAAATCAAGGTTTTATATTTTCATATAAAAATTTTCAAAAAATCAGGTTTTGGTACGAATTTTGAAAATTTTTTAGTGATCACAGATTTTTGCCTAATAGCTCTATCTCGTCTAGTTTCCAAGAAAATTAAGGTTTTATATTTTCATATAAAAATTTTTAAAAAATCAGGTTTTCGTACGAATTTTGAAATTCTTTTTAGTGATCACAGATTTTTGCTCAAATGGCTCTATCTCGTCTAGTTTCCAAGCAAATCAAGGTTTTATATTTTCATATAAAAATTTTCAAAAAATCAGGTTTTGGTTCGAAGTTGGAAAATTTTTTTAGTGATCACAAATTTTTCCCCAAATGGCTCTATCTCGTCTAGTTTCCAAGAAAATCAAGGTTTTATATTTTCATATAAAATTTCTCAAAAAATCAAATTTTAAAAAATTTTTGATTTTTATACGAATTTTTAGAAATTTTCCTTAAACATTTTATTTATTTAATTTTCTATCCTCTTTATAAAATTGTACTTCTATGACGATAATTTAATAGCAAAATAACAAATTCAACAAAATTACGTGAAAATTTTATTAGACCTCAATAAATAAATAATTTCGCAAGGAAAAAACAAAAACATAGAGCAAATTGAAAATAAAATTTAATTGAATACAATTTATCTTATGGCCAAATAAAATTGCTTAAAATGTGTGTAAGTAATTTATAAAAGAAATGTTTTAAAAATCAGTAAAAATTACAAAACAATTTGTTGCTCTTAAGAGGGTGTTTGTTTAACCATCCATCCAGTTCCTTCAGCCATTTCGAAGGGACCTAAAAACCTTGGAATTTGTTTAAGAGTAAATGTGATTGCTTTACACTTCTAATACAAAACGAAGGACCTATTAAACATTTATAGATTAAGGATAACAAAATTCCCAAATACGCAGAAAAAAACTGTTGTAAAATAGGAAATAAACAGCAACAATTTCGTTTTATATGATAAAATATGACTTGAAGGAGACGGCGAGTCCTATGTTGCGGATGTTGTTGTTGCTCATTATGGTCTATTAAATGCAATTTTAATCGCTGTTTTTATATAAAAATGTGATCAGAATAAAATAAAATGTTATGCACAGTCTCTGGAATTGGGGTGTAAGGCATTTACTGTTACTGGTTTATGGCGGTAACAGAAATGTTGTAAAAAATAACATAAATTTATAATGTTTAAACTAATTGCACATGTTTTGGGGATTATAAATAATGAATGTGCCGAAATTAAAGGAAAGTTGATATGTAATACAATTTTATAACAAATTGATTTTATTGACTCTTGAAATATGTGTTACAAATATAACATATTTTTAATTTCTTTTATCAAGGGTTGCTGAATTATTTGCAAAAATTAAAGTATCAGTTTTAATCGAGACAGTCTTTAAGAGCATTATAAAAGCTGGTTGACCGAGCCTTGCTCGGAACTTTATAAAAAAAATTTTGAGGCAAATTTTTCAAAGTTTTCACACATTTTATTTTATAAAGTACTAAAATAAATTTAGAGGCATTACACAAATACATATTCAGTTGATTTTGAATTATTTTATTTATTTTTTCCGATTAACACATAGTTTTCATAGTTTGCAGTTTAACTCATTTTTAATAATTTTCAAAGGCGCCATCTGTCGGACTTTGGTCATACCAATAAATAAACCTTCGACGGCTTATCTGCAACAACTCTGCTTAAGATCATAGCATGATTAAGTATACAGCTTACGATTTAATTGATTTTGAGTAAATTTCAGTGGCGCCACCTGTCGAAATTACTTTACACTTACTATGAAACCTTCGTCGGCAAATGTGCAACAACTTTGCTAGAGATCATAGCATGATCAAATACACAGTTTACGATTTAATTAACTTTGAAGAATTTTCAGTAGCGCCACCTGTCGGAAATTATTTACACCAACTAAGAAACTATCGCTGGCTTATGTGCTATAACTTTGCTAAAGATCATAGCATGATCAAATGCACAATTTATGATTTAAATATTTTTTAGTAATTTTCAGTGGCGCCATTTGTTGGAAATTAGTCTTATTAACTTAAAAACCTTCGCCGGCTTATCCGCAATATCTTCGCTAAAGAGCATAACATGATTAAATTCACAGTTTACTATTCTATAAAGAACATACATACAGACAAACATTAATTTGTTTAAAAAGTACAACAATACTAATTTTTTCCCCTAATTTAAAAAAGTTCCATATACATATTTGGTTTTTTTTTTGGTACCAATTGAATTCGGTACATTTTATTATAACGCAGTTAACATAATGTTCCTACTCATATTACTTTTTGAGATGTTTAGTTATTATTTTATCCCTTTTTTATCCATTTCTTCCCCAAAATCAAAAAAGTACCAAATACGTGTTCAATATATCATTCATAACTATTGACTGCAGTACACAGTTCCTTTCTATATTCTTTAGTGGGTTAAAAAAGTACCAAAAAACTATTTTTACCCTTTTTACCCCCTATCGGACATATTTTCAAAAAAGTACCAAACACATATCCGCAAATTTTCATAGTTGTTCAAAATTTTAATTTACTTTCTATACCTATAACTTTAGGAGATATAAGGTTTTCGATTTTTTCCCCTTTTTGCCCGTTTTTACCCCCTTAGAGGTAAAACTTCCAAAAGTCCTTTCATATTCGTTCTATACGGCAAAAAGTTAATCAGTGTCTAAATTTTGTCAAAATCGTTAGAGCCGATTCTATATATATATATATATATGTATATATACATACAATTATTGCTCGTTTAAAGATATAAATTCGGCTGTACCGATGTAAATTCGGCTGTCCAAAAATGATAGTGAGTTTTTTTGACTTTTAGTTTTTTTTAAGTATCTTCTATCTATTTTTTTGACGATAAAATTATTTTTTCTACTTTTTTTGTAAGTATCAAAAAACATCTCATATATATATATATATATATATATATATATATATATATATATATACATACAATTATTGCTCGTTTAAAGATATAAATCCGGCTGTCCAAAAATTATAGTGAGTTTTTTTGACTTTTAGTTTTTTTTAAGTATCTTCTATCTATTTTTTTGACGATAAAATTATCTTTTCTACTTTTTTTGTAAGTATCAAAAAAACATCTCACAAATTTAAAACTGGCTATTATATAAAATTTTTCGGGATAAGTACCTTCTGCAAGATTGACGAGCGAACCTTTCTAAACAAAACTGTAGAACAATGCAAGTTCAAATTTTATGGTCTACTAGTTTAAAATTACGATTTTCTAAAGCAACTTAAAAGTAGTGGTAGGTTCGGGAACGCGCCCGGCATAAAAAATCGTAGAAAAATTATTATTTCTGACTACCAAGAGACTTTGAGTGAAAATATCTTTGAGTCTAAAGGAGATACGACAAAACTGAGGTCAGATTTAAAAAATTCAGTGTGTTTTACGTTATGACCAATAGCAAAAATTTTAATATCAGACTATTTAATTTTTATCAGTGATTTATTTTCTAAGGAAAAAAAAACACACACAGGGTGGAGTTGGTGGCATTTTAGTGGTTTTTAAATGAAAGCTATGGTCAAGTATGGACCGATTCCTTGAAAATTTGATATACTGATCAATTGTTACATAAAACTTCTCTATTCTAAATTTAGAAGTCTAGCTATTACAATTGTATTCAATTTATCAGTTAGAGTTAGAGCTATATGGGAGCTCTAACTATATGTGAGCCGATTTTACTCAGTTTCAATACACAAATTTCTCAAGATATTGAAAATACTTTTGTAAAATTTTGTCCCTCTAGCTCTTTTCGTTAAGGCGCAATCGCGCTTTCATCTGGCGGACTAAACTCCCTTTTCTATCAGGCAGACAGACAGACAGACAGACAGACAGACAGACAGACAGACAGACAGACAATATGAATAATTGAGAAATTTTGAAAAAAAGCAATTGTTGTATGTGTGACGACAGGGTAGTAACAGCAAATTAATTGTTTGGCCGAGTCTGGTTTAGACAATTTTTTCAATATTTGGGTCATGTTTCTTAAACTTGTTATCTTCCTACTTATTTCTATTATTACAAATTGGAAAATTATATTTTTTTTAATTTTCGTTGTATCCTTTCATTTTCCTTTTATTTTTTAATAACTTTGTTTAAGGTTTAAGCGACTTATTAATTAAAATGTCTTGTAAGGAAAAAATGGCTGCAATGTTTTATTAAAATTTGTTACAAAATTTATAAAAAAAAACAAGTAAGAAAGTGCTATAGACGGTCAAGCCCGACCATACGATACCCTTCACCACTAAGGTCAAAGGTGTCATTGTTTCTGTACAAAGAAAAATATTTGCTAAATTTAGCCATCATACAAACATTTTCTCAAAACTTATATATTTAAGCTGTTTCCGTCATTTGAATTTATATGAGAGCTAGGGTCAAATGTGGACCGATTATCTCGAAATTTGGCAAATTGATTACAGTTGTTACAAAAATTATATGTGCAAAAAAATAAACATGAAATTCTCATTATCTTTAAATTTACGAGCGTTTAGTGATTTTTGTCTCATTTAGTGCGTTTTGAGAAAAGAGTTCGTATGGGAGCTATGGTCAAATGTGGACCGATTTCAACAAAATTTAATGCAGTGATTTTAGTTTACATAAGCAGTATTTGTTTCAAATTTAATGGAAAAATATTTATATTTGTGGCCAATATCTCAATTCCGGGAAGTGGGGCCTATGGGAGGTACCATAAATAATAAACCGATTTTGACGAATTCCAATAGCCATGGTCCCATTATCAAAAATAAAATGACCTGTGCCAAATTTAATTAAATTATCTTTAGAATTGCGACCTGTAGTTTGGTTACAAGGTTTACATGGGGGTCCAGCCAGCCAGCCAGACGGACGGACATCGCTAAATCGACTCAGAAAGTGATTCTAAACCTATTGATATACTAAAAGGTGGGTTTAAGACAAACTTATAATACCCTTTCCACCTATAGTGGTGAAGGGTATAAAAAGTAAGAAAAGCTTTGTCGGTCAAGCCCAACTATATGATACCCTTTACTACTAGAGTCAAATGTGGACCAAAAATAATCAAGTTTTCCTTATATATAGTATGTCTTAAAGGCATATGTACATATGTATATTAATGTTTGTGCTATTTTTTTTTTTAATTTCAAAGTCATTTCCGGATGAGGGTCTGATATGGGAGCTCAATTGTGTATCGATTGATACTAAATTTCGGTTATCGGCTTATATATAAAAAATATTAATCTGTGCAAAGTTGTTAGTAAAAAAAAAATATTTATCTGTGATTTATAAGCGTTTTTGTGTATATGTCAAATTAAATCAAATTATGATCTGTACTTTGATAACAAGCTTACATGGATATCCAATAGACCAATATTTCTATTCGATATAAACATCAACACAAACACAATATACACTTTCCACCTATATTGGTGAATGGTATAACAAGGAAGAAAGTTATATAGCTATAGAAAGCCTTACCTTGAAATACCTTACATCACTGAGGTCAATAGCAAAGAATATTAAAGCAATCGTATGTGCTTGTTAGGCAACAGGGACATACCTGGGTATAGTAGAGAAGACAGGACGTGGAATTACCTAACAACTTCCAGGCGAACTAGAGTCAATTGCTAAATATACAAGGAAAAGGCAGTTGGATATTTTTTCCCATTCATTACAAATATCAGCTTAAACTCAAAATACCCTTGCCGACTTCGGTGGTGTAGGGTAAAAAACTACACAAAAAATTTAAAAACTTGGCTGCAAAACTTGTTATGCGTGTTTTTAAACTTTTGTCTTAATTTTCCCTTTTTTTTTTTTTTTGTTAATTTAAAAGTTAGAAGGTGTTTTTCTGTACATGAGAAGATTCACATTAAAGTTTTAAGTTCTGAAACATCAGTCAGTTGTTTTAAGTGAAAATGGTATTAAGTTTGAGTAAGAATAATATGCATCTGACTAAATGGAATGCTAATTAATGAGCATAAGTTGGCGGAACAAATGCAAAAGGTATTCTGCGTTATTGCAAATGGGGAAGGTACAAGGAAGTAAAAAATGAATGGTAAAATAGGGTTTGAAGTAATCATTTAAGGTTGTAATTCAAAAAGTTTAATATTCAAAGTTTTATAAATTTTTAAATAAAACAAAAAAATTAAACTAAACCTAATACAACAAATTTGAATTTTTTCAAGTCATTCAGGGGTGTCATAAAATAGAAACCATGTCAGTTTTTAAATTTCTCGGTTTTGAAAACCAATACCGGTTATATTTGGTGTCATGAAACCAAGTCGGTTTTGTTATTATTGGTTTTAAATCAAACAAAATGTTCAATTAAAAAAATAAAATAAAAATTATTAACGAAAATTATTTGAAGAAAAATTTTCAGTTTTTTGCGATGTTTGTAGTATAGGTATAGAGAAAACGCTGCTATTTGGACAAATAAAACATGTATACCCCAACATCATGAAATGACCGAATTGCGGTCTGGAAAAAATGTAATCTACCTACACCAAGAAACCAACCACAATCAATCAAAGGACGATTGTCACTTTCATGCGATATTCATTAAATTGCAAACAAATATGTTGATATGCATTTGCTTCACCAGTACCTCCACACAAAGAATATTCTAGCCTTACAATTTTCCCCATTTTTGATTTTCGTGTTTGTCGATACGGTTCATTGATTCCAAAGACAAAAAGTACCAAAGCTTGTTTTTATCTTATTACATGATAAAAATGCCATGTAATCTTTTCACCCATCTCTTTTTATTTGAAAGTTAAAGCTGAAAAGTACCAAAAATATTATTTCTCTTTTTCTCCCCTTTTTCGAAAAGTACTTACCACTTGTACTGTTATTTTTAATTATTTTTGTAACTGATCCAAACTCGATTTCAATTTTGGTTCTATTGTTTTTAGTTTGGGAATTATAGCGTTATTGAATTTTCCCTTTTTTATCCCCCACAGGGCCAAATTTTTAAAAATCTGTTCTTAGTGGATCTTTAAATCGAAAAAGGCACAAGTTGGCCAGTAACGCCTTTGTTTTAAATTGATAGACCAATTTTGAAATGAAATCTGTTAACTGTAAGTTGCTTGGTATATAATATTTCCAATACTAAACCAATAATATTATTTTCTGTGACACATAAAACCAATAGAAAATGTAGCTCGAACATTAATATTGGAATTCATGACACTAATTTAATATTTTTGTCGTTTTCAAAACCAATACCAATAAAATTGGTTTCTATGACACCCCTGATTGAATATTTTTAGCAATCTTTGAAAATTATTACAAAAAAGTTAAAAAAAACTCATTTTTAAGATTTGTATTGTACAAATATTCAGTTACTTTTGAATTATTTTATTTATTTTGTCCGACCAACACATAGTTTGCATAGTTTACAGTTTAACTCATTTTTATAATTTTGGAAATTGGTCATACCAACAGAAACCTCCGTCGACTCATGCGCAACAACTTTGCCAAATATTATAGTCTGATCAAATGCACAGTTTACGATTTAATTCATTTTGAGTAGTTTTCAGTGGCGCCACCTGAAATTGTTCCTACCAACTAAGAAACCTTCGTCTGCTAATGCGTACCAACTTTGCTTAGGTTACGATTTAATTAACTTTGAGTAATTTTCTGTGGCACCACCTGTCGGACTTTGCTCATTCTAATGCATAAACCTTTGTCGGCTTATCCGCAACAACTTTGCTGAAGATTATAGCATGATTAAATGTACAGCTTACGATTAAATTGACTTTGAGTAAATTTCAGTGGCGCCACCTGTCGAAATTTCTTCATACCAATTAAGAAACCTTCGTCGGCTCATGTGCAACAACTTTGCTAAAGATTGTAGCATGATTAAATGTACGATAAAATTCACTTTTATTAAGTTTCACTAGCGCCACCTGTTGGAAATTATTCATATCAACTTAAAAGCCTTCGCCGGATCATGCGCTACAACTTTGCTAAAGATCATAGCATCATCAAATGTACAGTTTACGATTTAATTAATTTGTAGTAATTTTCAATGGCGCCATCTGTCGGAAATTAGTCTTATCAAAATAAAAACCTTCGCCTGCTTATCCGCAACATCTTTGCTAAAGAGCATAACATGATCAAATTTACAGTTTACTATTCTATAAAGAACATACATACAGACAAACATTCATTTGTTTAAATGGTAAAACATTACTAATTTTTTCCCCTTTTTATCCCCTAATTTCAAAAAGTTACATATGCATATTTGGTACTTCTTTGGTACCAATTGAATTCGATACATTTTATTAAAACGCAGTTAAGATGTTAAGTTATAATTTTATCCCTTTTTTACCTTTTTTGGCCCCAAAATCAAAAAAGTACCAAATACGTGCTTAATGTTTCTTTCACATCTATTGATTGCAGTACAAAGTTTCTTTCTATATTTTTTAGTTTAAAATATAAGAGTGGGTTAAAAAGGTACCAAAAAAACTTTTTCACCCTTTTTTACCCCCTATCGGACATAGTTTCAAAAAAGTACCAAGCACCTGTCCGCTTATTTTCATAGCTGTTTAAAACGTAATTTAAATTTTGTTTCTATACCTATTACTTTAGGAGATATAGCGTTTTCGATTTCGATTTTCCTCTTTTTATCGGTTTTTACCCTCTTAGAGGCAAAGGTTCCTTTGCCTTTTTTCTTCATAATCGTTAGAGCCATTTTTGAGATTACTGCTCTACAATTTTCATATACATTTACTTATTCACTTTTGTTTATTTCCGTTTTCTAAATAAGTTTCTCGTATAAATAATCTACATTTAATTCACTTAAAAGAATTTGAATATAAGCTTGAGAAATTACAACTTAAGACATTTCAATTACTTTGGCAAAAGAGCAAAAATCACCAAAATACACGTTTGCCAAGAAAACTCTGCTAGTCGTGTAACTGGTTACCTTTAGACGACTTTGGTAAACCCTAAAAACTAAAGGTAACTAAATCTTGACTAAGTTGTTTATAAACCTACACCACCATAGATTAGGGTATATAGGATTGTGCTAAGGAAATAAAAATATTGGTTTCAAATCCACTGTAAGGGATACCGATCGACTCAGGAATACTTCCTGAAGATAATTAGGACACAACTTAAAAACTACTCGAACAATCAGAATTTAATCTCGAAATTGAGGATTGGGCTACCTTTAACCCCTTTGTTTACAGATAAATTAAAGTATGCCCCGAAAAAATTTAAGTTTTATTAAGATAAATAAAACAAAAATAACGCAATATAAAAATTTTTATAAATACAGAATTTTATAAAAAAAATAACAAATTCGTCTAATATTTTAAGTTGTTTTTGTAGTCACTCCGTTCTATAAATTTCTGTGTTTTTTGTACTATGACTTCCAAAATGGGCACCATTTCCTTTTGTGTTTGACAGTCTTCTTAATCTTTCAACTTTTTCGGCTATGCAGGCCTTTTATTGTCTTCTGTGTCGAATTAACACTTTTGGATTAAAAAACCATCGTTCAAAAATTCGAAGAATTGGTGCATGTTGATCCGTAAGCTTCTACTTTAAATCGACAACTATCAGCAGCAGTTTTCTTCAAATGAATGGTTATCAGATTTCCCCCAAAAGCCGTTTTATTAGTCACTCCGTTAAATAAATTTCAGTGATTGTTTTTAGTATAGATATTTTTTTAAAGTAGGGGGTGATAAGTGTATTATCGAATATAGTTACCTGATTTGTAGTTTAAAACAATTTCATTTAAATTAAATCTAATTTATCTATTTTTTACTACGTACTCTTTTTCCTTACCAAATTTTTTTACTCTTCAAAAACTTTATCAATTTAAATTTTAAAATGTTGCCTCAAGATGTGATCTGAGAAATTTCCTTTCATGTAACACAAATTGTGTATGTTTAAAAGCATTTAAGGCATTAAACTCCGTCCAAATATTTGTCTGTCTTTTAACAATTTATAGGTAAATCGTTAAGGAAGAAAAAAACTAAAGAAAAATCTAAGAAAAACTCGACCACATGTTGATAGTTTTTAACCTACTTGAGCTTTTTGCAAATGTGTTGCACGTAGTCGATGAATGTGAATGCAACCAGGAATGAATGAACAGAAGTTACACTTTCAAAGTTTTTCACCAAACGAAGAAAAAAGCTAAAGCTATAAATGAATGTTTATTTGTTTGTTTGTAGTTATTTTAGAGTCCTTGTCTACTTTGCCAGGACTTACTACACATGAGCATATTCTTTACTTTGATAGTATGTATAAGTACTTCAAGAACATGAAAGAATTTCGATTTGACTTGCATACAAATTACCAAATAAGAAAAGATACATGGAATAATAAAGAATTTTATCAACTAACACGTAACAAAAGCATGTAAAAAAAGATGGAAAGAAAACAAAACCATGAAATGTATAAAAAATTTCCTACATGTTCCTTCGGTCGGTCAGTAGTAGATCGATCGAAGCCGGAAGGAAATGTTTGAAGTTGCAATAAAAATAAATATTGAATTTGTTTTGTTAGGGACATGTATGAGAGTGTTGTTATATTTTAGAGGTCCATTGTTATTCTGTATTGTATTTATTCCCAATATTATGTTATGTTAGTCATCATTAGATGGTTGTTAGTAGTTTTTCTAATGTAATTGTCTTCTAAATGGTTGTTATTATTATGTGTAATTTTGCAATATTCAATTCAATTCATTTTTAAGAGTAAATGTAATGGCTTTAATTGTATAAAGTCAATTAGCAGTTTTATTTTATGGGTGAAGTCTTTAATCCGACAAAGGCCTTAGAACAAAGATATTTGTTGTAAACTATAGAAACATAAATTTTTTGTATACAACATTATTTTTTAGAAAATTGTTTTAAAATATTTTTTGCATGAAAAGTTTTCAGTATAAAAATATTTTCACAAAAGAACTTTTTAAAATTTCGTTGATAAGAATACGTCTTCGTAAGACTACGTCTTTCATAAGACTACGTATTTGATAAGACCATTTCTTTAACAAGACTACGTCTTTGATAAGACCATTTCTTTAACAAGACTACGTCTTTGATAAGACCATTTCTTTAACAAGACTACGTCTTTGATAATACTACGTCTTTCATAAGACTACGTCTTTGATAAGACCATTTCTTTAACAAGACAACGTCTTTGATAAGACTACGTCTTTGATAAGACTACGTCTTTGATAAGACTACGTCTTTGATAAGACTACGTCTTTGATAAGACTACGTCTTTGATAAGACTACGTCTTTGATAAGACTACGTCTTTGATAAGACTACGTCTTGGATAAGACTACGTCTTTGATAAGACTACGTCTTTGATAAGACTACGTCTTTGATAAGACTACGTCTTTGATAAGACTACGTCTTTGATAAGACTACGTCTTTGATAAGACTACGTCTTTGATAAGACTACGTCTTGGATAAGACTACGTCTTTGATAAGACTACGTCTTTGATAAGACTACGTCTTTGATAAGACTACGTCTTTGATAAGACTACGTCTTTGATAAGACTACGTCTTTGATAAGACTACGTCTTTGATAAGACTACGTCTTTGATAAGACTACGTCTTTGATAAGACTACGTCTTTGATAAGACTACGTCTTTGATAAGACTACGTCTTTGATAAGACTACGTCTTTGATAAGACTACGTCTTTGATAAGACTACGTCTTTGATAAGACTACGTCTTTGATAAGACTACGTCTTTGATAAGACTACGTCTTTGATAAGACTACGTCTTTGATAAGACTACGTCTTTGATAAGACTACGTCTTTGATAAGACTACGTCTTTGATAAGACTACGTCTTTGATAAGGCTAGGTCTTGGATAAGACTAGGCCTTCGAGAAGACTAGGTCTTTGATAAGACTGTGTTTCTTAAAAATGTTTAGTGTTTTCGTACTTGTTTTTTTTTAGATTTGTTTTTTATAGACAAATTTTTCATTACTAAAATTTTATGTTTAAAGTTTTCTCTTTTCCAAAAACATTTCAAAGCTTTTCCTATCAAACATAAAATTGATCTCCTGCCACAGTAAATATTTCCTCTGCCATTTTATTGTGTTTTCAAGTAATTTATATCAGCATTATCACACATAATAGAAATACTTTATGGACAAAGGAAAAACTGAAGTACTATAGAGACGATACAAGTGGTTGTGCTTTGAGGAAACATTTGCCCTCCATACAGATGGACAATGGAACAGTTGAATAGTTGTACTAATTAATTAGACTCCAAGGCATAAATGTACAAATGCATACATAGACATGGGGAACAGAATTGTCTAAAGTACTTTTATTGAACACAAATATACTTGTATTTAGTCATTAGCGAAGGCAGGATGAAAAGGTATTTTGAAATGTAAAGTTGAGTTTTGTGATAAATTGTAGAAAATGTGAATTTAAAAGCTTTTTATTATGCAATTAATTTTCAGCTTAGCTTTACAATATTATTTCTAAAGTTATATTATTCTGGAGGAACTTTTTAGACGGCTTTCAATATTCTCTGTCCTATTTACAGGCTGAGGCAAGTGCTTATGAGTGCATAGGTATGTCTATGTTCTGGTGAAATAGAACATGAATTTGATCTATAACCTAAACTACGAATACAAAAGCCTGTTTGTTAGATATTTTTGCCCATCGACATTATCATCATCGCTTTTATATATCGTTAATATCAATGTTCAATGAATTGTTGGGAAACATTTCAATGTTACTCTCTTTCATGTACGATACAGTACATTTGCTATAAAGTCCAGAAAAGTGTTCCCTTCCTTTATATTGGAGTGCTACAAAATGATAGAATATGCTACTACTAATTGAACATAAAATAGTTTTCAATACAATTGCATTTTGGCCTATTGAAGCCTCCAGCGCTTTTGTTGTAGTGCTCTCAGTAAAGCGTGTTCCCGTATATTTCCCCCGTTGTCTAAATGTGAAGTATACAACTGCCGCAGAAGGTTTCTGATCGAAATTAAAGCATTGACATTTGTACAACGAGGCATGAGGAGCTCGTTGCAACATATGTACGAATTTTTGGCATGAGGTAACATAAAACGTATTTAAAGTTCGTGATGATGGGTCAACATCATGATGATTCTAGGATGTTATATCAAACCATTTGTCAGCTCCTCTTGAGGTGATACATATGTATGAGTTTTGTTTTTAATATATGTACGTCAAATGTTTAAATCAATAGCCAAATTTGTGCAGTTGCTTGAGTATGTTTTTATATCAAGTTTACATGGAGAAAATTATGTGGTTGTCTCATTGAACGAAATGTGTTTTTAAACGGATATGTCCTTGATAGGGCTACTATTTGAAACGACTATATTTTCTATGCCTCTGATAGGAAAAAGTCTTTGAGAAGACTATGTATTTGATAACACTTCGTCTTTGATAAGACTATGTATTTAATAACACTTCGTCTTTGATAAGACTACGTCTTGGATAAGAGTACGTCTTGTATAAGACTACGTCTTGTATAAGACTACGTCTTGTATAAGACTACGTCTTGTATAAGACTACGTCTTGTATAAGACTACGTCTTGTATAAGACTACGTCTTGGATTAGACTACGTCTTGGATAAGACTACGTCTTGGATAAGACTACGTCTTGGATAAGACTACGTCTTGGATAAGACTACGTCTTAGATAAGACTACGTCTTAGATAAGACTACGTCTTGGATAAGACTACGTCTTGGATAAGACTACGTCTTGGATAAGACTACGTCTTGGATAAGACTACGTCTTGGATAAGACTACGTCTTGGATAAGACTACGTCTTAGATAAGACTACGTCTTGGATAAGACTACGTCTTGTATAAGACTACGTCTTGTATAAGACTACGTCTTGGATAAGACTACGTCTTGGATAAGACTACGTCTTGGATAAGACTACGTCTTGGATAAGACTACGTCTTGGATAAGACTACGTCTTGGATAAGACTACGTCTTGGATAAGACTACGTCTTGGATAAGACTACGTCTTGGATAAGACTACGTCTTGGATAAGACTACGTCTTGGATAAGACTACGTCTTGGATAAGACTACGTCTTGGATAAGACTACGTCTTAGATAAGACTACGTCTTTTTTTTTTTTTTTTTTTTTTTTGAAATTATATATTTTATTTTATTCACTATTTAATAAATTTACAATTTATCTTACAAGCTAATTTCTGCGAAGCCTTATGGCTTGTTTGCAGAGGTTAGTAGATATATAAATTTCAAAATTCATTTAAATGCTTTCATTGCGAATTTAAAAAGTATTGTTTTAACATTTTTTTCCTTTTATTTATATTAGTATTAAGTAAATTATTTGGCAGGTTGTTAAAGATTTTCGGCAGCATAACATTTAGTGTGCTTTTTCCGTAGTTGTTTTGGAATTTCTGAAGTTTGAATTTTCCTGCGGCTCGAAGTCTCGTGTTATGACCATGGTCTATTGTGTGTAGAAATCTGTTATCATTAAAGAATTCGTTGGCGAGTGTTGTGTAGTATATGCTTTGTACGTTTAATACATTTACTTCTTTAGCTAAGTTTACATTTTTTTTAGTGTTTTTTGTTTTATTCTTTGTATTGTTTTGATTACTGGCACTGTTTTGATTAAATTCGTTGATGTTTTGGGTCGTATTATTGTTTAGATTTATACTGTTGTTTGGATTTGTTTGGTTGATGTTTTGGGTTATATTGTTAATGTTTTGATTTGTGTTGTTGTTTTGATTTCTGTTTTGATTGGTGTTGCTGATGCTTCTATTGGTGCTATTTTGATTTATGTTGTTATTTTGAAAAGTGTTGTTCATGTTGTTGTTTTGGCTTACGTAGTTGTTTAGATTTGTGATGTTGTTGTGTTGATTTGTATTGTTGATGCTTTGATTTATGTTGCTTTGTTCTATGTTGTTGTTTTGATTCGAATTTTCATGATATGTGTTGTTGATATTATCGATAATGTTGCTTTGACTTGTGTTGTTTTCAATAATGTTGATGTTTTGATTTGTGTTGTTGATACTTTGATTTATGTTATTTTGGTGTATGGAATTGTTGTGATTTGAGTTGGTTTCTTGTCTGCTGCTGTTTTGGTTTATGCTGTTGGTATGATATGTGTTGGTGATGTTTTGACTTATGTTGTTGTTTTGACTTGTATTATAGATTTGATTTGTGTTACTATTGTTGTTGGTATTGTTGTTGGTATTTATACAGCTTGTTGAATTGTTTCTCCAGTTAGCGCTGCTTTGATTTCTCCAAAGTATTTTTAACAGTTTGTTTTGGCTTTCTTGCAACGTTCTGCAATAAGTTGAACTTCCCCATGCGGCTATGCCATGCCTTAGATAGGATTCCCCAAGCGAAAAGTAAGCTTGTCTTAGCACTACAGGCGATGAACAATTTTGTAAATGAAACAGCATAAATGAGGCTTTCCTTAGTTTTTTTTGAAGCACTTCTATATGGGTTTTCCATTTAAAATTCTCGTCTATGTGTATACCCAGGTATTTGTAGGTGTTAACCAATTCAATAAAAGTGTTGCAGTCGTCTTCTTCATCAATACAGTTGTTTATACTTTTGTGTAAGCAGTTTGTCTCATGAAATTTTAGCTTTATATTTACTTGAGCGATGTGTCGAGGTTTAATGTGCATGAGTTTGGTTTTAGTTGCATTGATAATAAGGCCATTATCGTGGCACCATTTTGTGACTGTGTTTAATTGCGTTTGCATTATTTCGTTGGCGGTATTTATGTTTTTGTGCGTTACGATAATTGCTGTATCATCCGCATAAGCATACGTTGAACAACTTTTTAGGGTGTTTATCATATCGTTGGCATAAATTATGTATAATATAGGGCCAAGTTTAGATCCCTGTGGTACTCCTTGCGTGGACACAACTTCTTTGCTGAGATTACCATTTATTTTAACTCTATATCATTGATGGACATTTCATCAAACAATTGTTTGTAAGCAACGCCCCCTTTTTCTTATGCTCTTTAAATTAAGCCGTTATTTTGATCATTTTTTGTTGGTTTTTCTTAAAAATACACTGCGAGATGTTGTGTTGTTATATGTATGTCAATTGCTTATAAACAATTGTTTGGTGAAACGTCCATCAATGATTTAATCGTTCAACAGACTTTGGCGAAAGCGAGTAATTTTTTCTATAGAAAAAGTAATTTTTTCTATAGAAAAAGTAATTTTTTCTATAGAAAAAGTAATTTTTTCTATAGAAAAAGTAATTTTTTCTATAGAAAAAGTAATTTTTTCTATAGAAAAAGTAATTTTTTCTATAGAAAAAGTAATTTTTTCTATAGAAAAAGTAATTTTTTCTATAGAAAAAGTAATTTTTTCTATAGAAAAAGTAATTTTTTCTATAGAAAAAGTAATTTTTTCTATAGAAAAAGTAATTTTTTCTATAGAAAAAGTAATTTTTTCTATAGAAAAAGTAATTTTTTCTATAGAAAAAGTAATTTTTTCTATAGAAAAAGTAATTTTTTCTATAGAAAAAGTAATTTTTTCTATAGAAAAAGTAATTTTTTCTATAGAAAAAGTAATTTTTTCTATAGAAAAAGTAATTTTTTCTATAGAAAAAGTAATTTTTTCTATAGAAAAAGTAATTTTTTCTATAGAAAAAGTAATTTTTTCTATAGAAAAAGTAATTTTTTCTATAGAAAAAGTAATTTTTTCTATAGAAAAAGTAATTTTTTCTATAGAAAAAGTAATTTTTTCTATGGAAAAAGTAATTTTTTCTATAGAAAAAGTAATTTTTTCTATAGAAAAAGTAATTTTTTCTATAGAAAAAGTAATTTTTTCTATAGAAAAAGTAATTTTTTCTAAAGAAAAAGTAATTTTTTCTATAGAAAAAGTAATTCTTTCTATAGAAAAAGTAAGTTTTTCTATAGAAAAAGTAATTTTTTCTATAGAAAACGTAATTTTTTCTATAGAAAAAGTAATTTTTTCTATAGAAAAAGTAATTTTTTCTATAGAAAAAGTAATTTTTTATTAATAAGAAATAGTATATCTATAGAAAGATACTTTTTTTCTATAGGAAACAAATAATTAATATTTGTTTACTAAAAATAACAAAAAAAAAGTACAATACTTCTCCTCATGTTCATTCCTCGCTGGTTCGGCGGTAACTGAAATAAAACAGAAATAAACAACCAAATTTATATCGATTCGTGCTTCTGCCGGTGTATTCTCTCGTTTCGCTCACAAATACAATCACATTTTCTTTTTGTCCATCAATGCTCTATATGATCTAAGTTTGAGATAGTTTCTAAACCAATCGAATCCATGGGCCTCTAATTCCATTTTTCTCCAAAGTCATTAAAAGGTTATCATGCGAAAGCGTGTCAAATGCCTTGCTGAAGTCTATGAACAGTGCTAAACAGTGGTTATTGTTACTGAGGCTTTCATTGATTTGATTTGAAAAGATTCCTAATAGTTTATTAATGTTTTTTCTTTTCTGGAACCCGAATTGGTTTTTATTTATGATATTGTATTTGTCTAAGAATTCTTGGAGTCTTCTAACTACTATTTCCTCAATGATTTTCTCAATGACAGGTAAAATGGATATTGGTCTGTAGTTATTGTAATCAGATTTTGTACCCTGTTTGTATATTGGTCGAATTATAGAGGTTTTTAAAAGTTTTGGTATATCCTCATTATCTAAACATAGGTTTACAAGACTTGTTATGATGGGTGTGAGATAGTTTGCATTATTTCTTAGATCCTTTGGCCTTATTCCATCGATTCCTGCACTCTTTTTGATGTTAAGTGTTTTTAGAATATTGTAAATTTCTTCTTGGTTTGTTGGACTTAGATACATAGTGTTTCTTAACGTTGTATTTGAACAAATAATTGTTTTAATGTTACAATTATGTAATATTTTTGATACATTTTCTTTGAACGAAATAGCGAAATTTTCTAGTACTGTTTCAAGTTCTATATTTTTAAAGTTTTTTATAATGGTATTGTCTATGTTATTTGTTTTTTTGCCGATAATTTCGTCTATAAGTTGCCACGTTACCCGCATATTATTTCTGTTTTCTATAAATTTATTTCTATAATAATAGTTTTTTGCATTTTGTATTTTTTTATTTAAAATATTTCTAAATTTTTTGTAATTGCTTTCATAAGTTTTGTTTCGTGGGTTATTTTTCCACTTTTTATAGAGTTTATCCTTTATATTGCAATTTTTTATTATTTCATCACTGATCCATGGATTATTTGATCTTGATTTATTACGTTTTTTTTATTATTGTGGAATTTTCATATATTTCAGATAGCGATTTATGCATTCTATTATAAATATCACTAGCACTGTAATTTATGTTCTCTTTAATATAAACAGCAATACCTCCACCAGATCTGTCTGTTCTGTTGAGGTGTATAGAACTAAAACCACGGATAGTATAAAAATCATTTTCTTCATCTGATATATTTGTTTCTACAAGTATAATTACTTTTAGTTCACTTATTATATTTTGAACATCAACCAAGAAAGTGGCAAAATTTTTTCGCATAGATCTAATATTCATAAATATCATTGAAAAAGGATAACTCAGTAGTTTTTTATCTATTTGATTGAAATTGTTTAATGTTTGTTTATTATTCATTTTGTTCATAAAGTTCTGAGAAAAATAAAATATTATTTGAATTTTGTATATAATTAAACGGCTTAACAATTGATTAATTCAATGTCTGCAATATTATTGATGGAGATAGCGGGAGAATTTTCTGTTTTACGGGTAAAAATATTACCATTATTAACCCATACAAATTTCCAGTTGCTTTCTTTAGCTTTAGTTTTAGCTAGCCAAAGTAACTTTCTATTGTAGGGTGTTAACTCGTCGTTAACATATATGAAATTATTGCTGGTTTGCTCATTGTTTTTACCATCATTAAACGCATCTGCATTAATCCTATGTTGCTTTATTTTACTCATTATTTCTTTCTTTTTGTTAAGAGAGTAAAATTCTACTATTATTTTATTGTTTTTCTTTAATTTGTATGCATCACATATATCAGTGCTTTTAAGTTCTACGCTCATCGATGTAGCTATTTTTTTAATTACATCCAGAGCACTCAGATCTTGTTGCTGTAAGTTCTTTATTTCAATGTTTTTGTTTATTTGTTTTTGCTCCAGTTTATTGATTCGTACTTCCATTTCTGATATTTGTTTTTCATTTTCTTTATTTTTATTTACAAGGTCGCTGACCTGTGTAGATAACAACATAATTGAGCTTGATATTTGTGATAATGCGTTTTGTATTTCTTCTCTGACTTGGATATTGCCTGCATTAACGTTGAGGGACAGTGAGTGCATTGATGTTTTTATCTCGTTAACATCAGCCTGCACAGTGCATAATTTGTTATTGAGAGTGTTGAGAGAAAGTGAATCTTTGAAACGTTTGGCAGTTTCGTCACTTGTTTCATATTTATCATTCTCTTCACGTCGTTGCTTTTGTTGGTTGTTGTCGACAACTACTAAGGGGGGTAATTTGGATTTGTTTTTTCTGCAGTTTTGGCATTTCCATTCCATCTTCCTATCCATATGCATACTGTCGTATGTTCTTTTGGCAATAGTGGTGCAAGGGGCAAAATGATATTTGTTTTTGCAGTGGTTACATTTTACGAAATCTCCTGACTCTGGGAGAGGGGCTTTGCACTCATCACATAAGAGACTCATTTTTAAATGTTTTTTGTTCTCTTCTTTGGTGTTTGTTTTATTAAAATTTTATTTAATATAGTTATTTTTCAATTTAGTTTTTAGCAAATTGTTTTTTTTTCTAAATATTTGTAATTTTAATTAGTTAATTAATAATCAATTGTTTAAATCATACACTAAACACTTATTGTTTTATTTTTTACTGTATTTTTTAATTTTCTAAATTTGATTTTCACACGATATTTGAGTTTTTTTTGGAGAAGTTTGAGAAAACACGTCTACTCGCAATGACAGCTGACAGCACCTTGGATAAGACTACGTCTTGTATAAGACTACGTCTTGGATAAGACTACGTCTTGGATAAGACTACATCTTGGATAAGACAACGTCTTTGATAAGTCTACGTCATTGATAAAACTACGTCCTTAATAAGTCTACGTCATTGACAAAACTACGTCTTTGATTAGACTACGTCTTTGATAAGACCACGTCTTGGATAAGACTACGTCTTTGATAAGACTACGTCTTTGGTAAGACTACGTCTTTGGTAAGACTACGTCTTTGATAAGACTACGTCTTTGATAAGACTACGTCTTTGATAAGACTACGTCTTTGATAAGACTACGTCTTTGATAAGACTACGTCTTTGATAAGACTACGTCTTTGATAAGACTACGTCTTTGATAAGACTACATCTTGGATAAGACTACATCTTGGATAAGACTACGTCTTTGATAAGACTACGTCTTTGATAAGACTACGTCTTTGATAAGACTACGTCTTTGATAAGACTACGTCTTTGATAAGACTACGTCTTTGATAAGACTACGTCTTTGATAAGACTACGTCTTTGATAAGACTACGTCTTTGATAAGACTACGTCTTTGATAAGACTACATCTTGGATAAGACTACATCTTGGATAAGACTACGTCTTTGATAAGACTACGTCTTTGATAAGACTACGTCTTTGATAAGACTACGTCTTTGATAAGACTACGTCTTTGATAAGACTACGTCTTTGATAAGACTACGTCTTTGATAAGACTACGTCTTTGATAAGACGACATCTTTGATAATACTACGTCTTTTATAAGTCTACGTCTTTGATTAGACTACGTCTTTGATAGGACTTCGCTCTTGATAAGACTACTTCTTTGATGAAACTACGCTCTTGATAAGACTGCGCTCTTGATAACACTATATATTTGATAAGATCACGAATTTGCTAGTTCTTCCTATTTCTTATTTAACTATACATTTTCTCTGTGTGTAGTTGCTGTCAACTAAAATATTTACGCACTCATTGATATGCAGTTAGTTAATAGCTGACAAATACTACTCTTTTTGAATCAAAATTTCCAGAATAATAACTGTAGCTAACCATGATGACGATGATGATGATGATGTCATTTGTTAAATTTGTTTGCTGGCATTTGTGTGCAATGGTCAAAACCAAATAGTTAGTAATACTACCATGATGTTATGTAAACCAAGTAATGTGATAAATATAAAATCCTGGCCACACTAGTAAATAGAGCTAAAGTTATTTCTGGCCTTAATCCCGACAGTCAATAAAGAAGAGTTCAAAGTTTTATAGAGTTTTAGAAAATATTTATATGGGGAGTATGAAACCATTCAAAACAAATGTGCAAATTTCTATCCTAAATATTAAAAGGCTTAAAAGCAAGAGAACATTTCTAAATCTATTTGAACAGATATACGGCAATAGTTGTGTTTAGTTAAGTTATAAGCCTTAATTCCCAGTCATACATATATAGATACAAGTGAAATACAAGCAAAAAAAAGTAAGTGTGTGAAAGTGTTCGTAACTTGATTTCGAAAATTAAATAAATTCTAATCAAATATTTTCGAAAATTTAGCACTTGTTTGTGTATTTTAACACTAAAAAACCAATAAGGATTTTGTTACAAAATAGACAAGTTTACAAGCACTTAGACACTGACAAACTGACATTTTTACATTTGTAATTGAGCCTTCGCAGGGATATGTGCTTAGTAGTAGTTAAAGTTAAGTAAGTTAAAGTATTTGTAGTAGCAGATAGTGGTTGTATGGTTATAAATAACTTATGCAAATTTAAGTATAAACTAACAGACACACATTCTACATAAATAATTAGTAAGGATATATTTAAGCAGATATTTACAAGCAAATGCTTTTTTTGTATACGATTACTTTCAGATTCAGATATATGTACGTACTTTACATATTAACTTACTTAGTTATCTAAATACTAAAACTAAGTAAGTAAAAACAATTTGTAAATACGAGGGTACAATTATTAATTCAAATGGATCCTAATCAGTTAATTATAACCAGCTTGAAATATAGAAAAATTGGTGCAAATCATTGTTGTCTATAAATATTGCTATGCCTTTGTAAAGAATACAATTTTAAGAACACAACATCTTTGATAAGATAACAATTTTTTAAAGATACAATGTCTTGGAAAGGACTACGTCTTTAAGAAGAACGAGTCTTTGAGATGTCTGCTCCTTTGAGAAGTCAATGTCTATAAGAAGACTACGTGTTCGAGAAGACTACTTCTATGAGAAACTCAGTCATTGTGAACACTAAGTCTTCTAGAAGACTTTATCTTTCAAAAGACTGCATATTTAATTAGAAGACCTTTTTAAGAAACTAAGTCTTCGATAGAACTAAGTCCTTGATAACAGCTCGTCTTTGAATAGACTTCGTTTTTAAAAAGACTACGTCTTTGATTATAAAACATATTTGATGTGACAACGGGTTTAATAAAACTACATCTTTGAAAAGTCTCAACCTTTGATAAGACTTCCTTTTTTGATAAGATTATGTCTTTTAAGAGATTAAGTTTGTAATGACACTATATCTAGATGCCCTTTCTACTTCCAAAATTCAATTGATTTAACTAAAAAATCCAAGTAATAAGTTAAATTTTTTACTTTTACTTATGCATCTTTTAACCTGTCATCAACTTAGTTAAAATCCCTATTTAATTCATTCAAAATATTTACCCAATTTAAATAAAACTCACTCCTCCTGCATTAAATTGCTATTTTTTTGCTTACGTATGTGCAAGTGTTCAAGTATTATCATGCCTGTGTGTCTATGAGTGTGGAGCTTTTTCAAGTTATCTATATATTTGCTTTGTAAGATTGTGTATGTGCTTTCAATTCATGAGCTGCACATAATGACGCTTATGGTACTTAATCTATTTTCTAATCTCTCTTGTGTATTATAAAGTCATTTGGAAATTTAAATAGATTTAATCTTATTATAAGTTGCAGCAAAAGAGCCAATAGGAAAGACAAATGATTATGTTCAAAATGTTTCAAAAGATTTGGTTTTATCAAGGACAACAACATCTAAGACATAGTCTCATCAAAGACTTAGTCTTATCAAAGACTTAGTCTTATCAAAGACGTAGTCTTATCAAAGACGTAGTTTTATAAAAGAAGTAATCTTATCAAAGACGTAGTTTTATGAAAGACGTAGTCTTATCAAAGACGTAGTCTTATCAAAGACGTAGTCTTATCAAAGACGTAGTCTTATCAAAGACGTAGTCTTATCAAAGACGTAGTCTTATCAAAGACGTAGTCTTATCAAAGACGTAGTCTTATCAAAGACGTAGTCTTATCAAAGACGTAGTCTTATCAAAGACGTAGTCTTATCAAAGACGTAGTCTTATCAAAGACGTAGTCTTATCAAAGACGTAGTCTTATCAAAGACGTAGTCTTATCAAAGACGTAGTCTTATCAAAGACGTAGTCTTATCAAAGACGTAGTCTTATCAAAGACGTAGTCTTATCAAAGACGTAGTCTTATCAAAGACGTAGTCTTATCAAAGACGTAGTCTTATCAAAGACGTAGTCTTATCAAAGACGTAGTCTTATCAAAGACGTAGTCTTATCAAAGACGTAGTCTTATCAAAGACGTAGTCTTATCAAAGACGTAGTCTTATCAAAGACGTAGTCTTATCAGAGACGTAGTCTTATCAAAGACGTAGTCTTATCAAAGACGTAGTCTTATCAAAGACGTAGTCTTATCAAACACGTAGTCTTATCAAAGACGTAGTCTTATCAAAGACGTAGTCTTATCAAAGACGTAGTCTTATCAAAGACGTAGTCTTATCAAGGACGTAGTCTTATCAAAGACGTAGTCTTATCAAAGACGTAGTCTTATCAAAGACGTAGTCTTATCAAAGACGTAGTCTTATCAAAGACGTAGTCTTATCAAAGACGTAGTCTTATCAAAGACGTAGTCTTATCAAAGACGTAGTCTTATCAAAGACGTAGTCTTATCAAAGACGTAGCCTTATCAAAGACGTAGCCTTATCAAAGACGTAGTCTTATCAAAGACGTAGTCTTATCAAAGACGTAGTCTTATCAAAGATGTAGTCTTATCAAAGACGTAGTCTTATCAAAGACGTAGTCTTATCAAAGACGTAGTCTTATCAAAGACGTAGTCCTATCAAACATGTATTCTTATCAAAGACGTAGTCTCATCAAAGACGTAGTCTCATCAAAGGCGTAGTCTTATCAAAGACGTAGACTTACCAAAGATGTAGTTTTATCAAAGACAAAGTCTTTTCAAAGACGTAGTCTTATCAACCACGTAGTCTTATAAAAGATGTCGTCATATTAAAGACGTGATCTTATCAAAGACGTAGTCTTATCAAAGACCTAGTCCTATCAAAGACGTAGTCTTATCAAAGACGTAGTCTTATCAAAGACGTAGTCTTATCAAAGACGTAGTCTTATCAAAGACGTAGTCTTATCAAAGACGTAGTCTTATCAAAGACGTAGTCTTATCAAAGACGTAGTCTTATAAAAGATGTCGTCATATTAAAGACGTGATCTTATCAAAGACGTAGTCTTATCAAAGACGTAGTCTTATTAAAGACGTAGTCTTATCAAAGACGTAGTCTTATCAAAGACGTAGTCTTATCAAAGACGTAGTCTTATCAAAGACGTAGTCTTATCAAAGACGTAGTCTTATCAAAGACGTAGTCTTATCAAAGACGTAGTTTTATCAAAGACGTAGTCTTATCAAAGACGTAGTCTTATCAAAGACGTAGTCTTATCAAAGACGTAGTCTTATCAAAGACGTAGTCTTATCAAAGACGTAGTCTTATCAAAGACGTAGTCTTATCAAAGACGTAGTCTTATCAAAGACGTAGTCTTATCAAAGACGTAGTCTTATCAAAGACGTAGTCTTATCAAAGACGTAGTCTTATCAAAGACGTAGTATTATCAAAGACGTAGTATTATCAAAGACGTAGTCTTATCAAAGACGTAGTCTTATCAAAGACGTAGTCTTATCAAAGACGTAGTCTTATCAAAGACGTAGTCTTATCAAAGACGTAGTCTTATCAAAGACGTAGTCTTATCAAAGACGTAGTCTTATCAAAGACGTAGTCTTATCAAAGACGTAGTCTTATCAAAGACGTAGTCTTATCAAAGACGTAGTCTTATCAAAGACGTAGTCTTATCAAAGACGTAGTCTTATCAAAGACGTAGTCTTATCAAAGACGTAGTCTTATCAAAGACGTAGTCTTATCAAAGACGTAGTCTTATCAAAGACGTAGTCTTATCAAAGACGTAGTCTAATGAAAGACATAGTCTTATCAAAGACGATATTTTCTAAAAAAAAATTGTGAACCATCAAAAATTTTAGATAAAATTTTATATTAACAAACTTCTTTTATTTTATATTGAAAAATTTCTTTAAAATTTTATATCGAAGAATTTTCTATGAAAAAATTGTTCATATAAAGTTTCGGTATTGAAAAGTTAGACCTCGGAAAATTTTAAAATTTACGTTGAAATTAAAATTAAAAAAAAATTATCAGAATGCAAAATATCTATTTTGCATTTCGATAATTTTTTCTTGAAAATTTTTAGTTTTTAAAAAATACTTGTTTAGACTTTTATATAAAATTTGATTAGAAGTTTTTGGAAAATTTACGTCGAAAAATTTCTATAATTTTACATCAAAAATTGCTATAATTTTGCATTGAAAAAATTTCCAAAAAAAAAAATATCTAAATTTGGCATCGAAAAATATTTCGTATACAATTTTGGAATTGAAAAGTTAGACCTCAAAATACTAAAAAACTACCAAAATACTAACTAACAAAAAAAAAAAAAAAATTAAAAAATTTAGTATCGAAAGACTTCTATATCGAAAAATTTATATAAAATTTCATTTCGAAAAATTACACTTGAAAAATCTTGGTATTGAAAAAATAGACATCGAAAAGTTTTCCTTAAAAAATTTAAAAATTATAAGTTCTCTATGAAAGATTTGACCTCTAAAAATTTGTATAAAAATTTTGTATTGAACAAATTTGAGTTCAGAATTGTTTAAGATTTTGCATCGAAAAAATTTCTTTCAAAATTTACTTCAGAAGATTTTATATAATAATTTACATCGAGAAATTTTTCTAAAATTTTATATCGCGAAATTTTTATAAAATTTTATACCAAAAAATTTTCTACGAAATATTTTTAATCGAAAAATTTTTCATACAAAATTTTGGTATTTAGAAATTAGACTTTTAAAAATTTTCTACAAAAAAATTTTATAGCGTTAATTCTCTATAAAATAAAAATTTTCTTAAAAAATTTACATTAGACAAAATTAGGTGAGAAAAATATTAAGAAATATATATAAAACTTAAAAAATTTCTCGATTTTGCATCAAAAATTTTTTCTACGGATTTTTTTTGTTTAAAAACTTTTATAAAATAATAATTATTAAATTATATTATATTAAATTTTACATAATATTACTTTTAAAAAATTTTTATACCACAAAAAATCTACGAAAATTTTTATACAGAATATTTTTTTAAGAAACAGTTTTATTTAAAAAGATTTTCGATTTTTTTGCAATAATTTTTTGTTTTTCGAAAATTTCCTATTGACCCATTCTTTCCATGAAAGAAAAACTACTTTATATTACAAGTGTGTCAGTATAGAAAATAATATTATTTGTTTTTAATAAAATCCTTGAATAAGCCATTTCCTATTTAAACAATTTAAATATATTTACATTAAACAAATTAAATTCTAATTTCTTTTGCAAAAGATAATTGAACTAAATTCTTGAGAAAAACGAAAATTAACAACTCAGCTGATAATTTCCCCTATGAATTAAAAAGACTCAAACATGTTTCAATAAATTGTCATGATTTTGTACTAAAATTTTGCAAATTGAAAAATAAATAGAAAAAATTAAGCAATTATATACGAGTATTTAACTTAAATTTCTTGTTATTAGTTGGAAACTGAGTGTTTGCTTTTAAATGGTTTAACATTTCAAATGAAAGAGAAATTTCATTTAAATTTTAATTTTAATGAATGCTTTGCATTTTTAAGAAATTGAATTGAATTTTAGTATTTTTAAAGCAGAAATTTTAAAATTTTTCTAAACTTCTTGTGAGTGTTTGAAATTTGTAATTAACTTAATTACTGGATTCGTTATTTTTTCTTTTTAATGTGTAATTTAATTTTTTCGTAAAAGAAAATTTTTTAATTCAAATGCTTTTATATGTATTTTATGGCTATTATGGTTTGGTGTTACTAATTGTTATTCGTAGTGCAAAACTGTTTAACATTTAAGTTTTTTGTTAACTTATTTTAAACATATGTCAGGATTTTTAATAAAGAAAACTAAAAATCTAAATGTTAAGCTAGAAAGAATTCGTATATAGAATTTGTTAGGAAATTTAAGCTGAGTGAGGTTAAAAACAACAGCAATATTTTGAAAATATCTTGTTATAATGAAATTTTTTCTGAAACTATTTAAAAATCTTAATTTGAAATTGTAATTCTCTAGCCCTTAGCTGCTGTCAGTTTGAGTTATTAAAGAAATATTTGCCTAGCGATAATATTAAGAAGTTTTTATTTTCATGTTACAGACATTTCGTTTCTATTGTTCTAGTGGTTGGTATCCTGCTGAAAGTTATATTGAGAAAAAAAAATGAAAAAAAAAGGTTCTGTTCATTATATTTATTGAAGTGTTGCAAAAAAAAAACAGGGTGCAAGAAAAATGGTACAAATATAAAGTATATAATAAAAATCCAACTCGAAGGACCATAGAAACCATAAACTTAACGAAAGCCTAAAACTATGCTTTACATTTTATCTTCCCTTTTTATATATAATTTTAGAAATTTTTGTACCCATTATAACATGCTACTCTACTCCCGAAAAGTTTACTCTAGTACAGGTACTATTTAAACTTCCTCTATTCATTTTATGTACATTCATATACCTAAAGGTTGGAAAAGAAATATTTTTTACATTTTCATGGACAAGACAAACCCTATTCTATGATATCACACACCTCTAAGATCACATGAATTTGTTTAATGCTTTGAAATGTATTTGTATTTAATTTTAAGATCATATCAATATTTTTAAAAGACTTGTGTATACCCAGCTAGCAATTTGGTGATTGTTGACGATAATATCAGCAAAATGAGTCTTTTGGGATTCGTATAGATGATCAAAAACTGATTAATCAGCTTGGTGATTCAAAAAGGATTCCGAAAAGACTCCTTAAAACGCTAAGAAAACGACTAATTCAAAAAGCAAAAACAATTCTTGCAGAATGTGTGCAGTCAAAATCTTATCGTGCAAACGATCCTAATACGATTATTTTTTTTAATCAGTTTGGTGATCAAAAAATACCACAAAAAGACTTAGAAAATACCTTAAAAGCGACTATTTGAAAGCAAAATGTGTGCAATTAGTTTGGTGATCAAAAAAGTGTACAAAAAGGCTCATATACGCTTAGCAAACTACTATTTAAAAATAGCACAAAAAATCTTGTAAAATGTACGTAATATAACTATTTTTAGGTGATACAAAAATGCCACAAAAAGACTCGTATCCTATGGCTTAGTTGGTTAGCATCTCGACTACTAAGCGTAACATATCATATTCTTCAGCAGCCTAGGTTCGATCCTCGGTCTCGACAACATCAATTTCTGTAATTATTAATGCAACTTCACTGTTCTAAAAATAGATGTTCTAAAAAGAGATGTTCTAAAAATAGATGTTCTAAAAATAGATGTTCTAAAAATAGATGTTCTTAAAATAGATATACTGTGTTGAGTAATAAAAAGCTTTATTTTTTTTTTAAAATCTAGCAAAATATGTGCAGTCATATTCTAATCACCAAAACGAGTCATTAAACCCTCGTTTTGAAGAGTCACATAAAGGGTACTATTTTCTCACACAAAAAGATAATTTTTAACTCATAAGTGATATCATAAATGATCATTTTAATCGTGCAGTGGAGTCAAAAAAGACTCATTATTTGATTAAAATTTTCCAAAAATGCTAGCTGGGTATATAAACCATTTTGGTCAAACATTTAAATATTAGCTAGAGTCAAATATGAAGCTATCTTCTCAAAATTATGCATTTCTATTACACTTTCACAAAATTCAAATTTTGGCGATACATTTGATGATATATACCCTTCACCACAATTCAAATGAGTTTTTTTTTTTTGGTATTAACTCTGTAGTTTCTAAAATACTGGATGGATTTTGATAGAATTTGAAACATCAGTAGAAAAGCTAGGCTTTTATGGCAATATTAAAGTACGCACCTAACGGTAGCACAGTGGGCTCTACAGTGGACCAAAGTTGCCCACCTCGGGTATGTGAAAACTTTGGGTCCGTATAACTTTTGTCAATTTGGTCACACTTCAAAGATTTTTATATTTCTTAAAACTCCTTAAAAAACTTAAGAAAAAACATGTATAATAGGGTGGGTCGTTTTTTTACTTTTGTCTCTGATCGACTTCTAATAGTGAAATTATGTGGCCAAATTATGTCAATCGGAAGTGTGCAAAATATTATTGATTTATTTTTAGGATACGAGCCCGCGCAACGGGCACAAAGTTTTTGAGCTAATTTGTATGGGGAAAACTGAGAGCATTTGCAGTTTTTGCTATATTTCGTCCATTTACAATTTATTTTTAAGAGAAAAGATAATAGAATCTACAAGTAAACTAATGCAGCTTTAACTGACGTCATCAATATTTGAAATCCATAAAACAGTTCAGAAGTTATTGCGATTTCCCCCCAAAAATTCGTGTCCTTGATAATACGCCTAAGGATACACCGCTAGAAAAAACTACTTTGGACAAAAACTCGCAATGTAAGACATGATTTATCATTTTAAGACATGTGAGTACTTCATAGTTTAATTTTGTTAAAATATAAGAATATTTACTAAGTTTTTTTCATAATCGAAAATGGGTAATTTTTCTCAGGTGGGTTCAAAAGGCATTTTTTAATTTTTTGAAAATTTTGTTTAAGAAATATTCCAAATTTCAATTTAAAATAAATAAAAAAGACAAAAAAACCCAAAAAAATTGAGGTCCATATCTCAAACCATTTTCCCGTACCTTGTGTTCAAATTCGACGAATTTCGCAAAAAAGTAATTTTTTGTTTATAATTTGAGTAAATGCTTCATAAATCTTATTTATGTTCAATTTTTATAATGTTTATATGGAATTAAATTGCTCATACTATGGAAAATATAAACAGGTTCTTTGTTTTTAAAATTGGGTAAACTTAACCCTTTTTTCCGGATTCAAAGATGAAATATTTGATTTTATATATTATTTTTTATTTTTTAAATACGTAATATTATTAATTTATTACTAAATTTTCATAAATATACTTAAAAGTAATTATTTTATACTAAAATAAAGTTCTTTTTATTTAAAAAAAAAATATTTTAACCCTTTTTAGACATGGGGTCAAAAATGACCCAAGTTTTTTTTTGGCAAATTTTTTTTCAGCAAATTTTGATTAAAAACCATTTATGTTATTATTTGACACCAAGATAAATTTTTTTATTATAAAAATATTTTAACTCTTTAAAGACATGGGAACAAAAATTTAAAATATATGGGGGCAATATAATAATTTTTTTCCAAAAAAAAGTAACTATATTTTTGAAAAAAATTTTCAAAAGACTTAATTTTTTTTTCAACATTTTCTAACAGATTGGACTTCAGGAATACGTGTAAACTATATTTTGAATAATTTTGAACATGCACCCTATAACCAGCGGTGGTCGAAAACCAGCAATTTTTGGAAACAACTTGTTTTTAACTGTAAAAATTTTGATTTCAGAACTCGTTCTGAAATTAATATTTCTGAATTTCTATTATAATGGTCTACACTGTATCATAAAATGGTATATGGACAATGATTGTTAAGTTTTAGAGATTTTTGCGAAAAAAAATTTCAAAGTAATGTTAAAAATTTATACAAATTTATAACAAAAACGGTACTTTTGTGTATTCAAAAATTTAAGTAAAAATTTCTGAACTTATTCTGAAATTAATATTTATGAATTTTTAACAAATTGGTCTATACTGTGTCCAAAAATGATCATAATACCTTGTTTAGTTTTAGAGATTTTTGCCAAAAATTACAAAGTAATTTTAAAAAGTTGTGTAAATTTATTGATGTTGCACTTTTTTAATAAAATCTTAAAACAATTTCTAAATTGTTAAAAAATTTAACCTCACTTTAAAATATATAAAATACTCTTTCCATTGATATATAACATGTCTAACTTATCTTATTTTGGTAGAATAATATATCGGCAAAAATCTAAAATTTTCTTCTTACATGATCTCTAAAATGGGAATAGTTATGTCGAACCGAGTAAGTCTTTTTACAGTTTTAAAATTTATAACAAAAATGGTAATTTTGTATATTCAAAAATTTTAGTAAAAATTTCTGAACTTGTTCTGAAACTAATATTTCCGAGTTTTAAATATATTGGTCTATACTGTGTCTAAAAATGATCATAAAACCTTGTTTAGTTTTAGAGATTTTTGCTCAAAATTACAAAGCAATTTAAAAACTTATGTAAATTTATTGATGTTGCAGTTTTTTAACAAAAGTCTTAAATCAATTTCTAAATTGTTAAAAAAATTTAACCTCACTTTAAAGTATATAAAATACCCTTTCCATTGATATACAACATGTCTACCTTATCTTATTTTGGTAGAATAATATATCGGCAAAAATCTAAGATTTTCTTCTTACATGATTTCTAAAATGGGAATAGTTAATCTAAACCGAGTAAGTCTTTTTTGCTAAAAATCCATGAATAAAAAGTGATTTTATTCAACAATAAATAAAAGTAGAGTGAACAAAAAACCCAATTTTATATAAAAGATATTTCCGTTATTGGGTAAAAAGTAGACCGATTTTTTCGAAATTTTGCAATTTTCAAAAATTATATGTGCAACAAATAACACTTAAATTGTCATTAACTTGACATTTGGAAGCGTTTTTGTGAATTAAACACATTTCTCAGAATTTTTGGTATGAGAACTAAATTTGGACCGATTTCAACAAAGTTTTGCAAAGCAATTTTCGTAGAAATAAGCAACATTTCATCTAACTTTCATAAAAATCAACTGAAATTTAATTTTTTTTAATTAACAAATTTTAATTCCGGGAACGTAAAACTATATTATGGAACGAAAATTGTTTAGGAGGTACCCCAACATTGTAGCAAAAAAAACTTTTGATGCCAAGTACAATGAAAAAATTTAGAAAATTGTGTTTTTTAATAAATTTTTTGAAAATAGGATTTTTTTCAATTTTTGCTAAAAATGGTTATTTTTAAGAGTTGGCCATTTTCGTCTTTTTATGAATTTTTTAAAAATAAAATTTTTCCAAATTTGAAATGAAAAAAATATTTTTTTACATTGGGATGTGAATAACTCCAAAACCAGTGATCACACAAAAATCTCTTCTTGAAACGTTTTAAGGGCAATTTTGTTTTTAATTTATTGATGTATTCTTTGTTTAAATTTAAAGTGAGGTTTTTAAGATATGTTAAACTAAGTACCACAACTTTTCCAAAAATCCTAAATTAACAAAAAATAATAAAAATTTTACGTTAGTGTATTGCACTTAGATCCCAATTTATTACAATTATTTATTACTGTAATAAATAGTGGTGGAATTTTGTATGTAAAATTTGATATAAAATCATGTCATATCCTTATTTTTCATTTGTTAAGTAGGGGATTATACTATAGCTGTAGTCTTTTACTTTGACTTTTTTTTATTATCGGATTATAGTCTAACCCCTAATTCATAAACGAATAATAATAAGTGAAATACACTTGATGAACATAATATGGCGTTTTTTAAATGTGTCTCTGCTGCTACCAGTACTATTGCAAATTTGCATATGTTTTAGTGCCGTTTACTGATATAGACTTAACTCTGGTTATATTTTTACAGATTCTGACCTAATTTGAAGTTAATAGTGTAGGTTTTCATAAAATCAGACTTGACCACTTTTAATTTTTAAAATTTTTACAATTTTTAAGAATATCAAAGGAAGGAAATTTTTAGAAATATTTTATTCCTTAACCCTTCGAATTTAAGCTTTGAAAATTTAAACTTGAATATTGGTGATTTTTACAAAAGTGTCCAAATTTTATTATCAAATATTAAAAATGTAAAACTATTTCCATTTTCAATCTTTAGCTAGAGTTATGTTGTATATATAGTTCTAAAACAATTCTCTTACCAGCCACCAGAGTTACTGTACAAATATGTATCGCGTAGTATAAACATCAGGTGTTTTCATTTAATTTGTGAAAAATGTTTGTCTTCAAAGAAGAATTGTAGTCAGTGGAAGAAAAACTTTTTGGAAAAAAAAGCTGAGAAATAGAAATATGAGTTAGAAGAAAAAATCTCAACGAAACACAACTTAAATACACAAATGAAATGTTTTGCCAGTCACATACTCAAGCATTTTTAATCCGTTGATGACCAATTGTAAATAAATTGTATTCAGATTTTTCTTAAAAAGTTTTTATAAAATCATAAGTCGAGTTCCGCTAGAGCAATTTTAATTACTAAAGTCTAGTTAAAAATTAGGACAACTTTTAAGCAAAGACACAAACCTTTTTAATTTCTTTAATAAAAATAGATTATAAATAAATGTTTTGCATTATGTATAAAATTTCTTTTTAGCCATTTATTTTTAAATTGCAAAAAACCATGAACTCACTTCTAGTTATAAATATGTGATTTTTAGGCATTATTTTTAAAGTAGTGGTAATGAAAGGGTTAATATTTTTCATTCACAAGTGAACATTGCACTAAATTGTTGCGATAGTGGCAAATATTAGATATTCATACATTAATAAATATCTGCAGAGTGTTGATGTTAGACATCATTCATACAATCAATCATTTGTTTTGGTTAAAAATAATAAAATTGATGTAAAAAGTGGAAAAACATTTACTCTAAGATATTTACTTATTGACATTCCTTTGGAAAACATTTATTGGTATTAGAAAATCACTATTAATGTATTTTTATGATGGTAATGGAGCAGCTTTTCTACTTGTCATTTTTCATTTCAATATTCCATTAGTGGCATATAGAAATAATGATCTTACACTCGTCAATTACAAAATTTCCCATAAAAATTTTTCACTGAATATTAGTTCACTTTAATGTAATTTACTTTATGTTAAAAGATATCTTATACGATTTTACTGTACTTGCAATTTCAAATTATCAAATTTCGCGAAAAAGTGAAAGCTTAATTTAACAATTTGTCAAATTTTGAAAAAAGTAAAATGCACCTTTGAGTCAAAAACTTCTGTTTTTACTTCAACCCTCTATCTCCCTTATTCTTCTATTGGCAGTTTAAGAGAAAATTTTCTATACCACATTATCAGTCTATGCCAAATTGCCCGCATTTCCATTATTCTTGGTCTTTATGTATGACGGACAGACACAAAACAAACAAAATTATCATCGTAACCAGGCGTAGGCAGCCAAAACCACCAGTAGCCGATGAATTTTTTTAATTTTCGTAAACATCACGATCATTAATAAAACTCGTGAAAATGAATATTAAAATCATTCAGTTAGAATTTTGATGTTAACAGAGTTGGTTGGTGCCGCTTTGTTAAAGAGAAGACAAAAACAAAATAGGCAAGAAACATATCAAAATCCAATTTTTGGTAACAAAACACATGGTTCGAGAGAACAAAGAAATATTATCTCGACCATTGTTGCCACGATACTTTTTTTTGTAAATATTTGGAATTTGTTTTTTAACAGAAATATTAAACAATTTTAGATTTTTATATTTTTTAGATTAATATTTTCGATCCCAATAACATTTACATTAATAAAAATATTTTTCTTTGGAAAATTGTTCGATAAAAATTAAATTTTATAGAAATATTTTCGATAAAAATATTTTTGTGTAAAAATTTTCGATAAAAATATTTTTTGTCAAAAAATTTTCAAATGTTCCATAGAAAAATTTTTGACAAAAAATATTTGCAATAGAAAAATCATGATAAAAAATTTTTCTATAGAAAAATTTTTGTTAAAAAAATTTTCTATAGAAAAATTTTTGATAAAAAAATTTTCTATAGAAAATTTTTTGATAAAAAATTTTCTATAGAAAAATTTTTGATAAAAAATTTTCTATAGAAAAATTTTTGATAAAAAATTTTCTACAGAAAATTTTTTGATAAAAAGATTTTCTGTAGAAAAATTTTTGATAAAAAGATTTTCAAAAAATAACAAAATAGTCGGGATATAAATATTATTCAAAAAGAAAGAGTATTCGCATTTGATCCCAAATTTTCTATAGACAAATTTTTGATAAACAAAATTTTCTATAGAAAAATTTTTTAATAAAAAATCTTTTACAAAAAATTTTTTATAAAAAAATTTTCTACAAAAAATTTTTAATAAAAAAATGTTCTATAGAAAATTTTTGATAAAAAAATTTTATATAGAAAAATTTTTGAAAAAAAAATTTATTTAGACAAAATTTTTGATAAAAAACTTTCTATAGACAAATTTTTTAAGAAAAAAATTTTTGATAAAAAAATTTTCTAAAGAAAAATTTTGATAAAAAAATTTTTGATAAAAAAATTTTCTATAGAAAAATTTTCTGTAGAAAAATTTTTGATAAAAAAAAATTTATAAAGAAAAATTTTTGATAAAAAATATAAAAATTAAATTTTATAGAAATATTTAAGATAAAAATATTTTTTTTACAAAAAATTTTTTATAAAAAAATCTTCTACAAAAAATTTTTGATAAAAAAATTTTCTATAGAAAATTTTTCATAAAAAAATTTTATATAGAAAAATTTTTGAAAAAAAAATTTTCTTTAGAAAAGTTTTTGATAAAAAACTTTCTATAGAAAAATTTTTGTTAAAAAAATTTTTGATAAAAAAATTTTCTATAGAAAAATTTTGATAAAAAAATTTTTGATAAAAAAATTTTCTATAGAAAAATTTTCTGTAGAAAAATTTTTGATAAAAATATTTATAAAGAAAAATTTTTGATAAAAAAATTTTCTATAGAAAATTTTTGATAAAAAAATTTTCTATAGAAAATTTTTGATAAAAAAATTTTATATAGAAAAATTTTTGAACAAAAAATTTTACTTAGAAAAGTTTTTGATAAAAAAACTTTCTATAGAAAAATTTTTGTTAAAAAAATTTTTGATAAAAAATTTTCTATAGAAAAATTTTGATAAAAAAAATTTTTGATAAAAAAATTTTCTATAGAAAAATTTTCTGTAGAAAAATTTTTGATAAAAAAAAATTTTCTAAAGAAAAACTTTTGATAAAAAAGTGGAAAGGGTATTATAAAGTGGAAAGGGTATTATAAGTTTGTGCTGATGTATGTAACGCATAGAAATATTTGTCTTAGACCCACCTTTTAGTATACCAATAGGATTAGAATCACATTTTGAGTCGATTTAGCGATCTCCATCCGTTCGTCCGTCCGTCTGGCTGGCTGGACGGCTGGCTGGACCCCCATGTAAACCTTGTAATCAAACTACTGGTCGCAATTCTAAAGATAATTTGATGAAATTTTGTACAGATCATTTTTTTTAATAATGGGACCATATAAACTCAAAATTTTCAATATCTTTAGATTTACGAGCGTTTTAGTGATTTTTTTGTCTCATTTAGTGCGTTTTAAAAGAAAAGTTTGTATGGGAGCTATGGTCAAATGTTGACCGAAATTTGGTACAGTGATTTAAGTTTACATAGGTAGTATTTGTTTTAAATTTCATGAAAAAATATTGATATTTGTGGCCAATATATCAATTCTGGGAAGGGGGACCTATGGGAGGTACCATAAATAATAAACCGATTTTGACCAATTTCAATAGCCATGGTCCTATTATCAAAAAAATGATCTTTGCCAAATTTCATCAAATTATCTTTAGAATTGCGACCTGTAGTTTGACTACAAGGTTTACATGGGGGTCCAGCCAGACGGACGGACGGACATCGCTAAATCGACTCAGAAAGTGATTCTAAGCCTATTGGTATACTAAAAGGTTCTAAAGTGAAAGAAAGTGATTCTAAGCCTATTGGTATACTAAAAGGTTGGTCTAAGACAAATATATCTATGCGTTACATACATTAACACAAACTTATAATACCCTCTCCACCTATGGTGGTGAAGGGTATAAATATGTTGTTGCTTTCATGGATCTTTAGTTCGAATTCTTCGCGACAAAAACTGAACTTTTTTTCTTAGAATATAAAATGGTACTGCAAAGCACAGCGGGTCCTGCTAACATAAAATAACACCGAAATGCATGTGTGCAAATGTCAGATCGTAATGTGTTACAAATTATATAATAATCTGACTTTTATATTCATGCATGATCCCAAAAAACTTCAGATAAGGTTGAGAAACTAAAAAAAACGCACGACTGAATTTAAATTTTTGAACTCGCACATTTGCACACATCCATATAAATTTACATATGTTTTTATGTGTGTGATACCATACATATAGTATGTATGTGTAAACTTTACTGTTATTTAAACCCATTAAGTGTGGTAAATATTCCATCGCTCCGTTTGTTGTTTCTCCTTATAACTGTGTTACAAACAGACTTTGCATTACAAATAAAGAATGATGTATGATATATTTTTTATTCATTTTGTCAGAGGAGAAAGAGTACGAGAAGAGTTCAGAGTAATTTATGTCTTGTTTTGTCATTCAATGTGACATCATTATTTTTGCATTCTTTATAAATAAATGTTTCAAAAAAAAAGAAAGAAATAAAAAATCGGTGGCAGTTACACAAAAAAAACAGTAGTTTGATGTGGTTATAGTGGCAAGGGAGTAGAATTTGGTGGTTAGATCCTGATGGTTATATAACAAACATTAACATGTGTCTGTCCGTCTGCCTTCTAACACATGTTTTTACTTACAAACAAATATAAACGAATTTGTAAATAAAAAATTCTGTGGTTATTTTTTTACATCTGTAAGTGTAAAAATGACTTTTTGTTTTTTTTTTTTCTTAATACCATCAAAAAGTGATCACTTTATATTTTATACATTTTTTTAGCTGCTTTCTATGGTAATTTAGAAAAATAAGTATTTTTTTTATTATTTAAATACACATTTCGTTCTACTTATACTGACAGTGTAAAATATAATCATGCATTTTTTTTCTGTGTCATTGGTAGAATCATATGATTTCTTGTGTAAATGTGTATGTAAAACATTAGCCAAGTAACTTCTGCTGTCTGTCATCTTATTCTAGGTAATCTTATGATTTAATGGGTGAATACATGGCAAATGTTGTGTCAATGTTGGTTGAAATTATTATTTTTTAAGTATTTGAAATTACTTTAATACCAATTTTATGTGACTACATTAAGAGCCTTTTTTCAGATGAGGAATATTTTGATAAACAGATGTAGTAAATTGTTTAGGAGCTTGTAAATCAAGGATATTTTGCATAGAAATTGGTTAGATAATAAGAGAATGATTATATACTTAGCAATTATAGAAATATAAACGGTCTTGCCATTAGCAATTCTGAACTTTGACAGTTGACATTGTCATTTGGTTAAAGCTACAACGGTCAAATTTATGTTGGGTTTTTTGTGTCTTGCGAAATCTCAATGGAGGGATACAGTATTCAATTTAACTCTCAAATACTATAATTGTATTGTATAAAAATAAGTATTCTGCCTTGGTCTTAAGTCTATATCTCGTGAACTAGTCGAAATAGTGCCTTTCTTTCTTCAGAAAATGTTTCCTCTTAATTAGATTTTAAAATTTTATTTTGAGATAAAATAAAAGAAAACCCAGGAAAACTTTGGTAATGGCAAGTACTCTGATAACTGGTTACCTTGTAACGACTACAACATACCATCCGAATAAATAATAAGTTATTACAGAAGTACTTATTTGTAATTAAGATGGTAATTTAAACTGAATGGCCCCGGTTCAAATCCCACCAAGGGCAACAATTTTTTTTAGTTTTTTTTTTTTGTATTAAAAGAGTCTTTTTAAATGATTTTTGAATTTTAAGAACTTAAATATTATCTTCTGTAAAAAAAAATTGTAAAACTAACTCACGTTAATGAAAAAATACCATCATAAGTCAATTTTGATTATGTAGGGGATGTTGAATACCAAACACGATTCTAATTGCTCTTAACTTGGTAAACCCAACTTATCTGGGTCATTCTTCATCTCAACTGAGTACACACACCTCCTCATGGTATCACCCGGGGAGCTAGTTTAACACCCATTAATATTGTGAGTTAACATGTTCCGAGAGTTGTCCCATAAGATCGATAAAAATGGGTTAGGATTACGGGCTAGTAACCCTCTCTTGAAAAAATTACAATGAAGAGGATAAAATTAGAATTGAAATGTCCCACTACCTAATGTTAGAGGAGGATGTCCGAAACTTCGATAGAAAGACCAAGTAGAGGAACATTTTTCAAAGCTTGGCCTATAAAACTGGAGAATATTCGCACAAGATCGAAATCCATGGAATTCTAAAATATGCTCGGACTTTGACCTTAACAGGTTGTAACATTTAAGTAAGTAAGAGTCAATCATATGTAAAAACTTATACAAAAAAGAAGAAGAAGACTTTAAGTTTTAAAATAATTTTAAAAAAGTTTTAAAATAATTACAAAAAATCGTATAAAAATATTTTTCCAAAAATTACAACAAAGCAAAAAAAAGCAGGGAAAAACAAAGTTATTTTCACATGATTTTGGATCTTAAAATAAAAATTGTTTATATTAATTATAAGCTGCTAAGTTTTCAACATATGAAGTAGCTCAGTGGAAGAGTCTCTGCCTAGCAGTCGGAGGGTCTGGGTTCGAGCCACCATGGGATCATAAAAAAAAATTTGTATTTCGTTTAAAAATATATGTTTTTAATAAAACAACAACAAAAAAGATGTTGCTGTTGTTGTTATTGCTTTCAAATTGCTTACCCAAGTCATTACTTTTCTGCAATTGGTAAGTACTTGAATCCAATGACATCCCCATGTTAATGTAATGACTTAAACAGCGAATAAGTAAGTAGTTCGTGTTCAATAGTTTAACTGTTTAACTCATTATTTGGTAATAAAAAGTTTTACTGGGAAACAACATCTTATTCAAAAAATCAAAACTGTCATAAAACGTAAAATTTCGTCATAGATTTTTATTGTTGATAATGGAAAATATAAGGACATTTCAAATATTTTAAAATAAATACTTAGGAAAAAGATGATTTTTAATTAAGGAATGAAAAATAAGGACACTTCAAATTATTCTGTAGAAAAATTTTTATACCGAAAATTTTTCAAAAGAAAAAATTGATATCGAAAATTTTTCTATAGAAAAAGATGTATACCGGAAATTATTCTATACAAAATATTTTATACCGAAAATTATTATATGTGACCTTTTCCGAGAAAAGGGACCTAGTGTGTAAAAATTAAGTTTTTAAGAAAAAAAAAACTTAACATTTTTTTTTAGATTTTTCTTATTTTTATTCATTTTTCTTAGTTCGTTTTATACGTTTTTATGTGGTACATAATCTTTAACTTATTTCTTCTTATTCTACACCCTTTTAGGTACCAGAATCTACTTTCTCGGAGAAAATCGCATATAGCAAAATTTTATACCGAAAAATTTTGTATAGAAAAATTTTGATATCATAAATTTTCATCAACAATAAAAATCTATAACGAAATTTTATGTTTTGACTGACGGTTTTGCTGTTTTGAGTAAGAAGTTATTGTTTTTTTTTGATATAAATTCAAGGTAAAAAATTTTTTCAGTTTTTCTCCACAATTACTTTTCAAATTTTCAAAAATTAATAATTTGAAAGTTAAATGAAAAACAAGTAATTGGAGAATATACAATCAATTAAACGTAGGGATGTTCGATCAAACTCAATGAGTTAAATTGATGATTATCTCTGCAATTTGACAACTCGACTGTGGTCGAGGGCTCTAAGTGCTGATGACGTCCTGTGGCGGGACAGAAATTGCAATCCACTGAGCCGCGTTCAAAAATAATTTTTTCAGTTTTTCTCCACAATTACTTTTCAAATTTTCAAAAATTAATAATTTGAAAGTTAAATGAACTCAAGCCTGATTAAACCTAATTTTTCGGTAAAACTTTTAGATATAATTAAGAGGTAAAAGTTTACTGAGGAGCAATATTTCAAATAGCAATATTGCAAATAGTTCACGAGATATGGACTTAATATTTTTAATATCAATTATATGAAAAAACATTTTATTACAATAATGCTATGTATATGATTTCTGTCATGTGGCTGCCACGGCTGGAGCGTAGAAGGCGCAATCCTGGATACAAATTTGCATTTGCGGCCGTATTTTGCTGATAACCCTTTGAATATTGTTTGTGTTTTATCGACGTAGACAGGTGACTTTATATAACAAACCAAATTATCCAATGGGGTTGAATCATACGGTCGTGCTTTTCAATTAAATTGGACCGCTATATAAAATTATTTTATCACCAAAAGTTTCGTTGAGTAAATCAATGGAAAGATTAATGCCACGTAATTGAGGTACGAAAAAAAATTCGAATCATGTTCCTAAACCGTTGTGAACCACCGTGGTATAGCAAGTTAGTCAACCGCCTCGCATACCAGAGGCCCCAAGTTCGATCCCACTTGAAACCAGTAAGATAGTGCTATAGTCGGTCTAGGCCGGCCTTAAGATATCCTTCACCATTTAGGTCAAATTTTGTCATCATACAAACATTTTCCCAAAACCAAGGTTGGCAACCGATACCGTTATTAATACCGATACCGTTTAAATACCGTTTAAAATGGAATACCGGTATTGATACCGATACCGAAATTATTTTTTTTGTTAAATACCGGTATCCGTATACCGTTTCTCTCTATACCGGTATTATACCGTAATAAATAGTAGTATACCGGTATAATACCGATTTATAGTTTCGGTATTAAAACATTGTAAATTTCGCAAATAACAAAAAAGTTAAAGTTTTCATGTTTGTGAATTGTCAACACTTATTGCATGTTTATTTTCTTGATTATATGGAAACGCTGTTTTGTTAACCCCCGTCTTCACGATGGCAATAATATTGCCGCAATGTAGGCCTTTTATATGAGCGTGAGCGAGGCACACGTAGTATGTTTGCCTCATTCACGCCCATGTAAAAGGCCTATATTGCGGCAATGGATATTGCTCGTCTAGACGTGGGTTTATGCTGTCAAACTCCACATAGCGAGCATGGCGGAAGTACAAGGTGATCGCATTAGAAGTTTAACAGCTGCACTCACAATTTTTTTTATATGGACTTGACAGCACCACTCACAAAAACTTCATATAAAAAAATGAGCAAAAAATAATCAGCTGGGCTTACGATTCCACCGTGTATTTTAACTATGCATAGCGAGTAATGATGAATTCACACTAAGGGGTTTTTTGTCTTTTCAAATTGTATGTGTTTGTTGTTTTGTTGTGTTGTACATCTAACCCCCCGTCTTCACGACGGCAATAATATTGCCGCAATGTAGGCCTTTTGTATGAGTTTGAGCGAGACACACGTACTATGTTTGTCTCGTTCACACCCACGTACAAGGCCTATATTGCGGCAATGGATATTGCCCGTCTAGACGTGGGTTAACAAATGCAATTTGAGGGGACAAAGGACAAAAAATCCCTTAGTGTGAATTCATCATTACTCACTATGTGGAGTTTGACAGTAAGAAACACCTCGTTGATTTGATCTTGTATTGTTACTATAATTATTGTTTTACGTACTACAACAAAAACAGACAAAACGATTTTTGAATCAAAAATGACGTGCACTACTTAGTGGTCGAAATAATTTTGTTAAAGGAAAAAAGTAATTTTATTAAAGGGAAAAATGCCTCGTCCAAAGAAAAATTTATGCAGAAAATATTTTGAGCTTGATTTTGAAAAGAAAATTAACAAATGTATTGTAATTGAAGGAGAAAAAATTTGTGGAAAACTTGTGAATGTAAGTGCATAAATTTGTTTATTTTTCTTGTGAAGCTTTAACTAAAAAATGCCTTCATTTATGTACATATATGTATGTAGAGCGACCATGGAACTAATTTGGCTTGTCACATCAGAACACATCATAAACTAATTTGGGATCAAATTTCGAAAAATATTGCAAATACAAGCATAAAAAAATCTAAACCACCGGCTCTAAACAAAAAAACCATACTAAATATGCTAAAAGTTAATATTACTATGTCTAAAGAAGTACTGCTCAAATCCTGTGTCGAACTTTGCACAGTAAATGGAAGACCGTTCTCTCTTGTTGAAGATTCAGGTTTCCGAAAAATCATTGACCCTATTTTAAACGGGCTTGGTAATGTTACAATCAATAGAAAAATTGTCAAAGACGAAGTTCTAAAAAAGTACAACGAAATTATTTCAAAAATTTCGACCGAAATGCATGGTAAATTGATTTCCTTAAAAATAGATGGTCTTACACATTTAAATCGAGCCTTTTTGAGTAAGCTATTCCATAAATGAAAATTTATTATACATTTTATGTTTATATTTACACATTAATTTAAGGTGTTAATGCCCAGTTTATCGAAGATGATAAAATTGTTTTAAGAACATTGGCTGTAGCAGAACTATTTGAACGCCACACAGGACAATATCTAAAGGACACAATAGTTAACATACTACAAAAATACAATATTTCTACAGATCAGATTTATACATGCACAACTGATAATGGGCGAAATATGTTAAAATGTATCTCTCTAATAAACGAATGTGAAGACGTTACTGAAAGTATTGAAGATAATGACACAGAATTTGACCAAACCCTAGAAGATTTTTCTTTAGACACTAAATGTTTTGGTAAGTCGTTTCCTTTTGAACAAAGCTATATAATTAATAAATTTATTATATATAGGTGTACGGTGTGCAGCTCACACGCTACAATTGGTCATAAACGCTGTATTGAAGAACCGTGAAATGACTAAAGTTACCGAAAAAGCAAGAGCTGTAGTTAAAAAACTAAGAACTCCTAATATAAATATTTTGTTCAAAATTAATAATCTCACTAAGCCTATAATTGATTGTGCCACTCGATGGTCGTCCACTTTTGATATGCTGTCATCTCTAGCAGATGACAAAATGAAAGAATTTTGTGAAAACATATCACTGGCTAATAATGATTTCTATATAAGCAATGAAATGTGGGAAAACATAAAAGCTGCTGTAGAAGCTTTAAAACCAGCAAACATTGCCACAAAAATTCTTCAGAAAGAGCAGTTGACTTTTGGGGATGCTTATGATGCCTGGTTTATATGTAAAATTGAACTGCAAAAAGTTAAAAACAGTTTTTCTTACAGTTTACTTGAGGAAATAAAAAAGAAAGAAGAAATTCTTTTTGAAAATGAATCCTTCCTAGGTGCATTGTTTATGGACCCACGATGGAATGTTGTACTTAAGGGCACTTCCATAGAACGTGCAATTGATCATATAGTACGAGTAAGTGTGAAGATGGATACAGTTAACCAAAGTTGTTCAATAGCTCTTGATGAGAACGCTTTAAACAGCAGTTCTGGTTCATCTTCAGACTGTATAGAAGCAACCCTTAAAAGAATGGAAAAAGAAAATTTGTCTTTAACCCCAAATAACAACAATATAAATATACGAGAATTGCTTATTGCATTTAGAAACGAAAAACGAGTTCAACGACATGTTAATATCCTTACTTGGTGGAAAGAACAAAGTAAATCCAAACCCCAACTGTATGCCATCGCAAAAGTTATATTAGCTGTGCCAGCCACACAGGTCAGTGTTGAGCGATTATTTTCAGGAGTGAAATACATTATGAACCCTAACCGTAACAGGTTAGACGAAGATAGCTTGAATGCAGTTATAGTTATTCGGTCCAATATGGAAATGTTTTAAGAGAAAATTATTGGATTTAAATATTTTATCGTCATATTTTAGTCAAGTGCCTTGAAGAACTTTAAGACTTTTTATTGAATGCATTACTTTATTTACCTGATTTATTTTCGTTTACATTAATTACTTTTCAAATCACTTAGTGCAAATATTGAATATTTGTAATTCCTTTGTGTTCCTAATGTTTAGTTTTTGTTGAAATAAAAACGAATATATAATTTTAATTCATATTTTTATTAATTTTTATCTTTATTGACTTCTTCTTTCTCATATAATACCGATATATACCGATATAAAATGTTTGATACCGGTATACCGATACCGATATGATTGAAATACCGTTACCGATACCGATACCGAAATTAAAAAATTTTTAATACCGATACCGTTACCGATACCGAAATTCATTTCGGTTGCCAACCTTGCCCAAAACTTTTATATTTAAGTTGTTTCCGTCATTTGGTCTTTTATGGAAACTAGGGTCAAATGTGGACCGATCATCTCGAAATTTCGCAAGTTGATTACAGATTAAACATAAATTATGTATGCAAACAATAAACTGAAAATTCTCATTATCTTCAGATTTACGAGCGTTTTTTTGTCTCATTTAGCGCGTTTTTACTGAAGAGCTTGTATGGGAGCTATGGTCAAATGTGGACCAATTACAACGAAATTTGGTACAGTGATTTTGGTTTACATAAGCACTACTTTTTTGAAATTTCAGGAAAAAATATTGATATTTGTGGCCAAAATATCAAATCCGGTAAGTGGGACCTATGGGAGGTACCATAAATAATATACCGATTTCGACGAATTTCAATAGCAATGGTCCCACTATGAAAAAAATTATCTGTGCCAAATTTTATCAAATTATCTTTATAATTGCGACCTGTACTTTGATTACATGGTTACATGGGGGTCCAGCAAGACGGACGACGGACGGACTGACTGACATAGCTAAATTGACCCAGAAAGTGATTCTAAATTTTCTAAAAAGACTCAAATATTTGAATTTACTACATAGAAACAGTGAAATTTTTCGAAAATTTATAACGAAAAGAGTAAAATTTTTGAATTAATAAAAATTTACTATAATAGCGAAATTTTCCAAAATTTAATATAAAATTTAAATTTTTGAAAATTTAATATATAATTGAAATTTTGGAAAATTTACTATAAAAATTAAAAAATTTACTGTGATATTGATATTTTCGAATATTTATTGAAAAAATAAAAATTTCAAAGGTATACTAAATTTTTCAATTTTGAAAAATTTACTTAAATAATCAGAAATTTCACTGACTTTAAATTTACTTATTTTTAAATTTTCTAAAAATATTAATCTTTTCGAATAAAAAAGTGAAATTTTTTAAAATTTCTTTCAGTAAATTTTGGAAAATTTACTATGTAAATTAAATCTCAATATATGTCACCCGGTCTATGAAAACGGAAAAAGTGGCTTATGACTCAAAAACAAAATTTCGAAAAATTATCTAAAAATTTCGAAAAATTGGTGTTAAATTTACTAAAATGAGTTAAATATTTATAAATTCCGCTGATTATACTATACTCTTAAAATTTATTAACTTTTTTAAAGACTTACTTAAAATATTGAAATTTTCGAATAATAAAAAAAAAAGTGAAAAATTTACTGAAATAGTGAAATTTTCGAAAATTGACTGCAAGATTTAAATTTTCGGAAATATGCAAAAATCATTCAAATTTTCAAAAATTTACTAAAAAGATTGAAATATTCCAAAATTCACTCTAAATAGTGAAATTTAAAAAAAAAAATACTTAAAAAGAGTTTAATTGTGGAAAAAAATTTATTTCCGAAATTTTTCTGCAATTAATTTTCAAATAATTATTTAAAAACAGAAAATTTTTCGAGAATTAACTTAAAAGATAAAAAAACAAGTTTTCTTTAATCATTTTCTATTTTTATAACCAATTCTTTCTAGAAACAATTTTTTCATCAAGTTTTTAAAGTAAAAAATTTTTTAGAACAATTTTAAAGTAGAGAAAACTATTGTATAGGAAAGTTTTTATTATCATAAATTTTTCTTTGTATAATATAGACTTTTTTTCAATACCTTAAATTTCTTTTAAAACTTGTTTTTGCTTTAGAATTTACAATAAGGAATTCTTAAAATCCTAAATTTTAAAAATGTATAGAATTGTATATTTTCTAATAAGTTATTTCAATTTTTTCGATAATATTAAAAAGTACTTTTAATATCGTAACTTGTTTTAAATTTAATATCAGAAGTGTGTCTAGTAAATATTTCAAATACCATAAATTTTTCATAAAAAACCTGAGACGTTTTTATAAAAGTTTATATTTTTGTAAAAATTAATAAATATTCTAAATATTCTTATAAAAGTTTATAGATAACATAATAATTATGAAAACCTTAAGATATTGTATTTTTTTTGTTAGGTTCTCTTATGACCATTGTTGGTATTTTATTTATACTACTTAAAATTCTTTGATAATGTAATTTTTTGTGTGAGACATCCTGTAATTTTATAAAAAGATTTTGAATACCCTAATTTTTGTCTATTGACTTTTTGTAATATAAGAAAATTGTTTAATATTGCAAATACATTAAGATTTATTACCTTTTTCTTTTGTATCTTCATACCTTTTACTTCGACACAAAAAATTTCACACTTTAACTGAATTAACTCAATTTCCTAACAACTAATTAATGACTTTAACCACCAAACACCACCCACCTCATATGACGTATGATTAATCTATCACAAAAGAATTACTAATACTCCCCGAACATATGTGGCGTATGATTATTATTAATTGTAATTTTACCATAAATTCCCAGCTTATCTATTTATAACAAATTGTAATTTGTTTGTTAGTTCTCTAAAGTGTTATTTTTTTTTCTCAAACAAACACAAAATTAATAGTTATTTCCTTTATTTGTTTTACTTTATATTCTTTTGATTATTTTGAAACAAATTCATTTTCTGTTAGTTGTGTTGAAATTATTTTTTTCACACACTTTTTTCATTATTATTTTTTCTTTTTTGTAACTGCAGAAATTGTTGCTTCAACAGATTTTTTTGTTTGTTTGTTGTTGGTGATTAATACAGTTTTTTTCTTCTTTTTCCAATCTTTTTTTTCCATTTATTTGCGTTTGAGCCAGTCATTTGTTGTTTGTTTGTTTGGTTCTATACCTTAGAGGAAATGTTTATTTTAACCAAAATAAATGTGTTTTTAATTTGTTGCCGCCTGAGGTTTATAAATGATATCTCTCTGTTTGCTGATGTTTTGTAAAAATTAAATGATATCTTTTTTTCCAATGTATGTTTCAAATATATTTATATATATATTTTTTTGGTTCCTCTTCTGCTTTTCAAGGAGTTTTTGAAGAGTTTTTTATAAGCCTTTGTATTAAGGAAAATGAAGGGATTTAAAATAGGGCCAAATTGTGTGTAAATGAGTTGCATTTGAAGGATTTAGATTTGGGTTTTGTTTCTTTTTGGTTTTAGTACTTAATTAATTAGACAGTTGAACGAAGTGAAATGGGGGAGAATTTTTAAAAGTTTCGTTATTGTTCAATGGACTTTTGTTAAATCTTCTATGAAAATTTAACGAAATCGTTAAATCTTTAAAGAAAATTTTATGATATCTTAAAATTTTTATAGAAAATTTTACGACATCGTTAAATCTTTAAAGAAAATTTTATGATATCGTTAAATTTTTATAGAAAATTTTACGAAATCGTTAAATCTTTAAAGAAAATTTTATGATATCGTTCAATTTTTATAGAAAATTTTACGATATCGTTCAATTTTTATAGAAAATTTTACTATGTCGTTAAATTTTTATAGAAAATTTTACGATATCGTTAAATTTTTATAAGAAATTTTACGATATCGTTAAATTTTTATAGAAAATTTTACGATATCGTTAAATTTTCATAGAAAATTTTACGATATCGTTAAATTTTTATAGAAAATTTTACGATATCTTTAAATTTTTATAGAAAATTTTACGATATCGTTAAATATTTAAAGAAAAAGTTCGATATCGTTAAATGTTCATAGAAAACTTTACGAAATCGTTAAATTTTCATAGAAAATTTTACGAAGTCGTTGAATTTTCATAGAAAAATTAGCGAAATAGTCAAACTTTCATAGAAAATTTAACGAAATCGTTAAACTTTCATAAAACATTTAACGAAATCTTTTAACGATATCGTTAAGGTTTCACAGAAAATTTTACGATATCGTTAAATTTTCATAGAAAATTTTATGATATCGTTAAATTTTCATAGAAAATTTTATGATATCGTTAAATTTTCAAAGAAAATTCTACGATATCGTTAAATTTTCATAGAAAATTTTACGATGTCATTAAATTTTTAAAGAAAATTTTACGATATCGTTAAATTTTCATAAAAAATTTTACGATATTGTAAAATTTTTATTGAAAATTTAACGATATTAAATTTTCATAGAAAATTTTACAATATCGCTAAATATTCATAAAAATTTTACAATATCTTTAAATTTTCATAGAAAATTTTACGATATTGTTAAATTTTCATAGAAAACTTTGCGATATCGTTAAATTTTCAAAATTCATTTTTCAATATTGTTAAATTTCATTAGAAAATTTATGATATCGTTAAATTTTCACAGAAAATTTTACGATATTGTTTAATTTTCATAGAAAAATTTACGATATCGTTTAATTTTCATAGAAAATTTTACGATATCAGTAAATTTTCATAGAAAATTTTTATAGAAAATTTTACGATATCGTTAAATTTTTATAGAAAATTTTACGATATCGTTAAATTTTTATAGAAAATTTTACGATATCGTTAAATTTTTATAGAAAATTTTACGATATCGTTAAATTTTTATAGAAAATTTTACGATATCGTTAAATTTTTATAGAAAATTTTACGATATCGTTAAATTTTTATAGAAAATTTTACGATATCGTTAAATTTTTATAGAAAATTTTACGATATCGTTAAATTTTTATAGAAAATTTTACGATATCGTTAAATTTTTATAGAAAATTTTACGATATCGTTAAATTTTTAAAGAAAATTTTACGATATCGTTAAATTTTCATAAAAAATTTTACGATATTGTAAAATTTTTATTGAAAATTTAACGATATTAAATTTTCATAGAAAATTTTACAATATCGCTAAATATTCATAAAAATTTTACAATATCTTTAAATTTTCATAGAAAATTTTACGATATTGTTAAATTTTCATAGAAAACTTTGCGATATCGTTAAATTTTCAAAATTCATTTTTCAATATTGTTAAATTTCATTAGAAAATTTATGATATCGTTAAATTTTCACAGAAAATTTTACGATATTGTTTAATTTTCATAGAAAAATTTACGATATCGTTTAATTTTCATAGAAAATTTTACGATATCAGTAAATTTTCATAGAAAATTTTTATAGAAAATTTTACGATATCGTTAAATTTTTATAGAAAATTTTACGATATCGTTAAATTTTTATAGAAAATTTTACGATATCGTTAAATTTTTATAGAAAATTTTACGATATCGTTAAATTTTTATAGAAAATTTTACGATATCGTTAAATTTTTATAGAAAATTTTACGATATCGTTAAATTTTTATAGAAAATTTTACGATATCGTTAAATTTTTATAGAAAATTTTACGATATCGTTAAATTTTTATAGAAAATTTTACGATATCGTTAAATTTTTATAGAAAATTTTACGATATCGTTAAATTTTTATAGAAAATTTTACGATATCGTTAAATTTTTATAGAAAATTTTACGATATCGGAAAATTTTTATAGAAAATTTTACGATATCGGAAAATTTTTATAGAAAATTTTACGATATCGTTAAATTTTTATAGAAAATTTTACGATATCGTTAAATTTTTATAGAAAATTTTACGATATCGTTAAATTTTTATAGAAAATTTTACGATATCGTTAAATTTTCAAAGAAAATTTTACGATATTGCTATAGTTTCATAGAAAATTTTACGATATCGTTAAATTTTCATAAAAAACTTTATGATATCGTTAAATTTTCATAGAAAATTTTACGATATCATTAAATTTTCATAGAAAATTTTACGATGTCGTTAAATTTTCATTGAAAATTTTAAGATATCGTTAAATTTTCATAGAAAACTTTTACGATATCTGTAAATTTTAATAGAAAATTTTACGATATCGCTAAATTTTCATAGAAATTTTACGATATCGTTAAATTTTCATAGAAAATTTTACGATATCGTTAAATTTTCATAGAAAATTTTACGATATCGTTAAATTTTCATAGAAAATTTTACGATATCGTTAAATTTTCATAGAAAATTTTACGATATCGTTAAATTTTCATAGAAAATTTTACGATATCGTTAAATTTTCATAGAAAATTTTACGATATCGTTAAATTTTCATAGAAAATTTTACGATATCGTTAAATTTTCATAGAAAATTTTACGATATCGTTAAATTTTCATAGAAAATTTTACGATATCGTTAAATTTTCATAGAAAATTTTACGATATCGTTTAATTTTCATAGAAAATTTTACGATATCAGTAAATTTTCATAGAAAATTTTTATAGAAAATTTTACGATATCGTTAAATTTTTATAGAAAATTTTACGATATCGTTAAATTTTTATAGAAAATTTTACGATATCGTTAAATTTTTATAGAAAATTTTACGATATCGTTAAATTTTTATAGAAAATTTTACGATATCGTTAAATTTTTATAGAAAATTTTACGATATCGTTAAATTTTTATAGAAAATTTTACGATATCGTTAAATTTTTATAGAAAATTTTACGATATCGTTAAATTTTTATAGAAAATTTTACGATATCGTTAAATTTTTATAGAAAATTTTACGATATCGTTAAATTTTTATAGAAAATTTTACGATATCGTTAAATTTTTAAAGAAAATTTTACGATATCGTTAAATTTTCATAAAAAATTTTACGATATTGTAAAATTTTTATTGAAAATTTAACGATATTAAATTTTCATAGAAAATTTTACAATATCGCTAAATATTCATAAAAATTTTACAATATCTTTAAATTTTCATAGAAAATTTTACGATATTGTTAAATTTTCATAGAAAACTTTGCGATATCGTTAAATTTTCAAAATTCATTTTTCAATATTGTTAAATTTCATTAGAAAATTTATGATATCGTTAAATTTTCACAGAAAATTTTACGATATTGTTTAATTTTCATTGAAAAATTTACGATATCGTTTAATTTTCATAGAAAATTTTACGATATCAGTAAATTTTCATAGAAAATTTTTATAGAAAATTTTACGATATCGTTAAATTTTTATAGAAAATTTTACGATATCGTTAAATTTTTATAGAAAATTTTACGATATCGTTAAATTTTTATAGAAAATTTTACGATATCGTTAAATTTTTATAGAAAATTTTACGATATCGTTAAATTTTTATAGAAAATTTTACGATATCGTTAAATTTTTATAGAAAATTTTACGATATCGTTAAATTTTTATAGAAAATTTTACGATATCGTTAAATTTTTATAGAAAATTTTACGATATCGTTAAATTTTTATAGAAAATTTTACGATATCGTTAAATTTTTATAGAAAATTTTACGATATCGTTAAATTTTTATAGAAAATTTTACGATATCGGAAAATTTTTATAGAAAATTTTACGATATCGTTAAATTTTTATAGAAAATTTTACGATATCGTTAAATTTTTATAGAAAATTTTACGATATCGTTAAATTTTTATAGAAAATTTTACGATATCGTTAAATTTTCAAAGAAAATTTTACGATATTGCTATAGTTTCATAGAAAATTTTACGATATCGTTAAATTTTCATAAAAAACTTTATGATATCGTTAAATTTTCATAGAAAATTTTACGATATCATTAAATTTTCATAGAAAATTTTACGATGTCGTTAAATTTTCATTGAAAATTTTAAGATATCGTTAAATTTTCATAGAAAACTTTTACGATATCTGTAAATTTTAATAGAAAATTTTACGATATCGCTAAATTTTCATAGAAATTTTACGATATCGTTAAATTTTCATAGAAAATTTTACGATATCGTTAAATTTTCATAGAAAATTTTACGATATCGTTAAATTTTCATAGAAAATTTTACGATATCGTTAAATTTTCATAGAAAATTTTACGATATCGTTAAATTTTCATAGAAAATTTTACGATATCGTTAAATTTTCATAGAAAATTTTACGATATCGTTAAATTTTCATAGAAAATTTTACGATATCGTTAAATTTTCATAGAAAATTTTACGATATCGTTAAATTTTCATAGAAAATTTTACGATATCGTTAAATTTTCATAGAAAATTTTACGATATCGTTAAATTTTCATAGAAAGTTTTACGATATCTCTAAATTTTCATAGACAATTTTACAATATCGTTAAATTTTCATAGAAAGTTTTACGATATCTCTAAATTTTCATAGACAATTTTACAATATCGTTAAATTTTCATAGAAAAAAATTTTAAAGAATTAGATTGAAAAAAAAAATAACAATGACAAACAAATTGTATTGTTTTTCTTTACCCAAAATGATTAATACATTTTGGCTTTGTTACAACAACAAAAATTATTTCAGAAAAAGTTCTGAAACTGAAACTTGTTGAGGTTTAACAAAAAAAAAAAAAAGGAAAAAAAATTCTTTAGTCAACCCTCTTTATGGCTACTTCTATTACATTGGTCATTACAGAACAAACCCCAAATAAAAAAGCAGACAAAAACTTTGCAAAATATGAAACCAAAATGGAAAAAAATGTGAAAAAAGACTAATGATGCTCATTGAAGCCTGACCCCAATTGTAATTGTATTAATCAGTTGTTACAAGGGTAATGATGAGCATGACGTGTAAAATTTCTGTTATTTTTTTGTTCTGGGGAAAAAATAAAACATTTTTGCCATTTACAAGATTAATTGACAATATTAAGCTGTTTTTGTAAAAAATTACCTACAATTATGTAATTTTTATTAAAGTGTTTTTAATTTATATTTTTTGTTTTTTTAAGTTTTTTTGTTTGGCTTTCTATTTTGTTTTGTTCATGTAATTAAATTATATTATCTTTAAATAAATAAAATATTTATGATTTTGAAAAAAGCGAAATATTTAAATTTTAAATAAAAAGTTTATGGATTTTAATGTTAATTTGTTATGATTTACTTTTTAGTTAAATATGATTTTTTGTTTTGCAAAATTTATGAATTCTAGTGGTTTTTGGAAAATTATTTCAAATGAAATATCAACTGGTTAATTAATATATAAAATACTTTGTTCTGCTGACTAATGGAGAATATATTAATATTTAATTTAGGTTTAATGGTTTTATGTGAAATATTGTATCAGTTTTAATTTAATTGGTTAGAAGTAGAATATTAAAAAAAAATAGATATCACAAATGAAGCTCCTTCGTTCAATTGAGGGCTTATAGATCACAAATAAAAATTCTTTTCTCGATTGAAGCCTTGTTTAAGGGAATATAAACAATATTATATATTTTAACATATTTCACCATAAATTTGGGTTTTGATCAGAATTAGGAGTGGGCAGAAATGATCACATTAGAGACTGACAAAAAAAAATATCAAATTTTTTATATTTTTCAAGATTTTCATCAAATCATGGTATTTATATCCTTCAATACCATAGATGGAAAGGGTATTATAAGTTTGTACTGATGTATGTAACGCATAGAAATATTTGTCTTAGACCCAACTTTTAGTATACCAATAGAATAAGAATCACTTTTTGAGTCGATTTAGCGATGTCCGTCTGTCCGTCCGTCTGGCTGGACGGCTGGCTGGACCCCAATGTAAACCATGTAATCAAAGTACAGGTCGCAATTCTAAATATAATTTGATGAAATTTGGCACAGATAATTTTTAGTGGGACCATGGCTATTAATATTCGTCATAATCGGTCCATTATTTATGGTACCTCCCATAGGTCTGACTTCCTGGAATTTATATTTTGGCCACAAATATCAATAGTTTCCATACTCCCATAGCTCCTATACAAACTCTTCTGTCAAAATGTACAAAATGAGACAAAAATCACTCAAAAGCTCATAAATCTGAAGATAATGAGAATTTTGAGTTTATTTATTGCAAACATAATTCTTGTGGAAACTGTAATCTATTTGTAAAATTTCGAGATAATCGGTCCACATTTGACCCTAGCTCTCATATAAGTCCAAATGACGGAAATAGGTTGAATATATACGTTTTGAGAAAATGTTTGTATGATGGCAAAATTTAGCAAATATTTGTCATTATACAGGAAAAAGAACATCTTTGATCTCAGTGGTGAAGGGTATCGTATGGTCGGGCTTGACCGACTATGTCACTTTCTTACTTGTTTTATTAAGAATTTTGTTTGATCACTTTTCTCGATCTTAAGCTAATTTAAGAAAATATAAACGATTTTATATTTATAAGATTTGAGAATTATTTAAGGATATAAAACGATTTGATGTACCAACATTAGGGCGCACCTTACATTACGAAAGTGCAAAATTGAACCGTAACTCGCCCTAGAAATGTTCTATGTAACATAAAAACATGCTGTGCAAATATTTTCCGAAATTGCATAAGGGGAACACGTGCCCCATCTACCCACAAAGTGATAAACTTTCTTGTATGGTAAAAATTTGAAGTATTTTCTGTTTTGCCCAAATTTTAACTACTTAGAATTAAATTATTTAAAAAAACTACTGGAATATAAAAAAAACAAAATAGCCTTTGTTCTAAGTCATCAACATTAAAAATCCATGAAGTAGTTTCGGAGTTATGGCCGTTTTTTCCGAAAGTTTGTGTCCTTAGCTACACGAATAAGGATATGCAGCCAAAAAAATTACTTAAGACTACTAAGAATTGAATTATTTTAAAGAATTTACTGGAATTAAAAAAAAAACTAAAGTATCTTTGTTTAAAGTCATCAACATTAAAAATCTATGAAGAAGTTTCGGAGTTATTGCCGTTTTTGCCAAAAATTCGTGTATTTGACGACACGCCTAAGGATATGCAGAAAAAAAATTTACTTAAGGATAAGTAAATTTCAAAGTAAGACATGATTTTCAATTGTATGACCTGTAAGTACTAAATAGTTGAGTGTCGTTAAAATATAAATGAATTTACTCAGTTTTTTTCATTTCAGAAAATTATACTTTTTTATTTATACTCTTAGGCCGGTTTCAAAAATCATTTTTTAGTTTTTTAAAAATTTTGTTCAACAAATATTACAAATAATAAATTTGCTTTCCAGTATCATAAAACAAACAAATGAGAAAATAAAATACATAAAAAGGAGGCCGATATCTTAAACCGTTTCACAGTATCTGCGATTTGAAATTGTGAAATTTCGCGAAAATGTGAATTTTTTGTAATAATTTGAATATATGCTTGTTAAATTGTACCAGTTTTCAGAAATTATAAAAGCAATAGTGAATATTCTTTCTTAGACTATAGAAAATATACAAGGCCTTGTTGTTTTTTAATTTGGAAAAGTTTAAACCTTTCTTTACCGGGGTCAAAAGTCAGAATTTGAAGTTTCTTTAATTTTCTATAAGAAAGTGACAGAATATTAAGAATTTTTTACCAAATTTTATTCAAAATTCAAAAACATAGAATTTTTATAAACATTTAGTCTTTTTATTAAAAAATATATATATTAACCCTATACAGACATGGGGACTAATATGACCCAACATTTTTTTTCTGATGGTATTTAAATTTTATTTCGTACCTTAATACTCGTATATACCACCTTATTCATAATTAAAACTTTATATTATCATGAGCTTATAATTCAAATTTTCCATACAAAATTCCTACAATAAGTCTTTGATATTTTTATAATCGGTTTATGAATTAGGAGGTTAATTTTTATTAAAATCAAAGTTGGATCACAATCTAAGACCTATTTAAGAACAATTTTATATTTTAAAATATATTTCCCTAAAAATTCGATTTTTACTTAGAATAAGGTATAATCATAAATGAGGTTCCTTTTCTAAAGTGAAGAAGAAAATATAAACGATTTTATGTATATCAAGATTTTTCGATTTTTACTTAGAATTAGGTGTGATCGCCAATGAAAATTTTTTCATTAACTGGAATTTTAATATCGCTATTTTTTGATTTTTCCAACTTTTTTTTACTTGTGGGTAATGATAAATCGCAAACGCTGAATTTAATGGTGCCAACCGTTTTTTGAGGTTAGGTTTAGTTTTCGAGATATAGCGTTATAAAAAATTGGAGGATTTTACGTAATAAATATTCGCATAACTCAAAAACTGTTTATTTTCTTGAACTAAGTAAACAAAATTTGTCAACAAAATCATCTTTCATGAACACTAATTCTTTTTTTAATCCGAGCAGTCGTTTTGGAAATAATTTTTTTTGTTTGAAAAAAGATTTTTTTTTAAAAAATCACAAAAATTTCCACTTTCAAAAATATATATTTTTTTGCAAACAAAAAAATGCATTTCCAAAACGACTGCCGAATTTCGGTTTTTTACTAGGTTCAAGAAAATGAACAGTTTTCGAGTTACGCGAATATTTATTGCGCAACCTCTTCCATTTCTAAAAAAACGGTTAGCCTCAGTTTTTTCAACTAGTATTTAACAAAATATCGAAGATAACATTTACAAGATTTCTTGCTTAAATTTTTATTTTACCTACAAATTAGATTTGGTTTCAAATGAGACTTCTATTCTCGATTTAAGATATTTTCCAGAAAATATTTGGCTTATATCCTATTTCGTTATATATAAAAAACTTAGCTTATAACCTGCTAATTTATAAAATTACGAATAAAATTGAACTTCATAAAATATTTATGTCATTTTTAATTTATTATTTAAGACCTTAAGAAAGAAAAGCAACAAAAGAATATCTTCTAACACGCAGCTTACCACAAAAATTTCCAAAGATTTCAAATAATATTAGTAAATTTTGTATATATATTTACTTAAAAAGTTAACATGAATGTATTTACATTTAAGTACTAACAAAACGTAACATTTTTACTAAAGTTTTTACGTATTTTATGAATTTTCTTTGGAAAAAATGAACAACAAATAAAAAGAACACAAATACAAAAAAAAAACTACATAAATTGAAAGAAAATTTTACTAAATAAACAATTTATCCAAATTCATGCAACAGCAGCAACAATAAGAAATAACAAAAGGATAATAAAAATACAAAAATATAGTATGTAAAATTTTACAAGAGAATTAGTCGACTATGGATGTTTGAATTTTTGAGTGTGTGTGTGTAAAATAGTAATAATAATAAAAATGAAATAAGAAAAATTACCAACAATAAGTACAAACAATACATAAAAATTACAACATTTATACAATAAAAAAAATTTCACGAAAATAAAAAATTGTACACTTTAATATTTACACATTCAAGCACATACTCAGACAGACGCATGGAAGGACGGACAGAGAATTATATGTTACTAGAAATGAAAATCAAGTACATGCACTTCTATTTAGATCAAATATACATAACAACATACATACATATAACCTTACGTCTTTTTACCTTTATTGTTTGGAATGCGTGTGCATAATAAACTAATATGTGTAATATAAAGGTTTTACAGTGACTAACAATAAATAAAATGTTTGTAAAAAATTTAAAAGATATAAAATAAAATATAAAATATAATATAAAATCACACCTCATTCTAAGTAAAAATATCGTTTTTTTTTTGTAAATCTAAAAAAAAATATATAAAAATGTTGACCTTTTTTTCTTAAACAGGACTTCATACTAAGAAAAGCAGCTTCATTTGTGTCACATCCTTATTTTGAAAGAAAAATCAATTTTTTGAAAATTCTTCATAAATAAAAAATCTTTGAGATTTTCATTTATGATCACACCTAATTCTGAGTAAATATTACATTTTTAGTTAAAAATCGAAAAAAAAAATGTGAGTAAAAATCCAATTTTTTGTGAAAACATTAAATTTATAAATGAGCTTCATTTACCCTTTCTGTGAAAAAAATTTAATTTTAGTGAGATATTTCAAAAAATAAATAAACCCTGTAGTAAAACTGGGATCATGTGTCTCCATGTCAACACTTTGTGTAACATCAATTCAAATGTCCCCAGTTTTAGCTCAGTACTGAAATAGTGAATATATAGAGACAACTATTCTAGTATATATCTGGTGACATTGTCAACGAATGTGTCAACATATATGTATATCAATAGGCCCCGATTAGATCCCAATGTCTCCATTTTGACCAAAAGAACTACAAAGTCAATACTAAGTAAATAGTGGTAATGTCTACTGGTGGATTTCGTAGGAACTCTAAATGTTAAATGTCAATAGTAGATAACATTGGATGGAGCAAAATAGGCAAGTAGTACAAGTAGTACAATGTCTCCAGTCATTGTCAATAGCAAAACAGTATTGTTTCTCTGACGGCATTTACTGCTGGGAACATTTATATATTCTTTAATAGGCCTCGGATTGAAAAAAGGAGCTACATTTGTTATCTTGTCTAATTTAGAGTAAAAATCGAAGTATTAAAAACATCAAAAATTATAAAAGATCACACCCAATTTTGGGTAAAACTAAAAAAAAAAGCAAATGAGGAAACAAACCTCATTTGTGATCACACAAATTTACTTCCTAAACGACTTCTGAAAGATAGTTATGTTGCTGAATTTCGGTTTTTTTACTTTTGTTGCTGAATACATTAAAGTATCGCTTTATATCGAAAACTAGAGCCAATTGAAAAAAAAGGATTAGCATCATTGAATTCAGCTCACTCAAATTATCTTTATCCACTGTCTGTGTCTGTCTGTGTCTGTCTGTGTCTGTCTGTGTCTGTCTGTGTCTGTCTGTGTCTGTCTGTGTCTGTCTGTGTCTGTCTGTGTCTGTCTGTGTCTGTCTGTGTCTGTCTGTGTCTGTCTGTGTCTGTCTGTGTCTGTCTGTGTCTGTCTGTGTCTGTCTGTGTCTGTCTGTGTCTGTCTGTGTCTGTCTGTGTCTGTCTGTGTCTGTCTGTGTCTGTCTGTGTCTGTCTGTGTCTGTCTGTGTCTGTCTGTGTCTGTCTGTGTCTGTCTGTGTCTGTCTGTGTCTGTCTGTGTCTGTCTGTGTCTGTCTGTGTCTGTCTGTGTCTGTCTGTGTCTGTCTGTGTCTGTCTGTGTCTGTCTGTGTCTGTCTGTGTCTGTCTGTGTCTGTCTGTGTCTGTCTGTGTCTGTCTGTGTCTGTCTGTGTCTGTCTGTGTCTGTCTGTGTCTGTGTCTGTCTGTGTCTGTCTGTGTCTGTCTGTATCTGTCTGTGTCTGTCTGTGTCTGTCTGTGTCTGTCTGTGTCTGTCTGTCTGTGTCTGTCTGTGTCTGTCTGTGTCTGTCTGTCTGTGTCTGTCTGTCAGCGTCTGTCTGTGTCTGTCTGTGTCTGTCTGTGTCTGTCTGTGACTGTCTGTGTCTGTCTGTGTCTGTCTGTGTCTGTCTGTGTCTGTCTGTGTCTGTCTGTGTCTGTCTGTGTCTGTCTGTGTCTGTCTGTGTCTGTCTGTGTCTGTCTGTGTCTGTCTGTGTCTGTCTGTGTCTGTCTGTGTCTGTCTGTGTCTGTCTGTGTCTGTCTGTGTCTGTCTGTGTCTGTCTGTGTCTGTCTGTGTCTGTCTGTGTCTGTCTGTGTCTGTCTGTGTCTGTCTGTGTCTGTCTGTGTCTGTCTGTGTCTGTCTGTGTCTGTCTGTGTCTGTCTGTGTCTGTCTGTGTCTGTCTGTGTCTGTCTGTGTCTGTCTATGTCTGTCTGTGTCTGTCTGTGTCTGTCTGTGTCTGTCTGTGTCTGTCTGTGTCTGTCTGTGTCTGTCTGTGTCTGTCTGTGTCTGTCTGTGTCTGTCTGTGTCTGTCTGTGTCTGTCTGTGTCTGTCTGTATCTGTCTGTGTCTGTCTGTGTCTGTCTGTGTCTGTCTATGTCTGTCTTTCTGATCAAATTGTACTTCATGAAAAGTTAAAAAAAATTGCTTTAAACAAATTTTCATCTTCACTGTAAATCAAACCATTTCTAAAACAACTGTAAGTATGTATGTGTGTAGTAAATTCTGAACTTTTTTGAGAAATATTATAAAAAAATTACACAAGTATCATAAAAATTACAACAATAGCAAAAATAACAAAAGTAACTAATAAAAAATTGTAATGGGGAAAGGTAAAATAGAATCCATAACAAATAAAGGTACATACCTTGGGATGTTAAAAAAGTGCTTAAGACAAATCGCGGTAATAAACTATAGGCAGCAAATTTTTTACTTCAATTCACAATGAGCAGAAAAAGCTAAACCAAGCACGATGCTTGTATGTATATAAAAACAAAAATCTAAGTATGAGTACGAGTATTAAAAAAATAAATAAACCTTAAAAAATATACCACGAACGAGCTGGAGATTTTTTATAGGTATAAAACAAAAAAAAAAAATAATAAAGGCGAAAGAACAATCACCACTAGACAACAAATTCCTGGTAAGCTTTAGAATCTTTTTTTCTTTCATTCTTACGATATAATGATTTTATTTTATTCAGCTCAACCATAAAGTATCAAAATTACGCACCCTTTTTATTACTACCCCCACCCCCTTGTCCTCTTGTAAGACAGACAAACATATGTGTATTATATTACTGCTGGTTTCCGTTTCCTCGGTTGGAGGGAGGAGGTAGTAGTGGAAAATTGTTATTACCTTTCATAAAAAAATTGTTGAGGAAAACAATGGTTTTCTTATAGTGTCTTACAGACAATACATGAGGAGCTCTTCTGATGAGGAAAATACTTATTTTATTAATAATAAATAACTTGCAATAAAGAATCACTAAAATAGTCTTATGGCGTATAATTTTCTTTACCTGTGTTGGGTCTTTTGTATCAGGTTCAAAGTACACCCGCTCCTTCACTCAATTGAATTTAAACAACTGCACTTGGAAGACAATAGAACAGTTTAAGCTATTGTTGCTTAAAATTGGTAGAAAAAAAATTGAGGGATATAAATAATGATAGAGAAATAACTTTTAATAAAATACAAAAGATTAAGTAATTTTGCTTTATAGTGATTATATGTACCAGAAATTCAATTTATACCATTTAAATTAAAATTAAAAAATTTTTCAAAATTTTCTAATTCAATTTTCTTTAAATTTCCTATAAATCATAATTTGTCATCGTCTGGTGCTTATATCGTTAGCATTTGTAAAATTTATAAAAATATTTACATTTTACACCTTTCCTTACACACACACACACACTTTGTTGCTGTCCCAAAAACTTTAGATCTTTCTTTATACATAAATATTTGTTGAAAACTTTGTTTAGTAAGACTTCAAGACCGTCTAGAATCTCATATTTTTCTTTGATTTTGGTCAAGTATCAACAAAGTGCCACAAATGTTTCAACGTATGTTTAGAAGTTGGCGTATAAACAATGTCATGAAATATATGTTCAAAGTAACAAACTTTTTTGTGTGTAACATACATACGTCCATACACACTCATATGAGGCAGACGCTTATTTACCCAAAAACTTTTACCGAAGAAAATCGCTTATATAAACATTGAGCTTGAAGTTTAAGGGAAAAATAGTAAAAGGGTATATAGAAGTATACAGCAAGATATATATGATCAGCTTATGAAAAAACAATGATACATTTTAGGTAATATTAACTGTAACTGGGACTCTGACAAAAGAAGAAAATGATCAAAGGGCCAAGGAATAATGCATAAAAAATTTTACTTAAAAAACAACTATTAAAACCCCCCAACAATTTAAACCACACAGTCAAACATAGCGCCTGACACGATTATGGTATATGAGCTATAGGCTAATGTCAGAGATTCTATAATATAAAGATATTGCACTTCCATACATTGATTTGCCATATCTTCCTCTTCTTCTGATACTATTGACTCCTAATAGAACATAAAGCCCCAACCATCCTTTTATATCAGACTCTATTGCGAGCTCTTAGTCATATATCATTTCATAAATAGTTTGCTAATGGCAACTCCGCATCAATTGATCTTCTCCACGTTCTAGCAGGTGCATTAACACGACGGCCTTCATAAAGTCGATAAACGCAAGGTAAATGAGAGTGCAGAATTTATTATATTGCTCTAGTAGATTTGCCGTATGGCCGTTTTAAAAAGTCCCATAAAAAAGCCGTATAGTCGTTGTAACGTAGTTTTGTCATCGGGCCGAGGTAGCTTAGTCTCGTCCAGAGTTTACTTACGAATCCACAAACTTTAAGTAATGAGCAAACACAAGTCGTTTACCCTTTTCTGGGGTTGAATTAAAGATTCTTTATTGATTAATACGGGTCAGTAGATAATTTATTTTTGTTTTGATTTATTTCGTCTTAACAATATTAATATACTTCGGGTATTAATATCGTAGCAGTCAGGTTTCAGTAGGTAACATCGTAATATTAACTGTAACTGGGACTCTGACAAAAGAAGAAAATGATCAAAGGGCCAAGGAATAATGCATAAAAAATTTTACTTAAAAAACAACTATTAAAACCCCCCAACAATTTAAACCACACAGTCAAACATAGCGCCTGACACGATTATGGTATATGAGCTATAGGCTAATGTCAGAGATTCTATAATATAAAGATATTGCACTTCCATACATTGATTTGCCATATCTTCCTCTTCTTCTGATACTATTGACTCCTAATAGAACATAAAGCCCCAACCATCCTTTTATATCAGACTCTATTGCGAGCTCTTAGTCATATATCATTTCATAAATAGTTTGCTAATGGCAACTCCGCATCAATTGATCTTCTCCACGTTCTAGCAGGTGCAATAACACGACGGCCTTCATAAAGTCGATAAACGCAAGGTAAATGAGAGTGCAGAATTTATTATATTGCTCTAGTAGATTTGCCGTATGGCCATTTTAAAAAGTCCCATAAAAAAGCCGTATAGTCGTTGTAACGTAGTTTTGTCATCGGGCCGAGGTAGCTTAGTCTCGTCCAGAGTTTACTTACGAATCCACGAACTTTAAGTAATGAGCAAACACAAGTCGTTTACCCTTTTCTGGGGTTGAATTAAAGATTCTTTATTGATTAATACGGGTCAGTAGATAATTTATTTTTGTTTTGATTTATTTCGTCTTAACAATATTAATATACTTCGGGTATTAATATCGTAGCAGTCAGGTTTCAGTAGGTAACAACGTTCGGTGTCTAAGATATCAATCGGATGACGGAGAATCGGTGATACTGCTCGGATGTAGACAGTACAATATTACTTAAGGAGAACTTACTATTCTATTGCTACAATATTATAACTTTGACTTAAGCTAAACGACCAAAGCCGTTTAACGAAACAGTCTGCCGAAGCCGATGTGGCAAAACAGACAACCAAAGTCGCAGTGACGAAACGGTCAGCCAAAGTCGCTGTGCCAAAACAGACAACCGAAGCCGCTGTGACGAAACAGGAAACCGAAGTCGCTGTGCCAAAACAATAAGCCGCTGTGACAAAACAGACAACCGAAATCGCTGTTCCAAAGCAGTCAGCCGAACCCGCTGTGCCAAGACGGATTTTACTTCAGATTAACGTGGGTACCTGATAAGCCGTTTAACGAAACAGTCTGCCAAAGCCGATGTGGCAAAACAGACAACCAAAGTCGCTGTACCAAAACAGTCGGCCAAAGTCGCTGAGGCAAAACAGACAACCGAAGCCGCTTCGCCAAAACAGTCAGCCGAAGCCGATGTGACGAAACAGACAACCGAAGTCGCTGTGCCAAAACAATTAGCAGCTGTGACAAAACAGACAACCGAAATCGCTGTTCCAAAGCAGTCAGCCGAACCCGCTGTGCCAAGACAGATTGTACTTCCGATTAACGATACAGTTAATGTATAGCACATTCTACCCGCTTTTTGTATTAAACCACAGCCCCCGCTATGTCACACAAAGGGGACAACACCAACAGTCAGGCTGGAGATAGTATCCAGGGGCTTCCTGACTCCCGCGGTACCAGACAATCTCCGGTGGGATTCGTAGCCGTAAAATAACTACTAACACTTGAGCCCCAAACGGCTCAGGTACTGCTGCCCTAACTCCCAAAATAAACACCCAATGACACCCCTAAATGCCAAACAAAACAAACATAAAAACAAAAATAAAACAACGTTTAACAAATAAACAATTAACAGCTATCCTCACGGATGATATGATGACCGCGCTGTTCCAAGACAGTCAGCTTAAGCTGCTGTGACAAAACATTCAACCGAAGCCTCATGCCAAAACAGTCAGCCGAAGCCGCTGTGCTAAAACAGTTAACCGAAGCCGCGATGCAAGGTGTTTCGTGAATTATATTCAAGAATCTTTGGCAAATTCTGTCTAGTTTGAACACCCCCTTCCCCATATAAAACTTGAACACTTATATAGATTTATGCATAAACTAAATACGAATTATATTTGTGTATTCTGTACATAAAATAAATACGAATATTTTTGTAATAAGTAATTTACTGCATATAGAAAAGGTATTCGCGTGGGACTCCAAAGAATTTTTAGGGTAAAATTCATGAAAGGTAAAAAATATGGGAAGTAACTAGATATACGATATGTATGTGTTTAGTAATAAACCATTTAAATACATATATATCATTATTAAACTTCGTCCCACGATTGACACGATAAACGTATATGGACACTTATATACATTGGTTTTTCGTATGGTCTTTTTTAAAAGTCCCATAAAAAAGACAGTTTACCGCTTTTACTCTAATTCGGAAGCAACTATGAAGACGATTATGAGAGAAAGCTAAGGTATACACACGTGCTTATGAAATGAATGTTTGTTTATGCGTTTATGTGTATCTAATTGTTCTTTATCCACATTAATTTCACATGTGACAGAACAAAAATGTATGGAGTACAATATCTTTATATTATATAGTCTTTGCTTGAGCTTTGACTGGAGCTTTAATATGAACTGTGACTAGTGCCATAACTGTGGTTTTGTATGGAGTGTTGATGGATCCAGGATAGGGGTAAATATTGCTTTTCGAATATGCAAATAATAATCAGAAACATATAAAAAATATGTTCTAAATTTAAAATATTGCCCTAATTGCTGTTGTTTTATTGTTATTGTTCCCTGTTTTTCTATTTTTCTTACATTTTTAATGACTCTTCTGGGAGCTAAAGAAAGCACAAATCATCAAAGTCTTCCCTGTGCAGTAATATCTACCCTTGAACACACACTCGCTGGGACATGCATGTAATCATATGTGTATTTACGCAAAAGTTTGTATGTATTGTAAAATACATCATAATTTTTGTTTGCTATTTGTCTTACATTTTTCTTCCCAAGACTTTTTTTTGCATCGTCCTCATAGAATTGATCCTTGTTTTTCCTAGAAGATGAAAACAATTCTATAGCTCGTTAAAATTGTACTCAACACAACTTTTGCATGTTTTTTTTTTTTTGAAAAACAAATAGAAACAAAAAAAAGCAAAAAAAAAATAAGAAACACAAGCAAAAAGTTAAGAATGAGACAAAGGCATTAAGAAATAAGGAAAAGTAAAGGGATAGACAAAGTTTACGGCTGTTGTGTCAATAGAACAAGGGGTCGAAAGCCTAATTGAAATTAATGAGATTTTCAATTTATTTATTTTGGTTTCTTCCATTTCAATGGATTCTTTTTTATTTGTCACTTGGCTTTTTTTAAAGGTTTTTATGTCATCAAATGATTAAATAAGAAATGGAAAAATTAAATGATTTGGACTATTTTTTGTGGCGATTGTAATGTTTTATTCCTGATCGGAAAAACATGTTGGTATTAGAGGCAAATTGTACAAAAGATTAACAAATTAAGTATTACCTATAAACACAATCGTTAAGGAAATCGCTTAGTTATATCACAAATGAATGAAATTTATGAAAAATTCTTGTAAAAATAGGAAATTTTTGAAAAATTTCCTATAAAAATAGAAAATAGAAATTTTTGAAAAATTTCCCATAAAAACAGGAAAATTTTGAAAAATGTCCTATAAAAATAGGAAATTTTTGAAAATTTTCCTATAAAAATAGGAAATTTTTGAAAATTTTCCTATAAAAATAGGAAATTTTTGAAAAATTTCCTATAAAAATAGGAAATTTTTGAAAAATTTCCTATAAAAATAGGAAATTTTTGAAAAATTTCCTATAAAAATAGGAAATTTTTGAAAAATTTCCTATAAAAATAGGAAATTTTTGAAAAATTTCCTATAAAAATAGGAAATTTTTGAAAAATTTCCTATAAAAATAGGAAATTTTTGAAAAATTTCCTATAAAAATAGGAAATTTTTGAAAAATTTCCTATAAAAATAGGAAATTTTTGAAAAATTTCCTATAAAAATAGGAAATTTTTGAAAAATTTCCTATAAAAATAGGAAATTTTTGAAAAATTTCCTATAAAAATAGGAAATTTTTGAAAAATTTCCTATAAAAATAGGAAATTTTTGAAAAATTTCCTATAAAAATAGGAAATTTTTGAAAAATTTCCTATAAAAATAGGAAATTTTTGAAAAATTTCCTATAAAAATAGGAAATTTTTGAAAAATTTCCTATAAAAATAGGAAATTTTTGAAAAATTTCCTATAAAAATAGGAAATTTTTGAAAAATTTCCTATAAAAATAGGAAATTTTTGAAAAATTTCCTATAAAAATAGGAAATTTTTGAAAAATTTCCTATAAAAATAAGAAATTTTTGAAAAATTTCCTATAAAAATAGGAAATTTTTGAAAAATTTCCTATAAAAATAGGAAATTTTTGAAAAATTTCCTATAAAAATAGGAAATTTTTGAAAAATTTCCTATAAAAATAGGAACTTTTTGAAAAATTTCCTATAAAAATAGGAAATTTTTGAAAAATTTCCTATAAAAATAGGAAATTTTTGAAAAATTTCCTATAAAAATAGGAAATTTTTGAAAAATTTCCTATAAAAATAGGAAATTTTTGAAAAATTTCTTATAAAAATAGGAAATTTTTGAAAAATTTCCTATAAAAATAGGAAATTTTTGAAAAATTTCCTATAAAAATAGGAAATTTTTGAAAAATTTCCTATAAAAATAGGATATTTTTGAAAAATTTCCTATAAAAATAGGAAATTTTTGAAAAATTTCCTATAAAAATAGGAAATTTCTGAAAAATTTCCTATAAAAATAGGAAATTTTTGAAACATTTCCTATAAAAATAGGAAATTTTTGAAAAATTTCCTATAAAAATAGGAAATTTTTGAAAAATTTCCTATAAAAATAGGAAATTTTTGAAAAATTTCCTATAAAAATAGGAAATTTTTGAAAAATTTCCTATAAAAATAGGAAATTTTTGAAAAATTTCCTATAAAAATAGGAAATTTTTGAAAAATTTCCTATAAAAATAGGAAATTTTTGAAAAATTTCCTATAAAAATAGGAAATTTTTGAAAAATTTCCTATAAAAATAGGAAATTTTTGAAAAATTTCCTATAAAAATAGGAAATTTCTGAAAAATTTCCTATAAAAATAGGAAATTTTTGAAAAATTTCCTATAAAAATAGGAAATTTTTGAAAAATTTCCTATAAAAATAGGAAATTTTTGAAAAATTTCCTATAAAAATAGGAAATTTTTGAAAAATTTCCTATAAAAATAGGAAATTTTTGAAAAATTTCCTATAAAAATAGGAAATTTTTGAAAAATTTCCTATAAAAATAGGAAATTTTTGAAAAATTTCCTATAAAAATAGGAAATTTTTGAAAAATTTCCTATAAAAATAGGAAATTTTTGAAAAATTTCCTATAAAAATAGGAAATTTTTGAAAAATTTCCTATAAAAATAGGAAATTTTTGAAAAATTTCCTATAAAAATAGGAAATTTTTGAAAAATTTCCTATAAAAATAGGAAATTTAAAAAAAAAATTGTATAAAAATTTTGAAATTTTTGAAAAATTTCCTATAAAAATAGGAAATTTTTGAAAAATGTTCTATAAGAATTGAAAAATTTAATGAAGCTTTATCCAGTCTCTCGATTATTTATCAGGATATGTTCGACTTTCAACTTAAACTTCTATCAATTTGTCTTTCTTTTAATAATCTTGATCAGAAACTGAATAAATTGAAATAAGTTTAATATTACAATTCCATAGAGGCTATGAAATAAAGGTGTCAAAAACGACACCCTCTTTTAATAACTAAAGAAATTGTCAATCATTTTAATGGTTTCCACTGTTCTCTGCTGCCATTAAAGTGGTTAGAAAATGCTAGAAAATACGTCCTATTTTGACATTGATACTAATTTCAGATTCAAATCTAGAGATATCAAAAAGTCTACAGCATTTTAACACAACATTAAACATTTTAGCTAAAAGTAAGAAACGAAAACTAGAAAATGAGATCAAGATTTGAAGTGTTACTTTGAAGTGTAAATTATGTAAAAAATCTTCTCTCGTCTAAGGAAAACACTTAAAAGTGATAAGATTTTTGTCATCTGAAAGTAGCGAAAGAACTTTAATATTTAAATTATATTTATGAAATTTCATATTTTCTGACTGTTTAGTTGATAAAACATTACTCTAAGGCATTTTCTTATTTTCAACAGATTTTTGATTGACTAATGCAAAGCTTACCAAGAAACACCCCTTTTTAAAATGGTACGAAATGGCTTTTAAGAAAAGTTGTCATTGGCATTACAAATTCATATGACAACAAAAGCTAAAGATAAGAAATTTTTAAATAAAGAAAAAATTTCACAATAAATCGCTAATATTAAATTGTTCTAAAGTTGATGGAAAAAAAATAACGAAAATTGTGACATACTTGAGCCTTAAGTAGCGCTAAAGTTCCGCAAATAAATTGAAATTTGTTAGAAAAGTTATTTTTTCTAAACACTTTTCGCGTGAAATTTTTTTGAAAGGAAAAACTCTTTCAAAATGTGAAGAAAGGGATTTCCAAACTCTGTTAAAAAGGGGTAGTTAGAACAGAAAGAACGACAACCAGCAAAAATGTTCTACAAGTCGTTTACACTCAATCATTTATATGAGAACAAAAGAACGAAAAAAAATATCGTACCATCAACTGAATGAATAAAGAAAATTTAAGTAAAAAAAAAACTCACCCAGAAAAGTTGTTAAATATATGCAGATTTTTCATTTCATTCTCTGGTAACAACAGGAAAATCCTTTCGTTTATTTTTTCATTCATTTTATTTTTCGTTGTTCTTGTTGGTGTTTTTTTTTTGTACCCATTTTTATCTGGCGTATTTTTCGTAACTGCATGATGCTGATGTTGAAGGATTTAGAAATATTTTTTTTTTCAGTTGCGTGTTGAATGGTGCTTGTTACCCGCAATTTGTCTTAAGTGGTTCTGCAGCAACAGTTTTTTTCAAGTTTCTACTTCTCTGTAGAAGTGTTTATGTTTCTTTATAAATATTTTTTTTTCAACCCAAAGCGGCATCCTTTTTTTCCAACAATTACATACATTCACGAAATGCTTTTAAAATTAAGCCCAGCAAACAGATAAGGACAACTCAATATATTAAAAAAATTTTTGCATTTACTATTTATAGGGATTTTCTTAAAAATTCTTTATTTGTGAAACACTTTTCAAAAATGTTATTATTTTTAGGGAATTTCAAAAAAAAAATTGTACAAAATTTCCTATTTTTATACGAAATTTTTAAAAATTTCTTATTTTTATAGGAAATTTTTTTAAAACTTCTAATTCTTATTTCAGATTTTCTTATTTTTATAAGTAACTAATTATTTTTATAAGTAATTTTTTGAAAAATTATAGTTTTTATAGGCAATTTTTCAAAAATTTCTTACTGTTATAGAACATTTTTCAAAATTTTTCTATTTTTATAGGAAATTTTTAAAAAATTTCTTTTTTTAAAAAAATTTTTTAAAAAATTTCTTTTTTTATAGGAAATTTTCAAAAAATTTCTTTTTTTCTAGGAAATATTTTAAAAATTTCCTATTTTTGTAGGAAAATTTTCAAAAATTTTCCATTTTATAGGAAATTTTTAAAAAATTTCTAATTTTTATAGGAAATTTTTCAAAAATTTCCTATTTTGATAGGAAATTTTTCAAAAATTTCCTATTTTGATAGCAAATTTTTCAAAAATTTCCTATTTTGATAGCAAACTTTTCCAAAATTTTCTATTTTGGTAGGAAATTTTTCAAAAATTTTCTATTTTAATATTAAATTTTTCAAAAATTTCCTATTTTGATAGCAAATTTTTCAAAAATTTCCTATTTTGATAGGAAATTTTTCAAAAATTTCCTATTTTGATAGGATATTTTTCAAAAATGTTATGTTTTGATAGGAAATTTTTCAAAAATTTCTTATTTTGATAGGAAATTAAAAAAAATTTTTTTTTTTAAATTCATATTTTTATAGCGAATTTTAAAAAAAATTATTATTATTATTATTTTTATAAGATATATTTCAAAATTGTTTATTTTAGAAGTAAACTTTTAAATTTTCTTATTTTGATAAGAAATTTTATAAAAATTTCTTATTTTTATAGGAATTTTTCTAAAAGATTCATATTTTTATAGCAAATTTTTAAAAAATTTCTTATTTTTATAGAATATATTTCAAAATTTTTTATTTTTATAGGAAATATTTCAAATTTTTTTTAGTTTCTGTAGGAAATTTTTCAAAAATTTCCTATATTTTCTATTTTGATAAGAATTTTTTTAAAAATTTCTTATTTTTTTTTAGAAAGTTTTTCAAATATTTCAAATTTTAATAGAATATTTTTCAAAAATGTTTTTTTTTTATTAGTATTTTTCAACTAATACTTTTATTGTTTACTGGGTTAACCGAAGCCGACCAAGAAAAAACTTGGCCCACAAAAGCATACACTCACACTTAAAACCTCCAAAAAGTATGCAAAGTATTTTGCATTTATCATGAGCCAGCAACAATAACAAGCTACAATATCTAGAACCGGCAACAATGCTCGAGAAGACAAAATACTATCAGATACTACCTTCCTTCCTTCTACATAATCACACATACAATGAAATATACCGACTGTTCCTGAAAGGGTTGAGATGTTTCAATTGTGTCGTTTGTTAGACTTTTAATAGGCGCGAGTAGAATTCTTTCCATTTTACACGAAAGGTGTAGATGAAGCTGCAACTCCAGGCCCAATTGTTTAATGTTGTTGTCGGCAACATGTACTTACCTCCGCATTCCATGTTCTACATCGTTGTCATCATTATTGTAGGCAATTGTGGCTGATTGTATTCCAAAATTGTTGGCTGAAAAAAATAAAACTTTTCTGTTTATCCTTTTTATATTGACAAATTCAGGCGTGATAAGTTTATTTCTTTTTCACTTTTTTTCAAGGGGGTTTTATAATTTTTTAATTTTCCAGAAGTAGAAAAAAAATTATAAAATTAAGTAAATCGCTGAAAAAGAAGGAAAACATTAAATAAGAAATGCTGCTGTCAAAATAAGTTTAAATAATTGATGTCGACAATCAACAATGTAAATACAACCGAAAAAAATACAAGAAATGCGAAAAACAATAAAAATTAAATTTTATTAAGAGGCTAGAAAAACAAACCAAACCGAACAAAAAGGAATACAATTTTTTGTATCTTTTTGTCTAAAAAAAGGGTTGTTCCAATTAAATAAAATGAAAAAAAATGTACCAAAAAAATTGGGTGAAAATTAATGTTTAAACATTTGCTCTAATTTCTTAACATTTGTTAAGGCCATAAATAAGCAAAAAAAGAAATTATTTTTATATAAAAAACCACAAAATACGTTAAACATTAAAGTAGAAAAAAAGTAGAGGGAACTAAAAGAAGTTTAACGTGAAGACCTGAATTAAATGAATAAGAAGGTTTTTTAAATAAATAATGAGTTTTTTCTATAAATTTTCAATAATTAATTGCTAAGATTAATTAAACAAAAGAAAATTAGACACAGTTTTGGATGTTCCAATCAATTAAATCAAACAATATATTAAAGCAACTGGACAAAATAAAAAAGTTCCCTTTCAAATAGGGAATTTAAAAAAACAACACTAACTATAAAAACTTTTAAAGAATTTCCAATGAAACTCTGAAATTTTAAAAAATTACCTATAAAAATTGGAAATTTTTCAAAAATTTTCTAATAAAAAAGGAAATTTTTTAAAAATTTACTATCAAAAAATAATTTTTTGAAAAATTTCCTATAAAAATAGAAAATCAAAAATTTCCTATAAAAATAGGAAATTTAAAAAAAATTTCATTTAAAAATAGGAAATTTTTAAAAAATTTCCTATAAAAATAGGAAATTTTTGAAAAATTTCCTACAAAAATAGGAAATTTTTGAAAAATTTCCTATAAAATTTCCTATAAAAATAGGAAATTTTTGAAAAATTTCCTATAAAAATAGGAAATTTTTGAAAAATTTCCTATAAAAATAGGAAATTTTTGAAAAATTTCCTATAAAAATAGGAAATTTTTGAAAAATTTCCTATAAAAATAGGAAATTTTTGAAAAATTTCCTATAAAAATAGGAAATTTTTGAAAAATTTCCTATAAAAATAGGAAATTTTTGAAAAATTTCCTATAAAAATAGGAAATTTTTGAAAAATTTCCTATAAAAATAGGAAATTTTTGAAAAATTTCCTATAAAAATAGGAAATTTTTGAAAAATTTCCTATAAAAATAGGAAATTTTTGAAAAATTTCCTATAAAAATAGGAAATTTTTGAAAAATTTCCTATAAAAATAGGAAATTTTTGAAAAATTTCCTATAAAAATAGGAAATTTTTGAAAAATTTCCTATAAAAATAGGAAATTTTTGAAAAATTTCCTATAAAAATAGGAAATTTTTGAAAAATTTCCTATAAAAATAGGAAATTTTTGAAAAATTTCCTATAAAAATAGGAAATTTTTGAAAAATTTCCTATAAAAATAGGAAATTTTTTAAAAATTTCCTATAAAAATAGGAAATTTTTGAAAAATTTCCTATAAAAATAGGAAATTTTTGAAAAATTTCCTATAAAAATAGGAAATTTTTGAAAAATTTCCTATAAAAATAGGAAATTTTTGAAAAATTTCCTATTTTTATAGGAAATTTTAAAAATTTCCTATATAAATAGGAATTTCCTATATAAATAGGAAATTTTTGAAAAATTTCCTATAAAAATAGGAAATTTTTGAAAAATTTCCTATAAAAATAGGAAATTTTTGAAAAATTTCCTATAAAAATAGGAAATTTTTGAAAAATTTCCTATAAAAATAGGAAATTTTTGAAAAATTTCCTATAAAAATAGGAAATTTTTTAAAAATTTCCAATAAAAATAGGAAATTTTTTAAAAATTTCCTATAAAAATAGGAAATTTTTGAAAAATTTCCTATAAAAATAGGAAATTTTTGAAAAATTTCCTATAAAAATAGGAAATTTTTGAAAAATTTTCTATAAAAATAGGAAATTTTTGAAAAATTTCCTATAAAAATAGGAAATTTTTGAAAAATTTCCTATAAAAATAGGAAATTTTTGAAAAATTTCCTATAAAAATAGGAAATTTTTGAAAAATTTCCTATAAAAATAGGAAATTTTTGAAAAATTTCCTATAAAAATAAGAAATTTTTGAAAAATTTCCTATAAAAATAGGAAATTTTTGAAAAATTTCCTATAAAAAAAGGAAATTTTTGAAAAATTTCCTATAAAAATAGGAAATTTTTGAAAAATTTCCTATAAAAATAGGAAATTTTTGAAAAATTTCCTATAAAAATAGGAAATTTTTGAAAAATTTCCTATAAAAATAGGAAATTTTTGAAAAATTTCCTATAAAAATAGGAAATTTTTGAAAAATTTCCTATAAAAATAGGAAATTTTTGAAAAATTTCCAATAAAAATAGGAAATTTTTGAAAAATTTCCAATAAAAATAGGAAATTTTTGAAAAATTTCCAATAAAAATAGGAAATTTTTGAAAAATTTCCTATAAAAATAGGAAATTTTTGAAAAATTTCCTATAAAAATAGGAAATTTTTGAAAAATTTCCTATAAAAATAGGAAATTTTTGAAAAATTTCCTATAAAAATAGGAAATTTTTGAAAAATTTCCTATAAAAATAGGAAATTTTTGAAAAATTTCCTATAAAAATAGGAAATTTTTGAAAAATTTCCTATAAAAATAGGAAATTTTTGAAAAATTTCCTATAAAAATAGGAAATTTTTGAAAAATTTCCTATAAAAATAGGAAATTTTTGAAAAATTTCCTATAAAAATAGGAAATTTTTGAAAAATTTCCTATAAAAATAGGAAATTTTTGAAAAATTTCCTATAAAAATAGGAAATTTTTGAAAAATTTCCTATAAAAATAGGAAATTTTTGAAAAATTTCCTTTAAAAATAGGAAATTTTTGAAAAATTTCCTATAAAAATAGGAAATTTTTGAAAAATTTCCTATAAAAAGAGGAAATTTTTGAAAAATTTCCTATAAAAATAGGAAATTTTTGAAAAATTTCCTATAAAAATAGGAAATTTTTGAAAAATTTCCTATAAAGATGGGAAATTTTTAAAAAATTTCCTATAAAAATAGGAAATTTTTGAAAAATTTTGGAAAAATTTCCTATAAAAATAGGAAATTTTTGGAAAATTTCCTATAAAAATAGGAAATTTTTGGAAAATTTCCTATAAAAATAGGAAATTTTTGGAAAATTTCCTATAAAAATAGGAAATTTTTGGAAAATTTCCTATAAAAATAGGAAATTTTCCAAAAATTTCCTATAAAAACAGGAAATTTTTGGAATATTTCCTATAAAGATAGGAAATTTTTGGAAAATTTCCTATAAAAATAGGAAATTTTTGGAAAATTTCCTATAAAAATATGAAATTTTTGGAAAATTTCCTATAAAAATAGGAAATTTTTGGAAAATTTCCTATAAAAATAGGAAATTTTTGGAAAATTTCCTATAAAAATAGGAAATTTTTGGAAAATTTCCTATAAAATTAGGAATTTTTTGGAAAATTTCCTATAAAAATAGGAAATTTTTAGAAAATTTCCAAAAAATTTCCTTTAGAAATAGGAAATTATAAAAAAAAATTTCCTTTAGAAATAGGAAATTTTTAAAAAATTTCCTTTAGAAATAGGAAATTTTTTTTAAGAATTTCCTTTGGAAATAGGAAATTTTTTTTAAGAATTTCCTTTGGAAATAGGAAATTTTTAAACATTTCCTATAAAGTGAGGAATTTTTTGAAAAATTGTTTTTGAACGAACATTTTTTGATTTTTCTTATTTCATGGGAAATTTTTCAAAAGTGTCTTATTTTAAAATAATTTTTTTCGAATGTGTTTTATAGAAAATGTTTTAAAAGTATTTGTATCTTATTTTTCAACAACTAATTTTTAAAAAGAAAGAATAAGTACTTTTAACTTTATTATGATTTTTATAATACCAAATAACACAATATCTAATGACAATTCATTAGAGTTTCCTGTACAAAATAATGAATATTTTAACATGTTCCATTAGATTTGACAATTATTGTTACTTTCATATGACTTCTTGACAATTATAAAATAAAAATCTTTATATTTGCTAATAAAGGCTAATGCATTTTAGATAATTAATTCCAGCACAAGTTTAATTATATTATTAACTCCTTTTCTGGGGTAGCACTTTCCTTCCATTATACACGGATTTGTGGCAAATAATAATGAGTTTGATGTGATACTTAAAAATGTTTCTGTATATAATTTGCTCGAGTATCTGAGCATACATAAGTATAGGTAAATATGTATGTGTTGGTTAGAATATATCTGTCATTAATGTCAATAAGAGTTAAAATAAATCCCTGATTGTGTTAAAATCGTACGTTTGTACATTTTGGGTAATATTTTGGGTGTAACGTGTGTCGTCTGTAGGAGTAAGCGAATGACTAAATGACTCGAAAATCACACATTATTTTAGACACGTACAAGGCAAAATTCAATGCAAATCTCCAAAGACCTTAGAGAAGTAGAGTCAGAGTGGAAGGCAAGAAACCGCCTCATAAACCATCTGCATAATTACCCACATACAAATCACACACTCCAACTTACATTTTACGAAAAACACGCACTTTCCAAATTTAATACACACTTGCACACATTAAAATTTAGATGCGAGTATGTATGAGTGTGTGACTGGGTATAGTTGGCACAAGGACAACGATAAAACACCTTTTCCTTTTTATTTTCAGTTCCTTCGACTAAAAATTTCTATTTATGCAAAAACAAAAAAGAACTCAGTGTTTTGGGCTTTAGGTGTATATGAAAGAAAATAAGAAAATTTTCAAATCTTCTTAAAATTTATTGACATAAACATCAGCAAATTTAATGCTGTCATTTTGTTAGTCTCTCCTGCTCCACCACCTCCAGCTTCTTTCTCAGTTTTTGTCATTTTTTAGGCATATGTGTGTCTTGTTTTTATTAGTGTGTGTCAGTCATTAAATTTTACCACTTTAAAGTACTCCAAGTTTTAATATCTTCAGTCTAATATACCAAACCGTGTGCAAAAGCCTAAAAACCCATAAAAACGAGGAGGACACTTTTATTTATACGAGTTTGTTTTGGAGAGCAAAAAAGTTCTTAAAAAGAAGAATTTTATTGAAATGGCTTGTTATGAAACTCGTGCATCATAAACTTATTAACTTTAACACTTTTTTAATTTTAGAAAATGCAATAAAATTAGAAAGTAGAATAGAAATTACTGATGACTTAGCGGAAATCTGGTAATAATAGAAGTGTAAAAATTATGATTTTTCAAAAGTTTACGAACTGGAAAGTATGTGTTGGCAAAAGGCTTAGAAACATTTTTTTATTACAAAATGTGTTCGCGAAAAAAAAATAAAATTTTTAAAATATGCTCATATAAAGCTAATAATTTGTCTATAAGGTTAAAGCACATTTACGTAATTTTTATTTTTTATTTTTCAAAATTATTTTTTTTTCGTTCACAATCGACTGAAAAATATTCGATAGAAAAATATTTCTATTGAAAATTTTTCTATAGAAAAATATTTCTATTGAAAATTTTTCTATAGAAAAATATTTAATTTGAAAATTTTTCTATAGAAAAATATTTCTATTGAAAGTGTTTCTACAGATAAAAATTTCTATTGAAAATTTGTCTATAGAAAAATATTTCTATTGAAAATTTTTCTTTACAAAAATATTTCCATTGAAAATTTTTCTTTACAAAAATTTTCTATTGAAAATTTTCTATTTAAAATTTTTCTTTACAAAAATATTTCTATTAAAAATTTTTCTATATAAAAAAATTTTCTATTGAAAATTGTTTTACTGAAAATTTTTCTACAGAAAAACATTTTTATTGAAAATTTTTCTATAGAAAAATTTTTCTATTGAAAATTTTTCTATAGAAAAATAATTCTATTGAAAATTTTTCTATAGAAAAATTTTTCTATTGAAAATTTTTCTATAGAAAAATTTTTCTATTGAAAATTTTTCTATAGAAAAATTTTTCTATTGAAAATTTTTCTATTGAAAATTTTTCTATAGAAAAATTTTTCTATTGAAAATTTTTCTATAGAAAAATTTTTCTATTGAAAATTTTTCTATAGAAAAATTTTTCTATTGAAAATTTTTCTATAGAAAAATTTTTCTATTGAAAGTTTTTCTATAGAAAAATTTTTCTATTGAAAATTTTTCTATAGAAAAATTTTTCTATTGAAAATTTTTCTATAGAAAAATTTTTCTATTGAAAATTTTTCTATAGAAAAATTTTTCTATTGAAAATTTTTCTATAGAAAAATTTTTCTATTGATAATTTTTCTATAGAAAAATTTTTCTATTGAAAATTTTTCTATAGAAAAATTTTTCTATTGAAAATTTTTCTATAGAAAAATTTTTCTATTGAAAATTTTTCTATAGAAAAATTTTTCTATTGAAAATTTTTCTATAGAAAAATTTTTCTATTGAAAATTTTTCTATAGAAAAATTTTTCTATTGAAAATTTTTCTATAGAAAAATTTTTCTATTGAAAATTTTTCTATAGAAAAATTTTTCTATTGAAAATTTTTCTATAGAAAAATTTTTCTATTGAAAATTTTTCTATAGAAAAATTTTTCTATTGAAAATTTTTCTATAGAAAAATTTTTCTATTGAAAATTTTTCTATAGAAACATTTTTCTATTGAAAATTTTTCTATAGAAAAATTTTTCTATTGAAAATTTTTCTATAGAAAAATTTTTCTATTGAAAATTTTTCTATAGAAAAATTTTTCTATTGAAAATTTTTCTATAGAAAAATTTTTCTATTGAAAATTTTTCTATAGAAAAATTTTTCTATTGAAAATTTTTCTATAGAAAAATTTTTCTATTGAAAATTTTTCTATAGAAAAATTTTTCTATTGAAAATTTTTCTATAGAAAAATTTTTCTATTGAAAATTTTTCTATAGAAAAATTTTTCTATTGAAAATTTTTCTATAGAAACATTTTTCTATTGAAAATTTTTCTATAGAAAAAATTTTCTATTGAAAATTTTTCTATAGAAAAATTTTTCTATTGAAAATTTTTCTATAGAAAAATTTTTCTATTGAAAATTTTTCTATAGAAAAATTTTTCTATTGAAAATTTTTCCATAGAAAAATTTTTCTATTGAAAATTTTTCTATAGAAAAATTTTTCTATTGAAAATTTTTCTATAGAAAAATTTTTCTATTGAAAATTTTTCTATAGAAAAATTTTTCTATTGAAAATTTTTCAATAGAAAAATTTTTCTATTGAAAATTTTTCTATAGAAAAATTTTTTTATTGAAAATTTTTCTATTGAAAATTTTTCTATTGAAAATGTTTCTATAGAAAAATTTTTCTATTGAAAATTTTTCTATAGAAAATTTTTTTTATTGAAAATTTTTCTATAGAAAATTTTTTTTATTGAAAATTTTTCTATAGAAAAATGTTTCTATTGAAAATAGAAAAATTTTTCTATTGAAAATTCTATAGAAAAATTTTTCTATTGAAAATAGAAAAATTTTTCTATTGAAAATTTTTCAATAGAAAAATTTTTCTATTGAAAATTTTTCTATAGAAAAATTTTTCTATTGAAAATTTTTCTATTGAAAATTTTTCTATAGAAAAATTTTTCTATTGAAAATTTTTCTATAGAAAAATTTTTCTATTGAAAATTTTTCTATAGAAAAATTTTTCTATTGAAAATTTTTCTATAGAAAAACATTTTTTTTGCGAAAATTTTTATCAAATATTTTTCTAAAAATAATATTTTTTTTAAAGATTTTTCTACAGAAAAAAATATATTTTGTTCAAAAAAAAATTTTCTAAGCAAAAATTTTCGATAAAAATATTTTTATATAGAAATTTTTTTTAGAACATTTTTATATAGAACAAGTAATAGTCGGTCAAGCCCGACTATATTATACCCTTCACTGCTAAGGTCAAATATGGACCAACAATTCAACAAGTTTTTCTTATGTCTCAGAGGCATACGTACATATACTATGTGTTATTTTTTCAAAATTTCGAGATTTATGTCATTTCCGGCTAAGGTCCTTATATGGGAGCTAGGGTCAATTGTGGACCGATTGCTACCAAATTTTGGTTATTGGTTTATTTATACAAAATATTTATCTGTGTGAAGTTTTAGTAGTCATATGCATTTATCTTTAGAGTTATAGACGTTTTTGTGCTTTTATGTGTACATAAAAGTCTTTTGAGAATGTTTCTTGTATGGGAGGTATGGTCAAATATGGGCCGATTCCTACAAAATTAGGAACACTGATTAAGGTAATCTTAGGCGATATTTGTTCTGAACATTATCAAAATACAAGTAAATTTGTGGCTATAAAGAACCAAAAACTCTATACCGGGAAGGCATCCCTATGGGAGATACCCGAAATAGTAATCCGATTTCGCCCAATAAGTATAGGCCAAAATATGAGCATGTGCCAAATTTCATCAAATTATCTTTAAAGTTACGAGCTGTAGAATGATAACAATCTTACATGGATAACCGGCCAGCCAGCCAGCCGGACGGACATCGTTAAAACAACTCAGAAAGTGATTGGTATACTAAAAGGTAGGTCTCTGACCAATATTTCTATGCGTTACAAACATCGGCACAAACCCAATATACCCTTTCCACCTATGGTGGTGAAGGGTATAAAAATATATGTGTATATATTTTTTTTCTTTAACAAAGCTGCACCGACCGACTTTGCTAACATCCAAACTCCAACTGAATACTTTTAATACTTATTTTCACGAGTTCCATTAATGATCGTGATATTTACGAAAATTACAAAAAATCTTCGGCTTCCTGTGGTATGGGCTGCCCTACTTCTGCTTATAACTAGTTTAAGCTAATGAATTGTTTGCCCTTGGCTGTTCTAGATAGATCGAACAACTTATATTCGCAAGATTTTAATAATTTTACGAATTAATACTCATATTGTCTTGCAGAGTTTTTTTTCGCATGTAAATTTTATTCAAGGAAAATTTTAGAAACCTTATGTAATTATTACATTTCACTTCTTTTTAGTGTATCGTTTGCAGAAGAACTTTTAGCACGAATATATCTATTTTCTATGAAAAAATAAATAAATATTATTATTGGCCATGATAATAATATACTCGTATGATAATACGAGTATCTCGCTTAAAATAACACCTGGATTTATCTATGAAAAAAAGTACCAGAGTAAATGTAATGTATGAAATAATGGATTTCATATATGAACCTTTCCAACCAGAACAATTGCCATTTATTCAAATACGACTATTTAATATTTGCATTAAATTAAAACTTCCATTCTGACCTATAAATAATCTTATTAGCTTAAATTTTTTTAACCAATATAACCCTTCAAAATTACATTTATTTTCCTTTCACTAAACTCATCAATATTCCGCTCAAAGGCTAAAATTTCGATGTCAGATTTAAATATTAACCCAAAAAAAGAAAAGGATTCACAAATATGATTAGGAATTAGATTTTTCAATTTCCCCAAAAAAAAGTACCATAATATTTTGTTGTTTTCTTTAAGAATCCATAAGTTTTATGTCTTTCAGTTTGACTGATTAGATTGACAAGCTAAAATGGTTTAGGAAAATCATTTTTCTTTATGTTAAATTCAATTTTTTTAAGTTTATGATAAAATGATATTTTCAATAAATATTTTATATTCTTTATTTTAAAGATTCTTTTTTTCTGTTACTTTTTTGTATAATAAGGATTATAAACATGCATGAATTTTGATCCTTGACTACAATGTATTGGACAAGGTGGTGAAAGTGTGTTTGTGTGTGTGGGTTATGTTAAGGGTTCAAATGTCACAGGAAGCTTAATAAGTTTACTCATACATGTCTACACACATGTAACACATGTTTTTATGTAAATGTTTATGTGTATTAGTTTATATAAAAAAAAACTAAACCAATTTGCTGGTACCTTTGAATTTTCAAACTTTGAAAAAGGCAAAAAATTATACAAAATCTCAATCGATTAGATTCTTTTTTTTCGATTTTTCCTTTATAATGGCTTCTAAACCACTGATATGCTGTTTTGGTTTTCCTTTGACTTATGTGATACTATGTTTCAATAATGATATTTATACCCTTCACCACCATAGGTGGAAAGGGTATTATAAGTTTGTGCTGATGTTTGTAACGCATAGAAATATTTGTCTTAGACCCACCTTTTAGTATACCAATAGGCTTAGAATTACTTTCTGAGTCGATTTAGCGATGTCCGTCCGTCCGTCCGGCTGGCTGGCTGGCTGGACCCCCATGTAAACCTTGTAATCAAACTACAGGTCGCAATTCTAAAGATAATTTGATGATAATTTTTTTGATAATGGGACCATGGCTATTGAAATTGGTCAAAATCGATCCATTATTTATGGTACCTCCCATAGGTCCCACTTCCCGGAATTGATATATTGGCCACAAATATCAATATTTTTTCATGAAATTTAAAACAGATACTGCTTATGTAAACCTAAATCTCTGTATCAAATTTCGTTGAAATCGGTTCACATTTGACCATAGCTCCCATACAAACTCTTCTTTAAAAACGCACTAAATGAGACAAAAAATCACTAAAACGCTCGTAAATCTAAAGATAATGAAACTTTTGAGTTTATTTTTTGCATACATAATTTTTGTAATAACTGTAATCAATTTGCCAAATTTCTAGATTATCGGTCCACATTTGACCCTAGCTCTCATGTAAGTCCAAATGACGGAAACAGGTTAAATATATAAGTTTTGAGAAAATGTTTGTATGATGGCAAAATTTAGCAAATATCTTATATTCTTAAACGAGCAATAATTGTATGTATATATATATATCTATATATATGTATAGAATGGCTATCTCGAAAACGGCTCTAACGATTTTGATAACATTTGGACAGTGGATACTTTTTTCGATGTATAGGTCGAGTAAGAAGGGAATTTTGGAACCTTTGCCTCTAAGAAGGTAAAAACGGTAAAAAGGGGAAAAAAACAAAATGGCTATATCTACTAAAGTAATAGGCATAGAAACAAAATTTAAATTATGTTTTGAAAAGCTTTTAAAATAAGGTGATAGGTGTTTGGTACTTTTTTCAATCTGTGCCCAATAGGGGGTAAAAAAGGGTGAAAATAGTTTTTTTTGGTACCATTTTTAGGCCACTCTTATCTTTTGAACCAAACAATACAGAAAAGAATTTTGTAATGCAATGAATAAATGTGAGAAAAATATTGAACACGTGTTTGGTACTTTTTTGATTGCAGGGGCCAAAATGGGTAAAAAAGGGATAAAATGATAGCCCAACACCTCATGAAGTAATTTGAATAAGAACAATATGTTAACTGCGTTTATATAAAAGGTACCGAATTCAATTGGTACTAAGTACCAAATATGGTGGGGTATCGCAAGGCCATAAGACATAAAGCCATAATGGCTTTATGTCTTAATCCAAACTGACATAAAGCCATAATTATGATATGGCCTTAAGACTCATATCAATTTTAGTGAAATGGGACATAAAGCCATTATGGCTATATGTCCCATTAGATGATTTAAAAAAAATCCAAAATTTCATCTTCAAACATTTTGTGAAAGAAAAAATCCTTAAAAATTGGAAAACATTTTTTTATTCTTCTGATGCACGCAGGAAAACTTTATGCCGCGTCCCACTGGAGGAAAAAACCCATAAGCGCGGCCGCAGGCCGCCAAGCAAAAAAACTTTAGTATGGGAAGCCAGATTTTAATACTTAACTTTATGTGGCTTTATGTCTCATTTTCGAAAAAAAATTTATGGTGTTAAGTCCCACTATAATGAGACTTAATGCCATATGGCCTTATGTCCCAATGGGTTGGGACTTAACACCATATGGCTTTATGTCCTATGGCCTTGCGACACCCCACCACCAAATATGCATACATAACTTTTTAGAAATTTGGGGATAAAAGGGGAAAAATTGGTAATGTTATAACTTTTTAACAAATTAACGTTTTTCTGTCTATATGTCCCTTATTGAATAGTAAACTATGCATTTAACCATGTTATGCTCATGCAATGATCTTTAGCAAAGTTGTTGCGTATGAGACGACGAAGGTTTTTAAGTTGGTATCACTATCCGATAGGTGGAGCCAATGAAAGTTACTCAAAATGAATTTAATCGCAAACTGCGCATTTCTATCTTTAGCAAAGTTGTATATGATCCTTAGCGAAGTTGTATATGATCTTAAATGAAGTTGTTTCAAATGAGCCGGCGAAGGTTTTTTAATTGGTATGAACAATTTTCAACAGGTGGCGCCACTGAAAAATACTCAAATTGAATTAAATCGTAAACTGTGCATTTGATCATGCTATGATCTTTAGCAAAGTTGTTACGCATAAAACGACGAAGGTTTCTTAGTTGGTATGAACACTTTTCAATAGGTGGCGTCACTGAAAATTACTCAAAGTTAATTAAATCGTAAGCTGTACATTTGATTATGCAATGATCTTTAACAAAGTTGTTGCACATAAGTCGACGAAGGGCTCTTAGTTTTATCAAAAATTTTCGATAGGTGGCGCCACTTAAAAATACTCAAAATTAATTAAATCGTAAACTGTGCATTTTATCAGGCTATGATCTTCAGCGCATGAGTCGATGGAGGTTTCTATATCGGTATGACCAAATTTCCAAAATTATTCATATTAAACTATGCATTTGATCATGTGTTGATTGGATACGATTCAAAATTAATTGGATATTTGTGTACCGTATTTTCTCTAAATTTATTTTAATTGGTTAGTACTTTATAAAATAAAATATATAAATTCTTTAAAATTCGCCTCGAAATGCTTATCATAAAGCTCCGAGCAAGGCTCGGTCACCCAGGTACTTTGTCTTTATACAGGAAAAATAACATATTTGACCTTAGTGGTGAAGGGTATCATATGGTCGGAGTGACCGACTATAGCGCTTTCTTACTTTTTTCTATTTTTTTTTTAAGTTTATATTCAATAGATTTTTTTCTACCTTTAAATCAAGAATTACTTTTGTTACTTTTCTATGGTTACTCCTTCTGCTTTCAACGGTCACTTTAGGGGTTGTGTCAATCTTTTTAGTGGTTAAAGTTTAAAAATCTATAGAAAATATTTTACACACACTGTGATTGTGTTGAGATTTAAATCATCAACTACTTGTTGTGGTTTTCTTTAAATTCTAAATAGAAATTCCTCTTATTTGATTCAAGACAAAAGACAGTAGCAATAGCAGCAGCAGCAGGAGTTAATACCTAGTGGCTTTTCTTATTATAAATAGCTTTGAAAGGTCAGTTTAAATATGGTTTCTTTCATTCTTTGTATGTGGTTAGAAATACTTGGAAACAGATTAAAATGATAAGTATCTTTGTATTTATATTTTTTTTGTGTGTAATTTTGCTATCATTTAAGATTTGAAATGAGATTTGAAGTAATAATATAAAGAAAAACGTTTTTTAAGAACTAGTTTAGGTTTCCAAGACACGTTTATAGGGATTTTCTATTGAATTATGATGGATTTCTATATTATCTTTAATATTCAAAATGACTATAAGGAATTAATATTTTATTCGATAAAATTTTTGATGTCAATTAATTTCTTTGTCTAATATGAGACAATATTAAACTTTTTGCCTTACATTTACTCACAGCTAAATTTTTTATTTATTATGGTCTTTTGATTATAAAAAATACCGAAATTTAATTATACCCTTCACTACCATAGGAGAAAGGGTAAATTAGGTTTGTGATGATATTTGTAACGCATAGAAACATTGGTCTGAGCCCGCCTTTTAGTAAAACGATCGACTCAGAATCACTCCTTGCTGGCGGGACGGATATCAATATTAGCTTTAGAGCAAAGTACAGGTCGTTACTTTAAAGATGATCCTCTTACTTTTTGGCCTTAATCGGATTACTATTTTAGGTACTTGCCATAGTGAAACCTTTCCGAAATACAGTTTTTGGCCCTTTACAGCCACAAATTCAATTTTAATAAAAATCAGCATAAATATTGATCGAAATCTGTGTACCTTATTTTGCAGGAATAAGTAAATATTTGGAACCGTAACTGCTATAACTTTTACCGTAAAAGTCAGAAAATAAAAGTTATTTTTTCGAGCAGAAATAAAAGTTATTTTTTGACTTTTATTTTTTCGATAAAAAATAACAGTTATTTTTGATTTTTATTTTTACAAGCAAAAATATACGTTATTTTTAACCTTTATTTTTTCGAGCAAAGATAACAGTTATTTTTTACTTTTTTCATTTTTTTCAAGCAAGAAAAAAAGTTATTTTTTGATTTTTATTTTTTCGAGCAGAAATAAAAGTTATTTTTTTATTTCTATTTTTTCGAGCAGAAATAAAAGTTATTTTTGATTTCTACTTTTTCGAGCAGAAATAAAAGTTATTTTTTGTTTCAATTAGTGATAAATTCATTAAACAATTTTTTCAAGCAAAGATAATTTGTCAGTGAAAATTATTTGCATATGCTCAAAAATTAATGGAGTTGAGTTTTGCAATCATAATTGGGGCTGAAAACACAAAAATAACTTTTATTTCTGCTCGAAAAAATAAAAGTCTAAAAATAACTTTTATTCATGCTCGAAAAAATAAAAGTCAGAAAATAACTTTTATTTACGAACGAAATAATAAAGGTAAAAATAACTGTTATTTTTGCTTAAAAGTTAAAAAATAACTTTTGTTTTTGCTCGAAAAAATAAAAATTAAAAAATAACTTTTATTTTTGCTCGAAAAAATAAAAGTTAAAAATAACTGTTTTTGCTCGGAAAAATAAATGTTAAAAAATAATTGTTATTTTTGCTCAAAAAAATTAAAATCGAAAAATAACTGTTATTTTTTTTTTTAAATAAAAATCAGATTTTAAAAAGACATCCCATTTTATGAAAATTTGGTCCAAGACTATCAAAATGGTGCACTTGGTGTTATTCTCCGACATTTCCTTGTGGTTGCTTTTTTCAATCAAAAATTCAAAAATAACAGTTATTTTCGGTCCCTGGTTAATATTTAGCCATACCTCCCATACAAGACATATTCTCAAAAGCCTTTTAAATATCCAGAAATGCACAAATAAATATTTTGTAAATATAAACCAATAACTAAAATTTGGTAACAATCGATCCACAATTGACCCTAGCTTCTATATCAGGTCCTCAGCCGAATATGATATAAATCTACCAAATTCTAAAAAAAAAATAGTACATACGAGTATATATAGTTGGGTTGAAAAAAAAAACAACTTTAATTGAAATTCGATACGCCTGGGATCTCAGGTTCTCAGAAAAAAAATTTTGTCTTCCTAGGTCAATATCCTGAGGTGGAACACAGGACATTTATTTCTAGGACCCATTTGTATGGGGAAAAATGGGAGTTTTTTCGGCTTTTGCTAAATTTCAACCAATAAATTTATGTTTTTGGCAAAACCAATAATTGAATATAGAAGAAAACTAAATCAGCTTTAATTATAGTTATTAATTAGTTGCCCCAGAAAATTCGTGTCCTTTTCAACACGCCTAAATATATGCAGTAAACAAATTAACTTTGGAGTACAGAAATTACAAAGTTAGACATTCTTTATTTTCTTAAGACTTATAAGTATACCCAGTAAAACTTTTCATTACCAAATAATGAGTTAAACAGTTAAACTATTGAACACGAACTACTTACTCATTCGCTGTTTAAGTCATTACATTAACATGGGGATGTCATTGGAGGCAAGTACTTACCAATTGCAGAAAAGTAATGACTTGGGTAAGCAATTTGAAAGCAACAACAACAACAGCAACAACTTTTTTGTTGTTGTTTTATTAAAAACATATATTTTTAAACGAAATACAAAATTTTTTTTATGACGCCATTGGGGCTCGAACCCAGACCCTCCGACTGCTAGGCAGAGACTCTTCCACTGAGCTACTTCATATGTTGAAAACTTAGCAGATTATAATTAATATAAACAATTTTTATTTTTAGATCCAAATCAAGTGAAAATAACTTTGTTTTTCTCTGCTTTTTTTGCTTTGTTGTAATTTTTCGAAAAATATTTTTATACGATTTTTTGTAATTATTTTAAAACGTAAACAATTTAAATCTTCTTTTTTGTATAAGTTTTTACATAAGATTGACTCTTACTTACTTAAATGTTACAACCTGTTAAGGTCAAAGTCCGAGTATATTTTAGAATTCCATGGATTTCGATCTTGTGCGAATATTCTCCAATTTTATAGGCTAAGCTTTGAAAAATGTTCCTCTACTTGGTCTTTCTATCGAAGTTTCTGACATCCTCCTCTAGCATTAGGTAGTGGGACATTTCAATTCTAATTTTATCCTCTTCATTGTATTTTTTTTTCAAGAGAGGGTTACTAGCCCGTAATCCTAACCCATTTTTATCGATCTTATGGGACAACTCTCGGAACATGTTAACTCACAATATTAATGGGTGTTAAACTAGCTCCCCGGGTGATACCATGAGGAGGTGTGTGTCCACAGTTGAGATAAAGGATGAACAAGATATGTTTGGGCTTACCAAGTTAAGACCAATCAGAACCGTGTTTGGTATCCAACATCCCCTACATAATCAAAATTGACTCATGATGGTATTTTTTCATTAACGTGAGTTAGTTTTACAAATTTTTTTTACAGAAGATAATATTTAAGTTCTTAAAATTCAAAAATCATTTAAAAAGACTCTTTTAATAAAAAAAAAACTAAAAAAAATTGTTGCCCTTGGTGGGATTTGAACCGGGGCCATTCAGTTTAAATTACCATCTTAATTACAAATAAGTACTTCTGTAATAACTTATTATTTATTCGGATGGTATGTTGTAGTCGTTACAAGGTAACGAGTTATCAGAGTACTTGCCATTACCAAAGTTTTGCTGGGTAAATAGTTGAAATTTATTAATATAAATAAATTTACATAGTTTTTTTTATACTGGAAAATGGTACTTTTTTTAAGGACAGTTTCAAGACTCACTTTTTATATTTTAAAAACTTTTGTTAAAAGAATATTCAAAATTTAAAAATTTTGTATCGGCATATTAAAATAGATAGATGTGGTAATATAATTCAAAAAAGTTTAGTTTGATGTATCATATGGTTTCGTTGTACCTGCGACTTGAAATCGTAAAAGTAAATATTTGGACCTTATTTAAGTAGATGCATAGTAAATTTTATTTAAGTTTTCTTTTGATAAAACTAATACTGAGTTTTATTGCTAGTCATTGAGGAATAACTACTAGAAGTTTCTTTGATTTTGGGTAACCTTAACTCCGTTTTAATCGAGGTCAAAAGTAAAAATTTGGATTTTTAGTGGCAAAAATACGAAAGGTTATGAATTTAGTGGCGAATTTTGATCAAAATTAACAAAAATAGGTTAATTTATGAGTGACCTTAGAGAAGGTATATACAAAATTTCATGCAAATTGGGGATGGTGTGGTTTTAAAGACTTTATAATATAACTTCCATACATTAATTTGCCATAGGGTCGTTTTGAAAAGTCCCATAAAAGAGAATACCGCTTTTACTCTATTTCGGAAACAACTAATAGAGATGATTATTCAATGGGAGAAAGCTAAGGTATACACACGTGCTCATGGAATATATGTTTGTTTGTGCGTTTATCCGCTTTTCATTGTTCTTTATCCACTTATTTCACATTCGGCAGAAAAAAAATGTATGAAGTGCAGTATCTTTATATTGAAGCCTTTGGTGGTTCAGTAAGGGACCAAAAAAAAATTTGATTTGACTCATTTCTAGTTTTAATTTTTAAAAACACAGAATAAAAAGAAAATGTCAAAAACCAAAGTTTTCTCTTATATGATCTTTAAACTAAAAATTTCCAAGTCAAATAATCTTTACTTTCTGTAAATCCATTTATAAACGACTATTTCATTAACAATAAATAAATGAAGTCAAAATATCTAATTTTGTATTAAAGCCATTTATCATTGGGTTTTATATGGGTCTTAAATGTCGACCGATTTTGTGATTTTTGTGATTTGTGTTATAATCAATATTTCTTCCAAATTTAAAAAAAATATCCAAATGTCAAAAAAGTTAACCAAAATCTCAATTCCGGGAAGTGAGACATTTTTTTTTAAAGAAAATGTTGTGTAACATACTTTAGGGATTTTCAACATAATTTATTTTGCAAAAATTTTAATTCAATTTGATTTCTAAACAAATCTGTTTGTTTGTCAAAATATTTAGTTTAAATCAAATTATTTTACTATCAGCAAATTTTGGGCAAATAAGTTACAATGTAATAAACCATATAAATATATTGTCTGTATATTATTTAGGTTATCCTAAAAGTATGCTACACAAATGTCTCTGAAATATCTTACATTTCGATCAGCTGCGATTTGGCCCCAGATATTCTTCTTCCTTATAGTTATAAATAGCTTTCTTTTCGCCAATTTAAAATCTCCTCAATATTTTCCATTCATCTTGACAGTTTGTCGATATTCTTTCCCTTAAAGAACTCCTCTTTAATCGTTAGCACCTTTTTTCGTTTTCACGATGGTCTTATTAAAGCCTTTAGTATTGTAGCTCATTAAAAAAATGTATCATCCGAAAAAAGATTCCATTGTCAACACCGTTTAACAAAAACCATTTTTTGCTATCACAAATGTTAACACAGGGCAACAGCAAAAATATGCTCGAGTAACCACTATATACATTTGATGTATCATGGCTACCTTAGTACAAAAATGGTAAAATTTTTAAATTCTATAAATAGGTATTTTTTAAAAAAAAATTTTTTTGTAAAACTGCAATTTTTTAGACACTTTTTCACATAATTAATGATAACGCAGAAACTAATAATCGGATATTATTCAAATAAAATCAGAAAAATTAAAACTTACATAGCCTTTGATTTGTCTATATATCGCGTTTCAATCGGATCAATAGTATCAGAGTTATAATAAAAAATTTAAGAAAAAAATATATTTTTTATATAAAAATGGCAAAAATTTTTGTTTTAAAAAAATCATGAAAAATAGAAAACGACAAAAAAATGTTCAGATTTACTTTTCTGTCGCAAAACCACAAATAATAGCAACAAAACGAGATATCGACCATAAAAATCGATTGATTATTTTCGAATTTATTTACAATTAAGTGAATTCACCCATTTTCACAAAATTTTATATTTTTACTTGATATACGTATACAGGGTTTTTCAAATGTGTGAAAAAATAGATTTTAGAATTTTAAGGAGTGCCGGTCGGATTATTGTGAGATTTGGTGAGGAACTTTCACCCACAAAATTTTAGCCAAATTGGACAACGCTAACACATGTCGCTCAGGTCCTAAAGCTGACAAATCAAGTTTATATCGGAAAAATTTTATAATTTTTAAGTTTTTGCAAAATTAACGCTATTTATTCCCCCTTTTGCAAATAAGTGGATCCTGGTCCTTAGGGCAAACACAATGAGATTTCCAATAAGCTACATATCTTCAAAATCGGTTTAACAGTTTTCGAGTTACTACAATTTGCACTGGCGACTGCATAGAGTGCCATTATATTTCAGGTGGAATTTGGCATCATGTCACTATGGCAAAAAGCACTTAAGCGGTATTAAAAATATATTATACAATGAAAGACAAATTGACCTGTGGAACAGTATTGGGCTCTTGCAAAAAAGATATTTAAAGACAGAGGAAACCAGTCTCAGAACAGGTCCGATTTGTAGCATACAGCTGCAACTTTAAAATCTTTATTGAAAAACCTTCCGATACTGATTTGTCATACTAAATCAATATTTTAATATCAGATAAATTTGTACAATATTCCAATAAATTTCCTAATTTTAAGGATTTTTTGCACTGGTTAAGTTTTATAAATATAAATTTTATTTGGATTAATCCTTAATCGTCTTCAGTTTTAATGTTCTAAAAATGGAATTGTTAAACTAAATCTGACAAAATATTTTTTCACAAAATTTTTTATATACATTAATACATTTTTTAGAAAACAATGCTAAGCAAATTTTGTGCACATTTTAATGATTACTTTGTTTGGAAAAAACTCCAAAAATATATAAGTTTTTCCTTTTTTTCACCAAATTTTACAAAATTTTAACTTATTTCCGCTTCTGAAAAATTTTCTACATCCTTTACTGTTGCTACTACATCTGTAAAGTAGTTTAACATTAACTGCTATTAGAAGCTGTTAAATATTATCTCAAAACTGTTCGACTTAACATAAAGCTTTTGCCACATTACTCCTTATTTCTCCTTTATAACACTTCAGCAACAAATGCGAAATAAACCAACCCCTTAAGAAATTGTTATAAAACTGTATGAAAACTGTTATAAGTAAGGAAAAACATGGTAAAAGGGAAAATTATAACAAAGTAAAAAAACAACCCTTACGATTCCGATATATGTAAGTTAAAAACTTTCCTTTAACACCACCAGTTGCACATTTATTATGCAACAGTTCTTGTAGTATTTAACAGTTCTTTTTGTAATTAACTTAACATAACATATTTTTCTTAACATTATGTTACATTATAATCTTATCTCTGTTGTTAAACATATTTTCTTACATTTATTTATTTTGTCTTATATTTTCTTCCATTTTAGGTGATTTACGACCTTAATGTCCATAAAAATCTTCAGATTATTTTACAAGGTAATTGAAAATTGTCAATGTTTTTTGTTTGTTGCAGATTTTGCTTTTTTATATTTTTTTGGTATATTTTTATTTTAATAGACCTATTTTACATAAAAATGTGATAAAAATTTAAACTAATTAAGTGTAAAATGTGTTTGAAACAATCACCGGAACGACAAATTGTTTAGAAAATTTAAATACTTCAGCAGATGGGAACAGTTTTTATAAGTCGAGTAAATATTTTTAAATGGAGAAATAAGAATAAGGATGTCATTTTAAAATTTATTAACTTTTTTTGTTTATAGAAAAGATTTTTAAAAATAAATGATATAATCAAAAATATCTCTACATAAATATATGTCTATACAATTTAATCCTAGTTATGTCTGTTTGTAAATTTGTTATTTATGGAAGCCTATACTAGCCCAAATGTTTTAGAACCACTTTTTAACAAACAAATCTATAGAAACAAACAAATGTCTATAGAAAAATTTTTTTATAACAAAAAATTTTCTAAAGAAAAATTCTCCATAAAAAGATTTTATTATAAAAACAAATTCTATAGCAATATTTTTATAACGAAGATTTTCTATAGAACAGTTTTTAGTAGCAAACATTTTTTAAAGAAATTATCAAAATTTATAACGAAAAATTTCTTAAGAAAAATTTTACAACTAATCATTTTTTATAGAAAAATTTTTAAACGAAATCATTTCCATAAAAAAAAATTTCATTTGGTATATAAATATTTTATTATAAAAACAAATTCTATAGCAATATTTTCATAACGAAGATTTTCTATAGAACACTTTTTAGTAGCAAACATTTTTTAAAGAAATTATCAAAATTTATAACGAAAAATTTCTTAAGAAAAATTTTACAACTAATCATTTTTTATAGAAAAATTTTTTAAACAAAAAATTTTTTAGAAATTACTACAGAATTTTTTTAACAAAAATTTCATAACAATAAATTTTCTATATAAAAATTTCTTGGAACGAAGAATTCTCTATAAAAAAATTACTTATAACGAAGAACTTTCTATAGAAAATTTTTTTACAACTAGACATTTTCCATAGAAAAATTTTTGATAACGAAAAATTTTTGCTAACGAAAAATGTTCTATAGAAAAATTTTTCATAACGAAAATTTTTCTATAGAAAAATTTTTGATAACGAAAAATTTTCTATAGAAAAACGTTTGATAACGAAAAATTTTCTACAGAAAAATTTTTGATAACGAAAAATTTTCTACAGAAAAATTTTTGATAACGAAAAATTTTCTATAGAAAAATTTTTGATAACGAAAAATTTTGTATAGAAAAATTTTTGATAACGAAAAATTTTCCATAGAAAAATTTTTGATAACAAAAAATTTTCTATAGAAAAATTTTTGATACCAAAAAATTTTCTATAGAAAAATTTTTGATACCAAAAAATTTTCTATAGAAAAATTTTTGATACCAAAAAATTTTCTATAGAAAAATTTTTGATAACAAAAAATTTTCTATAGAAAAATTTTTGATACCAAAAAATTTTTTGTAGAAAAATTTTTGATACCAAAAAATTTTTTGTAGAAAAATTTTTGATACCAAAAAATTTTCTGTAGAAAAATTTTTGATACCAAAAAATTTTCTGTAGAAAAATTTTTGATACCAAAAAATTTTCTATAGAAAAATTTTTGATACCAAAAAATTTTCTATAGAAAAATTTTTGATACTAAAAAATTTTGTATAGAAAAATTTTTGATACCAAAAAATTTTCTATAGAAAAATTTTTGATACCAAAAAATTTTCTATAGAAAAATTTTTGATACCAAAAAATTTTCTATAGGAAAATTTTTGATACCAAAAAATTTTCTATAGGAAAATTTTTGATACCAAAAAATTTTCTATAGAAAAATTTTTGATACCAACAAATTTTCTATAGAAAAATTTTTGATACCAAAAAATTTTCTATAGAAAAATTTTTGATGCCAAAAATTTTCTATAGAAAAAATTTTGATACCAAAAAATTTTCTATAGAAAAATTGTTGATACCAAAAAATTTTCTATAGAAAAATTTTTGATACCAAAAAATTTTCTATAGAAAAATTTTTGATACCAAAAAATTTTCTATAGAAAAATTTTTGATACCGAAAAATTTTCTATAGAAAAATTTTTGATACCGAAAAATTTTCTATAGAAAAATTTTTGATACCGAAAAATTGTCTATAGAAAAATTTTTGATAACGAAACATTTTCTATAGAAAAATTTTTGATACCAAAAATTTTCTATTGAAAAATTTTTGATGCCAAAAAATTTTCTATAGAAAAATTCAATAGAAAAATTTTTGATACCAACAAATTTTCTATAGAAAAATTTTTGATACCAAAAAATTTTCTATAGAAAAATTTTTGATACTAAAAAATTTTGTATAGAAAAATTTTTGATACCAAAAAATTTTCTATAGAAAAATTTTTGATACCAAAAAATTTTGTATAGAAAAATTTTTGATACCAAAAAATTTTCTATAGAAAAATTTTTGATACCGAAAAATTGTCTATAGAAAAATTTTTGATACCGAAAAATTGTTTATAGAAAAATTTTTGATACCGAAAAATTTTCTATAGAAAAATTTTTGATACCGAAAAATTTTCTATAGGAAAATTTTTGAAAAAAATTTTCTATAGAAAAATTTTTGATACCAAAAAAATTTCTATAGAAACATTTTTGATACCAAAAAATTTTCTATAGAAAAATTTTTAATACCAAAAAATTTTCTATAGAAAAATTTTTGATACCAAAAAATTTTCTATAGAAAAATTTTTGATACCAAAAAATTTTATATAGAAAAATTTTTGAAACCAAAAAATTTTCTATAGAAAAATTTTTGATACCAAAAAATTTTCTATAGAAAAATTTTTGATACTAAAAAATTTTCTATAGAAAAATTTTTGATACCAAAATATTTTCTATAGAAAAATGTTTGATACCAAAAAATTTTCTATAAAAAAATTTTTGATACCAAAAAATTTTCTATAGAAAAATTTTTGATACCAAAAAATTTTCTATAGAAAAATTTTTGATACCAAAAAATTTTCTATAGAAAAATTTTTGATACCAAAAAATTTTCTATAGAAAAATTTTTGATACCAAAAAATTTTCTATAGAAAAATTTTTGATACCAAAAAATTTTCTATAGAAGAATTTTTGATACCAAAAAATTTTCTATAGAAAAATTTTTGATACCAAAAAATTTTCTATAGAAAAATTTTTGATACCAAAAAATTTTCTATAGAAATATTTTTGATACCAAAAAATTGTCTAAAGAAAAACAATTTTGATGCCAATGTATTTTCTAAACAAAAAATTTTGATACCAAAAATATTTTTGATAATAAAAAATTTTATAATAAAAAAGTTTTTAGAATAATAAATTTTCTGTAGAAAAAATTTTAATAATAAAAAATTTTCCATAGAAAAATTTTTAATAATAAAAATTTTCTATAGAAAAATGTTTGAAAATAAAATATTTTATAAAAACCTTTTTGATAATAAAAAATTTTCCATAGAAAAAGTTTTGATATCAAAAAAGTTTAATATATAATGAGACGAATTTTATCTTGTTTTATTGCTATAGTATTTAATTTTGACATGAATTCATTTGACTGTGTGTGAAAAAAACCTACTTTTAAATTTTATATATAGTGTTCTCTTCGCTTTCATTACACCTGACTTTACAAATTCCCACCTTTATTTCCAATAAACTGTCATTTAATTTCGAATTTCCTTTATTTGTATTTTTCTTCCGAATGCTGCCTTTATTACAACTTTATTATATTCATGTGAGCAAACACGAAACCGATTGTTTTTAACAATTTTATTAAAATTTACTTAAATTTTATTATTGTACTTTTTATTTTTATTTCATTCCTGGATATAAACGAACTAACGATCGAACGACTGACTGACTAACAGGATGCATCGACAGAAAGAGTGAAAGCATGAATGAACGAAATGACTTGGGTTGTAAATAGTCAAGCGATTGAAATTGAAACGCACGTTTGCCTGAGAGTTTAATAAGCAAATTGAGCGGAAATATTTAAAACGTTATAAAATTGTAACGTTACGTATTTGTATTCAGTTATTTCGGAATACCTATAAAAATTTACACACTCATTTAACCCTAAAACACTTTTGTACATTTCAAATATTGAAATAATTTTGGTATTGAAAATAAAAATCCGTTGCACTGAAATCGCAGTTTAATGTTTTCGGTGCTGCTTTGACTACTTTTCTGCTATATTTTGTTTAAACATAAATATTTATTAGCCAGTATTCGTAACTGTTGGCTTTTACGAGGGCAGTACAATAATTGTTTTCAAGTTGACATGACCTATAGAAAATTTTTCTTTATGAAATATTTTTCTATAGAAAATTTTTCGTTATTAAAAATTTTTCTATAGAAAATTTTTCGTAATCAAAAATTTTCTATAAAAAAATTTCGTGATCAAAAATCTTTCTATTGAAAATTTTTCGTTATAAAAAATTTGGTTAATATATAAAATCTTTTATAAAAAAGTTATCGTCATCAAAAATTTTTCGTTATCAAAAATTTTTTATAGAAAATTTTTCGTTATCAAAAATTTTTCTATAGAATATTTTTCGTTATCAAAAATTTTTCTTTAGAATATTTTTCGTTATCAAAAATTTTTGTATAGAATATTTTTCGTTATAAAAAATTTTGTTAATATTTAAGATCTTTCATAAAAAATTTATCGTCATCAAAAATTTTTCGTTATCAAAAATTTTTTATAGAAAATTTTTCGTTATCAACAATTTTTCTATAGAATATTTTTCGTTATCAAAAATTTTTCTTTAGAATATTTTTCGTTATCAAAAATTTTTCTATAGAATATTTTTCGTTATAAAAAATGTTGTTAATATTTAAGATCTTTTATAAAAAATTTATCGTCATCAAAAATTTTTCGTTATCAAAAATTTTTTATAGAAAATTTTTCGTTATCAAAAATTTTTCGATAGAATATTTTTCGTTATCAAAAATTTTTCTATAGAATATTTTTCGTTATCAAAAATTTTTCTATAGAATATTTTTCGTTATAAAAAATTTTGTTAATATTTAAGATCTTTTATAAAAAATTTATCGTCATCAAAAATTTTTCGTTATCAAAAATTTTTTATAGAAAATTTTTCGTTATAAAAAATTTTTCTATAGAATATTTTTCCTTATCAAAAATTTTTCTATAGAATATTTTTCGTTATAAAAAATTTTTCGTAGTCAAAAATTTGTTAATATTTAAGATCTTTTATAAAAAATTTATCGTCACCAAAAACTGTTCGTCATCAAAAATTTTTTATAGAAAATTTTTCGTTATCAAAAATTTTTCTACAGAATATTTTCCGTTATACAAAATTTTTCGTAGTCAACAATTTATATTAACAAATTAAGATCTTCTATACAAAATTTTTTGTTATCAAAAATTTTTCTATTGAAAATATTTCGCTTTCAAAAATTTTTCTATACAATATTTTTAGTTATCAAAAATTTTTCTATAGAAAATTCTTTGTTATCAAAAATTTTTCGTTACAAGAAATTTTTTAATATTTAAATTTTAAATTTTCGATAAAAGAAAATTTTTCGTAATCAAAAATTTTTCTAAATAAAATTTGTCGTTATCAAAAATTTTTCTATAGAAAATTTTTCGTTATCAAAAATTTTTTTGTAGAAAATTTTTCATTATCAAAAATTTGTCCATAAAAAATTTTTCGTTATCAAAAATTTTTCTATAGAAAATGTTTCATTATCAAAAATTTTTCTATAGAAAATTTTTCGTTATCAAAAGTTTTTCTATAGAATATTTTTCGTTATCAAAAATTTTTCGTTATAAGAAATTTTTCGTAGTCAAAAATTTTTTAATATTTAAGATCTTTTATAGAAAATTTTTCGTCATCAAAAATTTTTCTATAGAAAATTTTTCGTTATCAAAATTGTTCGAAAGAAAATTTTTTGTTATCAAACATTTTTCAATAGATAATTTTTCGTAGTTGAAATTTTTTTGATTTTAAAGATTTTTTATAGAAAATTTATCGTCATCAAAAATTTTTCTATAGAAAATTTTTATTTATTAAATCTCTTGTATAGAAAATTTTTCGTCATCAAAAATTTTTTGATAGAAAATTTTTTGTTAGAAAATTTTTTGTTATCAAAAAATTTTCTATAGAAAATTTCTGATTATCAAAAATTTTTCTATAGAAAATTTCTGGTTATTAAAAATTTTTCGTTATCAAAAATTTTTCGTTATTAAAATTTTTTCTCCAAAAATTATCTAAAATTTTTCAATAGAAAACTTTTCGTTATCAAAAAGATTTTTCTTAGGAAAATTTTTCGTGATCAAAAAATTTTCTTTAGATACTTTTAAGTTAGGAGAAATTTTTTTTTAGAAAATTTTTAGTTATCAAAAATCTTTCGTTTTCAAATATTTTTCAAAATTGTTTCTATAGAAAATTTTTCGTCATCAAAAAATTTTCTTTAAATACTTTTAAGTTATGAGAAATTTTTCTTTAGAAAATTTTTAGTTATCAAAAATCTTTCGTTTTCAAATATTTGTCAAAATTGTTTCTATAGAAAATTTTTCGTTATCAGAAATTTTTTTGTAAAAAATTTTTCGTCATTAAAAGTATTTCTCTAGAAAATTTTTCATTATCAAAAGTTGTTGTCTTCAAAAAAATTTTTTAGAAAAAATTTCTTTATAAAAAATCTTTCTATAAAAAATTATTTGTTATCAAAAATTATCCTATAGAAAATTTTCTTATAAAAAATTTTTAACTATCAAAATTTTTGTTATAGAAAATTTCTTAATAGAAAATTTAAAAAAATATATATATATTTTTCGTTTTAAAATTTTTTCTATACAAAATTTTTTCTTTAGAAATTTTTTGGTTATAACATTTTTTACAAAATTTTCCATTAAAAATTTTTTAAAAGAAAATATCTCATAATAAAATGTTTTCCTTAAAAAATGTTTCTAAATAAAATTTTTTTCTATATAAAATTTTTAGCTTTAATTTTTTTTATACAGAAAATTTATTGTTGTAAATTTTTTTCTATAAATAGAAAATTTTTTATTATATTTTTTTTTTTATAGAAAATGTTTCATTATAGTGTATTCTTTAGAAAATATATCGTTATAAAGATTTTTCTATAGAAAACGTTTCTTTATAAAAATATTTGTATATACATTTTTCCTTTATATAAAATTAAAACAAAATTGTTATTTTTTTTGATTTTCCAATAGAAACTTTTCCGTTAGTTTTGATAACATCGAAAATAATTCTGACAATAATTTAATTTGTCCTATTGGTTTAACCTTTAAACCCAGTTCTATAAGATTACAGGCTACAAATACCACTACTATAACCTTTTCGTTTGATTGCATGTGTGAGTCTTATTAAAATAAACTGCATTGCTTTTGTTGTATATAAAAAAATCATTTTTTATATTATTTTTTTACGATTTTTTTCTGCTTTTTTACAAGTTTCCAATGAACATTACTTTCAATTTCAATTTTATTAGTGTTTGCAGCAGGAAAAGCAAATAAGTCCTTAAATAAATATTTACTTACCTTTGTTAAAGTGCTTTTATATAACTTTTTATTATATTATTTTAATAAAAAAAATTTTAACCAAATAACAATAGAAATTAATTTGAGTTTAATATTGCGTTTTTTATGGAGATATTTAATCTGTATTAAATTTAAAATTGATTAGGATGTAAAGTTTTATAGGAATTTTTATTTAAATTTATTAAGAGGTTTAATGATCTAAAGGACATTTTTGTTTTCTTAAAATTATGGAATTAGGTTTATTAATCTTGAAGTTTAACAGGCAGTTAGTTTTCTTTTATACGAGACATTTATAATTAATCAGTTAATATATTTTTTAATTATTGAACATTACTTATGACAACTTAACCAAATACTATTAGGAAAGACTTATGCATTAAACACATAGACAACAGCAGGCTACACGAACACCGACTACAAAAGTCGTTGGCTGCAATCGTCGCCTCGTAGTCAGCTACTTAGTTATTTTGGGGACGGCAGCTACATTTAAGATGGTAGCTACATTTCGTAACACCTGTTTATGAGTGGTGCCAATATCGCGTTTATAACATGGACAAAATAACTATTTAAATTTTGATAAAAACGACATAAATTCATTTTATTAATTAACCTCCGAAATCAACGGTTTTCCCGTACCTGATGGTATGTCTATATCAAAAAAAAAAATTTATAGAAAGATTTTGGTGTGATCTCTAATAGTTTAAGAGTTATGGGCTTTTTAAATTTCAAGAATAATACGGTATAACTTTAGAAGTTTATATCCGATATTAACTTTTTTGGTATCAAACAAAAGCTACTGAAAATATCTTTTATATTCTATATAATATTCTTTATAATGAATAAGGAGCTAATATACTATAAACTTATTTCTGCAACCGACTTTTTTTATAAAAATTCGTTTATCTTAAAACAATATAAGTATGCTCTTTTATATAATGAATTTTATAAAGGACATACTGGGCTTTTATATAACATGAACTACGTAGCTCTAGCACACGTAGCGTGTGAGTTAGACAGTTTAAAAAATAACTTTTTAAAATTTTACTTTTATTGAGTTAGAGTTATATAAATATAAATATAAATTTTTACATAATATTTTATTTGATATTATTATATACATTAAATATATAAATATTCGATAAGTATGTAAATTGTTTACATAAATTCTCCTCATTGTATTTATGGTAAATAAATTCAAGTGGTTTAAATCGCTCATTTATTTCAATATTATATGGTGTTTACAGCACTAAATCTTTTATTGTCGCCAACAAAAATAGAAAATAGTTTAATTTTGGCTACAGCTACAACGGTGGTCGGTGGTCGTGTAGCCGTGTCGACTCTAAAAAATTTATTTCTATTTGAATGCATGAATTATAATTTTGTCAAGCTGTAGCCCGTAGCCTGCTGTTGTCTATGTGTTTAATGCATTATGTTTATCTTTTTGAAAACTTTATAAAATGTTATCAATAATAAAAATTCTTTATATCTGGAAATCTAATTCAGTGTTAACCACTGTGCGACCTTTAAATTTAAAATTTGTGTAAATATTGTTATATTTTGTTATTTGTCTGTTGCAGTTAAAATATTTATATAATAAAAAACTTATTTTTTTTCTCATTTCCTAATGTAGCCAATATTTTACCGCATTTAAAATCCATTTGATTTTTTTATTCAATTATTTTTAACTACTCGAACATTGTGCAATTTAGTTAATCCGATTGCCGCAATTCAATATTAAAACAATTGGTTTTTATGTAATTCTTTAGCTAATCCAATAAAATTTAAAAAATAAAGCCACTGCAAATTTGTTTAATATGTTTTATTAAAAAAAAAATTGTTTTTGGAATCAAAATATTAACTTTTATAGTTCCTAAACGATTAATAAAATTATCAAAGGCTTATTGTAGGAAATTTGTATAGATAATATTATTATGCCTATACATTTAACGACAAACCTGTAGCATCGGAAGAATTTATCTAAATCTGTTTACCTATAACTGTTTCTATCGAAAGCTTTTATATGGAAAAATCTTTATATCCAAAGCTTTTCTATAAAAAAATAATTTCTATAAAAAAATCTTTTTATCAAAAGCTATTCTATAGAAAATTCTTTCTATCGAAAGCTTTTCTATAGAAAACTCCTTATGCCGAAAGCTTTTCTTTAAGAAAACTCTTTTGTATAAGAAAATCTTTTCTTAGCAAACTCTTTCTATTAAAAGCTATCCATAAAACAGTCTTTATATCGAAAGCTTTTCTGTGGAAAAAGCTTTCTATCGAAAGATTTTCTATAGAAAACTCTTTCTATCGAAAGCATTTTATATAGAATCCTTATTGTATCGAAAGCTTTTTTATAGAAACTTTTTCTATCGAAAGCTTTTCTATAGAAAACTCTTTTATAAAAACTTTTTCTATTGAAAGCTTTTCTATAGACAACTTTTTCTATAGAAAACTCTCTATCGAAAGCTTTTCTATAGAAAACTCTCTCTATCGAAAGCTTTTCTATAGAAAACTCTTTCTACCGAAATTTCTTTTTATCGAAAGCTTTTCTATAGAATACTCTGTCTACCGAAAGCTTTTCTATAGAAAACTCTGTCTACCGAAAGCCTTTCTATAGAAAATTCTTTTTACCGAAAGCTTTTCTATAGAAAACTCTTTCTACTGAAAGCTTTTCCATAGAAAACTCTTTCTGCCGAATGATTTCCATAGAAAACTCTTTCTGCCGAAAGATTTCCATAGAAAACTCTTTCTACTGAAAGCTTTTCCATAGAAAAGAAAACTCTTTCTACCGAAAACTTTTCTATAGAAAACTCTTTCTACCGAAAGCTTTTCTCTTTAGAGCTTTTCTCTCTTTCTATTTATAGCTTTTCTATTGAAAACTCTTTCTATCGAAAGCTTTTTTATAGAAAACTTTTTCTATTGAAAGCTTTCTATGGAAAACTCTTTTTATAGAAAGTTTTTCTATAGCTTTTCTATAGAAAACTTTTTCTATTAAAAGCTTTTCTATAGAAAAATCTTTCTATCGAGAGCTTTTCTATAGCGAATTCTTTCTATCGAAAGCGTTTCTATAGAACACTCTCTATATCGAAAGCTTTGCTACAGGAAACTTTTTCTACCAAAAGCTTTTCTATAGAACACTCTTTCTATTAAAAGCTTTTTTATAGAAAACTTTTTCTATCGAAAGCTTTTCTATAGAAAACTCTTTTTATAAAAAGTTTTTCTATAGCTTTTCTATAGAAAACTTTTTTTATTGAAAGCTTTTCAGTAGAAAACTCTTTCTATCGAAAGCTTTTCTATAGAAAACTCTTTCTATCGAAGGCATTTCTATAGAAAATTCATTTTACTGAAAGCTTTTCTATAGAAAACTCATTCCATCGAAAGCTTTCTATAGAAAACTCTACTTTATTGAAAACTCTTTCAATAGAAATCTTTTCCATAGAAAAATCTTTCTGTCGAAAGCTTTTCTATAAAAAACTTTTTCTATCGAAAGCATTTCTATAAAAAAATCGTTTAACTGAAAGATTTTCTGTAGAAAACACTTTATTTCGAAAGCTTTTCTATAGAAAACTCTATCCTATAGAAAACTCTCTCCATTCTGCATTTGCTTTAGAACATAATTCAACTTTGTATTATCTTATTTATTCTGTTAAAATTTAATAAAAAACTTTACATATTTATTATACATCAAATTAAATACTCAACAATTGTTTTTGAAATGCCCTCATATTAAGATGGTAAATCTTAAAATTCTACGAAAATTTTGTTAAAATGAAAATCAGCGAGAAAAATGAAAAACTTTAATATTGTTTTCATTTACAACAATGTTTTGTGTTTTTTATTTGTTTCTGTGCGAAGTTTTCCAAAAAAGTTTTTCGATTACAGTTTAATATAATTTTAAGTTTTCATTGTTTGTAGCTGATGTTAAATCTGTTGCTTTTGATGATGCTCTTGTCTTTAGTCTTTAGCGTTTTGGTAATTTTTAAAAATTTTGTTTAAACTTAAAGTTCACCCCATTCTTTTGTGAAGCTAAATCATGGCAGTGATTGCAATATTTCAATTATTTTCTTTAAAGCTACTGTTGAGAAGAGGACGAATGGATGGATGGACGGATGGCTGCTTATTATTAAACAAAAAAGGGAAAAGAAACGAAGAAATTGTTGTAAATAAGTTAAAGTTTACTTATAGTAACAAGAAGCCAACTGTTGGATTACTTTTATACTTACACCTTACCAGCACTTTAATCTGTTACACATTTTGTTAAATATTAAATCCTTAAAGGGAAAAGGACTTTCTGACAGTCTGCAATTGGTTGGATGCCGGCATATTTTTCCTCTTTCTTTATTATTTTCACTTTTCTTATTATTAGAAATCTTTTTATCTTGTACTCTTCTTATATTGTTTATTTAATTTTTAATAACAAATTTTAATAAATGAAGAATTTCTATGTGTTTCCTTTTTTTGTTTGACGGTGTATTGGTATTATACCCTGTGATATTTTATTCCTTCTTCACTCATTTATTCATTCATTCGTTTCCTTGTTTTGATATTTATCGCTTAAAATCATAATAATAAAATTTCTGGAATTGTATGTGTTTCACAGTTGAGGGGACGAATTAAGCACACGTTTGAAGGTTCAAAAGTTTTCCAGTGATAGAAAGTTTTTCTATAGAAAATTTTTTGTTAAAAAAATTTTTCTATAGAAAATTTTTTGTTGAAAATATTTTTCTATAGAAAATTTTTTGTTAAAAATATTTTTCTATAGAAAATTTTTTGTTAAAAATATTTTTCTATAGAAAATTTTTTGTTAAAAAAATTTTTCTATAGAAAATTTTTTGTTAAAAAAATTTTTCTATAGAAAAATATTTTTAACAAAAAATTTTCTATAGAAAATTATTTGTTAAAAATATTTTTCTATAGAAAATTTTTTGTTAAAAATTTTTCTATAGAAAATTTTTTGTTAAAAATTTTTCTATAGAAAATTTTTTGTTAAAAATTTTTCTATAGAAAATTTTTTGTTAAAAAAAATTTTCTATAGAAAAATTTTTGTTAAAAAAATTTTTCTATAGAAAATTTTATGTTAAAAAAAATTTTTGTTAAAAAAAGTTTTCTTTGAAAATTTTTTGTTAAAAAATTTTTCTATAGAAAATTTTTTGTTAAAAAATTTTGTTAAAAAATGAGGGGACGAATTAAGCACACGTTTGAAGGTTCAAAAGTTTTCCAGTGATAGAAAGTTTTTCTATAGAAAATTTTTTGTTAAAAAAATTTTTCTATAGAAAATTTTTTGTTGAAAATATTTTTCTATAGAAAATTTTTTGTTAAAAATATTTTTCTATAGAAAATTTTTTGTTAAAAAAATTTTTCTATAGAAAAATATTTTTAACAAAAAATTTTCTATAGAAAATTATTTGTTAAAAATATTTTTCTATAGAAAATTTTTTGTTAAAAATTTTTCTATAGAAAATTTTTTGTTAAAAATTTTTCTATAGAAAATTTTTTGTTAAAAATTTTTCTATAGAAAATTTAAAAAAATTTTTCTATAGAAAATTTTTTGTTAAAAAATTTTGTTAAAAAATGAGGGGACGAATTAAGCAAACGTTTGAAGGTTCAAAAGTTTTCCAGTGATAGAAAGTTTTTCTATAGAAAATTTTTTGTTAAAAAAATTTTTCTATAGAAAATTTTTTGTTGAAAATATTTTTCTATAGAAAATTTTTTGTTAAAAATATTTTTCTATAGAAAATTTTTTGTTAAAAATATTTTTCTATAGAAAATTTTTTGTTAAAAAAATTTTTCTATAGAAAAATATTTTTAACAAAAAATTTTCTATAGAAAATTATTTGTTAAAAATATTTTTCTATCGAAAATTTTTTGTTAAAAATTTTTCTATAGAAAATTTTTTGTTAAAAATTTTTCTATAGAAAATTTTTTGTTAAAAAAAATTTTCTATAGAAAAATTTTTGTTAAAAAAATTTTTCTATAAAAAATTTTATGTTAAAAAAAATTTTTGTTAAAAAAAATTTTCTTTGAAAATTTTTTGTTAAAAAATTTTTCTATAGAAAATTGTTTGTTAAAAAAATGTTTCTATAAAAAATTTTTTGTTAAAAATTTTTCTATAAAAAATTTTTTGTTAAAAATTTTTCTATAGAAAATTTTTTGTTAAAAAAATTTTCTATAGAAAATTTTTTGTTAAAAAAATTTTCTATAGAAAATTTTTTGTTAAAAAAATTTTCTATAGAAAATTTTTTGTTAAAAAAATTTTTCTATAGAAAAATTTTTGTTAAAAAAATTTTTCTATAGAAAAATTTTTGTTAAAAAAATTTTTCTATAGAAAATTTTTTGTTAAAAAATTTTTCTATAGAAAATTTTTTGTTAAAAAATTTTGCTATAGAAAATTTTTTGTTAAAAAAATTTTTCTATAGAAAATTTTTTGTTAAAAAAATTTTTCTATAGAAAATTTTTTGTTAAAAAAATTTTTCTATAGAAAATTTTTTGTTAAAAAAATTTTTCTATAGAAAATTTTTTGTTAAAAAAATTTTTCTATAGAAAATTTTTTGTTAAAAAATTTTTTCTATAGAAAATTTTTTGTTAAAAAAATTTTTCTATAGAAAATTTTTTGTTAAAAAAATTTTTCTATAGAAAATTTTTTGTTAAAAAAATTTTTCTATAGAAAATTTTTTGTTAAAAATATTTTTCGATAGAAAATTTTTTGTTAAAAATATTTTTCGATAGAAAATTTTTTGTTAAAAACATTTTTCTATAGAAAATTTTTTGTTAAAAACATTTTTCTATAGAAAATTTTTTGTTAATTTCCACAATATTGTTTTTTTTTTGTGTCTAAAGACAAAAGCACTGTTTGGTTAAAAAAAAAGGGAAGAAAAGGGAAATATTAAGAGTTTTATATAGAAATGTTGTTGGCGGGATACAAAGGTTTATAGTGTAATAATTGTAGCATAATAAATACATGCTATAAAAAGAAAGTTGTGCTATTTATTTCAATTCTGCTGTATAAACACTCACATTTGCGTACCTTTTGCAAATATTCGAAAACATTTGTAAATTCTTTAAAAATTCAGAAATCACAAGAAAATATGGAATCATGTCAAATCTGATGTTATCATACAAAGGACCAAAATATTAAAAGAATAAATATAAACTTTGTCTTTTTATCTTTTTTACCTTAAGTTATGTCGATACAATAATTCTAACAAAAAATTCCCGGGTAAGAGAATTTTGTTTGCGTTGTCACATTTGTGAACCACAATTCGACAATCCAAGAGTGATAATAATTTCATTTTGTTAAGAATCGAAAGCTGACAGAAAAAACGTGGCACCATCAAACATTTTTTTTGTATAAATTTTAAGGGGGAGTGATGAAAATTTAAAATTTTTTTTTAATTCATGAATTAAATTTTTTCTACATTACTCTTGTAAGGACATTTTTTATTTGTATGTCTTTCTATTTTAGTACAAGAAATAAAAAAAATATTGGTGTATGTATTTAAAAAAATGCTACTGATGAGGATGTCGGTTGGTTGGTGGCACTGATGAGGACGACAAAGGTGATATTTGATGTTTCTTTTTTTTCGGTTTGATAACATGTTGACTGTTTCGGTTTTTTCTTTTTTGTCTGCTTAAAGCTATTTACTTAATGGTTTTTATTACGGAATACTCGTAGCAACATATTTTTGACATATTTATGTCATTTGTACAAAGCAAAAAGAATTTAAAGAAAAATATACATTAAGTATGAGATAATTTTAATAACATTTTCTATTATTGCATTTCATAGAAATTTTCTTAAATATCTTGTTTTGTTGATTTGTTTACACAAATTGTGTAAATTCTTTTGAAGGGAAATTTTAATTTATAGGAAATTTCAATTTATAGGTAACATATTTTGTTATAATTTTTAGATTAATCTATTAAAATAAACAAATTCTTGTAACATTATATCAATTATTTTGAATTGTTTACAGAAAAATTTAAAGAGAAAAGCTTACTATTTTAATATAAAAAAGTTGATGCTACCAAGAGTTTCCTTTAGAAAAGTTGATGGTAGGAAGAGTTTTCTATAAAAAAAGTTCATGGTGGGAAGAGTTTTCTATAGAAAAGTTGATGGCGGGAAGAGTTTTCTATAGAAAAGTTGATGGTGGGAAGAGTTTTCTATAGAAAAGTTGATGGTGAGAAGAGTTTTCTATACAAAAGTTGATGGTGGGAAGAGCTTTCTATAGAAAAGTTGATGGAGGGAAGAGTTTTTTATAGAAAAGTTGATGGTGGGAAGAATTTTCTATAGAAAAGTTGACGGTGGGAAGAATTTTCTATAGAAAAGTTGATGGTGGGAAGAGTTTTCTATAGAAAAGTTGATGGTGGGAAGAGTTTTCTATAGAAAAGTTGATGGTGGGATGAGTTTTCTATAGAAAAGTTGTCAGTGGGATGAGTATTTTATAGAAAAGTTGTCGGTGGGATAAGTATTTCTTAGAAAAGTTGTCTTTGGGAAGAGTTTTCTTTAGAAAAGTTGTCGGTGGGAAGAGTTTTTTTTAGAAAAGTTGTCGGTGGGAAGAGTTTTCTTTAGAAAAGTTGTCAGTGGGAAGAGTTTTCTTTAGAAAAGTTGTCGGTGGGAAGAGTTTTCTTTAGAAAAGTTGTGGGAAGAGTTTTCTATAAAAAAATGTTGGGGTTGGAAAGAGTTTTCTTTAGATAAGTTGTCGGTGGGAAGAGTTTTCTTAGGAAATTTTGGCTGTGCTGGTAAATGCAGATGGTAAAGAGTTCTTGGGAGACATTTTATATTAAAAATTAAAAAATGTCCCTCTAAGGTTTGGCCTCTATTAACCCTGATTAATTTTTTGTTACCTAGAGATTTTCCCAACAACATACTTGCGTCCATTTTTCACTTTGTTTTTGTTTACTTAAAAAATAATTTGCTACAAAAATACTTTTAGTTTGAAGCCGATTTTTGATCTTCGTCCACGGATTTTCTCATCATCCGGAAATTTGGATTTTTAGTAAAATATAAGAAGTATAGAAATATTAAAAGGAAAATGCGTATCAATAAAAACAAACAAAAATTTTTAAATATAAGCAATATTATGTACATAATCACCTTGAAAATTTCTTCTAAAGTCTCCAATGTTTACAGGGCACACTACAAGGATATTAAAGCAATGATGATCTTAGAAAGGATAATTCTTCTAATCTTTAACTTCAAATAGCAACAGCTGATGTGAAACGAGAATAGTTTTCAATAGAAAACTTTTTTTTATTAAAGTTTTTTTTAGGTTGAGTGTAGAAAAAGTTTTTTTATAGAAAAATAACTCCAGATACCGGCAGCTGAAGTAGAATAAAAAGAGGGTTTATATATAACTGGTTGCTAAGATTAGTACAAGTTTTCTTTAAAAAAAAATGACTGTGGGAAGAGTTTAATATTCACAAGTTTATAGTGGATTTATAGATATAGAAAAGTTTATACTTTCTATAGAAATGTACAAAAATTGTATACGAAATTTGGTAATTGAAAGATTTTTTTAATTTTTCTCTTGCTAATTTTTGCTGCAGACAATGTGATGTTTTGACCATTGCTGGTTATAGTGTACTATCAATAGCCTATATCTTTTAATTGCCCATGAATCATTAAGAACTTTCCCCGTTTTAAAATTTGTTTTGCTATTTTCCAAACATGTTTTTTTTTTTCTATTACATATTCTCTTTAGCTTACAATTCCTCTAAATACCCAAAGCTAAGACTATAGCAAACATCGAAAAAAAAATCCCATTAGCTGCATGTGATGAATGTTTGAATATATTTCCCTAAAGACATAAGTGGAAAATCTCATCAGAATGTAACATTCACGAAAAAACAGAAAAGAAACTTGGTTATTTCAGTTATTTATTTATTCATACTCATACGAATATTCCAGCAATTCATACGTTTACTATTTTAGCCAATCACACACACACACACAAACATGCTTGCTCACACACATTAACTCATTCATTCGTTCAATCAATCAATCAGTCATTCATTTACTCATTCAATCACAAAATTCATTTCTTCAGTTATTGTTTTGCAAATGCAAAATATATGTATGATTGCTCTTCAATCTCCTCTATCTCATCATCTTTATTACTTTTTCCCATTCACTTCCTTTTAAAGGAGTTTTATTTGCTGTAGTTGTTGTCGCCATGTCCTTTGCCATCTTCAAATATAGGAGTACGTTTTACATAGATTTAAAGGTTTTTAGTATTATTTTGCTACTGTTTGGCTGTGAGTGAGTGAATTTTGTCATATTGTTTTATTTTTTTTTTTTGTTCCTCTTCCCCTAGACTTACTTCTTTGATAAGATAACATGACAAAAATGAATTTATGTCGGCTGTCCCTGAGCAACATTTGTACACACACTTATGTTAAACATTTCCTTTTTCCTAGCTAACCACTCATCCATTTATACTTTCCTCCTATATCCTTTCCTTCACAACCAACCTGGCTTTCAACATCATCAACTGACTTTTGTCTTTCCAGACTCAGTGTTTTGTCATTTTTGTCATGAACTATTTAGGAATTTTCATGCATTTTTACACATTTCTAACTAGAAGGCAATACTAAACTACATCCACAAAATACATTCTTTTCCACTTATGCTGATAACTGACTAACTAAAGTAACCTCGTTGTAGTGAATTCTGGAATCAATACTCTAAAGCAATTCATAAATTCAAAAAGCAATTGCATTCGAGTTAGTTTTCCATAAAGGAAATGAAGCAATGATGATGTCCTTACGAATTCATTCTCTGTGTAAATGTTTGCAATTGAAAAATACTCATCTATATAGACACAAACACCCACATAAACGCACACAGATTAGGAGATGAGATTATTTAAAGGAGTTGTAAAATGTTTTTGTTTTTTTTGATAAGGATATTCGCTTCAGAAAACAATTTTTTTGAAGAAATGTTTATAGAAGGAAGATTTGTCTATAGAAGAAATGTCGATGGGAAGAGATTTCTATGGAAGCATTGTCGATAGGAAGAGCTTTCTATAGAAAAGTTGTCTATGGGAAGAGTTTTCTGTAGACAAGTTGTCGATAGGAAGAGTTTTCTATAGAAAAGTTGTCGATGGGAAGAGTTTTCTATAGAAAAGTTGTCCATGGGAAGAGTTTTCTATAGAAAAGTTGTCGATGGGAAGAGTTTTCTATAGAAAAGTTGTCGATGGGAAGAGTTTTCTATAGAAAAGTTGTCGATGGGAAGAGTTTTCTATAGAAAAGTTGTCGATGGGAAGAGTTTTCTATAGAAAAGTTGTCGATGGGAAGAGTTTTCTATAGAAAAGTTGTCGATGGGAAGAGTTTTCTATAGAAAAGTTGTCGATGGGAAGAGTTTTCTATAGAAAAGTTTTCGATAGGAAGAGTTTTCTATAGAAAAGTTTTCGATAGGAAGAGTTTTCTATAGAAAAGTTGTCGATGGGAAGAGTTTTCTATAGAAAAGTTGTCGATGGGAAGAGTTTTCTATAGAAAAGTTGACGATGGGAAGAGTTTTCTATAGAAAAGTTGATGATGGGAAAAGTTTTCTATAGAACAGTTGATGACTGGAAGAGTTTTCTATAGAAAAGTTGATGATGGGAAGAGTTTTCTATAGAAAAGTTCATGATGGGAAGAGTTTTCTATAGAAAAGTTGATGATGGGAAGAGCTTTCTATAGAAAAATTGTCGATGGGAAAAGATTTCTATATAAAAGTTGTCGATGGGAAGAGTTTTCTTCAGACAAATTGTCCATGGGAAGAGTTTTCTATAGAAAAGTTTATGATGGGAGGAGTTTTCTAAAAAAAAGTTGATGATAGGAAGAGTTTTCTATAGAAAAGTTGATGATGGGAAGATTTTTCTGTAAAAAAGTTATCGATGGGAAGAGTTTTTTATTAAAGAGTTATCAATGGGAAGAGCTTTCTATAGAAAAGTTATAGATGGTAAGAGTTTTCTATAAAAAAAGTTGTCAAAGGGAAGGATTTTCTATAAAAATATTGTCAATGGGAAGAGTTTTCTATAGCAAAGTTGTCGAAGAGTTTTTCATAGCAAAGTTGTCGATGGGAAGAGTTTTCTACAAAGAGTTTTCTATAGAAAAGTTGTCGATGGGAAGAGTTTTCTTTAGAAAATTTGGAGGTGGAAAGAGTTTTCTACATAAACTTTTATGGTGGGAAGTGTTTTCGACAGAAAAGTTGACGGTGGGAAGAATTTTTTATAAGAAAGTTTAATTTGGTATAATAAAATTGAAGGTGGAAAGCATTTTGCTTTAAAATATTGACGTTTAATGCTTTAACTGAATATCCTTGATTAAATGTTACTATTTTGCAAAATTTAACTTTCACCTCCTTTTCGTCCTTATCATCCCAAAGCGTTACCATTTTCTATAACTGGATAAAAAACTGGTAAAAATTAGTATCTCGTTTAAGTATTTTTCATTTTGTATAATTTCTCAATAAATAAAATACCATTGATTTATAACAAATCAATAGACCAGTAAAGACCCATAGAAGGATGTTACAATTTGATAAAAGATATTTATCACATAAATAGAAAATGTTATCCTTATTTTTGCAAAATGGAACAAATAAATTTGTTGAGCAAAAAAAGGACATAAAAGGCTGTCTGACACAATAGCAGAAATAAATGGATAACAAATATCACATAATAATAGCTCAAGAAAAGACACATAAAAGGATAATTTACTCTTGATTTAAGGATATGGATTTTGCTGCTTTCTTTTTTTAGAGTTTAATAGTTTTAATACAAAAGTGTTTCATTGTTGAGTATAGGAAAATGGATAATTGTTCTTTTGAAAAGGTAGTTTTAGAAAATCAATAATGCTCAAAGGAAATATTTTACTAAAAGGATTTAATTATTCTGCTAACAATTACTTCACTGTTTGGTATTTTTCTCAAGAATATTTATTAACAAGTGAGAACTGTCATAATTATATCACTTAAGAAATGTGAATCCTGTCATTTGTATATGACTTGGGAACGAAAATATTGTGACATATTATCTCTATATCATAATTACCATTAACAGATTTGTAACTCTGATATCTGTATGTTTTCTTTATTTATAGGCCATTATTAAGGGAAAATATACACATGCATTTATCCCCCATACTCAGATACAACGCAAATGAAACAAGTCTCAACATCAAGTTCGACTATATTAATACCCTAACTATGCAGACCGATTGTCAAGATCTTGCAAGATCGAAGATTGTTCCATAGAAAAGTGAGTAATGAGTTTTCTATAGAAAAGTTAATGATGGGAAGAGTTTTCTTTAGAAAAGTTTATGATGGGAAGAGTTTTTTTATAAAAATGTTGATGACGAGAAAAGTTTTTTATAGAAAAGTTAATGATGAGAAGAGTTTTCAATAGAAAAGTTGATGATGGCAAAAGTTTTCTATAGAAAAGTTGATGATGGCAAAAGTTTTCTATAGAAAAGTTGATGATTCGAGGAGTTTTCTATAGAAAAGTTGATGATGGTAGGAAGAGAGTTTTCTATAGAAAGTTGGCAGGTAGTTTTAGAAAATCAATAACGCCCAAAGGGAATATTTAACAGAAAGGATTAAATTGTTCTGCAAGCAATTACTTTATAGTTCAGTATTTTTCCCGAGAATATTTATTAATAAGTGAGAACTGCCATAATTATATTTCTTAGGAAATCTGAATCCTGTCATTTGTATTTGACTTGAGAATAAAAATATTGTGACATATCGCCTCTTAATCGTAATAACTATTAACAGATTTGTAACTTTGAGATCAATATGTTTTCCTTATTTATAGGCCATTATTAAGGGAAAACATACATGTGCATGTATCCCCTATACTTTGATACAAATTTAAACAAGTTTTAACGTCTTAGAGCTGTTCAAATCTGACTATATTATTACTATACCTATGTAGACCGATTGTCAAGATTTTGCTAGGGCGAAGATTGTTCCATAGAAAACTTGGAAGTAGAAAAAGTTAAGGCTGGAAGAGTTTTCTATAGCAAAAGTTGATGGTAGGAAGAGTTTTCTATAGAAAAGTTTTTAGTAACAAGAGTTTTTAATAAAAAAGTTGATGATAGGAAAAGTTTTCTACACAAAACTTAATGATGGGAAGTGTTTTCTATAGAAAAGTTGATGATAGGAAGAGTTTTCTATAGAAAAGTTGATGATGGGAAGAGCTTTCTATAGAAAAGTTGTCGATGGGTAGAGTTTTCTATAGAAAAGTTGTCGATGGGAAGAGTTTTCTATAGAAAAGTTGTCGATGGGAAGAGTTTTCTATAGAAAAGTTGTCGATGCGAAGAGTTTTCTATAGAAAACTTGTCGATGGGAAGAGTCTACAGAAAACTTGTCGATGGGAAGAGTCTTCTATAGAAAAGTTGATGATGGGAAGATTTTTCTATAGAAAAGTTGATGGTGGGAAGAGTTTTTTTTATAGAAAAGTTGATGATGGGAAGAGTTTTCTATAGAAAAGTTTATGATGGGAAGAGTTTTCCATAGAAAAGCTGATGATGGGAAGAGTTTTTTGTAGAAAGATTGATAATGGGAAGAGTTTCCTATACAAAACTTAATGATGGAAAGAGTTTTCTTTATAAAAGTTGATGATGGGAAAAACATTCTGTAGAAAAGTTGATGATGGGAAGAGTTTTCTATAGAAAAGTTGATCATGTGAAGAATTTTCTATAAAAATGTTGATGAATTGAAGAGTTTTCTATACAAAACTTGATGATGGGAAGAGTTTTCTTTATAAAAGTTGATAATGGGAAGAGTTTTCTTTATAAAAGTTGATGATGGGAAGAGTTTTCTACAGAAAAGTTGATGATGGGAAAGTTTTCTATACAAAACTTGATGACGGAAAAAGTTTTCTTTATAAAAGTTAATGATGGGATAAACTTTATGTAGAAAAGTTGTTGATAGAAGAGTTTCCCATAGAAAAATTGATTGTAGGAAGAGTTTTCTATAGAAAAGTTGATGGTGGGAAGAGTTTTCTGTAGAAAAGTTGATGATGGGAAGAGTTTTCTTTAGAAAAGTTGATAGTGTGAATAATTTTCTCTAGAAAAGATGATGATAAGAAGAGTTTGATGTAGAAAAGTTGATGATGGGAAGAGTTTTCTATAGAAAAGTTGACAATGGGAAGGGTTTTCTATAGAAAAGCTGATGATGGGAAGAGTTTGCTATAGAAAAGTTGATGTCGGGAAGAGTTTTCTATAGAAAAGTTGATGATGGGAAGAGTTTTGTATAGAAAAGTTGATGATGGGAAGAGTTTTCTATAGAAAAATTGATGATAAAAAGAGTTTTCTATAGAAGAGTTGATGACATGAAGAGTTTTCTATAGAAAAGTTGATGATGGGAAGAGTATTCTATAGAAAAGTTGATGATGGGAAGTGTTTTCTATAGAAAAGTTGATGGTAAAAAGAGTTTTCGATAGAAAAATTTATGATGGGAAGTTGAAAAGTTGATGATGGGAAGAGTTTTCTTTAGAAAAGTTGATAATGTGAATAGTTTTCTCTAGAAAAGATGATGATAAGAAGAGTTTGATGTAGAAAAGTTGATGATGGGAAGAGTTTGATATAGAAAAGTTGATGATGGGAAGAGTTTTCTATAGAAAAGTTGATGATGGGAAGAGTTTTCTATAGAAAAGTTGATGATGGGAAGAGTTTTCTATAGAAAAGTTGATGATGGGAAGAGTTTTCTATAGAAAAGTTGATGATGGGAAGAGTTTTCTATAGAAAAGTTGATGATGGGAAGAGTTTTCTATAGAAAAGTTGATGGTGGGAAGAGTTTTCTGTAAAAAATTTGATGATGGGAAGAGTTTTCTTTAGAAAAGTTGATAATGTGAATAATTTTCTCTAGAAAAGATGATGATAAGAAGAGTTTGATGTAGAAAAGTTGATGATGGGAAGAGTTTTCTATAGAAAAGTTGACAATGGGAAGGGTTTTCTATAGAAAAGCTGATGATGGGAAGAGTTTGCTATAGAAAAGTTGATGATGGGAAGAGTTTTCTATAGAAAAGTTGATGATGAGAAGAGTTTTCAATAGAAAAGTTGATGATAGGAAGAGTTTTTATAGAAAAGTTGATGATGTTAAGAATTTTCTACAGAATTGTCGGAGATGCAAAAAGTTATCTTTAGAAAAGTAAAGATCGATAGTTCTACGCATAACAAACATCAATACAAAAGTAAAACACCCTTTTCATTTATAGCCTTGTAGGGTATAAATATCCTTTTGAATCCTTTGTACATACAACAGGCGTTTTGTTGTGTAATTTTTGTTCTTGTATATTGTTTGAATTCTTGTGTTTTATAATTAAAAAATTTTATAGCCTACAATTAACTCACACTGAGTGCGAGGCAGAGTTAAAATACAACATACAATTAAAAATATCTGCTTAATAATAAAAAAAACCAACGAGAATTTACAATATTTATAAAAGTCAGCATTATTATCATTATTATGAATTATCTCATAGGTAATGCAAACATTTGGGTTTACATTAGGATGGTCCTTGTTATCAAAATGAAAAACACATTTTGGGATTGGTTTGATAAGACTTATTTCGTACATAAGAGAGCATGAGCTTAAATTTTTATCAATAAAGGCCTGCCCTAATATATTTGTGTATGGTTTTGCTTGTGTGTGTAAATATTTATATGGATGTGTGTGTGAATATGACTGAATGACTGACTATCTCGGCTCCATAATATATGATAAATGAACCTGATGATGATGACTCCGTTGATTTTATTCTTCATTTTTCAGTTTGTGTGATAAAAATAATTGTATGCTATTGAAGTTATCTGCAAAAAAAAATTGCTATGAAAAACGAAACAATTTTAATTGTATTTAAACATTATTTAAGTAAACATAATTACAGTTGTGTTGTTTGGAGGATATTAAAAAAAATATGTGAATATTTTTTTTTATCTATCGGCAAAAATGTTTAAAGATCATATTTTTTTTTTTTGTTAACAGAGAACCACAATAATATTGACTTATGTTATAATAATGAGAATTGTAATGAATTATTTGGTTTTTAAAAAAGGATGTTAAGAAATTTTAACAAAATTTAAAAATTTTTTTATATAGAGGGTGGCTTATTAATGCTGCTACCAAATAAAAAATAACTTTTTATCACTGTTTTATAGTATTTTGTATGAAAGACGATCCATTGGAATAAATACTAAAATAGAAAATTAAAAAAAAGAACGGAATAAGAAAATCCTTCGAGGAGATGCCTTAATATGTATAAAACTTCATTTTTGGGGAATGTTAAAAAAGTATTTATAATTTTGTCTTTATAGTCGAAAGAATAATTATTCGCACTTAATCCTAGTCTATTGCATTTATTTATTAATGTAATATATTGAAAATATATTCAAGATATATGACAATATATTGAAAAAACCAAAAAAAAATGTTTGTGGGACAATTAATTCCACGAAGCGTTTATTTACGAATTATGTTTATAAACCAAAGAAAAAAGCTCAGATTATCGACTGCACAAAAAGTAAACACAACAAGTAAGCCCGACCATACGATACCCTTCACCTCTAACTTCAAAGGTGTTCTTTTTCGTGTATAAAAACAAATATTTGCTAAATTTTGCCATCATACAAACATTTTCTCAAAACTTATATTTTTAAGTTGTTTTCGACATTTAGACTTATATGAGTGCCAGGGTCAAATATGGACCGATTATCTTGAAATTTGGCAAATTGAATACAGTTTCTACAAACATTACGTGTGTAAACAATTAACTCAAAATTCTCATTATCTTCAGATTTACGAGCGATTTAGTGATATTTGACTCATTTGGTGTTTTTTGACAGAAGAGTTTGTATGGGAGCTATGGTCAAATGTGGACCGATTTCAACGAAATTTGGTACAGTTATTTTGGTTTACATAAGCAGTGCTTGTTTAAGATTTCACGAACAAAATATGAACATTTGTAGCCAAAATATCAATTCCGGTATATGGGACATATGGGAGGTACCATAATCAAAAAAATGATAACTATCAAAAAAATTATCTATGCGAAATTTCATCAAATTATATTTAGAATTACGAGCCAGCGTTCAGCCAGACGGACGGACGGACTGACTGACATCGCTTAATCGAAAGTGATTCGAAGTCTATTGGTATACTAAAAGGTGAGCCTAAGACAAATATTTCTATGCGTTATATACATCAGCACAAACTTATAATACCATTCCCACATATGGTGGTGATAGGTATAAAAATTTTTCAGTTTCATCTTCCTTCACATCATTAAGAGGTGAAGGAAATAAATAATTTTAAGGTATTAAAAAAGCACTGTTAGATAAATATTAAAATAATCTCCAAAGTTTTCTCACATTTTCCACTTAGCATAAGTTTCTACTCCCTTCCCTTCTATTAATTAATTTTTCAAACCATTGTTCTACATTTAACACGCGTCCACTGATAACTGAACATACGTTCAAAATCACCTTCAATGATGCCTGGGTAAGCGTTTTAATAATTTCAAAATTTTTTTTCCAAAAAGTATTGTTTGCATTATTGTTCGAATGTGCGGCAGCCGGTAGTAAATGATGCCTCTGCTGCGCCACTTTATTTGTGTGTTGTTTTTGTTGATTCTGTAAAAAAGTTTATTATTAAAATGAACATTAATTATATTTGACCAAACAGTGACCACTTTACTCATAATATGACATAAAGTTTATGGCGAAACAAAAAAAAAGTCTTACATTAATTATTTATATGTGTATTTTAAATAACACATACATATAAAGGATATCTACATATTTGCATATGTATGCACATACCACCAACATGCTTATATAAGAGTTCATTAAATATTCATTTTACACATATATTTTTTGAATAAAGGTAATATGGTTTTAAGTGGACTCGGGGTAAAAATGAATAATTTTGTTTAATAATTTTTTTTGCTAGGTTATGGGGTATGTCATTGGGGTTTGTCATTTCGTTTGTAAATTGTGAGAATATTTGATTTGATGGTGAAATGTGTGTTTTTGTTACATTAAACATATAGTTAACATATAGTTTTAAAGGGGTAAAAGCAATATTTAAGCATCTTTGTAGAATTTAGAAGAAGTGTAGAGTCGTATCAAAACTTTTTGAACACATACTAAACCACATCTTCTCCGTTATCGACGAAATTTTTTATATATATTCTCCTAACTCATAGAATTTTTAGGAATTTTTTTTTTAATTTCTTCGGTTCAGATGTTATAGTTCACTGTGGTTTGAACCAAAAAAAAGTGGTAATAAATCTTTATCTTCTAAACTGCAATTCGGATTGCATCTGTATGTATGATAGAATTCTTAAGGAAAACACATGCATTTTGAATTTTGGATTTATAGTTACACAAGGTGAATTATTGGGCGTCAAAGTAGACCAACTCAGAAGTAAAAAAAGCTTTTGGACCGTGTATCACTTTCAATTATTGTCAAATATGGTTAATTTTTTAAATTTTGGAATGACCTTGACGGAAGGAAAAAAAGCATACTTACTTACCATAATAACTGTTACGGCTTTAAAGTAATTCAAATTCAAAAATAAAAGAAATCATTTTTATCGTCGGCTTTATTCATTTTTTGACCGATTAAATAAATAAATCTGTGTAAACCGTTTTAAAATATCTTGAACCGTTTTATGTTGACAAATTTCCAAAGTCAAATCTTTAGGGTAGGAGGGGGACCATTTGCCATAGGGGCGCATTTGCCACTACTAATTTTCTTTAAAACTAACTTATCTTTTTTGATGCTGTGATCGATTTTATATTCGTTTATCGTTGATATTCTATACCTCAAATTTTGACTGCTGTAGCTTTCATATTTAAAACATCAGGCGTGATTTATTGCTTCAGCAGATCCTGAAAAAATATTTTGCTACAAGTATTTTTGTAATATTTTTTATTTTTTTTTTATTTTTTTTACTTTTTACTTAAAAGTTGTTTTCAAAAAGTTAATGTTTTTATAAATTCATAGAAAATGGGGCTCTAGGATGATTTTAAACCAAATTTTAAGTCAGTGCAACATTCACTCTACGCACAGCATTGACCGAAATTTTTCTAATTATACCACAATAGGTGTATTATAAGTTTGTGCTGATGTATGTAACGCAAAGAAATATTTATCTTAGACCCACCTTTTAGTATACCAATAGACTTAGAATCATAAATCAGTCCGTCCTTCCGTCCGTCTGGATGGTCCCCATGTAAACCATGTAATCAATTCTAAAGATAATTTGATGAAATTTTTCACATATAATTTTTTGATAGTGGGACCATGTCTATTGAAATTCTTCAAAATAAGTCAATTTTTTATGGTACCTCCTACAGGTCCCACTTCCCGGAATTGATATATTTGCCACAAATATCAATATTATTTCACTAAATTTAAAACAAATACTTCTTATAAAAACCAAAATCACTGTACCAAGTTATGTTTGAATCGTATCATATTTGACTATAGCTCCCATAGAAACTCTTATGTCAAAACGCACTAAATGAGACAAGAATCACTAAAACACTCGTAAATCTGAAAATAATGCCAATTTTAAGTTTATTTTTTGCATATATAATTATTGTAAAAAATGTAATCAATTTGCTAAATTTCGAGATAATTGGTTCGCATTTGGCCCTAGCTCTCATACAAGTCCAAATGACGAAAACAGCAACATTTTTGTATGATGACAAAATTTAGCAAATATTTGTCTTTACATAGGAAAAAGAACACCTTTGACCTTAGTGGTAAAGGGTGTTATATGGTCGGGCTTGGTTTTGCAACTTTCTGAAATACAGGTATACGAGTATAGCTGCATATATTCCCTTTAGATGGCGCCATGCCAGTTCATGATTTTGCAAAACATACCCATGCCTATAGCTTTTGTTGCATTTCTAGAAGTGAGTGTTATGTGTTCTATCTATTTGCTTTTGGTTATCAAGTTATGGTTATAATTTGTGTGACCATATCCAAAATCAATTTATAAAATACAAATGGAACAGGCTGGCTACACTGAAGCTATTACGTTGTAAAAATCTCATTTCATCGCTCTAATTCTTTTGGCCCGTTTTTGTTTTGAAGTTTATGCGTTGCACGTTTGTAAAATTTTATAGTCAAATTTTGTTAAAATTTTTCATATAGTAAAATTTTGATGAAATATTTCGTATAGTAACTTCCATATAAATTTCTATATAATCTAATTTCGATTAAATTATTCATGTAGTCAAATTTCGATGAAATTTTTCTTATAATCAAATTTTGATGAAATTTTTCATATAAGAAAATTTCGATGAAACTTTTCTTATATTCAAATTTTTATAAAAAATTTCATTTCGATTTTGCTTTCGAGCTAGATTAAGTACTTTTATATAGTGTATGTGACCGTAACATCCATCTAAAATGGGCTAAACTGGTATATAACAATGATGAACAGACAGACAGACGGACATCGCTCAATCGTCTTAGAATTTCATAAGGATTCAGAATATATATCGTTTTTGATTTTTAAGATTTTTAAGAAAATTACAAACGGAATGAAAATCTCAATATACCCCCCATTCTTTTTGATGGTGGGTAAAAATACTATACCACATTACCAACCAGCTGCACATTACCAAGCTATAATACATTATCACCACTAACTGCCTTTAAAAGAAGTTTTTGTAGGAAAAGGAAATTGAAGTTGATACACAATAAAAATCGTCTGTCTTTAGAAAATTTGTAGACTAAAGAGATTCTGTTAGACCATCAACATATTCCCTTAGAATCTAAACATAACCTTAAATCTCCTATACTAAATATTATCATCATCATCCATTAATAAATCCAATCAAATTTTAGCCTAGAAAACAAAATTAATATTAAAATGCACAAAAATATAAGCCAGCATTACATCATAATTATTATCGCTATTTATAATATTATCATGATCTCTTGGCCTGTTAGGGCAAAACTGAAATTATTTTACACAAAATCTGTTTTATTCAATAATATTTTGTTTTTGCATTCAGTCGGGCGGATGTTGATTAAAATGTGGCCGTATAAGCGTAAACCTCCAATTATGGGCTGTAAACATTATTAAAAATGCCAATAAACCGTAACCACAGGACCTGCATTAAATTCAAATTTCATGCACACACACACTGTCATACTTTTAATACTAATTTACGCATACAAAATGATAACCAATTTGTTAGTAAGTAGTTGGTGTTACAATTTTTGGAATTACACTGAGCTGGTTCAAAAGAGAGATATGGAGCAAAGACAAGTACGAAAGCATTTAGGTTTAGAAATATTTGTTCTTTTTCGTTGATATCTCTTTAATTTCTAAACCGATAATAATATCTTATTTAATACAGATAATTTCGAGATATTACACTATATATTGATTGATTTTCATGGCTAGTGTAATTCAACTGAATACAACCTGAAAAGAGCACAATGATATTCAGTGGGCCTTTAGAAAATTTAATTAATTATTAACATACTAAAGCACAACTTTTATTGTTTTCATTATTATATCGTGCCAGTTTACACTTATTCGTTGTATTCATAAACATAAATATTTGTTTAAAAATAATAAATATTTTATATTGACTTTGTTTCCGTTACAAATTTTTAGGTTTCATTAGTAAATTGTTATTATTTGTTGGAGAGACACTACCTTAAAATTCATCTAAACACTACAAGTATTAGTAACAATAAAATATTTATTGTATTAGTTAATGATTTTATAATTATTTAAATTTATTAAATATGCGTTTGCGGTATGTGAAACTTTATATTTAAAGGGCGTTTTTCGAACACGTAAATTTTTAGAATTTATTTAATAGTAAATAACTACCAGGAATAAAAATGATTTATGGTTACTACTTGTAGATAATAGTGCGTGTATTATTATTATACACTAATGGCTATAATTAAATATTTATATTTATAATAATTGAATATGTAATCAATATATTATATGGTCAAAGTAGAGTGCAAATTTGTTTAACTTATTCTTAGCAAAGGAACTCTGAGTCAATGGTTATACCCTACACCACCTCACAGGCAAAGCTTATAATAGTACAAATCGTATACTGATTTATTTTTTTATTTCTATCGAAATTGACCAAGATCGTTCTATTATTTCATATTTCGGTCAAATTTTCCATAGTTAAATTTTGATGAAATTTTTTATTTGGTAAAATGATCAAATCTTTCATATTCTCAAATTTTGATGAAATCTTTCATATAGACAAATTTTAATGATATTTTTCATATTGTCAAATTTCGATGAAATTTTTTATATAGACAAATTTAGATGAAATTTTTTATGTAGTCAAATTTTGATGAAATTTATCATATAGCCTAGTTTTGATAAAATTATGTATATAGTCAAATATCGATGAAATTTTTCATATAGTCAAATTTGGATAACATTTTTCATATAGTCAAATTTCGATGAAATTTTTCATATAGTGAAATTTTGATTAAATACATAAATATAGTCAAATTTTTTATATCGGCAAATTTCGATTAAATTTTTTATATAGCAAAATTTTGATCAAATTTTTTATAAAGTCAAATTTTGATAAAATTTTTCATATAGTCAAATTTCTATGAAATTTCTCATATATTTCTCATATATTGGATAAAATTTTTCATATAGTCAAACTTTGATAAAATTTTTTATATAGTCAAATTTTGATAAATTTTTTATATAGTCAAATTTCAATAAAATTTTTTATATAGCTAAATTTCTATGAAACTTCTCATTTATTCAAATTTGGATTAAATTTTTCGTATAGTCAAATTTCAATAAAATTTTTTATATAGTCAAATTTTTGATAAAAATTTTTATATAGTCAGATTGTGATGAAATTTTTTATATAGTCAAATTTCTATGAAATTTTATATATAGTCAAATTTCTATGAAATTTTATATATATTCAGAATATAGTCAAAATTGGATCAAATTTTGTATATTGTCAAATTTCGATGAAATTTGTCATATAGTCAAATTTCTATAAAATTTTTTATGTAGTCAAATTTTTATACAAAATTTTGTATATATTCTAATTTCGATGAAATTTTATATATAGCCAAATTTTCATTAAATTTTTTATATAATCAAATTTTGATAAAATTTTTCATATAGTCAAATTTCTATGAAATTTTTCATATATTCAAATTTTAATATAATATTTCATAGTGTCAAATTTCGATAAAATTTTTCATATAGAAAAAATTTTCATAAAATTTTTCATATAACCAAATTTTGATGAAATTTTTCATGTAACCAAATTTCGATGCAATTTTTCTTATATTCAAATTTTGATAAAATTTTTCAAATAGTCAAATTTTATTAAATTGTTTTATATAGTCAAATTTCTATGAAATTTTTTATTTAGTCAAATTAGGATCATACTTTTCATATTGTCAAATTTGAATCAGATTTTTCACAAAGTAAAATTTCGATGAAATTAGTTTTATATTCAAATTTGGATAAAATTTTCCATATATTCAAATTTCGATGAAATTTTTGATATAGTCAAATTTTAATAAAATTTTTATGTATTCAAATCTTGATGAAATTTTCCATATAGTCAAATTTTAATAAAATTTTTCATATCGTCAAATTTCGATGAAATTTTTTATCTAGACAAATTTTGATAAAAATATTTATATCGTCAAATTTTGATGAAATTTCTTATGTAGACAAATTTTGATAAAAATTTTTATGTCGTCAAATTTTGATTAAATTTTTTGCACAGTCAAATTTCGATGAAATTTTTTATATAGCCAAATTTTAATAAAATTGTTCATATAATCAAATTTTGATAAAATTTTTCATATAGTCAATTTTTGAAAAAATTTTTCGCATCGTCAAATTTCGATGAAATTTTTCATATAGTCAAATTTGGATCAAATTTTTCATATAGTCAAATTACTATAAAATTTTTCAAATTTTGATGAAATTTTGTATTTAGTCAAATTTCAATAAAACTTTTCATATAGTCAAATTTTGACAAAATTTTTCATATAGCCAAATTTCTATGAAATTTTTGATATAGTCAAATTTGAATCAAATTTTTCATAAAGTCAAATTTATATCAAATTTCTCATACAGTCAAATTTCGATAAAATTTTTCATATAGTCGAATTTTGATCAAATTTTTCATATAGTCAAATTTCGATGATATTTTTTATATAGTCAAATGTTGATAAAATTTTTTGTAGTCAAATTTTGATGAAATTTTTTATGTAGCCAAATTTTGATTACATTTTTCATATAATCAAATTTTAATGAAATTTTATATTTAGTCAAATTGCAATGAAATTTTTCATATAGTCAAATTTTGATAAAATTTTTCATATAGGCAAATTTTGGATCAAATTTTTCATATAGTCAAATCTCTCTGAAATTTTTTATATAGTCAAATTTCTCTGAAATTTTTTATATAGTCAAATTTCGATGAAATTTTTTGTATAGTCAAATTTTGATGAAATTTTTCATATAGTCAAATTTTGATAAAATTTTGTAAATAGTCAAATTTCAATGAAATTTTTTATATCGTCGAATTTCGACAACATTTTTTTAGCGCCAAATTTCGACGAAATTTTTCATATAGCCAAATTTAGATCAAACTTTTCATATATTCAAATTTCTCTGAAATTTTTTATATAGTCAAATTTTGATAAAAATTTTTCATTAAATCAAATTTTGATATAATTTCGATAAAATTTTTCATATTGTCAAATTTTCATGAAATTTTTTATATAGTCAAATTTTGATAAAATTTTTCATTAAATCAAATTTTGATATAATTTCGATAAAATTTTTCATATTGTCAAATTTTCATGAAATTTTTTATATAGTCAAATTTCCATGAAATTTTTGATATAGTCAAATTTTGATGAAATTTCTCATATAGTAAAATTTCGATGAAATTTTTCATAAGATTTTTGAACAAATTTTTTTTAGTCAAATTTTGATGAAAATTTTCATATAGTCAAATTTTGATGAAATTTTTCTAATGATCAAATTTTTATGAATTTTTTCATGTATTAAAATTTCGATAAAATTTTCGTAGTGTCAAACTTTTGATGAATGTTTTCATATAGTCAAATTTCGATGCAATTTTTCATATAGTCAAATTTCCATAAAATTTCTCATATACTAAAATATTGATGCAATTTTCCATATAGACATGAACTTTTCCATACGGTCAAATTTTGGTGGATTTTTTCATATTGTAAAATTTCGAAGCAATTTTGCATATAGTAAAATTGCGATGAAACTTTTCTGATAGTAAAATTTTGGTAAAATGTTTCTAATGTAAATTTTCGATAAAATTCAGCATATGGTAAAATTTCTATCATTTGGTCCACAGCTTTAATATAATCCATATTCCACCAGACTTTTTAAACTTCTAGAACAGATTCTCAGAGCACAATTCGGTTTCCCTCTACTTCCATACCAAAATTGATTTTTTGTATTTGAATATTAAATTTGCATGTATTTTTTACATTTGCAATTTATGTAACTATTTTCATGCTTTATTAGATTTTTAGTTTTGTTTCTTTTTTATGTTTTAAGTTTTAAGCATTTTGATTTCCCACAAGGATATATTGTGGTCTTTTTGATTAATTTAACTAATTCCATCAAAAAACAAACAAAACTAAATCCAAAGGAAAACTAAAACAAACAAATCCAAACCATTCGAAGACAAAAAACTGAAAACATCCCTAAATAGTTAACCGCAAATCTCTCACCTTAACCCTTTTTCTTAAACTAAACATCTTAGTTTTCTTGTTAAAGTTTTTGGGGATTTTTTCCGACTTTTTTTTTGTTGATTAAAATGACAAAAAGCCGACAGATAAAATAATTCATTCCCCCCCCCCCCCCCAAAGTACTATTTTAAAGGTTTCTGAAAAACAATAACTGATATCTTTGGAAAATTTGTGGGGTAGACTGATTGTGTGTTTGTTAAACCGTAAAATGTTTTAGGTTTAGTCTTCGTTTCTTTAGTTTTTTTTTTTTTTGGATTTCATTGAATTTATGCCAATATAAATATATTTATTAAATTTTTTTTGTTTAATTTAAATCCTTATTTATATTTAGCCGTTTTCTGTGCTTTTTTATTATTTTAACTTTTTTACACTTGACCTATTTTAATGTGAGTTACAAAAGGAATTCTTAATTATTTTACTTATTGCTGCCATTCGCATGTAACTTTTTTATGAAAGCTATAAAAAATGTTTATACAAACATTATTATTACACATTCTTTACAACGAAAGTGCAAGGAAAATATTGTTTTTTTATTATTATAAAAATTATTAAGTGGTTGATTGTCTGGGGCGAATTTTATAAATATTTTCCCATTGTTGTTCAAAAACTTATTCAACTGGCAACACTTTTGTGGTCAAAACCAAACGTTTTTTTATTAAAAATTGAATACACGAAACTGGGGTATAGTAATATTATTAAAGCTGGAGATTTGTTCAAAATTTCCAATATAATACACTTATTTAAAATATAAATATATCATTTGTTTATCTCGGTTTTTGACTATCCGATCAGAATAATGGTCTATATTTTAATAAACGGACTTTAAGTCAACAAAAATCCATTATGTCAACTAGAAGCATTATTAACTTTTTATCATTAATTGGACAAAGTCCCACTGATTTACACTGATTTTGTATTTTGCTAACCCTATCCCAATTTTTGTCTTATTTGAAAGAAAGTATTAGACACTCAATTTTAGACTAAAAACCGCTTCATATCAGCTTTTTTCAAAAATTTACTTTTTATAGGAAATTTTTCAAACATTTACATATACGAAATTTTTCAAAAATTTATTTTTTCTAGGAAATTTTTCAGAAATTTACTTTTTATAGGAAATTTTTCAAAAATTTACTTTTAATAGGAAATTTTTCAAAAATTGACTTTTTATATTAAATTTTTGAAAAATTTCCTTTTTATATTAAATTTTTGAAAAATTTCCTTTTTATAGAAAATTTTTCAAAAATTTACTTTTTCAAACATTTACATATACGAAATTTTTCAAAAATTTATTTTTTCTAGGAAATTTTTCAGAAATTTACTTTTTATAGGAAATTTTTCAAAAATTTACTTTTTATAGAAAATTTTCCAGAAATTTACTTTATATAAGACATTTTTAAAAAATTTACTTTTTATAGGGAATTTCTCAAAAATTTACTTTTAATAGGAAATTTTTCAAAAATTTACTTATTATAGAAAATTTTTCAAAAATTTACTTTTTATAGGAAATTTTTTTAAATTTTAATTTTTATAGGAAATTTTTCAAACATTTACTTATACGAAATTTTTAAAAAATTTATTTTTTCTAGGAAATTGTTCAGAAATTTACTTTTTATAGAAATTTTCTTTTTATAGAAAATTTTCCAAAAATTTACTTTATATAAGAAATTTTCCAAAAATTTACTTTTTATAGGAAATTTTTCAAAAATTTACTTTTTATGGTAAATTTTTCAAAAATTTACTTTTTATAGGAAATTTTTGAAAAATTTACTTTATATAGGAATTTTTTAAAAAATTTACCTTTTATAGGAAATTTTTCAAAAATTTACTTTTTATAGGAAAATTTTCAAAAATTTACTTTTTATAGGAAATTTTTCAAAAATTTACTTTTTATAGGAAATTTTTCAAAAATTTACTTTTTATAGGAAATTTTTCAAAAATTTACTTTTTATAGGAAATTTTTCAAAAATTTACTTTTTATAGGAAATTTTTCAAAAATTTACTTTTTATAGGAAATTTTTCAAAAATTTACTTTTTATAGGAAATTTTTCAAAAATTTACTTTTTATAGGAAATTTTTCAAAAATTTACTTTTTATAGGAAATTTTTCAAAAATTTACTTTTTATAGGAAATTTTTCAAAAATTTACTTTTTATATTAAATTTTTCAAAAATTTACTTTTTATAGGAAATTTTTCAAAAATTTACTTTTTATAGGAAATTTTTCAAAAATTTACTTTTTATAGGAAATTTTTCAAAAATTTACTTTTTATAGCAGATTTTTCAAAAATTTACTTTTTATAGCAAATTTTGCAAAAATTTACTTTTTATAAGAGCACGAGTTTCAAAAATTTTTCTCGATTTTGGTACTTTTTTGAATCTTTGGTGTCAGGAGTTTTAATCTAATATTTTTTGAAATTTTTTTTTTAGATTTTTTTTTTTCAATTTCAATTAACTTATTAATAACATAACTGTTTAAACTAACACTTGCAACTTTACTGTTTTGAGCCAAAGAATAACTTCATACGCTTTTTCAACTTGAAAAACACATTTTCCCAAAGAATTGTCTATACTTATAAAGTTTAAATTGCTATTGAAAATGGTTGTAAACTTGACAGATGATGTCCTATATTTTTTGATATATTGCATACTTATTGCTTCTTTTAAACAAAAAATTACCTACATGGGATGACTTACATAAATGTCAGCCTAAAGTGGTTTTTGTGGTGGGTGGTTCTACCAACAACACACAGACATTCTGGTCAAGGAGTCAAGTGTATTGAAGAGAAATAAAAACAATATTTTATGTATGAATTTTTATTGTTTACAAAAACACATAATCACACACTCCAAATATAAACAACAAGAACGACGAACATGTTTTATTCATACATGTTGTGTGTTATATTTATGACATCAAAGTAAACGAAGGACCTGAAGGAAAAGCAGGACATTATAAAATGAGTGTAGTGGTAACAACTGGTAAAAATTTTTTTTTTTTAATTTTCTTTTTAACATATTTTAAGGATTTTTTAAGGAGACCCCAAAAAACAATAAAAACATAAAATAAAAATGGGCAATAAATCATTTAAATTCAATAAATTTATATTATCACTCAGTCTTGCTTTAAGTAGTGATGGCTTTAAGTTTTATATTTTATGGTTAATTTATTTTAAAGGCTTAAAAATTCTGCAGAATTCTACACAAACCTTAAGCTTATATCTCTACATTTCCTACATTTACCTATTTAATCCTTACCACAGTCGTTACATTTATGAACCTTTAAAATTAAAAAAAAAAAATATTACCATAACAATTAATCTTCTAATATTAATAATGTGGTAAACTCGTATAGGAAACAATTTAATTTAAATGCCTTCTTCAAAATCGTTATCGCAAACCACATATCAAAATAATTCGACAATAATTATATTGCAAAATTGCCAATCTTTAAAATATTTGAGGGTTCATATAAAACGTTCTTTGTATAAACTGTAATCAATACCAGCTAAAGATTACAGACGCCAACAATGGCACTTTATTTCAGAAACACTTACTCATTCCTTATAAGTCCTTGGGTGTGTTCTCTGAATTGTTTGCACGTAAAAATTTTCTAGGGAATTTACTTAACACATCATTAATTCCCAATTTAATTTAATTTAGCGAAAGGAAAGAAAATACTTTAAAGCCACAATAGAGATATTTTTGGTAAGCAACAAAATGAGCAGTCATAGCCATAGTTTAGTCCTATCTTTCCAGAAATGACATTCTCTTTAGAAGACAAAGTACAACAATAGGGGAGTAGTTTACATGTTATTATGTACATCGTGCTTTTTTAGGAAATTTATTTATCAAAAATTTTCCTGTAGAAAATTATTTATCAAAACTTTTTCTATAGAAAATTTTTTCATCGAAATGTTTTCTAAAAAAATTTTTTTTTTCTAAAAAATTTTTTTTTTTCTAAAAAATTTTTTTAAAGAAAATTTTGTTATAAAAAATTTGTGTACAAAAACTTTAAAATTTCTCAGTAAAAAACTTTTTTTATCAAACATTTTTCTAGAGACAATTTTTTTATCAAAAATTTTTCTATAGCAAATTTTTTTCAAAAATTTTTCTACAAAAAATTTTGTTAACAAAAATTTTTCTATAGAAAACTTTTTTATCAACCATTTTCTATAATAAATATTTTTATCAAAAGTTTTTCTATAAACAATTTTTTTATCAAACATTTTTCTATAGAATTTTTTTTTATCAAATATTTTTCTATAGATAATTTTTTTTATCAAAAATGTTTCTGTATGAAATTTTTTTATGAAAAATTTTTCTATAGAAATTATTTTTTATCAAAAATTTTTCTATAGAAAATTTTTTATCAAAAATTTTTCTATAAAAAATTTTGTATCAAAAATTTTTCTATAGAAAATTTGTTTTATAAAAATTTATTAAAAATATTTCTATAGAAATTTTTCTATAGAAAATTTGTTTATCAAAAATTTTCCTATAGAAAATTATTTATCAAAACTTTTTCTATAGAAAATATTTTCTCCAAAAATTTTTCTATTGAAAATTTTTTATAAAATTTTTTTGTCTACAAAAATTTTAAAATTTCTCAATAGAAAACTATTTTATAAAATATTTTTCTATAAAAAATTTTTTTAACAAAAATTTTCTATAGAAAATTTTTTTCAAACATTTTTCTATAGTAAATATTTTTATCAAAAATTTTTCTATAAAGAATTTTTTTATCTATAGAAATTTTTTTGTCAAACATTTTTCTATAGAAATTTTTTTTATCAAAAATTTTTCTACAGAAAATTTTTTATCAAATATTTTTCTATAGGAAATTTTTCTATAGAAAATTTTTTTACCAAAAATTTTTCTATAGAAAATTTTTTTATCAAAAATTTTTCTATAGAAATTTTTTTTATCAAAAATTTTTCTATAGAAAATTTTTTTATCAAAAATGTTTCTATAGAAAATTTTATAATCAAAAATTTTTCCGTAGAAATTTTTTTATCAAAAATTTTTCTATATAAATTTTTTGTTTATAAATTTTTTTTTATACAAATTTTTTTAACAAAAATTTTTTCAATAGAAATTTTTTTTTATCAAAAGTTTGTCTACAAAAATGTATCTATAGAAATTTTTTTATCAAAAATTTTTCTATAGAAAATTTTTTTATCAAAAATTTTTCTATAGAAAATTTTTTTATAGAAAACTTTTTTATCAACCATTTTTCTATAGTAAATATTTTTATCAAAAGTTTTTCTACAAACAATTTTTTTATCAAACATTTTTCTAAAAAAAAAAAATTTTTATCAAATATTTTTCTATAGACAATTTTTTTTATCAAAAATCTTTCTGTATGAAATTTTTTTTATCAAAAATTTTTCTATAGAATTTTCTTTTTATCAAAAATTTTTCTATAGAAAATTTTTTAATTACACATTTTTCTATAAAAAATTTTTTATCAAAAATTTTTCTGTAGAAAATTTTTTTTATAAAATATTCAAAATTTGTTTATTAAAAATATTTCTATAAAAAATTTTTTTATTAAAAATATTTCTATAGAAATTTTTTTTATGAAAAATTTTTCTATAGAAAATTTATTTATTAAAAATTTTCCGATAAAAAATTATTTATCAAAACTTTTTCTATAGAAAATTTTTTCTTCAAAAATTTTTGTATGGAAAATTTTTTATAAATTTTTTTTTATACAAAAATTTTAAAATGTCTCAATAGAAAACTATTTTATAAAACATTTTTCTATAAAATTTTTTTTTAACAAAAATTTTCTATAGAAAATTTTTTTCAAACATTTTTCTATAGTAAATATTTTTATCAAAAATTTTTCTATAAAGAATTTTTTTATCAAACATTTTTCTATAGAAATTTTTTTTGTCAAACATTTTTCTATAGACAATTTTTTTATCAATTTTTTTATAAATTTTATAATCAAAAATTTTTTACAGAAAATTTTTTTTATCAAAAAACTTTTTAGAACTTTTTTTATGGAAAATGTTCCTATAGAAAATTTATTTATCAACAATTTTCCTATAGAAAATTATTTATCAAAACTTTTTCTATAGAAAATTTTTTCTTCAAAAGTTTTTCTATTGAAAATTTTTTAATAAAAATCTTTTTTATAGAATTTTTTTTTCTACAAAAATTTTAAAATTTCTAAATAGAAAATTATTTTATAAAACATTTTTCTATAAAAAATTATTTTACCAAAAATTTTCTATAGTAAATATTTTTATCAAAAATTTTTCTATGAAGAATTTTTTTATCAAACATTTTTCTATAGAAATTTTTTTTGTCAAACATTTTTCTATAGACAATTTTTTTATCAAAAATTTTTCTGTATGAAATTTTTTATTTCAAAAATTTTTCTATAGAAATTTTTTTTTCAAAAATTTTTCTATATAAAATTTTCTATCAAAAATTTTTCTATAGGAAATTTTGTAATCAAAAATTTTTTTACAGAAATTTTGTTTTATCAAAAAACTTTTTAGAACTTTTTTTATGGAAAATTTATTTATTTTATTATAGAAAATTTATTTATCAACAATTTTCCTATAGAAAATTATTTATCAAAACTTTTTCTATAGAAAATTTTTTCTTCAAAAATTTTTCTACTGAAAATTTTTTTTTAAATTTTTTTTTATAGAAATTTTTTTTTCTACAAAAATTTAAAAATTTCTCAATAGAAAACTATTTTATAAAATATTTTTCTATAAAAAATTTTTTTAACAAAAATTTTGTTCAAACATTTTTCTCTAGTAAATATTTTTATCAAAAATTTTTCTATAAAGAATTTTTTTATCAAACATTTTCCCATAGAATTTTTTTTGTCGAACATTTTTCTATAGACAATTTTTATCAAAAAATTTTCTGTATGAAATTTTTTATCCAAAATTTTTCTATAGAAATTTTTTTTTATCAAAAATTTTTCTACAGAAAATTTTTTATCAAATATTTTTCTATAGGAAATTTTTCTAGAGAAAATTTTTTTATCAAAAATTTTTCTATAGAAAATTTTTTTATCAAAAAATTTTCTATTGAAAATTTTTTTATCAAAAATTTTTCTATAGAAAATTTTTTTATGAAAAATTTTTCTAAAGAAAATTTTTTCAACAAAAATTTTTCTATAGAAAATTTTTTTATCAAAAATTTTTCTATAGAAAATTTTTTTATCAATAATTTACTATAGAAAATTTTTTTATCAAAAATTTTTCTATAGAAAATTTTATAATCAAAAATTTTTCCATAGAAATTTTTTTATCAAAAATTTTTCTGTATAAATTTTTTTATACAAATTTTTTGTTTATACAAATTTTTTGTGTATAAAATTTTTTTTTTATAAAAATATTTTAAAATTTTTCAATAGAAATTTTTTACAGAAAAATATTTTTATCAAAAAATTTTCTACACAAAAATATTTTTATCGAAAATCTTTCTTCAAAAAGAAATATTACTTGTATTTGATCTCATTCTTTTACATTTGTTTATTAAAGTAACAGACAATTTATTGATTAAAGCCAAAAAATGTTTGTGGGATAACCAAATCCTCGACGCTTTTTGATGGTTAGTGAGGCCATCTCTTCCGGATGAGTATCCTTTAGACAGATCGAAAACCTCGCATTATTACTTACTTTGCAAGCACAAGCACAATCATTACGAATTATGTTTGTAAAAGATTTTCAACTGAACAAAAGCAACCACATTTTTGCGGCAGCCGTTGCATCGAAAATCTTTCTATTGAAAAATATTTTATCAAAAATTTGTTTACATCGAAAATTTTTTTTTATAGTACCAACCGACTTTGATAACATCCAAATCTCAACTGAATGGTTTTAATACTAATTTTCACTAGATTCAATAATGTCCGAGATATTTACGAAATTTAAAAAAGTCTTTGGCTCCTATATATGTATTTTTGTGCTTCTTAAGCATCGAGATGTTGAGATAGATTACAGTATACATATACTTTAATCAGCATCTAGATTAAGTATGAAACAAAGCGATTAACATCTGTACCGTATGTTGGGTAATGCCTAATAAAAGGGGCCATGTTATCTTAGAAGACTATAATTAAATATTCATTTTCTAGTCGCAGAAAAGTAACAAGTGTGAATAATCCAATTGTTTCTTACATTACATTTCCTACTTTTCTGTTATGGGTAACCTGTAAATTCAAAATTTACCAAATTCAAAATTTACCATATTAATTGTCACTTCTGCGAGTCAGTTATTAACCATGTCAGATCCACTTCTATAGGTAATGCATGCATTATGTTAGAGTTAAAAGACAGGACTTTAGACCAAATTTTGTTTTACTTTAATTGTTGGTGCTACTTTGTTAGAACTCTATATCTATATCAAATTATATCTATATCAAAATTTATAGAAAATTTAAGTGCTTGAAGGGAGGCATATTTACTTCATTTAGGATTTCTTTAAGTTTTATTAGGACATTTTTGTTTTATCCATAACTAATAATATTTTCAACAAATAATTTAAAATTAGCTTCGCTTTTTATATTGCCATCATCATCTCAAAGTTGATTAGGAAATACTAAATTATACCCTGATTTTTATAATATTCCAATGCTTTGTTTTTCTTGACACCTTTTACTAAATATTTGACTTCTTGATTCTTTCTACATTCAAATAATCCTTTCACTCCAATTAACGATTTTGCCAACTCCAACAGATTGTTTCAAACTCTATTGGTTTTCTTCAGTTCCGCCCATTATTTCCTTATTCCAAATTATACCAGAAAAGAATTTACGACAAGTTGGTAATTATTTTGTAATTACATATTGTAAACACTTACACTTTTTCTTCTAACTTTAACACTTTGCTCACTAAAAAGACAGGCAGACAGACTGACTTCTTCATTGTTTAACAATTTGGGCTATAACAATTTGTTCTATAAATGGAGAGGAATGTGTCTGTTTAAAGGCAGAAACATTTAATAAGATCAAACTTAAAAAGGGTTAAATGTTTTTGTACTAAGTTTTAAATTTAATTGGGTACAAAATGATTTTGTGGGCTAAAGTATTTGTATAAAATATTGAAAAATTTACGTCAACCAACGAAATGGAAATTTTTTAAAATTTATTGAATTAAATTTTCGGCACTAAAGTCGAATTTGGCTTTATATTACTAAAAACATGCTGCGAGAAGCAGGGTTCGAAAAATAATCTAAAATATTGCATTTCAAGGTACGAACTTTCACGAAGTACACTAAAAATAACGTACTTTCGAAAAATGATTTTAATACTGTATGTATTTTAATGTACCATACTGTACAGTTACATACATAACAAAGTATTCTAGTTATAACGAACTTTCACGAAGTACACTTAAAATAACGTACTTCTTTGAGTACTATGACGTACTCTGTAGATAAAGTACTCTGTTGCTGAGTAGTATAACGTGTCTGTTAAGTACTATAACGTGTTTATCAAAACACTTATTTATTTTTGGCTTAATATTACTTAAAACATTCTGCGAAAAGCATGGTTGGAAAAAATACTCTAAAATACTGTATTTTCAGGTACCGTATTGTACTTAGGCAAATTCAGTATAAAGTTGCATTCGTAACAAAGTGTTCAATTTATGTATATTTACCTTAAAATTTTAGATTACCTGTTAAAATACACAATCTTTACCATAACGAACTTTCACGAAGTACACTAAAAATAACGTAATTTTGAAAAAATACTCTAAAATACTGTATTTTAAAGGACCGTACTGTACAAAGTCGAATACATAACAAAGTGTTCTATTTATATATAGGTACCTTCAAATTTTAGAGTACAAAACATTTTTCGAAGTACACTAAAAATAACGTACTTCTTTGAGTATTATAACGTACTCTGTTGAGTGCTATAAAGTACTTTGTTGCTGAATAGTATAACGCCTCTGTTAAGTACTATAACGTATTCTGTACCCTAACTTTGACGAACCCTTATTTATTTTGGCTTCATATTACTAAAAACATTTTGCGAAAAGCAAGGTTCGAAAAAATACTCTAAAATACTGTATTTTAAGGTGCCGTACTGTCCTTAGGCAAGTTCAGTTCAAAGTCACATGCATAACAAAATATTCAATTTAAGTAAGGGTACTTTAAAATACGCAACCTTTTCATAACGAACTTTCACAATGTACACTAAAATTTACATACTTTCGAAAAACTACTCTAAAATACTGTATTTTATGGTACCGTACTGTACAAACTCACATTCGTAACAAAGTGTTCTATTGATATATAGGTACCTTAAAATTTTAGAGTACGCAACATTTTTCATAACGAACTTTCACGAAGTACACTGAAAACATCGTACTTCTTTGAGTACTATATCTTACTTTATTGAATACTATAAAGTACTTTGTTGCTGAGTAGTATAACGCCTCTGTTAAGTACTATAACGTATTCTATACCCTAACTTTAACGAACTCTTATTTATTTTGGCTTCATATTACTAAAAAGCAAGGTTCGAAAAAATACTCTAAAATACTGTATTTTAAGGTACCGTAATGTACTTAGGCAAACTCAGTAATAAATTCACAACAACAATACTTTGTCAAAATATAACTACCACAGACACAAATAATTTATCTAAAAATTCGTAAAGTACTAATTTTTATAGTACTCTAAAGTTAACTAAAAATACTCTAAAACCCTAAAGAACGGTACTTTATTATAATGTAACATTTTTTTTATACTCTTCACCACCATGGGTGGAAAGGGTATTATATATTTGTCTTAGATCCGCCTTTTAGTATACCAATAGGCTTAGAATCACTTTCTAAGTCGATTTAGCGATGTCAGTCCGTCCGTCCGTCTGGCTGGACCTCCATGTAAACCTTGTCATCAAACTACAGGTCGTAATTCTAAAGATAATTTGATGAAATTTGGCACAGATCATTTTCTTGACAATGGGACCGACTATTGAAATTTGTCAAAATCGGTCCATTATTTATGGTACCTCCCACAGGTCCCACTTCTCGAAATTGATATACTGGCCACAAGTATCAATTTTTTTCATAAAATTTAAAACAAATACTGCTTTTGTAAACTTAAATCACTGTATCAAATTTCGTTGAAATCGGTCCACATTTGACCATAGCTCCCATACAAACTCTTCTTTAAAAACGCACTAAATGGAACAAAAATCACTAAAACGCTGGTAAATCTAAAGTTAATTTGAATTTTAAGTCTAGTTTTTGCATACATAACTCTTGTTATCAATTTGCCTAATTTTGAGATAATCAGTCCACATTTGACCCTAGCTCTCATATAAGTCCAAATGACTGAAAGAGCTTAAATACATAAGTTTTGAGAAAATGTTTGTATGATGGCAAAATTTAGCAAATATTTGTCTTTATACAGGAAAAATAACACCTTTGACCTTAGTGGTGAAGGATATCGTAGGGTCGGGTTTGATCGACTATAACATTTTCTTACTTGTTTTATTATGATTTTGTGTACCCAACTTTGTTTCTGACTTAGTTAGGTACATTAAAATAGATAACTTTTGCGTGTGCTTAAAGGTACGGTCAGACTCATGAAACATTTAAATCAAATATTTTGAGTAAAATATTGTCAAAACAATATAATAAAAAATTTGTGATCACACTTGCACATTTATTTGACGATTTTTATTTGATAAAATACAGAAAAAATACGTTCAAAGTAAAAACAAAAATACAGGCTTCTATTATGGTCACACTGAAGATTAAATATTTTCCCAAAAAATATTTGATCAAATTTTTTCAAAACAAAATTGTGTATCTAGCAATTTTTTTCTCACTTTTGATGTTGTTGTTTCTCAAATTTGATGTTGTTGTTTCTCATATTTGATGTTGTTGTTTCTGTTTGAAAAGTAAACAATACACATGCTCAGCTGTTATTTGCCCCTGTTTGATGTTACAAAAATTTTGTAAGATTAAATAATTATTTGATCAAAATTTAATAAAATATTTGCTCTTGCATGGTCACATTAGGAATATTTTTATTTGCTGGCAAATGATTTTGTTTTCTTCAAATCAACATGTTTCTTGTTTGAACCTCAAAAATATTTTGTGGTCAGACTACGAGGATCAAATATTTGATAATTTCGATTAAATGTTTAATCAATGTGACCGTACCTTAAGTCCTGTAGAATATAATAAGGTACTGTGTTTTTTCGAACTTTGCCGTAAAGTAGTCGATTGACTAGTTACTTTTTTTTTAATAGAGAAGTAACACTCAGGCAAATACTGCCTATAATTGTATATAGAGTATATACGAATTCGATTACCTTCTTTGGAAAGAGGATAATATAGGTGCTGAAAGGGAGAGATAAAGCCTTATATTATTCAACACTGTAATTGCACATTATATATATTTTAAGAACAGTGAAGTTGTGTCATTTGTTGTTATTAAGACGCATTTGCTTAAGCTTTTTTGTTCTACAGGAAATTTTATTTATTTATCATCGACGGCGTGTTATTGTAGGCTTACCGCCGACGAAAGATGCTGTGGTAATTAATAATTTTAATAGAAATTAATAATTACAGAAATTGATGTTGCCGAGACTGGGGATCGAACTCATGCTCAATGTGATATTATTCTTAGTAGTCGACGTGCTAACCAACTAAGCCACAGCACCCAGATATTGTGATGAAATATCACAATGATACCATATTTGACTCACTGCCGTAAATGTCTTAGGTATACAAAAATCTCGATATTGACAAAGTTTAACTATAATACTTTTGTTGTTTTTTTGTGTATGGCATCATTAATTCTAGATTGATGGATCACAATAAGCGGTCGGCACAAAAAGAGTGAAGTAATATATAAGACTAAAATGATATGAGAGTAAAAAATAAAATTCTGAAAAATAAAGCGGCATGGACCTAATTCGCAGAAAATGTGCATTCAACTAAATGGAGTTATAACTCTGTGGGCGGTTTTCACTGCATATATTTTTTTCTCTACAAAGTGACACCAATCCGTTTTGTTGTACACTAGCATGAATGTGATTGGTCTACTTGCTTTTTTAAACTCATTTTGCCGATTGTATTTAATGATCGTGTTGTGTTACGAAAACTATGAAAAGTAGTCGGCACCTGGTAGTTAGGAGTGCCGGAGCCTAATCATAAAATATTATGTTTTCATCTCAATACTTTCCCAGCAAAACTTTGGTAATGGCAAGTACTCTGATAACTGGTTACCTTGTAACGACTACAACATACCATCCGAATAAATAATAAGTTATTACAGAAGTACTTATTTGTAATTAAGATGGTAATTTAAACTGAATGGACCCGGTTCAAATCCCACCAAGGGCAACAATTTTTTTAAGTTTTGTTTTTATTAAAAGAGTTTTTTTAAATGATTTTTGAATTTTAAGAACTTAAATATTATCTTCTGTAAAAAAAAATTTGTAAAACTAACTCACGTTAATGAAAAAATAACATCATGAGTCAATTTTGCTTATGTAGGGGATGTTGAATACCAAACACGATTCTAATTGGTCTTAACTTGGTAAGCCCAACTTATCTGGGTCATCCTTCATCTCAACTGTGGACACACACCTCCTCATGGTATCACCCGGGGAGCTAGTTTAACACCCATTAATATTGTGAGTTAACATGTTTCGAGAGTTGTCCCATAAGATCGATAAAAATGGGTTAGGATTACGGGCTAGTAACTCTCTCTTGAAAAAAAAAACAAAATGAAGAGGATAAAATTAGAATTGAAATGTCCCACTACCTAATATTAGAGGAGGATGTAAGAAACTTCGATAGAAAGACCAAGTAGAGGAATATTTTTCAAAGCTTGGCCTATAAAAAAAAGAATATTCGCACAAGATCGAAATCCATGGAATTCTAAAATATGCTCTGACTTTGACCTTAACAGGTTGTAACATTTAAGTAAATAAGAGTCAATCTTATGTAAAAACTTATACAAAAAAGAAGATTTAAATTGTTTAAGTTTTAAAATAATTTTAAAAAAGTTTTAAAATAATTACAAGAAATCGTATAAAAATATTTTTCCAAAAATTACAACAAAGCAAAAAAAAGCAAGGAAAAACAAAGTTATTTTCACATGATTTTGGATCTAAAAATAAAAATTGTTTATATTAATTATAAGCTGCTAAGCTTTCAACATATGAAGTAGCTCAGTGGAAGAGTCTCTGCCTAGCAGTCGGAGGGTCTGGGTTCGAGCCCCCATGGGATCATAAAAAAAATTTTGTATTTCGTTTAAAAATATATGTTTTTAATAAAACAACAACAAAAAAGTTGTTGCTGTTGTTGTTGTTGCTTTCAAATTGCTTACCCAAGTCATTACTTTCCTGCAATTGGTAAGTACTTGCCTCCAATGACATCCCCATGTTAATGTAATGACTTAAACAGCGAATGAGTAAGTAGTTCGTGTTCAATAGTTTAACTGTTTAACTCATTATTTGGTAATGAAAAGTTTTACTGGGTTTTTACAATTGTAAGTTTACCGCTTGATAAACATTCCTTAAGGTTAATTTTCCAATTTTTGTGACTTGTTTCAAAAATTATACATACATGATTGCCACGACATTCCAATTGGAACAAGGTGTACTTCTCTCAGAAAATGAGCTAAAACCGATTCTATTTTTAGACTCATTTAAAGGGACCTACGTTTTAATTCCGGCCCCGAATGGCAAATGCATTAGTTAGAGATGTTTTACATAGCCGAATACTCAATAAGCTGTGGCTAGCTGAGTTATGAGGTAAACCGTTTTTTTTTTTGAAAATTGTATTTTTTCAAGTGGATTTGTCCAGGGATGGAAGTTGGGACATCTAGTATGCTAGATAGATGACTAACCTACTATACCACTGCGGTTTAAAAATTGTATATTAGTTCTATTAAAATGTTTGCAAATTTTAAGCCCACTTTAACTATTTATCTTAACTGTATTTATAACTATTTTATTAAACCAAATAATATTTAAAGAATACAAAAGCTAAAAATTTTATACGAATATTTTGTTTGATAAATTTAATTTGCTTTCTTAGACCAAAATTTTAAATGCTTTTAATCCTTTTACTAAATCCTTTACAAATTAAATATTTGTCTTTTCATCGCAGTTGTATTATATTCTTAAGGCGAACTAAAGTTTAATAAAGGAAATTTATCGTTTATAATTGAAGTTAAATTTGTATATAAAAGACTTTAATAAGAAACTTATAGGATTCTAAGTGAAATGGAGTAAAAAACTTAATCACTTATTGAATTGACTTTTAATGTTTTTCATAGTAAAATATTAATATAAAGCGATATTTTGAATAAAGCGATTATTTTGGGGAATTAACTTATAATTTATGAAATATTTACACAAGAACTATTATAAATTTAAATAACATTGAAAAATTTATAATTTGAGGTTACATAAAAAATAAGATTAAACAACTTAACTATTAAATCTTTGTATTTAAACTTTATTAAATAAATAATTTCTTACTAAAATGTCTTAATTCAAGAAATACGAGTATGTCTAGAAATTAATGGCAAATCTTATGAAAACAACATTAACTCTAATAAAATCTAACAATTTAATAAACCTCATTATTTACGACTGGAACGAAACCGCTTATGCCATCGACATTAAATATGCAAATTGTCATAATAAAAAGATACTTTTGAAATGTCCCTTTTGTACACTGAAGTTTATGCCAAATTTGTAATGACTCTCTGAGGCTCATTTACAGCTGAGATGTAACCAAATTTTACAACCAACAAATTTTCAACATTTATAAAACAATTAAGACAAGTACAAAATGAAAATGAAAATAACTAGGAAAATAAACAGGACAAAGAAAAAGAAGATAAAATAGAATAATTCGTTTCTTCTAATGATTTGAATATTTGACTAACATAAACTGCACCTGATTTACTTAAGCAATTTAAAGATATTTCTTACTACTTAAGGAGGATATAAAGTGAAATATGTTTATGTTTCTAGAGAGAAGGTCTCTGTAAATTAAGAAAGTTAATAGAAGTATTTTGTCTTGAATAATTTATTTAAATGACTGCCTGTGTTTGTGAGAATTAGACATTACTTAGTATAAAGTCCAGGCTATTTAATATGTTGTAATTATTAATTAATTTAACAAATAATTTTTCGTGTTTCGTTGTCATTTAAATACTTAATTTCTTTTATTCTTATCTTAATGTAACTATAGCAGGATAACATTAAAGATCACAAATTTTGATGAAATTTTGTATATGGGCAATTTTTGATAAAAATCTTCATACTACGAAAATTTCATGAAAATAGTCATATACAAAAATTTTAATGAATTTTTTTTCACAAAATGAAATTTTAACATAATTTTTCGGACAGAAATTTTTTGATTAAATTTGTCAAATTTTAAAGAAATTTTTCTCATAGTCACCCAGCAAAACTTTGGTAACGGCAAGTACTCTGATAACTGATTACCTTGTAACGACTACTAAATACCATCCGAATAAATAATAAGTTATTTCAGAAGTACTTATTTGTAATTAAGATGGTAATTTAAACTGAATGGCCCCGGTTCAAATCCCACCAAGGGCAACAATTTTTTTTAGTTTTTTTTTTATTAAAAGAGTCTTTTTAAATGATTTTTGAATTTTTAGAACTTAAATATTATCTTCTGTAAAAAACATTTGTAAAACTAACTCACGTTAATGAAAAAATACCATCATGAGTCAATTTTGATTATGTAGGGGATGTTGAATACCAAACACGATTCTAATTGGTCTTAACTTTGTAAGCCCAACTTATCTGGGTCATCCTTCATCTCAACTGTGGACACACACCTCCTCATGGTATCACCCGGGGAGCTAGTTTAACACCCATTAATATTGTGAGTTAACATGTTCCGAGAGTTGTCCCATAAGATCGATAAAAATCGGTTAGGATTACGGGCTAGTAACCCTCTCTTTAAAAAAAATACAATGAAGAGGATAAAATTAGAATTGAAATGTCCCACTACCTAATGTTAGAGGAGGATGTCCGAAACTTCGATAGAAAGACCAAGCAGAGGAACATTTTTCAAAGCTTGGCCTATAAAATTGGAGAATATTCGCACAAGATCGAAATCCATGGAATTCTAAAATATGCTCGGACTTTGACCTTAACAGGTTGTAACATTTAAGTAAGTAAGAGTCAATCTTATGTAAAAACTTATCCAAAAAAAAAGATTTAAATTGTTTAAGTTTTAAAATAATTTTAAAACAGTTTTAAAATAATTTTAAAAAAGTTTTAAAATAATTACAAAAAATAGTATAAAAATATTTTTCCAAAAATTACAACAAAGCAAAAAAAAGCAGGGAAAAACAAAGTTATTTTCACATGATTTTGGATCTTAAAATAAAAATTGTTTATATTAATTATAAGCTGCTAAGTTTTCAACATATGAAGTAGCTCAGTGGAAGAGTCTCTGCCTAGCAGTCAAAGGGTCTGGGTTCGAGCCCCCATGGGATCATAAAAAAATTTTGTATTTCGTTTAAAAATATATGTTTTTAATAAAACAACAACAAAAAAGTTGTTGCTGTTGTTGTTGTTGCTTTCAAATTGCTTACCCAAGTCATTACTTTTCTGCAATTAGTATGTACTTCCCTCCAATGACATCCCCATGTTAATGTAATGACTTAAACAGCGAATGAGTAAGTAGTTCGTGTTCAATAGTTTAACGGTTTAACTCATTATTTTTTTTTTTTTCTATAGACAAGTTTTGTTTAAATTTATTCACTTAAAAATTTCGTTTAAATTTTTGGCATAGTCAAATTGAATACTAATACTAGTATTTGGATATGCAAATTCTCCTTCTAACTCGGCTTCAATTCGTATGGGATACAATTTCGTTGCTTTTGAATGACTCTTAACATGAATGCAAGTTCTTCTTGCATTTGACGGTAATTTGCGTCGAGTAATTCCGAGTAATACTCAGACAATATGTGAGAGTTATGCCATATGTCCCAAATCGACGTTATTTACTTTGATGCCGAATACTTTATTATATACCATTTCTAGAAAAAACAAGTAAGAAAGCGCTATAGTCGGTCAAGCCGACCATACGATACCCTTCACCACTAAGGTCAAAGGTGTTATTTTTCCTGTATAAAGACAAATATTTGCTAAATTTTGCCATCATACAAACATTTTCTCAAAACGTATATATTCAACCTGTTTCCGTCATTCGGACTTATATGAGAGCTAGGGTCAAATGTGGACCGATTATCTCGAAATTTAGCAAGTTGATTACATTTGTTACAAAAATGATGTGTGCAAAAAATAAACTCAAAATTTTCATTATCTTTAGATTTACGAGCGTTTTAGTGATTTTTTGTCTCATTTAGTGCGTTTTTGAAGAAGAGTTTGTATGGGAGCTATGGTCAAATGTGGACCGATTTCAACGAAATTTGGTACAGTGATTTAAGTTTACATAAGCAGTATCTGTTTTAAATTTCATGAAAAAATATTGATATTTGTGGCCAATATAGCAATTCCGGGAAGTGGGACCTATGGGAGGTACCATAAATAATGGACCGATTTTGACCAGTTTCAATAGCCATGGTTCCATTATCAAAAAAATTGTCTGTGCCAAATTTCATCAAATTATCTTCAGAATTGCGACCTGTAGTTTGATTACAAGGTTTACATGGGGGTCCAGCCAGACGGACGGACGGACGGACGGACATCGCTAAATCGACTCAGAAAGTGATTCTAAGTCTATTGGTATACTAAAAGGTGGGTCTAAGACAAATATTTCTATGCGTTACAAACATCAGTACAAACTTATAATACCCTTTCCACCTATGGTGGTGAAATTTTTGAAAAATTTCCTGTCAAAATAGGAATTTTTTGAAAAATTTTCTATCAAAATGGTAAATTTTTGGAAAATTTCCTTAAAAATAGTAAATTTTTGGAAAATTTCCTTAAAAATAGTAAATTTTTGAAAAATTTCCTATCAAAATATACAAAGACAAATATTTCTATGCGTTACAAACATCAGTACAAACTTATAATACCCTTTCCTGATAGAGTACAAATGTTGCTTAAATAAATTAAATAATGGTTAATTATTATTTATTTTAAAGATTTTAGTGCTTAAGGCCATCGAATTATTGCAATTTTTTGTAATCTTTATTAGATTTTGTTATTATCCAACACTTAGTTTTTCTTAACAATTTTTCAAACAGACATAAAAAGTAATTAAATTACATTTAAGGGAATTAATTTCAATTAACAGGAGAATATATTTTTAATTAACTTGTTCAAATTTTTCAATTACAACAATTGTAAATACAAAAACATGCCATTTGTTAATAATAGAAATTTTAAAATAACAAGAATATTATATAAAATATGAAGCAAATATTTAGCAACAACATACACGACATTACATACAATGTAAATAAATAAATTTTCCCACATTAAACAATTACATAGAATATTATAAATTAGTTTATTATCAACAAATTAGCAACACCTTCATGTTTTCTAGTTTGTGTAAATTTCTCATTATAAGTAAATACAAATTATTGTTAAATAAATAAAAGTTTAATTATAATTGTTGTTCATTTAAAATGAACAAGAACAACAGCAACAACTGCATATTGTTTAATGTCATAAAATTTGTACTCTTATTTCTGGATAGAGGTTAAATATTTGCAGATTTTGTCTGGGTTATTTGGTTAAATTTGTGGTACCCAAGTTTAATTTGTTTAAAATCGAATTTACTTTAATGATTTTGATAAATATTTTGAGAAAATCAGAAGGCAAACAATCCAATGAAATTTCATACAATTACTAGTTTTACTTTTTGCTTTAATAATGTCTCTCATCTAGACATTATTAAAGCGATTGAAATAAATATGCGATAACACTTTGGGGTTTATCAATTAATGAACTAAAATGACTGATGTTTATCCTCCAAATTATCATATTTGTTATTAATGACTCAAACCATATATCAGAGTTATGCCATATCTTTTCCAATTCTACATTATTATGTTGCTTACCCAATATTATGAACTGGAACTTAAATAATTTAATTTTAAATTCTTAAACCTCTTTTTTATATATCTAACTTTTTTAGTTTTTGATACATATTTCTATTGAATATTTAATATATAAAAAATTATATTAGCTTTTATCTGTTTACTTATTTTTTATCTAATATTGATTAAAAACAAATAATTTGTTATTTTATTATTCTGTGTTTTTGTTAGTTTATTGTAAATAATTTTTAAAATAAACAACAAAATAAGCAAATAACTACAAAATAGCATTAGTACAACAAAAAAAAAAACAATAACCAAAAAAAATATTTAAGCAATTATTTTAAATGATTTATTACAAAAATATAAACTTACTTCAATTTCTTTCATATGCAGGTGCATTTTAAGAAAGTTTTTGCACTCTAAGAAAAAATTTATGAAATTCTAAGAAGTTCTTAATATTTTTATTTAAAATACAAAGTCAAATAAACTTAGCAATTTTTGTTAAAATTTGAAACTCGTTTTGTTAACTTTTGTTTAGAACACCTGGACGTATGATTATTCAAGTCAACAAAATTGTACTGAAATTAAGTATACGTCACCGTTGATACTAGAATTAAGATAAGCTTTACAACTAACTTTTAATACCAGTTCGATATGAATGAGATACGACTTTTTATTTTTATAGGTAATTTTTCAAAAAATTCCTATTTTTATAAGTAATTTTTCAAAAATTTCCTATTTTTATAGGTAATTTTTCAAAAATGTCCTATTTTTATAGGTTATTTTTAAAAAGGTCCTACTTTTATAGGTAATTTTTCAAAAATGTCCTATTTTTATAGGTAATTTTTCAAAAATGTCCTATTTTTATAGATAATTTTTCAAAAATTACCTATTTTTATAGGAAATTTTTTAAAAATTTCCTATTTTTATAGGAATTTTTTCGAAAGTTTCTTATTTTTATAAGAAAATTTTCAAAAATGTCCTATTTTTATAGGAAATTTTTCAAAAATTTCCTATTTTATAGGAAGTTTTTTAAAAATATCCTATTTTTGAAATAAAATTTTCAAAAATTTTCTATTTTGATAGGAAATTTTTCAAAAATTTACTATTTTTAAGGAAATTTTCCAAAAATTTACTATTTTTAAGGAAATTTTCCAAAAATTTACTATTTTGATAGAAAATTTTTCAAAAAATTCCTATTTTGACAGGAAATTTTTCAAAAATTTCACCACCATAGGTGGAAAGGGTATTATAAGTTTGTGCTGATGTTTGTAACGCATAGAAATATTTGTCTTAGACCCACCTTTTAGTATACCAATAGACTTAGAATCACTTTCTGAGTCGATTTAGCGATGTCCGTCCGTCCGTCCGTCTGGCTGGCTGGACCCCCATGTAAACCTTGTAATCAAACTACAGGTCGCAATTCTAAAGATAATTTGATGAAATTTGGCACAGACAATTTTTTTTGATAATGGGACCATGGCTATTGAAATTGGTCAAAATCGGTCCATTATTTATGGTACCTTCCATAGGTCCCACTTCCCGGAATTGCTATATTGGCCACAAATATCAATATTTTTTCATGAAATTTAAAACAGATACTGCTTATGTCAACTTAAATCACTGTACCAAATTTCGTTGAAATCGGTCCACATTTGACCATAGCTCCCATACAAACTCTTCTTCTAATAATTATAAAAATTTTGAGTTTATTTTTTGCATACATAATTTTTGTAACAACTGTAATCAATTTGCCAAATTTCGAGATAATCGGTCCACATTTAACCCTAGCTCTCATATAAGTCCAAATGACGGAAACAGGTTGAATATATATTTATGTTTTGAGAAAATGTTTGTATGATGGCAAAATTTAGCAAATATTTGTCTTTATACAAGAAAAATAACACCTTTGACCTTAGTGGTGAAGGGTACCGTATGGTCGGCTTGACCGACTATAGCGCTTTCTTACTTGTTTTATATTAAATTTTTCAAAAATTTCCTATTTTTATATTAAATTTTACAAAAATTTCCTATTTTTATAGGAAATTTTTCAAAAATTTCCTATTTTTGTAGGAAATTCTTCAAAAATTTCCTATTTTTGTAGGAAATTTTTCAAAAATTTCCTATTTTTGTAGGAAATTTTTCAAAAATTTCCTATTTTTGTAGGAAATTTTTCAAAAATTTCCTATTTTTGTAGGAAATTTTTCAAAAATTTCCTATTTTTATAGGAAATTTTTTAAAAATTTACTATTTTGATAGGAAATTTTTCAAAAATTTCCTATTTTTATAGGAAATTTTTCAAAAATTAAATATTTTTATAGGAAATTTTTCAAAAATTTCCTATTTTTATAGGAAATTTTTCAAAAATTTCCTATTTTTATAGGAAATTTTTCAAAAAATTCCTATTTTTATAGGAAATTTTTCAAAAATTTCCTATTTTTATAGGAAATTTTTCAAAAATTTCCTATTTTTATAGGAAATTTTTCAAAAATTTCCTATTTTTATAGGAAATTTTTCAAAAATTTCCTATTTTTATAGGAAATTTTTCAAAAATTTCCTATTTTTATAGGAAATTTTTCAAAAATTTCCTATTTTTATAGGAAATTTTTTAAAAATTTCCTATTTTTATAGGAAATTTTTCAAAAATTTCCTATTTTTATAGGAAATTTTTCAAAAATTTCCTATTTTTATAGGAAATTTTTCAAAAATTTCCTATTTTTATAGGAAATTTTTCAAAAATTTCCTATTTTTATAGGAAATTTTTCAAAAATTTCCTATTTTTATAGGAAATTTTTCAAAAATTTCCTATTTTTATAGGAAATTTTTCAAAAATTTCCTATTTTTATAGGAAATTTTTCAAAAATTTCCTATTTTTATAGGAAATTTTTCAAAAATTTCCTATTTTTATAGGAAATTTTTCAAAAATTTCCTATTTTTATAAGAAATTTTTCAAAAATTTCCTATTTTTATGAGAAATTTTTCAAAAATTTCCTATTTTTATAGGAAATTTTTCAAAAATTTCCTATTTTTATAGGAAATTTTTCAAAAATTTCCTATTTTTATAGGAAATTTTTCAAAAATTTCCTATTTTTATAGGAAATTTTTCAAAAATTTCCTATTTTTATAGGAAATTTTTCAAAAATTTCCTATTTTTATAGGAAATTTTTCAAAAATTTCCTATTTTTATAGGAAATTTTTCAAAAATTTCCTATTTTTATAGGAAATTTTTCAAAAATTTCCTATTTTTATAGGAAATTTTTCAAAAATTTCCTATTTTTATAGGAAATTTGTCAAAAATTTCCTATTTTTATAGGAAATTTTTCAATAATTTCCTATTTTTATAGGAAATTTTTCAGAAATTTCCTATTTTTATAGGAAATTTTTCAAAAATTTCCTATTTTTATAGGAAATTTTTCAAAAATTTCCTATTTTTATAGGAAATTTTTCAAAAATTTCCTATTTTTATAGGAAGATTTTCAAAAATTTCCTATTTTTATAGGAAATTTTTCAAAAATTTCCTATTTTTATAGGAAATTTTTCAAAAATATAGGAAATTTTTCAAAAATTTCCTATTTTTATAGGAAATTTTTCAAAATTTCCTATTTTTATAGGAAATTTTTAAAAAATATAGGAAATTTTTGAAAAATTTCCTATTTTTATAGGAAATTTTTGAAAAATTTCCTATTTTTATAGGAAATTTTTCAAAATTTCCTATTTTTATAGGAAATTTTTCTAAATTTCCCATTTTTATAGGAAATTTTTCAAAATTTCCTATTTTTATAGGATATTTTTCAAAATTTCCTATTTTTATAGGAAATTTTTCAAAATTTCCTATTTTTATAGGAATTTTTTCAAAATTTCCTTTTTTTATAGGAAATTTTTCAAAATTTCCTATTCTTATAGGAAATTTTTCAAAATTTCCTATTTTTATAGGAAATTTTTCAAAAATGATCTATTTTTATAGGAAATTTTTCAAAAAATTCCTATTTTTATAGGTAATTTTTTTAAAATTTCCTATTTTTGTAGGTAATTTTTCAAAAATATCTTATTTTTATAGGTCATTTTTCAAAAATTTCTTATTTTTATAGGAAATTTTTTAAAAATTTCTTATTTTGAAATTTTTCAAAAATTTTATATTTTTATAGAAAATTTTTCAATTTCAATTGATAGGAATTTTTTTTCGAAAACTTATTATCTTTTTTGAATTTACTTTACAAAAATTAAATTCATAACATTTTTTTCAGTGTCTCTTATAGATTAGAATAATATTTATATTCATAAATAAATTTAGTAAGTAAATAAATATTCTAAGTATAAAATCTGAAAAAGAAAAGAATTTAAGTTTTTCCTGAACTATATACTTTTTGCCTTTAAATTATTCATAAATAAAATATGAATTTGTTAATGCCATTGTACAATACAATGCACATGAATACAAATTCAAACATATATAAAACATGTATAATAAATGTATGTACAAGTAAAATTATACATTTTTTAAGTAACTCTATTCATATGTAAACAATTGGGTAAAATAAAGACAACACAAACAGACAAAATAAAATCAACAATAACAAGAACAACATAAACCAAACAACATCTACCAAAAAATAAAGAATGTAACAAATAAAGAATTAAATAAATGGAAACGGAAGTTTTTAAAAGCAACTGTAATTGTATTGTAATGCTGTCTTTTTTTATCAAGTGTTTAGGAATACACATATGTACGAGTATATTGTAGGATATGTAGTATTTCTTATACAGCAGTAAATATATATAATTGTTTGCTGGCAAGTGTAACTATATTTAGTTAGTCGTTTGTATTTGTTTACATTTTAAATAACAAGACATTTTGCAATTTTTGTTGTAACACAAGTAGACATGTGTTGCATTATTTGACTTTTAACTTGCAATTCCTTAACTGTCTAGTATTCGTAGCACTTTTGTAAAAGGGAAAGGAATTGCATACCTACACATACCCATACATACTTTATACATTTGCATGTATGTTGCATATAATGTAATCACTTAAAACAAGGGGGTGGTGAATGCGCAACATATGAAACCACCGGTTTCACATAGCCTCTCCCACTCAATTCCTAATGTCACCTTCACGTGGTGACCCTGTCATCCTGAGCAACTTGGCGAAAGATTGGGTAGCCAACCCCAGTGGGAAACCAGGTCAGGATAACTAACGACATGGGGATATTGGTCCTCCAAAACGGGGGTTAGGCGTTGGGTTTACAACCCACCCTGGAAAAAAAAAAAACTGTAATGAACTCTGCACAACGTCCTTTAGGGCCTCTTATAATGGAATCAAATGGTAACGGACCTTCGCATCGAAAACGGATTAATGATTTGATACTCGGAACTTGGAACGTTAGAACAATGCTAAAAGCTGGTGCAATGACGGAACTCCACCTACAGCTCCAAAAGTACAGGGTTGATATTCTCGGAGTACAAGAAATACGTTGGAAAGATTCAGGTGAAATTAAAAAGCAAAACTACCGCTTTTTTTATAGCGGTCATAGCAAACAAGGGTCAAGTGGTGTGGGTTTCATGATAACAAAAAGGATTTTCAACTCTATCATCAGTTTTACGCCGATTTCGGATAGAATCTGCCTCCTTAAAATAAAAGGTAAATATAACAACATCTCCATTTTTTCTGTCTACGCACCCACCGAAGATGCTGATGATTCTATAAAAGATAGTTTCTACATAGAGCTAGAAAACGCCACCAGACACATCGGATCATATGACACAATAATTGTTTTAGGAGACTTCAATGCAAAAATCGGCAAAGAAGAATTCACGAAGGATGTCGCTGGTACCCACTCTCTTCATAATAAAACCTCATTTAACGGTGAGAGACTATGCCAATTCGCAGCGTATACTAACATGACTGTCAGCAGCACGCACTTCCCGCATAAACATATTCATAAAGGAACATGGAAGATGCCGGGGTCTAACTTAGTTAATCAAATAGACCATGTCTTGATAAATAAAAGAAGAAAAAGCTTAATTATTGATGTACACACCTGCAGAAATGCTAATATGGATAGCGACCATTACCTAGTTAAATGTATACTAAGACAAAAGATATCAGCAGCTTCAAAGCATAGAGGCAAAAAGCGCTTAAAATGGAACGCTGACAAGCTAAAAGACAGTACAATGGCATTAAAATACCAAGAAAAATTTCTCGAAAATCAACGTATAGTTAGCAATGAACAAAATTTACTCAATATTGACGACCACTGGAAAATAATTGAAAAAGCTGTGATAGAGAGCGCCAAAGAAGTACTAGGAGAAAAAGAATACAGACGTAATGCTGAATGGTTTGATGACGAATGCATCGAGGCGGTAGAGATTAAAAATAGATCTAGGAAAAAAATGTTACAGTGCAATACTAGGGCCAATAAGGATTTATATGCAATAAAGAGGAAAGAAGCGATGAAACTTTGCAAGAAAAAGAAGAAGGAAGCTATGAAAAGAAAAATAGAAGCAATAAACACAAATTTTAGTAGCCAAAAATCAAAAGAATTCTACAAGGGACTCAAAAGTCAAGTAAACGGATTTCAGCCGCGCTTAGATGCCTTAAAAAATAAAACAGGACAAGTAATAACAGAAAAACTGAAAATTATGAATTTATGGACAGAGCATTTCGAAGAACTGTACAATGTACCAACAGCAGATGAAGAAATCGATGACACTATTATAGAAATAAGGGAAGAAAATAGCGCTGCAGAACCTGAACCCACAATTGACGAAATGCTAGAAATACTTGACAAAACAAAAAATGACAAAGCACCAGGTGATGATAATATCACAGCTGAACTACTAAAAGGTTTAGACGCAGAAGGTAAGAGGCAAATATTTAATTTAATAATAAGAGTATGGAGGGAGGAACAAATGCCGGCTGAGTGGACAACAGGTATCATAGTCCCAATCCACAAAAAGGGGGACAAACGTATCTGCGGAAACTATCGTGGAATTACACTTTTAAACGTATGCTACAAAGTTTTCTCCGGAATGATCGCAAGGCGTTTAAGTAACGTAGCGGAAACAGTGCTCGGGGAATACCAATGTGGGTTTAGACCCGGTAGGTCTATAATTGACCAAGTATTTGTCCTTAAACAAAATCTTGAAAAAAGTTATGAATTTAATAACGATGTTCATATGCTATTCGTTGACTTTAAACAAGCATTTGACAGCATAATCCGATCTAAGATCCCTAAAGTTTTTGCCGCTTTTAACATAAGCACCAAGTTGACCCGCCTGACAATGACAACACTCAGCAACACAAAAGGAAAAGTAGCACTACAGCAAGAGCATGGCGAAAAATTTGATATAAATACAGGAGTAAGGCAAGGTGACAATTTGTCCACAGTCCTATTTAATCTATGCCTGCACTACACCCTTAAAAATTACACAGGAGCAGGAAATCTGTTCTACCGGTCAGGGATAATAATCGCCTACGCTGATGACATAGCAATATTAGCTAGAAATAGGCGATATCTTGAAGAGCTGTTTATAAATATACAATCGTCTGCATTGGACGTAGGACTTTTGGTTAATCAATCTAAAAGCAAATATATGATACTGTCTAGAGATGCCGAAAAAAGGCGACCCCGTGATCTCAACATTGGTGACCTCAGCTTTGAAGGAGTAGACCACTTTAAATACCTGGGTGTACAAATAACCAACGACAACAGCTCAAGAGACTGCATACAAGACCGTATTATAGCAGCAAATAAAACGTATTATGCATATAGTAATATATTTAAATCAAAACTATTGTCAAGAGCCTGTAAATTAAAAATATACAATACTATTATAAGACCTATAGCTACTTTCGGATCAGAAGTATGGTCCATGACGAGTTCTGAGGAGGAGTCGCTAAGAATATTTGAAAGAAAAATCCTTAGACGAATATTTGGCCCAAGAAAGGAAAATGGTGAATTCTTTCTGAGAAGCAATAAAGAGCTTGTAGAGCTTAATCAAAGCGAAGATATTGTCAAATACATCAAATCAAAAAGATTAAGTTGGATAGGCCATGTATTACGAATGGATAATAATAGAGCTCAAAAACTTATTATTGACTACATCCCACAATGCATAAGAAACCAAGGTCGACCACGTTTGCGCCTTATTGACAACATTGAAGACGATTTGCGAGTGATGGAAATAAGGAACTGGCGCATCCTTAGCCAAAACAGAGAGGAATGGAAAAGAGTTGTGCAGAAAGCCAAAACCCACCCCGGGTTGTAGAGCTAAAAGATGATGATGATGATGACTTAAAACAATTTGGGTTATATTTTAGATTTCGTTTGTAAAGCTGAAGAACGTCTCGTTTTATTTTATATACATGTATGTATAAATATTTATGTAAACATTTGTATTATTTGAGTTTTTTATTTCATTGTGCGGTTGCATTTGAGGTTGAATTAAAAGAAAAAAAATGGGTAATAATTTGAAATTCATACATTTCCACATGAATTTAAACATGAAATTTAATTGGAGTCATTTGTATTTATTTTATTGTGAACTAAGTATATAACTAAAAAATAAAAAAACTTTAAATTTTTAAAAGGTACTTTAGCTGCTTAAACCCGGCGTTACCCGGTTTGATGGAAAAGGATTTACTTATTACTATGAAAGTGCTTATGAATTATCATCAATATTTGGGAGCAAAAAATGCATGTTCACATAACCATTTCATATATTTATAGTTATTTTCAATATTGGAAAAGACCTCTTTCGTGGTTTTTCATTGTCTAAGTCCATCAATTGTTTAGAATCGCGAAGCTGATGAACAGAAGTATACTTTTAACTAAAATTGTTTTCTTTTTCAATAAGTAATTCTGATATTTAAAAAAGCCAAAGTTTTCTGCTCCATTTTTGTTTTAAATCTTTTTAACAAAAATTTTTCTATAGAAATTTTTTTTATTAAAAATTTTTCTATAGAAATTTTTTTTATTAAAAATTTTTCTATACAAAACTTTTTTGTAGAAAATTTTTTTATCAAAAATTTTTCTATAGAAAATTTTTTTATCAAAAATTTTTCTATAGAAAATGTTTTTATCAAAAATTTTTCTATAGAAATTTTTTTTAACAAAAATTTTTCTATAGAAATTTTTTTTATCAAAAATTTTTCTATACAAAATTTTTTTGTAGAAAATTTTTTTATCAAAAATTTTTCTATAGAAAATTTATTTATCGAAAATTTTTCTATGGAAAATTTTTTTGTCAAAAATTTATTTTTTTATCAAAAATTTTTCTATTGAAAATTTTTTTCATCAAAAATTTTTCTAAATAAAGAAAATAATTTTTTAGATATTTTCGATACAAAGATTTTTTATAGAAAAATTTTTTGATTTTTCTCAGGGAAACTTTTCGATAAAAATATTTTTCTGTGAAAATTTTCTGAAAAAAATGAATAAAAAAATTTGTCCATAGCATAACTTTAGACAAAAAATTTTCCTATAGAATAATTTTTGATTTTTCAATCTAAAATTTTTGATAAAAAATGCTTTAATTAAAAATTTTTTTGTAGACATTTTTTTCTTAATTTTTTTTTAATATAAAATTTTTTTATCAAAAATCTTTCTATAGAAAATGTTTTTTTAAATTTTTTTATAGAAAATTTTTTAATTAAAAAATTTTTTATTAAAGATTTTTCTATAGAAAATTTTTCCATCTGTCTAAATTGGGGATAATCCTCCTGAAGAGATGGCTTAACCAACCATCGAAACGCGTCGAGGAATTTGGTTTCTCCGCAAACATTTTTTGGCTTTTTATCAATAAATTGGTCTGTTACATTAAAAAATAAATGTAACAGTTTTGGGGTCAAATGCGAATACTCTTCTTTTTGAAAATTTTTTTTAATATAAATTTTTCTATACAAAATTTTTTTTTCAACAAATTTTCTATCAAAAAATTTTTCATCAAAAATTTTATATTGAAAATTTTTTCATCAAAAATTATTCTATAGGAAAATTTTATATCTAAAATTATTCTATGGAAAAATTTTTTTATTCATTTTTTTTCAGAAAATTTTCACATATTTTTTCAAATATTTTTATCAAAAAATTTCCCTGAGAAAAATAAAAAAAAAAATTTTATAAAAAATGTTTGTATCGAAAATATCTAAAAAATATTTTTTTATTTAAAAATCTTTAATTTTGTTTTTTTGTATGTTTTGTTTTTATATTTTCTTTAACAACCAACCGACTTTGCTAACATCCAAATCCCAACTGAATGCTTTAAATGCTCATTTTTACGAGTTGAATAAATGATCGTGATACTTACGAAATTTACAAAAAGTCTTTGGCTTCTGGTGATATGGGCTGCCTACGTCTGCTAATGAATCGCGTTGTAATTGTACACGCATTTAAGTTATAAATTTTATAGATTTGACGTAGTGCCAAACATCTGATGAGTTTAGACATGCATTTAGCTCATCAACAATGATGGAACCCAGAATTACTATAAGTATTTGGCAAAAATTCCGGCTAGTAACTAATAAGTGTATATGCCCTATATACCCTATATACTATCACCAAATATTCATTATACAATCAACAAACAATCATCAAACAATCGTCAAACAATCATCAAACAATTGTCAAAAAATTATCAAACAATCGTCAACAACCACCAACAAACGTCAACTATCATCAAACAATCGTCAGTCAATAGTTAAGCAATCATCAAACCGTCGTCAACGAACTTCACACAACCAAAAAATCGTCAAATAAACATTAAGCAATGAAAAAGCAATTTTTAAATAATCGTCAAACAATCAAATCACAACCGCAAAACAATCGTAAAACAATTATCGAATAATCATTAAAAATCATCAAACAGTCGTCAGTCAATTGTCAATCAGTCATCAAACAATCGTCAAACAGATATCAAAATCCTGTAAAAAATCTTCAAACAATTACACTGCGCTCGATTTTGACAACTTTTTTTTTCCGACAAAAGAGAGACTTAGTAGATAAAAAAGTAAATAAGATAAAATTAAGTTGCTTGTGATATTTAGTCTTTCACGTATGATTTTCATTTAGGATGTCGTCAATTTTATGAACTTTCAGGATAATATAGAGAAATTGTGTTTGGATTTTTATCATTTAGGGCTTGTTCTGTTTGGCACTTTGTTCCCTGCAAGCATATATTTTTAATAATTGCATTACTTATTATGGAATTTAAAATTAAATTTTGAAAATGGAAATTTTTGTGATTTAAAAAAATATTTTTTTTGTTGAAACAAAAAAATTTATTTCTAAAACGACTATTTGGATTAAAAAATAAATTAGTGTTTCTGAAAGATAATTTTGTTGCCGAATTAAGTTCTTTTACTTAATTCAAGAAAATATACAGTTTTCGAGTTACGCGTATATTTACTGCACAACCTCGTTATTTTTTTTTAATATCTCGAAAACTAGAGCCAACCAAAAAAAAAAACGGTTAGTACCGTTGATTTGAGTTATCTTTACCAACTCCCTTTTGTCGGTTTTTTCAACTATCACAGTGTTATCAAACAATTGTCTAACAATTATCGCCAGTAAACCGTCAAACCATTATTAAACAATCGTCAAATATTACAAACATCTTTCCAATTTCAATAGTTTTCCAATTTTAGATAAATTAAAAAAGTAGTGGTGGTAATTTCTTACTCAGTTTAAACTTTAATTGAGTTGATACGAACATTTAAGAAAAAATGCAGATGCTTTTCGATATAACAAAAAAAGTGGGCGTGGTCTAATTTACTTTGAGTAAATACATATATTGAATTACTACAAACTTACCCATACAATGCAGCTATTTTCCGATTTTAGATAAATCGAAATAAGTGGGCGTATAAGTGGGTGTGGCCAATTGCCCTTTATGTAGAAATCTAACAAACATTTACAAAAGAAAAATCGGCCCGGCTGTTCTCAGCTGATGAAATTTTATAGAAAAGGGAAATCTCGTTTTTTTGATCCCAAGTTCATTTTCAAAAAATACAAAAAGCTCAAAACTATCCTATAGTAAGGAAATATCGACATATCGAAATATCTTACGGTTTAGACGTTTTGATATTATGCGAAAGTTTTTCCTTTAAGGGAGAAATCACACCCACTTGAGATTTCGAAAATATTCCTAGCCTTTTTCACCCACAGGATATCCAGAAATATATTTGGGTTAATTCAGTTCTCAGAATGTTTTCCTTCAGTAGCAGCAGCTCAAATCGGACCTAAATATGTGGGAAGATGTGTGTTTTCGGAGAATTCAATATTTTTCGGATAGATTTGATGTGCTGAGGCTAATCTGGAACTTTTAGATATTATGGACAAATTTTTAAGTAGAGGTTTTTAACAAAATTAAAAAATGCAATAAGGTATCAGAAAAAAATATAAGCGATTTCAAATTCCATACCATTTGCCAATTTTTCCTGTTGAAAAGTGTGATATTTTCCTTTAAAATCTATTTATTATAATTCAAGTATATAATAAAGTTTTTATCATTATCCTTACGTTTGTGGTATACTTTCAAGTATTGAAAATTAAATCACTTCAATTTTCAATGATTAATGTTTATGAATATTAAATAAATGTTATCCTTTATAATTTCTAATCAAATAAATTTTCTTATAAGAAAAATATTTATACAGATTTTTTTTTCCAAATGCAACTCAAATACAACTAACATCTGCCTGTATTTAAATTCTTTTTAGTTTTCAATTTTTAATAGATTTTCTGCTTCTTTTACTTTTTCTAGTTGGCAAACAAATTATATTTGAATATTTAACTTTATAGTTTATTTTATGGCATTTTCAAATTTATTTGATATTTCATTCGATTTGTCACATTTATCAAATCATTTAAGCTTTTCTTTTTATAGTTATTTATTGTACATATTTATTGATTCATTTATTTATTTGTGTTTTATTTTAGTGTTTATATTTATTTACTATTAAATTTTCTAAAATGTGTTTATTGAGCTAAATAGATTTTTGAATTTATTCCTAAAAACAAACATTTAAACATTTATTGACATACACACACACACAACATCACAAATAAACTCTCACTCTTAGATATGAAAGTTTTTTTTTTTTGTAAAATTTGGCTAAAATAAATAAATATAACAACAATATTATCAACTACACTAGCAACAACAACAATAACACTGAATAAGTCTTAAATAAATAAAATTTAGCATAAAGACCAAAAAATAGTTTGCAAACAAATTGTGGCAAAATGCCAATAAAAAAGATATTACAAAAAAAAAATAATACTATTCAGACAGACAGACAGATTGTAAGGGAAAAAATCTAAATTCAACAAATTAAATTAAAATTTTGTCAGTTTGTATTTATCTTAAAATCTCAAAAAAATTATTTATTTTGTTGCTTTTTTTTCTATATTAGATGTATTTTTTTGAGAATATTAGAATGTACTTGTAAGTATTTATTTCACTTTATGTCAAATAAGTAACATTTTAAATGAATTGAAGATATATATTTCGAATAAGCTCAAATTAACTGAATTTTTAGATTACCATTAATCCAGTAAAACTAAAATTTTCATATCGTAAAATTTTGGATAAATGTTTTCATATAAGCAAAATTTTATGAAATTTTGTATATAGATCTCAATAAATTTTTCATCTAGCCTGATTTTAATCACATTACTCATACAGTTAAATTTCGATTCAAATTTTACTTCATTAGGTCAAATTGCTATGAAATTGTTTATATAGACAAACCTGAATCAAATTTTTGATAAAGTCAAATTTCGATGAAATTTTTCATGAAAACAAATTTCTATGAAATGTTTATGAAATTGAAACAAATTTCAGTGAAATTTTTTATATCTTCAAATTTTGATGAAATTTTTCAATAGAAAAATTTCTATGATATTTTTGATATAGTCAAATTTCGATGAAATTTTTCATGAAAACAAATTTCTATGAAATGTTTATGAAATTGAAACAAATTTCAGTGAAATTTTTTATATCTTCAAATTTTGATGAAATTTTTCAATAGAAAAATTTCTATGAAATTTTTGATATAGTCAAATTTCGATGAAATTTTTCATGAAAACAAATTTCTATGAAATGTTTATGAAATTGAAACAAATTTCAGTCAAATTTTTTATATCTTCAAATTTTGATGAAATTTTTCAATAGAAAAATTTCTATGAAATTTTTAATATAGTCAAATTTCGATGAAATTTTTCATGAAAACAAATTTCTATGAAATGTTTATGAAATTGAAACAAATTTCAGTCAAATTTTTTATATCTTCAAATTTTGATGAAATTTTTCAATAGAAAAATTTCTATGAAATTTTTAATATAGTCAAATTTCGATGAAATTTTTCATGAAAACAAATTTCTATGAAATGTTTATGAAATTGAAACAAATTTCAGTGAAATTTTTTATATCTTCAAATTTTGATGAAATTTTTCAATAGAAAAATTTCTATGAAATTTTTAATATAGTCAAATTTCGATGAAATTTTTCATGAAAACAAATTTCTATGAAATGTTTATGAAATTGAAACAAATTTCAGTCAAATTTTTTATATCTTCAAATTTTGATGAAATTTTTCAATAGAAAAATTTCTATGAAATTTTTGATATAATCAAATTTCGATGAAATTGTTCATATATCGACAAAAATTTTTTATTTTCATTAAATTTTGATGAAGTTTTTCATATGTCAAATTTCGATTTAATTTTTTATATAGTCAAATTTCAATGAAATTTTTTGTAAAGTCAAATTTCGATGCAATTTTTCATATAGTAACATTTTTATGGTATATTTCATATACTCAAATTTCGATAAAATTTTTCATATAGCCAAATGTTGATGAAATTTTTCATGTTTTCAAATTTTGATAAAATTTTTCTTATAACCAAATTTTAATAAAATTTTTTATTAGTCAAATTTTAATGAAATTTTTTCTATAGTAAAATTTTGATAAAATTTTTCATATAGTCAAATGTTGATGAAATTTTTCATGTAATCAAATTTTGATAAAATTTTTCATATAATCAAATTTTGATGAAATTTTTTATATAGTCAAATTTTAATGAAATTTTTTCTATAGTCAATTTTTGATAAAAAATTTTTTATAGTCAAACTTTGATTAAATTTTTATATAGTCAAATTTTGATGACATTTTTATATTGTCAAACTTCGACGAAATTTTTTGTACAGTCGAATTTTGATGAAATTATTTATTTTGTTAAATTTTGATACAATTTTTCATTAAATCAAATTTCGATGAAATTTTTCATATAATTATAAAATTATAATTTATATGAAATTTTTCTCATAGTCAAATTTTAATTAAATTTTTGAAATACCCAAATTCTGAAGAAAATTTTTATAAAGTAAAATTTTGGTAAAATTTTTCATATGGTCCAATTTTGATGAAATTTTTCATATAGTCAAATTTTAATGAAATTTTGTATATAGTAAAATTTCGACGAAAATTTTGATATAGTCAAATTTTAATAAAATTTTTGATACATAAAAATTCCGATGAAATTTTTCATACAGTCAAATTTTAGTAAAATATTTCATATAGTAAAATTTTGATGAAATTTTTCTATAGCCAAATTTCAATAATATTTTAGCATATAATGAAATTTATTTGAAATTTTTCTTATAGTCAAATTTTCATAAAATTTTTCCATAGTCAAATGTCTTTGAAATTTTTCATATAATCAAATTTATATGAAATTTTTCTTGCAGTCAAATTTCGAGGAAATTTTTTGTTGAAGTTTTTTATTAAATAAAATTTCGTTGCAATTTTTCATATATTCAAATTTCAACGAAATTTTTTTATTGTCAAATCTTAATTAAATTTTTGATATACCCAAATTCTGATGAAATTTTTCGTATAATCAAATTTTGATGAAATTTTTGGTATAGTCAAATTCTTATAAAATTTTTCATATAGTCAAATTCCGATGAAACTTTTTATATTGTCAAATTTGGATGAAACTTTTCATATAGACAAATTTTGATGAATTTTTTCATATAGTTAAATTTTCATTTAATTTTTCTTACAGTCAAATTTCTATCAAATTTTTTATGTAGTCAAATTTCGATCAAAATTTTCATATAGTCAATTTTTAAAGAAATTTTTGATATAGTCAAATTTTGATCAAATTTTTCCTATAGTCAAATATTTATAAAATTTTTCATATGATCGAATTTTGATGAAATTTTTCATACAGTCAAATTTTCATGAAATTTTCCATACAGTCAAATTTTAACGAAATTTTTCATATAGTGAAATTTTAATAACATTTTTGATATAGTCAAATTTTACAGAATTTTTTTGATATAGACAAATTCTGATGAAATTTTGTATATAGTCAAATTTGGATGAAATTTTTTTATATAGTCGAATTTTCATTAAATTTTTCATACATTCAAATTTCTATAAAATTTTTCATATAGTCAAATTTCGATGAAATTTTTAATATGGTCAAATTTAAACAAAATTTTCGATAGACAAATTCCGATAAAATAAGTCATATAGTCAAATTTCGAAAAAATTTTTGATAAAGTCAAATTTTAATAAAGTTTTCAATATAAACAAATTCGGATAAAATTTTTCATATAGTTAAATTTTGATGAAATTTTTGATATGGTAAAATTTTAATAAAATTTTTGATATAGACAATTCCGATAAAATTAGTCATATAGTAAAATTTCGATGAAATTTTGGTTATAGTCAAATTTTAATAAAATTTTCAATATAGACAAATTCCGATAAAATTAGTCATATAGTCAAATTTCGATAAAATTTTTAATATAGTCAAATTTTAATGAAATTTTTGGTATAGAAAAATTCGGATAAAAGTTTTCATATAGGCAAATTTTGATAAAATTTTTTCTTAAAGCCAAATTTTATCAAAGAAATTTGATATCGTAGAATGTTGGAAAAAAATAAAAAAAAACCATATTCATATTCACTTTCCAGCTATAAAATTATTCAACGCCTGAATGAACCTATATATGATTTCAAATAGTATAATATTATATTTTAAATTTTTTGGGCATGAAATAAAAGGATACTTTAGAGGCTGAGTGACACGCGTAACCGTTCCTATGATCGCCTTTAAATTAATTTCATATCTTAATTTTAAGCAAAACACATCCAAGATTTTTAATTTGATTCAAATAAATTTTTTGTTTTAAATTTAAAAATCTTTGTATTAGTTTTTTTTATTTTTTTGGCAACATATCTAATATTTTTCATAAAATTTAGTATTTAAAAAAGTACTACACAATATAAAATACACTTTTTGTTATAAGAGCTCAAAAGATAATCTTTAGTGCAAAGCATTTATTTGTAATATTTATGATGACATTATGTGCAACAAATTTGCTATTTAATAATCTCAAGTAGAAATCTTTTAAAAGATTTAAGGGAACTTTTAAATTCAAATAAAGGAAAATGAAAATGTTAATGTTTAGAGTGAAACTAATGGAGATTAATTAAAAATGTCAAAATTTTAAGAACATTACATGAGATTTGAAAGTATTTGTAAATTTCACATAATAATTCTCTATTATCTTTATATAAATTTTAAGTAATTAACAATAATTTAAACTAAAATCTTAAATTTAGAGAATGTTAATTATAACAAACAATATTAACCCAAAATCTTAATTGAATTAGCCCCTAACGTTTATTTTATTCACTAAAACTTAATACATTTCAACTTTAAACCTATCTGATGCAAGTTCAAACTATAAATGAAATTATAAATGCAATAAGCTCAAAAGACTCTGATTTATAACTTTAAGTCGGGTCATGAAAATCATCTGATAAATAAGCCACATGCTCTAAGAACAAACTGAAAAACGGAAAAAATAGACTTTTGCATCATAACTTAATGCAGCTTAACTGGTATCAGGTAATAAGATGTAATACTAAATCTAAAAACCAAACACATACAAAAGTATTCTAGATAAGCGGGCGTTTAAAATAAAATATTTTATAGGATAAAAGTCTAAATCGACCAAAGGCATCAGAATATGAAAAAAAAAATAAACTAAAAACAAAAGATACAAAAAAACAAGAAAACTGCAGGGAAATATTACAACCGGCCAACTCTCCAAATTCACATTTCACACCCACATAATACAAATACAATCTACAACGTTATTACATGCACTTACCACAGAGAATTCCTACCACAACCAACCGTAAAGGAAGCCAAAAAAGAAGACACAAAAATTAAACTCAGTCAAATGCAACAGGCAGCAGAAACAAAGTAATGTTGAACAATCATGTTTTTAAATGTATTTACACATACATATTACGACAAACTTACAGCTCAAATAGAACATACATGTAATTCAAACAGTATGTGGCACTGTGTGTTGCCAAGGCGCAACAAATGTCGATTACATAAATGTAAAGCATGTAATCCTTTTTTTCCTTTTGTATGTTTTTTAAACATATACACATACTTACATATATTTAAGTTGTAAACGCTATATTTATTCATGCATAGCCCAATGAAGGATAAAATAGGGAAAAATCCTGCTACTAGTTTACATCCTTTAGTTTACACTGGAAATGTCTTCTCAACAGTTTGATATTCCTTCAGTATAAAATAACATAGTCTAGTCATAGTGTAGTCATAGTCTAGTCATAGTCTAGTCATAGTCTAGTCATAGTCTAGTCATAGTCTAGTCATAGTCTAGTCATAGTCTAGTCATAGTCTAGTCATAGTCTAGTCATAGTCTAGTCATAGTCTAGTCATAGTCTAGTCATAGTCTAGTCATAGTCTAGTCATAGTCTAGTCATAGTCTAGTCATAGTCTAGTCATAGTCTAGTCATAGTCTAGTCATAGTCTAGTCATAGTCTAGTCATAGTCTAGTCATAGTCTAGTCATAGTCTAGTCATAGTCTAGTCATAGTCTAGTCATAGTCTAGTCATAGTCTAGTCATAGTCTAGTCATAGTCTAGTCATAGTCTAGTCATAGTCTAGTCATAGTCTAGTCATAGTCTAGTCATAGTCTAGTCATAGTCTAGTCATAGTCTAGTCATAGTCTAGTCATAGTCTAGTCATAGTCTAGTCATAGTCTAGTCATAGTCTAGTCATAGTCTAGTCATAGTCTAGTCATAGTCTAGTCATAGTCTAGTCATAGTCTAGTCATAGTCTAGTCATAGTCTAGTCATAGTCTAGTCATAGTCTAGTCATAGTCTAGTCATAGTCTAGTCATAGTCTAGTCATAGTCTAGTCATAGTCTAGTCATAGTCTAGTCATAGTCTAGTCATAGTCTAGTCATAGTCTAGTCATAGTCTAGTCATAGTCTAGTCATAGTCTAGTCATAGTCTAGTCATAGTCTAGTCATAGTCTAGTCATAGTCTAGTCATAGTCTAGTCATAGTCTAGTCATAGTCTAGTCATAGTCTAGTCATAGTCTAGTCATAGTCTAGTCATAGTCTAGTCATAGTCTAGTCATAGTCTAGTCATAGTCTAGTCATAGTCTAGTCATAGTCTAGTCATAGTCTAGTCATAGTCATAGTCTAGTCATAGTCATAGTCTAGTCATAGTCATAGTCTAGTCATAGTCTAGTCATAGTCTAGTCATAGTCTAGTCATAGTCTAGTCATAGTCTAGTCATAGTCTAGTCATAGTCTAGTCATAGTCTAGTCATAGTCTAGTCATAGTCTAGTCATAGTCTAGTCATAGTCTAGTCATAGTCTAGTCATAGTCTAGTCATAGTCTAGTCATAGTCTAGTCATAGTCTAGTCATAGTCTAGTCATAGTCTAGTCATAGTCTAGTCATAGTCTAGTCATAGTCTAGTCATAGTCTAGTCATAGTCTAGTCATAGTCTAGTCATAGTCTAGTCATAGTCTAGTCATAGTCTAGTCATAGTCTAGTCATAGTCTAGTCATAGTCTAGTCATAGTCTAGTCATAGTCTAGTCATAGTCTAGTCATAGTCTAGTCATAGTCTAGTCATAGTCTAGTCATAGTCTAGTCATAGTCTAGTCATAGTCTAGTCATAGTCTAGTCATAGTCTAGTCATAGTCTAGTCATAGTCTAGTCATAGTCTAGTCATAGTCTAGTCATAGTCTAGTCATAGTCTAGTCATAGTCTAGTCATAGTCTAGTCATAGTCTAGTCATAGTCTAGTCATAGTCTAGTCATAGTCTAGTCATAGTCTAGTCATAGTCTAGTCATAGTCTAGTCATAGTCTAGTCATAGTCTAGTCATAGTCTAGTCATAGTCTAGTCATAGTCTAGTCATAGTCTAGTCATAGTCTAGTCATAGTCTAGTCATAGTCTAGTCATAGTCTAGTCATAGTCTAGTCATAGTCTAGTCATAGTCTAGTCATAGTCTAGTCATAGTCTAGTCATAGTCTAGTCATAGTCTAGTCATAGTCTAGTCATAGTCTAGTCATAGTCTAGTCATAGTCTAGTCATAGTCTAGTCATAGTCTAGTCATAGTCTAGTCATAGTCTAGTCATAGTCTAGTCATAGTCTAGTCATAGTCTAGTCATAGTCTAGTCATAGTCTAGTCATAGTCTAGTCATAGTCTAGTCATAGTCTAGTCATAGTCTAGTCATAGTCTAGTCATAGTCTAGTCATAGTCTAGTCATAGTCTAGTCATAGTCTAGTCATAGTCTAGTCATAGTCTAGTCATAGTCTAGTCATAGTCTAGTCATAGTCTAGTCATAGTCTAGTCATAGTCTAGTCATAGTCTAGTCATAGTCTAGTCATAGTCTAGTCATAGTCTAGTCATAGTCTAGTCATAGTCTAGTCATAGTCTAGTCATAGTCTAGTCATAGTCTAGTCATAGTCTAGTCATAGTCTAGTCATAGTCTAGTCATAGTCTAGTCATAGTCTAGTCATAGTCTAGTCATAGTCTAGTCATAGTCTAGTCATAGTCTAGTCATAGTCTAGTCATAGTCTAGTCATAGTCTAGTCATAGTCTAGTCATAGTCTAGTCATAGTCTAGTCATAGTCTAGTCATAGTCTAGTCATAGTCTAGTCATAGTCTAGTCATAGTCTAGTCATAGTCTAGTCATAGTCTAGTCATAGTCTAGTCATAGTCTAGTCATAGTCTAGTCATAGTCTAGTCATAGTCTAGTCATAGTCTAGTCATAGTCTAGTCATAGTCTAGTCATAGTCTAGTCATAGTCTAGTCATAGTCTAGTCATAGTCTAGTCATAGTCTAGTCATAGTCTAGTCATAGTCTAGTCATAGTCTAGTCATAGTCTAGTCATAGTCTAGTCATAGTCTAGTCATAGTCTAGTCATAGTCTAGTCATAGTCTAGTCATAGTCTAGTCATAGTCTAGTCATAGTCTAGTCATAGTCTAGTCATAGTCTAGTCATAGTCTAGTCATAGTCTAGTCATAGTCTAGTCATAGTCTAGTCATAGTCTAGTCATAGTCTAGTCATAGTCTAGTCATAGTCTAGTCATAGTCTAGTCATAGTCTAGTCATAGTCTAGTCATAGTCTAGTCATAGTCTAGTCATAGTCTAGTCATAGTCTAGTCATAGTCTAGTCATAGTCTAGTCATAGTCTAGTCATAGTCTAGTCATAGTCTAGTCATAGTCTAGTCATAGTCTAGTCATAGTCTAGTCATAGTCTAGTCATAGTCTAGTCATAGTCTAGTCATAGTCTAGTCATAGTCTAGTCATAGTCTAGTCATAGTCTAGTCATAGTCTAGTCATAGTCTAGTCATAGTCTAGTCATAGTCTAGTCATAGTCTAGTCATAGTCTAGTCATAGTCTAGTCATAGTCTAGTCATAGTCTAGTCATAGTCTAGTCATAGTCTAGTCATAGTCTAGTCATAGTCTAGTCATAGTCTAGTCATAGTCTAGTCATAGTCTAGTCATAGTCTAGTCATAGTCTAGTCATAGTCTAGTCATAGTCTAGTCATAGTCTAGTCATAGTCTAGTCATAGTCTAGTCATAGTCTAGTCATAGTCTAGTCATAGTCTAGTCATAGTCTAGTCATAGTCTAGTCATAGTCTAGTCATAGTCTAGTCATAGTCTAGTCATAGTCTAGTCATAGTCTAGTCATAGTCTAGTCATAGTCTAGTCATAGTCTAGTCATAGTCTAGTCATAGTCTAGTCATAGTCTAGTCATAGTCTAGTCATAGTCTAGTCATAGTCTAGTCATAGTCTAGTCATAGTCTAGTCATAGTCTAGTCATAGTCTAGTCATAGTCTAGTCATAGTCTAGTCATAGTCTAGTCATAGTCTAGTCATAGTCTAGTCATAGTCTAGTCATAGTCTAGTCATAGTCTAGTCATAGTCTAGTCATAGTCTAGTCATAGTCTAGTCATAGTCTAGTCATAGTCTAGTCATAGTCTAGTCATAGTCTAGTCATAGTCTAGTCATAGTCTAGTCATAGTCTAGTCATAGTCTAGTCATAGTCTAGTCATAGTCTAGTCATAGTCTAGTCATAGTCTAGTCATAGTCTAGTCATAGTCTAGTCATAGTCTAGTCTAGTAGTCATAGTCTAGTCATAGTCTAGTCATAGTCTAGTCATAGTCTAGTCATAGTCTAGTCATAGTCTAGTCATAGTCTAGTCATAGTCTAGTCATAGTCTAGTCATAGTCTAGTCATAGTCTAGTCATAGTCTAGTCATAGTCTAGTCATAGTCTAGTCATAGTCTAGTCATAGTCTAGTCATAGTCTAGTCATAGTCTAGTCATAGTCTAGTCATAGTCTAGTCATAGTCTAGTCATAGTCTAGTCATAGTCTAGTCATAGTCTAGTCATAGTCTAGTCATAGTCTAGTCATAGTCTAGTCATAGTCTAGTCATAGTCTAGTCATAGTCTAGTCATAGTCTAGTCATAGTCTAGTCATAGTCTAGTCATAGTCTAGTCATAGTCTAGTCATAGTCTAGTCATAGTCTAGTCATAGTCTAGTCATAGTCTAGTCATAGTCTAGTCATAGTCTAGTCATAGTCTAGTCATAGTCTAGTCATAGTCTAGTCATAGTCTAGTCATAGTCTAGTCATAGTCTAGTCATAGTCTAGTCATAGTCTAGTCATAGTCTAGTCATAGTCTAGTCATAGTCTAGTCATAGTCTAGTCATAGTCTAGTCATAGTCTAGTCATAGTCTAGTCATAGTCTAGTCATAGTCTAGTCATAGTCTAGTCATAGTCTAGTCATAGTCTAGTCATAGTCTAGTCATAGTCTAGTCATAGTCTAGTCATAGTCTAGTCATAGTCTAGTCATAGTCTAGTCATAGTCTAGTCATAGTCTAGTCATAGTCTAGTCATAGTCTAGTCATAGTCTAGTCATAGTCTAGTCATAGTCTAGTCATAGTCTAGTCATAGTCTAGTCATAGTCTAGTCATAGTCTAGTCATAGTCTAGTCATAGTCTAGTCATAGTCTAGTCATAGTCTAGTCATAGTCTAGTCATAGTCTAGTCATAGTCTAGTCATAGTCTAGTCATAGTCTAGTCATAGTCTAGTCATAGTCTAGTCATAGTCTAGTCATAGTCTAGTCATAGTCTAGTCATAGTCTAGTCATAGTCTAGTCATAGTCTAGTCATAGTCTAGTCATAGTCTAGTCATAGTCTAGTCATAGTCTAGTCATAGTCTAGTCATAGTCTAGTCATAGTCTAGTCATAGTCTAGTCATAGTCTAGTCATAGTCTAGTCATAGTCTAGTCATAGTCTAGTCATAGTCTAGTCATAGTCTAGTCATAGTCTAGTCATAGTCTAGTCATAGTCTAGTCATAGTCTAGTCATAGTCTAGTCATAGTCTAGTCATAGTCTAGTCATAGTCTAGTCATAGTCTAGTCATAGTCTAGTCATAGTCTAGTCATAGTCTAGTCATAGTCTAGTCATAGTCTAGTCATAGTCTAGTCATAGTCTAGTCATAGTCTAGTCATAGTCTAGTCATAGTCTAGTCATAGTCTAGTCATAGTCTAGTCATAGTCTAGTCATAGTCTAGTCATAGTCTAGTCATAGTCTAGTCATAGTCTAGTCATAGTCTAGTCATAGTCTAGTCATAGTCTAGTCATAGTCTAGTCATAGTCTAGTCATAGTCTAGTCATAGTCTAGTCATAGTCTAGTCATAGTCTAGTCATAGTCTAGTCATAGTCTAGTCATAGTCTAGTCATAGTCTAGTCATAGTCTAGTCATAGTCTAGTCATAGTCTAGTCATAGTCTAGTCATAGTCTAGTCATAGTCTAGTCATAGTCTAGTCATAGTCTAGTCATAGTCTAGTCATAGTCTAGTCATAGTCTAGTCATAGTCTAGTCATAGTCTAGTCATAGTCTAGTCATAGTCTAGTCATAGTCTAGTCATAGTCTAGTCATAGTCTAGTCATAGTCTAGTCATAGTCTAGTCATAGTCTAGTCATAGTCTAGTCATAGTCTAGTCATAGTCTAGTCATAGTCTAGTCATAGTCTAGTCATAGTCTAGTCATAGTCTAGTCATAGTCTAGTCATAGTCTAGTCATAGTCTAGTCATAGTCTAGTCATAGTCTAGTCATAGTCTAGTCATAGTCTAGTCATAGTCTAGTCATAGTCTAGTCATAGTCTAGTCATAGTCTAGTCATAGTCTAGTCATAGTCTAGTCATAGTCTAGTCATAGTCTAGTCATAGTCTAGTCATAGTCTAGTCATAGTCTAGTCATAGTCTAGTCATAGTCTAGTCATAGTCTAGTCATAGTCTAGTCATAGTCTAGTCATAGTCTAGTCATAGTCTAGTCATAGTCTAGTCATAGTCTAGTCATAGTCTAGTCATAGTCTAGTCATAGTCTAGTCATAGTCTAGTCATAGTCTAGTCATAGTCTAGTCATAGTCTAGTCATAGTCTAGTCATAGTCTAGTCATAGTCTAGTCATAGTCTAGTCATAGTCTAGTCATAGTCTAGTCATAGTCTAGTCATAGTCTAGTCATAGTCTAGTCATAGTCTAGTCATAGTCTAGTCATAGTCTAGTCATAGTCTAGTCATAGTCTAGTCATAGTCTAGTCATAGTCTAGTCATAGTCTAGTCATAGTCTAGTCATAGTCTAGTCATAGTCTAGTCATAGTCTAGTCATAGTCTAGTCATAGTCTAGTCATAGTCTAGTCATAGTCTAGTCATAGTCTAGTCATAGTCTAGTCATAGTCTAGTCATAGTCTAGTCATAGTCTAGTCATAGTCTAGTCATAGTCTAGTCATAGTCTAGTCATAGTCTAGTCATAGTCTAGTCATAGTCTAGTCATAGTCTAGTCATAGTCTAGTCATAGTCTAGTCATAGTCTAGTCATAGTCTAGTCATAGTCTAGTCATAGTCTAGTCATAGTCTAGTCATAGTCTAGTCATAGTCTAGTCATAGTCTAGTCATAGTCTAGTCATAGTCTAGTCATAGTCTAGTCATAGTCTAGTCATAGTCTAGTCATAGTCTAGTCATAGTCTAGTCATAGTCTAGTCATAGTCTAGTCATAGTCTAGTCATAGTCTAGTCATAGTCTAGTCATAGTCTAGTCATAGTCTAGTCATAGTCTAGTCATAGTCTAGTCATAGTCTAGTCATAGTCTAGTCATAGTCTAGTCATAGTCTAGTCATAGTCTAGTCATAGTCTAGTCATAGTCTAGTCATAGTCTAGTCATAGTCTAGTCATAGTCTAGTCATAGTCTAGTCATAGTCTAGTCATAGTCTAGTCATAGTCTAGTCATAGTCTAGTCATAGTCTAGTCATAGTCTAGTCATAGTCTAGTCATAGTCTAGTCATAGTCTAGTCATAGTCTAGTCATAGTCTAGTCATAGTCTAGTCATAGTCTAGTCATAGTCTAGTCATAGTCTAGTCATAGTCTAGTCATAGTCTAGTCATAGTCTAGTCATAGTCTAGTCATAGTCTAGTCATAGTCTAGTCATAGTCTAGTCATAGTCTAGTCATAGTCTAGTCATAGTCTAGTCATAGTCTAGTCATAGTCTAGTCATAGTCTAGTCATAGTCTAGTCATAGTCTAGTCATAGTCTAGTCATAGTCTAGTCATAGTCTAGTCATAGTCTAGTCATAGTCTAGTCATAGTCTAGTCATAGTCTAGTCATAGTCTAGTCATAGTCTAGTCATAGTCTAGTCATAGTCTAGTCATAGTCTAGTCATAGTCTAGTCATAGTCTAGTCATAGTCTAGTCATAGTCTAGTCATAGTCTAGTCATAGTCTAGTCATAGTCTAGTCATAGTCTAGTCATAGTCTAGTCATAGTCTAGTCATAGTCTAGTCATAGTCTAGTCATAGTCTAGTCATAGTCTAGTCATAGTCTAGTCATAGTCTAGTCATAGTCTAGTCATAGTCTAGTCATAGTCTAGTCATAGTCTAGTCATAGTCTAGTCATAGTCTAGTCATAGTCTAGTCATAGTCTAGTCATAGTCTAGTCATAGTCTAGTCATAGTCTAGTCATAGTCTAGTCATAGTCTAGTCATAGTCTAGTCATAGTCTAGTCATAGTCTAGTCATAGTCTAGTCATAGTCTAGTCATAGTCTAGTCATAGTCTAGTCATAGTCTAGTCATAGTCTAGTCATAGTCTAGTCATAGTCTAGTCATAGTCTAGTCATAGTCTAGTCATAGTCTAGTCATAGTCTAGTCATAGTCTAGTCATAGTCTAGTCATAGTCTAGTCATAGTCTAGTCATAGTCTAGTCATAGTCTAGTCATAGTCTAGTCATAGTCTAGTCATAGTCTAGTCATAGTCTAGTCATAGTCTAGTCATAGTCTAGTCATAGTCTAGTCATAGTCTAGTCATAGTCTAGTCATAGTCTAGTCATAGTCTAGTCATAGTCTAGTCATAGTCTAGTCATAGTCTAGTCATAGTCTAGTCATAGTCTAGTCATAGTCTAGTCATAGTCTAGTCATAGTCTAGTCATAGTCTAGTCATAGTCTAGTCATAGTCTAGTCATAGTCTAGTCATAGTCTAGTCATAGTCTAGTCATAGTCTAGTCATAGTCTAGTCATAGTCTAGTCATAGTCTAGTCATAGTCTAGTCATAGTCTAGTCATAGTCTAGTCATAGTCTAGTCATAGTCTAGTCATAGTCTAGTCATAGTCTAGTCATAGTCTAGTCATAGTCTAGTCATAGTCTAGTCATAGTCTAGTCATAGTCTAGTCATAGTCTAGTCATAGTCTAGTCATAGTCTAGTCATAGTCTAGTCATAGTCTAGTCATAGTCTAGTCATAGTCTAGTCATAGTCTAGTCATAGTCTAGTCATAGTCTAGTCATAGTCTAGTCATAGTCTAGTCATAGTCTAGTCATAGTCTAGTCATAGTCTAGTCATAGTCTAGTCATAGTCTAGTCATAGTCTAGTCATAGTCTAGTCATAGTCTAGTCATAGTCTAGTCATAGTCTAGTCATAGTCTAGTCATAGTCTAGTCATAGTCTAGTCATAGTCTAGTCATAGTCTAGTCATAGTCTAGTCATAGTCTAGTCATAGTCTAGTCATAGTCTAGTCATAGTCTAGTCATAGTCTAGTCATAGTCTAGTCATAGTCTAGTCATAGTCTAGTCATAGTCTAGTCATAGTCTAGTCATAGTCTAGTCATAGTCTAGTCATAGTCTAGTCATAGTCTAGTCATAGTCTAGTCATAGTCTAGTCATAGTCTAGTCATAGTCTAGTCATAGTCTAGTCATAGTCTAGTCATAGTCTAGTCATAGTCTAGTCATAGTCTAGTCATAGTCTAGTCATAGTCTAGTCATAGTCTAGTCATAGTCTAGTCATAGTCTAGTCATAGTCTAGTCATAGTCTAGTCATAGTCTAGTCATAGTCTAGTCATAGTCTAGTCATAGTCTAGTCATAGTCTAGTCATAGTCTAGTCATAGTCTAGTCATAGTCTAGTCATAGTCTAGTCATAGTCTAGTCATAGTCTAGTCATAGTCTAGTCATAGTCTAGTCATAGTCTAGTCATAGTCTAGTCATAGTCTAGTCATAGTCTAGTCATAGTCTAGTCATAGTCTAGTCATAGTCTAGTCATAGTCTAGTCATAGTCTAGTCATAGTCTAGTCATAGTCTAGTCATAGTCTAGTCATAGTCTAGTCATAGTCTAGTCATAGTCTAGTCATAGTCTAGTCATAGTCTAGTCATAGTCTAGTCATAGTCTAGTCATAGTCTAGTCATAGTCTAGTCATAGTCTAGTCATAGTCTAGTCATAGTCTAGTCATAGTCTAGTCATAGTCTAGTCATAGTCTAGTCATAGTCTAGTCATAGTCTAGTCATAGTCAGTCTAGTCATAGTCTAGTCATAGTCTAGTCATAGTCTAGTCATAGTCTAGTCATAGTCTAGTCATAGTCTAGTCATAGTCTAGTCATAGTCTAGTCATAGTCTAGTCATAGTCTAGTCATAGTCTAGTCATAGTCTAGTCATAGTCTAGTCATAGTCTAGTCATAGTCTAGTCATAGTCTAGTCATAGTCTAGTCATAGTCTAGTCATAGTCTAGTCATAGTCTAGTCATAGTCTAGTCATAGTCTAGTCATAGTCTAGTCATAGTCTAGTCATAGTCTAGTCATAGTCTAGTCATAGTCTAGTCATAGTCTAGTCATAGTCTAGTCATAGTCTAGTCATAGTCTAGTCATAGTCTAGTCATAGTCTAGTCATAGTCTAGTCATAGTCTAGTCATAGTCTAGTCATAGTCTAGTCATAGTCTAGTCATAGTCTAGTCATAGTCTAGTCATAGTCTAGTCATAGTCTAGTCATAGTCTAGTCATAGTCTAGTCATAGTCTAGTCATAGTCTAGTCATAGTCTAGTCATAGTCTAGTCATAGTCTAGTCATAGTCTAGTCATAGTCTAGTCATAGTCTAGTCATAGTCTAGTCATAGTCTAGTCATAGTCTAGTCATAGTCTAGTCATAGTCTAGTCATAGTCTAGTCATAGTCTAGTCATAGTCTAGTCATAGTCTAGTCATAGTCTAGTCATAGTCTAGTCATAGTCTAGTCATAGTCTAGTCATAGTCTAGTCATAGTCTAGTCATAGTCTAGTCATAGTCTAGTCATAGTCTAGTCATAGTCTAGTCATAGTCTAGTCATAGTCTAGTCATAGTCTAGTCATAGTCTAGTCATAGTCTAGTCATAGTCTAGTCATAGTCTAGTCATAGTCTAAAAGAAATTACAATAAAAAATGTAGATACAAATGAAATGTGGATAAATAAATGTAGGTTAAATACAAATTCAAAATTTGAAAGCTCTAAAGAAATCATAGAAATTTAAGAGTTCAATTTAATATTAATATAATTCAAAATATAGAAAATATCACAAGTTTGACTCTTTGTTTATCTAAGTTTGAGTTATTTAGCTATTCAAAAAGTTAGTTTTAACATTTTCCACTAAGTACAAACTACGACATATGTATATAAGATCAGCTTCGGTTTCGTGGGATTGTTGATACTAAAATACTAAAATATTCCATTTCACTGCACATTTTTTTTTTTTCACAAAAATATTAACACATTCCCTTTACAATAACGCCAAACACTCACTATTTCCCATTTTTATTCCAACATTTTGAAATTTACAATTTCCATATATTTTTTTATGTTTTGTGTATTTTGAATAAAAGATTCATATCGAAAGTATAAGTACCTCTAGTATAAAGATTTGAACAGTTAATAACATATTTCTGCAACTATCGAATACTGCGCCATCAAATTGAAAACTTATCTTGTAATGTTTTATTCTCTTTTTTTAACGCGAAGCTTATCAGTCGAGTGAAGTAAAAGTGTATTGTGTCATCCATCTATGAGTTTACATACATATTTGAATAGTTGAATACTTGATTGAATGAGTGAATACATGATTTACTGGTAAAAGTGGAAAAAAGTGGAAAAAATAATATTTTGCTCGTACTAAAAGATTTATTGTGCTATTGAAGGGGTTAGCATTAAGAACAGAATTGTTCGAAACAAATGGATTTTTTTTGAAATGTCAGGATGGTAAAATATTTTTCTATTTTATTCAGTCCCAAATTTCTTAAAATTATTTTCTAAAAATCTGAGTCAAATCGGGTGCTCATAGGGTCCAATGTTTAATAGGAGTTCTTTTTCGTTTTTGAGAAATTTCAACGAAAAACAATTTATTTTTGAATTCAGCGTACTCTAATTATCTTTACCAACAAGGTCTGAATTTTGTCGGTTTTTCAATTATCGAATTTGAATAAAAATATATAAAAACAATAATTTTTGGTAAGATCCTTATCTGATATGTGGATTTAAATGACCCATCTCTGATAAGAGTCATATAAAAAAAAATTATATAATATTGAAATTCATGTAAAAATTGTCTATATAAAAAAATTTATGTCGAAAAATTGTATATTGAAAATTTTTCTATTTCTAAGAAAATATATTTCTATTAGCAATACCCTTTTATGTAATATTTATATACAATATATTTTTCGAGTTATGTGGTTGTCCCCTACAGGTGTTATTATCTTGTATGATCAACAAATAAAAACTTTCAAAAGGATTTTGAAAACTATACATATTCTAAGCGAAAACTCATTCGACTATAAATGTGCTCAGATTTACATGCACCTGTTACTTAAATTGTAAAATATGTACGAACCAAAGTATTAACCCATATGTGCTTACGTCAAATTTTTAAATACATACAATTTTTTTATCAAAAAATTTTCTATCAAACATTTTTTTATCAAAAATTTATCTATAGAAAATTTTTTTATCAAAAATTTTTCCATAGAAAATTTTATTATTAATAATTGTTTATAGAAAATTTTTTTTCCAAAATCTTTTTAGATATTTTTTTATCAAATACTTGTTTATAGAAAATATTTTTATCAAAAATTTTTCTATACAAAATTCTATTATAAGTAATTGTTTATAGAAAATTTTTGTATTCAAAATTTTTTTTAGAAATTTTTGTTTATCAAATATTTTTCTACAGAAAATTTTTTATCAAAAATTTTTCAATAGAAAATTTTTTATCACAGTTTTTCTATAAAAAATTTTTTATCAAAAATTTTTCTATAAAAAATTTTATTATCAATAATTGTTTATAGAAAATTTTTCTATAGAAAAATGTTCGATAAAAATATTTTCGATAAAAATATGTTTCTATAAAAAATCTTTTCTATCAAAAATTTTTTTATCAAAAATTTTTCTACAGAAATTTTTTTCTGCTTTTTGAAAAAAATTTGTTTATGAAAAATTTTTCTATAGAAAATTTTTTTATCAAAAATTTTTCTATAGGAAATTTTTTTATCAAAAATTTTTGTATAGAAAATTCTATTATCAACAAATGTTTATAGAAAATTTTTCTACAAAAATTTTTTTATAAAAATTTTTTATAGAAATTTTTTTAATCATAAATTTTCCTATAAAAAATTCGTTTATCAAAAATTTTTCTACAGAATTTTTTTTTATCAAAAATTTTTCTACATAAAATATTTTTATCCAAAATTTTTCTATAGAAAATTTTTTTATCCAAAATTTTTTTATAAAAAATGTTTGTATAGAAAATTTTATTATAAAAATTGTTTCTTTAGAAAATTTTATTACCAATAGTTTAGAAAATTGTTCTATAGAGAATTTTTTTACCAAAAATTTTTCTATAGAGAATTTTGTTATCAAAAATTTCTCAATAGAGAATTTTGTTATCAAAAATTTCTCAATAGAGAATTTTGTTATCAAAAATTTCTCTATAGAAATTTTTTTATGAAAAATTTCTCTATATAGAATTTTTTTATGAAAAATGTTTCTATTGAAAATTTTTTTTATCAATAGTTGTATATAGAAAATTTTTCTATAGAAATTTTTTTTATCAAAAATTTTTCTATAGACATTTTTTATCAAGAATTTTTTTATAGAAATTTTTTTTTATCAAAAAATTTTCTACAGAAAATTTATATAAAAAAAATTTCTCTATAGAAAATTTTTTGTAAAAAGAAGATTTTTTTATTAAAAATTTTTCTATAGAAAATTTTTTATCAAAAATTTCATTATAGAAAATATTTTGTTATCAAAAATTTCTCTATAAAAAATTTTTTTATGAAAAATTTTTCTATAGAAAATTTTTTTTATCAAAAATTTTTTTATAAAAAATTTTTTTATTAAAAATTTTTCTATAGAAAATTTTATTAGCAATAATTGTTTATAGAAATTTTTTCTATAAAAAATTTTTTTATCCAAAAGTTTTTTATAGAAACTTATTTTATAAAAATTTTATTATCAATAATTTTATATAGAAAATATTTTTATCCAAAATTTTTTTACAGAAAAATATTTCTATGGAAAATTCTTTGGAAAAAAAATTTTCGATAGAACAAATTTTTTTTTTAATTTTCACAGAGATTTTTATCGAAAAATTTTCTACAAAAAATGATCCAAAGAAAAATATTTTTGTCGAAAATTTTGCTATAAAAAATCTTTGAATCGAAAATATCTAAAAAATATTACAATCTAAAACTGTTTAATATTAGAATTTATTTCTGTTTCGAAAAATATTCCCAATTCAGTTACAATTATTTCAAACAATGTTTACAAAAATAATAGTGTCGTGGCAACAATGTTCAAGAATATATTTTTTTGTATTTTGTTGCTATTAATTGGATTTTGATTTTGTTACTTGTGTGTTTTGTTTTTGTAGTTTCTTTAACAAAGCTCCAACCGAATGCTTTTAATACTCATTTTCACGAATTTCATTAATGATCGTTATATTATACTAAAATTTCAAAAAGTCATCGGCTTCTGGTGGTATGGGCTGCCTATGACTGCTTATAAGGGTTAAATTCACTTGTTGCGATTTCAAATTTGTTAGTTGCCAAATGTTGCACGAACCAAAAAGCTTTAGTAAAGTTCGAATAAAACTATTTACATAAGCAACAAGAGGATGAGAGATGAGAGTTGCGACAAACTTTAAATTCCATTTATCAAATTTTATAGTTTTATTTAAAAATAAATTTATAAATTATGATAGAAAGGGAATGAAAGAGGAAATAATTGAAAAAATGCAGAGAATGAATGAGTTTTAAATGAATTTTCAGCTTTCAGCAGAACTATGCAAACAACGACAAAGGGGAACTAGAAGACTAAGGTATCAGAATAAGAAAGAAGGTATGAAAAGTCTCTTAATTTTATGGAAAATGGTATGGTTTTATCAACAAAATAATAAATATATGAACTTAATTCTGGTAATCTAGTGCACTACACTTAGTACAAACTTGAAAATATTAGTCTTTATTTTGACTTCAGAAAATCCCCCTTTTCGTTTCAACCTCCTATTTAAAAACTTTCTTAGCTCATGCATGAAGTTATTGGTCAATTAAAAGTTTGACTTAATACGCTTCATTTGACAAACATTTACCCACACAAACAGAACTAGCAACGCAATACTAGCAAGTGCGTGTTGGTGTATTTGTGGGATATTAACAGTTTTTGTTTGTTGTGATACGAGTATATATTAGTAAGTCAATGAAGTGTTGTTGTTGTTTTTTACAGGATATTTGTTTGATGGTTGCATTTTGTTGGTTGGTTGAATGAGTTTTTGTGTTGACTCTATCTCCCTCTCTAAGTCGCTCTATCAAACAAGACAAATAAGCGTATTAAAAAGTTTTGCTTATGTTACAAACCTAAACTTCTTCTTCCCACCCATTCGCCTTTGAAACTATTTTTTGTAGTTTTCTTAAGTTTATTTTAAAACTCTGACAAATATGTTGATTTTAAGCTTCTAATAGGAAAAGTTTATTTTCTAAAAATTCAAATAGTTTCAAATGAGTGCTTGAGTATGTAGATAGATATAAACGTTTGTTGCAAAAATCTCTGTGATATACTAAATACTACAAATTACTCCCTCAGAATACAGAAAATTTATTATAGTTTTCCTTTTTGTCAAAAAGATTTCTTGTTCTCTAGTTTTTGTTTAATCGGATTAAATAATAAAAAAATAGAAATGAATACAAAAGGATTTTTACAAAATTTATGACAAAAATTAAATATGTATTGCGGAAAACGGAAAGTAAAGGTCAGTAATGGGTTTAAAGTTGGTCGTATTAAAACTTTTGGTATGTTATTTTGTATGAAAAATAAAAAATATTTAAACTGGTTTTTTAAATAGAAACTTAAGATGGCTTAAATTTTAAAATGAGAAAATAATTTAAATTTATTGTTGCCAACTTAACCATAATATAGATTTTTTTTTTATCAAAAATTTTTCTAAAGAAAATTTTTTTATCCAAAATTTTTCTATAGAAATTTTTTTTTGAAAGAAATTAATTTTATTTGAAATTATTTTTATTAAAAATTTTTCTATAGAAATTTTTTTTTTTATCAAAAATTTTTCTATAAAAAATGTTTTATAAAAATTTTTTTTATCAAAAATTTTTCTATATAAAATTTTTTTAAAAAGAAGTGTATTTGCATTTGATCCCAAATCTGTTACATTTATTTATTAATGTAACAGACCAATTTATTGATAAAAAGCCAAAAAATGTTTGCGGAGAAACCAAAGTCCTCGACGCGTTTCGATGGTTGGTTAAGCCATCTCTTCAGGAGGATTATCCCCAATTTAGACAGATCAAAAACCTCACAGCATTCTGCATATAGTAGCCGACGGCTACAGCAAGAATGTGGGAAGTGAAGGTAGATGAAAACTGAAAAATGTTTGTTTTTGTTCAGTCGATAATCTACGCTTTTACTTTTGGTTTATGAACATAATTCTTAATAGTTATGTTTGTAAATTTAGTAATAATGCGAGGTTTTCGATCTGTTTAAATTGGGGATAATCCTCCTGAAGAGATGGCTTAACCAACCATCGAAACGCGTCGAGGACTTTGGTTTCTCCGCAAAAATTTTTTGGCTTTTTATCAATAAATTGGTCTGTTACATTAATAAATAAATGTAACAGATTTGGGATCAAATGCAAATACACTTCTTTTTGAATAATATTTACATCCCGACTATTTTGTTATTTTTTGATAAAATTTTTTTATCAAAAATTTTTCTATAGAAATTTTTTTTTATTAAAAATTTTTTATAGAAAATTTTTTTATCAAAAATTTGTCTATAGAAAATTTTCAAATTTTTTTTTTTATACCAACTTTTTCTATAGAAAATTTTTTATTCAAAAATTTTTCTAAAGAAAATTTTTTTATCAAAAATTGTTTTATAGACAATTTTTTAATCCGAAATTTTTCAATCAAAAATTTTTCTATATAAAATTTTTTTATAGAAATTTTTTTTTTATCAAAAATATTTTTATCGAAATTTTTTTTATTAGAAATTTTACAGAAAATTTTTTTAACAAATATTTTTCAATAGAAAATTTTCAAAATTTTTTTATACCAAATTTTTCCATAGAAAATTTTTTTATACCAAATTTTTCTATAGAAAATTTTTTTATTCAAAAATTTTTCTTATCAATATATAAAGCTATAAAAACATTTTTTAACAAAAATTTTTCTATATAAAAATTATCAAAAATTTTTTTATATAAAAGTTGTTTACCAAAAATTTTTCTTGTCAAAAATTTTTTATAGAAATTTTTTTATCAAAAATTTTTCTATAGAAATTTTTTTTATCAAAAATTTTTCTATAGAAATTTTTTTATCAAAAATTTTTCTATAGAAAATTTTTTTAACAAAAATTTTTTTATCAAAACTTTTTCTATCAAAACTTTATCTTTAGAAAATTTTTTTATTCAAAATTGTTCTATTTTTATCAACAATTTTTTAGAAAATTTTTCTACAGAAAAATATTTCTATCGAAAATTTGTCTTTTCGCAAAATATTTTATCGAAAATTTTTCTATAGAATTTTTTTTTTTTTTTTTTGAGAATATTTTTTGATAGAAAAATATTTTTTTTTTAATTTTTATAGAAGAATATTTTTATCGAAAAATTTCCTATAAAAAGTAATTTTTTCGAAAAATTTTCCAAAGAAAAATATATATTTATTTTAATTTTTCTAAAAAAAAATGTTTGTATCAAAAATATCTAAAAAAAATATAAAAATCTAAAATTGTTTAAAATAAGAATATATTTTAAATCTGTGCACCGTTTTCTATAGAAAATTTTTTTATCAAAAATTTTTCAAAGGAAAATTTTTTATCAAAAATTTTTCAATGGAAAATTTTTAATTTGTTATAAACAATTTTTAGATAATTTTTTTATCAAAATGTTTTTTCAAAAATTTTACTATAAACATTTTTTTTTATCAAACATTTTTTAATATAAATTTTTTTTTATAAAAAATTGTTTTTTAGTTTCTATAGAAAATTTTTTCATCTAAAATTTTTCTTTAGACATTTTTTTTATCAACAATTTTTTAGATAATTAAAAAAAAATATATATATTCCTATCAAAAATGTTTGTATAGCAAATTATTTTTATCGAAAGTTTTTCTATAGAAAAGTTTTTTTTGAGAAAATTTTTCGATAACAAAATATTTTTATTTAAATTTGCATCAAAGATTTTATTTTTCTATAGCAAATTTTTTTTTATCAAAAATTATTCTTTTGTAGAAATTTTTTTATCAAAAATTTTTCTATTGACTTTTTTTATCAAAAAATATTCTATAGAAAATTTTTTTATCAAAATAGAAATTTTTTTATCAAAAAATTTTCTATAGAATATTTTTACTTTATCAAAAATTTTTCCATAGAAAATTTTGTTATCCAAAATTTGTCTATAGAAACAGAAATATTTCTATAAAAAAATATTTCTAGCGAAAATTTTTCTATAGCAAAATTTTTTTTGAGAAAATTGTTCGGTAGAAAAATATATTTTTTTTATTTTTGCAGAAAAATATTTTTATCGAAAAATTTTCCAAAGAAAAATATTTTTTCCAAAGAAAAATATTTTTTCTAAAATTTTTCTATAAAAATTTTTTGTATCGAAAATATCTTAAAAACATTTTTAATCCAAAAGATATTAAAATCTAAAATTGTTTAAAATTACAATTTATTTCTGTTTCGAAAAATATTCTAAATTCGGTTATAATTATTTAAAGAATGTTTACAAAAATAATAGTGTCATGGCAACAATGTTCGAGATTATATTTCTTTGTTCTCTCGAACCTTTTTTTGTTGCTATAAAATTTAATTTCATTTTCTTTCATGTATATTTAATTTTTGTATTTTCTTTAACAAAGCAGCACCAACCAACCGACTCTGTTTACATCTAAATTCCAACTGAATACTTTTAATACTTATTTTCATGAGTTTCATTAATGATCGTGATGTTTACGAAAATTAGAAAAAGTCTTCGGCTTCTGGTGGTATGGACTGCCTACGCCTGATTATAACTAATTCACGAAACAAACTAAATAAGAATTATAGTGTCTATACAAATATCAACATGAAGCGAAGATTATCGTTTGAACAGAAACACACAACATTTTTTTGTTTTCTTTTCATTCTTTTTTTTTTTTTTGTTTCCAATACTTTGTTGTTGCTTCTATTGGTACTAAAGACAAAAGCGATAAAAATGATTCCTATATTAACAAAAGTTTATTTTAAAATCTTTGAATAGGTTTTACATAAGTTTATTTCACTATAATCCCAATTTATTGAACTACTTATTATTGTTATTATAATAACAATAATTTCCAATTGAAAGTGGTACTTCTCTACGTTTTAACTCCGACTCCGAATGGCAAATGCATTAGTTAGAGAAAATTTCCATAGCCTAATACTCAATAACTAGGGGTTAGCTGAGTTATGAGGTGAACCGCCGTGGATGACTGACCTGCTATACCACGGCGGATTACACTTATTATTGTAATAATATTAATAAAAGCAAAGAAAGCTTTCATCGACGCGCTTTGATGGTTGGTTAGGATATCATCATTATGAAACACTTCTTATCGATTTAATACATTTCGGCCAATTAGTTTGTGAGATATAAGGCATTGAGTGAAGCCACTTTTCTTAGTTTAAAAATTGTTGTCATTAACATTAACATAAAATATATATAATTTATGGGGTAATATTATATTGGAACAGGTTGGTGGGTAAAAAAAATGGTTTCTAAAATGTTATGTTAAAAAGATGTAGCATCCTCAGAAGCAACTATATTAACATAGCCCAACTGTTGTTAATTAAATATATTTTAAAAATGTCCATTAATTTTAATATTTTTAATATAATTTTTTGTTAATATACAAAATAAAGACAAAACAACAGCCATAAGTTTGTCATCATCAAATAAAGTTTATAATATAAACTTTATATTATTCTACAAAGAAATTCCAGTGAAAAATATTTTTGCTTAAAGTGAACACCAAGAAACCAAAAGATTTAATTAAATTCTAAAATTTTCAAATCTTTTGTCATAAGTTCAACAAAACAAGGTGCTAATAAAGAAATTCCAACTAAACTAATATATATTTTAAGCAGACTAAAATTCTAATATTAAATTTTCAAAATAAATGAACAGTTTTGTACTTAGAGAATCATATACATATTTAGTATTAGATGAATTAATTATTAATTCGTAGAAAATATTTGAAGAAACCATATGGATTTTAATATTGATGAATTAATTTACTTTTAAGTAAATAAAGAAACATTTAATTTTCTCAAGTAGCAACAATATTAGGATATTCGGGGTATTTATAGCCTTCCCCCAAAAATTTTTAATAGAAAAATAAAAAGTTTTTCTTATAGGGAAACTTTGGATATAAAATTTTTCTTATAGAAAAATTTAAGATATACAATTTTTCATATAGAAAAATCCTCGATATTAAATATTTTTGTAGACAAATTTTTGATACAAAATTTTTCTTATACAAAAGTTTTCGACATAAAATTTTTCCAATAGAAAATTTTTCTATATAAATTTTTTCCTATATTTTCGATATAAAATTTTTCTTATAGAAAAATTTTTAATATTAAATTTTTCATATAGAAAAATTTTCGATATTAAATTTTTTTTATGGACAAATTTTTGATACAAAATTTTTCTTATAGAAAAGTTTTCGATATAAAATTTTTCCTATAGAAAAATTTTCCATATAAAATTTTTTCAATAGAAAAATTTTCCATATAAAATTTTTGATATAGAAAAATTTTCGATATGAAATTTTTGATATAATTTTTTTTTTTTATTAATATAATTCCGATAAACAATTTTTCTTAAAGAAAAATGTTTGATGTAAAATTTTTGATTAAAAATTTTCTTATAGAAAAATTTTCGATATAAATTTTTTTATAGAAAAATTTTCGATATAAAATTTTTCTTATAGAAAAATTCTATAAAAAATTTTTGATAAATTTTTTTTCTTTTAGAAAAAGTTTTGATATGTAATTTTTATTATAGAAAAATGTTCGATATAAAATTTTTCTAATAGAAAATTTTTCGAAATAAAATTTTGTATACAAAAATTATTGATATAAAATTTTTCTTATACAAAAATTTTCTATATAAAATTTTTCTTATAAAAAAAATTTTCTGTATAGAATTTTTTTAATAGAAATATTTTCGAAATAAAATTTTTCTTATAGAAAATTTTAGATATAAAATTTTTCTTATAACTAAATTTTCTATATAAAATTTTTCTTATCTAAAATTTCTCTTATAGACAAATTTTCGATATTAAATTTTTTTTATAGAAAAATTTTCGATATAAAATTTTTCATATAGAAAAATTTTCGACATTACATTTTTCTTATAGAAAAATTCTATTAAAAAATTTTCCATATACATTTTTTCTTATAGAAAAAACTTTTCGATGTGTGTGAAGATAAATATACCGAGTTAAATATGTCTTTGGTATAGTTATAAAAAATATCGCATGCGATAAAAAAGTTTTCAGTATTTTTAATATGGATATTTTTACAGAAATTTTCAACATTTTAATAAATTTATATTATAAAATTGCAGTTATATTAAAAAATATCATCGAATTTACCTGTATATACAACAAAAGGCAAATTTAAATAGTTTTTGTCACATATTTAATATAAAAAGTTCTTAGTAAAAAAATGAGGCATATGAGTTTTCTGACAGATTTGGCCACTGTGGCCAAACGCTAAGATGTCAACGAATTGAAGCTAGTGGAGAATAAAGTCAAGGAATACTACTATTAAACTACGTTAATGGTTTTTCCGAATTGTATTTGAGAGAAATTTTATACTTTGTTGAAAATATGACTTAGTCAAAAAAATGTGATATGAGTTCTCTGAGGGATTTGGCCACTGTGGCCAAACGCTAAGATGTCAATGAATGGGAGCTAGTTGAGAATAAAGGCAAGGAATAATAATATTAAACTACGTTAATGGTTCTTCCCAATTGTATTTGAGAGAAATTTTATACTTTGTTGAAAATATGACTTAGTCAAAAAAATTACATATGAGTTCTCTGAAGGATTTGGCAACTGTGGCCAAACGCTAAGATGTCAACGAATTGAAGCTAGTGGAGAATAAAGTCAAGGAATACTACTATTAAACTACGTTAATGGTTTTTCCGAATTGTATTTGAGAGAAATTTTATACTTTGTTGAAAATATGACTTAGTCAAAAAAATGTGATATGAGTTCTCTGAGGGATTTGGCCACTGTGGCCAAACGCTAAGATGTCAATCAATGGGAGCTAGTGGAGAATAAAGGCAAGGAATACTACTATTTAACTACGTTAATGGTTTTTCCGAATTGTATTTGAGAGAAATTTTATACTTTGTTGAAAATATGGCTTAGTCAAAAAAATGTCATATGAGTTCTTTTCTTGTAGCTAAATTTTCAATATAAAATTTTTCGTATATAAAATTTTCAATATATAATTTCCCTTGTAGAAAAATTTTTGATAGAAAAATTTCCGATATAAAATTTTTCACATAGAAAAATTTTCGACATAAAATTTTTCATATAGGAAATTTTTCGAAATACAATTTTTCTTATAGAAAAATTTTCGAAATAAAATTTTTCTTATAGAAAATTTTTCGATATAAAATTTTTCTTATAGAAAATTTTTCGATATCACATTTTTCTTGTAGAAAAATTTTCGATATAAAATTTTTCTTATAGAAAAATGTTTGATATAAAATTTTCCTATAAAAAAAAATTCGGTATAAAAATAGAAAAATAGAAAAATTTTCAATATAGAAAAAATGTCCATATAAATTTTTTTTATAGAAATATTTTCGATATAAAAATTTTTTTTTAGAAAAATTTTCGATATAAAATTTTTCTTACAGAAAATTTTCGATATAAAATTTTTCTTATAGAAAATTTTCAATATAAAATTATTCTTAAAGAATAATTTTTGATATAAAATGTTTCTTATAGAAAATTTTCGATATAAAATTATTCTTAAAGAAAAATTTTTGATATAAAATTTTTTTAAAGAAAAATTTTTGATATAAAATTTTTGATATAAAATTTTTTTAAAGAAAAATTTTTGAAATAAACGGAAAAATTTTAGATATAAAATTTTTTTTATAGAAAAATTTTCGATATTAAATTTTTCTTATAGAAAAATTTTCGATATAAAATTTTTTTTTATAAAAAATTTTTTATATAAAATTTTTCTTAAAGAAAAATTTTTTAAATAAAATTTTTCTTAAAGAAAAATTTTTAGTATAAAATTTGTCTTATAGAAAAATTTTTGATATACAACTTTTTTCATAGAAAATTTTTCGATATAAAATTTTTTATATAAAACATTTTTTTTAGTATAAAATTTGTCTTATAGAAAAATTTTTGATATAGAACTTTTTTCGTAGTAAATTTTTCGATACAAAATTTTTTATATAAAAAATGTAAAATGTTTCTTTTAGAGAAATTTTCGACATGAAATTATTCGTATATAAAAACTTTCGATATAGAATTTTTCTTAGAGATAAATTTTTGATATAAAATTTTTCTTATAGAAAAATGTTCGAAATTAAATTTTTCTTTTTTGTATACACTCTAATGTATATAATTAGCACTAATCCTCTGAATCTTCACAGACTCTTCATATACTTAAAATTCACTACTTATAGCTGTAGTCAATTTCCATCACATACACATGTGCAACTTAAGGTTTCAGTTGAAATCATAAGGGAAAACTTAATAAGCTTAAACTAAAAAAAAAGTACCTTAAAAATGCAACTAATGATGAAACCGTATAAAAATTTATTTCATCTTCTTTTATTTTCTAACTGGAAACAACAGGTTACAATCAGCTTAAAATCGTATAAGTTAAGGAGTGGTTTCTCATTCATACATTTTGTGCTGCATTTTCATTTTGCAATTTTACAAGGATAATTTTGTCAAATATGAGTATAATAAGAATCATGAATTATTAATAGTGTTAGGGATTCATAGTTCAAAGACACATACATACAATCATAATCGTTTTGTGAGTATTAGGGTGGTAACGAAAAGAAAAATCAAGAATTTTTACATTAATATTTTTAACTAAAATTTTTAAATAATATTTACTTTACACCTGAAAATATTTCCAGAAATTCCAGAATAACATATGAATTATTCTAAACTAATTTTCTTAACCCAAAGAGATTAGTGTTATTTCAAATTAAAAATTGTAAAATGCATATGTAACTAAGAAGGACATGCTAACGTTAAGTACTGCTCCTGTTTTAAATCTCCAAAATGAAATCAGCAGCAGGTGTTTTTTACATTCAACTTATTTTAATGAGAAAAACTAAATGTTCTAAATATTCTGAGTAAAATTATATGCAAATTCAACTTTTAGTTAAAGCAAAAAAAAATATGAATATTAAAGGATTATTTTAAATATAATGTATTTTTTACTTAAATCAGGATTTGACATTTTAATCTTTATATGCAATTTGTTTATCTCCAAATGTTTTAGTTTGTCAAAGTGTTGAATATTCAATTAGTCATCATGACTTATTAGAATACATAAATATGAATATATAATATCTTTTTGAGAGTTTTATTTGTCCTTTTATAAGTTAATATTTTTTTGAAAAGGATTTACATAATTTTTATAAAGGATATTCGTATGTTTTAATGGTAAAAAGCTTTAATTGAATAAAATAAAATTTTCTTGTTTGAAAATACTGAACATGAAAATGTGAATATGTTTATCCCAAAAATGTAATGAATTTTTGATTTTCTTTATATTTCAGATTACATATGTAAAGTGGTAAGTAAATTTTTTTTAAAGCATCCTCTACAATCTGTTCATAAATACACCTACTGTCTTTGTTTGGGTTCTGTTTATATACAACAAAAGATTATTTGTATAAGCGCCATCTATTGAGTTCTTTTGTAATCAATATTCTGATCAGAGTTGTTTACTAACAAATTCTATAAATATAGGATTCAGCGATTTACTTAATCTATGAATAACACACAAAAATAATTTTTGTGTACCCTACACCTTTACAAGTAATAAAGGTATAGTAAGTTTCTGCTGATATGTACGTAATGCACAAAAATATTGATCTGAGATCGACCAGTCACCGACTCAGATATTCTAACCTAGTACAATATAATTAACAAAATATTAAAAATTCTCTAAGTCGGTATAAATGCATTCAAAAAATTCATTGGTTTAACCAACAAAATGTATCCCTATTTGGTCGATTTTTAAAACGGTACAAAAAACGTTAATGCACCTGTTCATATCTTAGTATATGTCTTAGTCTATGTCTTAGTCTATGTCTTAGTCTATGTCTTAGTCTATGTCTTAGTCTATGTCTTAGTCTATGTCTTAGTCTATGTCTTAGTCTATGTCTTAGTCTATGTCTTAGTCTATGTCTAAGTCTATGTCTTAGTCTATGTCTTAGTCTATGTCTTAGTCTATGTCTTAGTCTATGTCTTAGTCTATGTCTTAGTCTATGTCTTAGTCTATGTCTTAGTCTATGTCTTAGTCTATGTCTTAGTCTATGTCTTAGTCTATGTCTTAGTCTATGTCTTAGTCTATGTCTTAGTCTATGTCTTAGTCTTAGTCTATGTCTTAGTCTATGTCTTAGTCTATGTCTTAGTCTATGCCTTAGTCTATGTCTTAGTCTATGTCTTAGTCTATGTCTTAGTCTATGTCTTAGTCTATGTCTTAGTCTATGTCTTAGTCTATGTCTTAGTCTATGTCTTAGTCTATGCCTTAGTCTTTTTTTTTTTTTTTTTTTTAACGCCGGAGGTGTGGAATCTTCATAGATGTTCCCACTGTGGGCCCATGCACGATTTACCAAAAATTGGTACCTACGTACTAAACCACACCCCCTCTCCTTCCACTCCCCGCGGGACTGCCTTGAGGTACTACTTCGCGGGGGAGGTCAGCTTAATTGTTTGCTGTTCCACTCGATTCAATTATTTGATCTTGCTTACGTGTTAATTCTGTCTCCCTCAGCTTGTTCATAATGTAGATTATATATCTATTTACTGCTATCCAGTTGTCTTCTGTTTTTACCATAACATGGATTATGTTGCTTGCACTGAGTCTTTCACCAACGTATGATTCCAAACTACTCCTATTGGTGTTAAACCTGGGACATTTGAATACGACATGTTCGGCATTTTCGTCTTCATCGAGACATTGAGGACACCTTGGAGAGTAGTCTCGACCGAAGCGGTATAAATAGCTTCTAAATCCTCCGTGTCCAGTTAGAAATTGGGTCAGGTAGAAGTTGACCTCGCCGTGACGCCTACTTAACCATATTTCTATATTTGGGATAAGTTTAAAGGTCCAGCGTCCTTTAGTTGAGTTCTGCCATCTTATTTGCCACTCCATCATTGCTTTCCGATGTTCGATTTTGTATATATCTTTTTTTGAAACCTCTGGGCTCGCTTTTCGTGCTTTATACATGTCAGATGTTTCTTTAGCTTTTATATCTATTGGCATTATTCCTGCTATCACACTTGAAGCTTCTACTGAGACAGTACGAAAAGCGCTGCATACTCTAAGGCAACCCCTTCTATGTATTGAAGTCATACTACTTTTGGATGTTTTTGACAAAGCCTGTTCCCATACGGGTGCTCCATAGAGAATAATAGAGTTAGATACCTTAGAGATAAGTACTCTCCGGCTCTGGCGTGGTCCGCCAATGTTGGGCATCATTCTAGCGAGTGCGTTTGCTACGTTGGATGCTTTTTTGCATGAGTAATCAGCGTTCCTTTTAAAATTCTATGCCTTAGTCTATGTCTTAGTCTATGTCTTAGTCTATGTCTTAGTCTATGTCTTAGTCTATGTCTTAGTCTATGTCTTAGTCTATGTCTTAGTCTATGTCTTAGTCTATGTCTTAGTCTATGTCTTAGTCTATGTCTTAGTCTATGCCTTAGTCTATGTCTTAGTCTATGTCTTAGTCTATGTCTTAGTCTATGTCTTAGTCTATGTCTTAGTCTATGTCTTAGTCTATGTCTTAGTCTATGTCTTAGTCTATGTCTTAGTCTATGTCTTAGTCTATGTCTTAGTCTATGTCTTAGCCTATGTCTTAGTCTATGTCTTAGTCTATGTCTTAGTCTATGTCTTAGTCTATGTCTTAGTCTATGTCTATGTCTTAGTCTATGTCTTAGTCTATGTCTTAGTCTATGTCTCAGTCTATGTCTTAGTCTATGTCTTAATTTATGTCTTAGTCTATGTCTTAGTCTATGTCTTAGTCTATATCTTAGTTTATGTCTTAGTCTATATCTTACCCATATCTTAGTCTTTGTCTTAGTTTACGTCTTAGTCTATGTCTTGGTCTATGTCTAAGTCTATGTCTTACATACATATGTGTATCATCATACCACCTAAAAAATGTCGTAAGCTGAAGTTATCATAAAAATCACGCTTAATTAGATGTTTATATAAAAACCATTAACATATGGCAATAAAATTATAAGTTATACATTAAACAATAAAATTTCTCGAACGGGAAAAGTATCTTCCACAAACTTTTTGCTTTAAACACCCAAATCTAAAGTTCGATGTCAACAAAAAGTAATAAAAGTATTAATATAATAAAGATGTGTTTTTTTTGGGCCTATGAAAATAATAAACCCATACCGCCACCACTTTTGAGGTGTGTGAAGAGATAACATTTAAAGGATTTATTATTACAGACACAAACAAACAATATGTACAAAGGAATAAGCACTTCGCCGTGATGATTACTAAGAATAACATATGTGTGAGTGTATGCTTATAAATAAGTTGGTATGTGTTTAATATGTGCTTATTATTTGCTTTATAAGTATGTTAAAGCATCGTAAAATTATTTTAAGTAGCAGTTATTAGATTTCTTTTTAACTTTTTTGTCTATTCGTTGAATTTTATTGTCTATATTTTGCGTCATAAAAAAAACTTTTCTTAAAAAGATTTTTTATTTCATAATGATATTTTAGAACAATCGCGCGTATGTAGGTGGGCTATGGAAAGTTTTATGGGTTTTTTAATAATGATATGACAATATAAATTTTAAAGCATTAAAAAAATTAAATAAAAGCTGCACTCATGACGCCTACCCAGGTACATTACCCTTAATATATTTTTTTTTTCAAAAAGGCCGATGACCGCCAAATTATTGAAAATATTTTAGGGTAAAAGAAAAACAAAGTTGATAAAAATGGTAAAATCATATCTTTTGATAAAAGTCTACAGTTCTAGTATATTCTTTTTAAAGATACAGTAACATTTTAACACATTTCAATCTCATATCATTTTTTTAGTTAAGAATCATAATCGCAAATATTAGTAAAACGTTTTTTATGATTATATAAAATTCTTCAAATTAACCAAATCATTTATTTATTCCAGGACACATTTTGAATCTTTATATACATAAATATAATGTTCTTACTTAATTTTATTTTAAACCTCAGAGTAACCTTTACGCAATCATAACTTTTTGTAAATGTTTAATTTGTTTGACCAACCCCCTCGAAGCTAAAGGGTTAAAGTTGAAAAAAATACTGTATATAGTAAACAAATTAGTATATGTATTTTTAAAACCACCTGCTGATAAAGTTTCATTTTTAAGCGGATTATATAAAATAAAAATAGAAACAGCAAAAAAATATGTGATAAATACACATCACAAACTGCTTCAAATAAATGTAATACTTTCTTTTTTTTTGCAATTTATATTCATGAACTTTTAACTATAACATAAAAAAATATTTTATATTTTTATTAACAAAAAAAAGCAACTGACAGTTTTAAACTGTTTTCGTCAGAAAACTTTTTTTTTTGCCATTAAAAAAGGAATACATATAAATAAACACTGCAAATTGATAAAAATGTATTAACAACTTTATATCTATTAGTTGTTTAATTAATAATTTTTTAATTACAATTTGCAGGAAACTTTTTTAATATTAACCTACTGTTGTTGTTGTTGGTTAAAAAATGTTATTAAAAAAAGGAAAACATTAATTTGTTTATTTGCTTTGCAGCTGAATATTTTATCAAAATTATTGAAATATCAATTTACATATTAATAATTTTTTACCACAAAAGGGATTACTATTATTTTTGGTTAAAAATAAGTAGATATGTAGTAGAAAAAATTCATTAAAAATTTAAATTATAATAATGCTTTTAAGCGAAATTATTCACACATTTTCTCTTGCAATAAAGCACTATAACATATATTTGTATGTATTCCAGGTATGTCCCAGTAAACTCAGGAATTACATCTGTTGATATCGTTTTGGTTTCAATAAAAAAAACAAGTAAGAAAGTGCTATAGTCGGTCAAGCCCGACCATACTAAACCCTTCACCACTATGGTCAAAGGACTAAGACATAGACTAAGACATAGACTAAGACATAGACTAAGACATAGACTAAGACATAGACTAAGACATAGACTAAGACATAGACTAAGACATAGACTAAGACATAGACTAAGACATAGACTAAGACATAGACTAAGACATAGACTAAGACATAGACTAAGACATAGACTAAGACATAGACTAAGACATAGACTAAGACATAGACTAAGACATAGACTAAGACATAGACTAAGACATAGACTAAGACATAGACTAAGACATAGACTAAGACATAGACTAAGACATAGACTAAGACATAGACTAAGACATAGACTAAGACATAGACTAAGACATAGACTAAGACATAGACTAAGACATAGACTAAGACATAGACTAAGACATAGACTAAGACATAGACTAAGACATAGACTAAGACATAGACTAAGACATAGACTAAGACATAGACTAAGACATAGACTAAGACATAGACTAAGACATAGACTAAGACATAGACTAAGACATAGACTAAGACATAGACTAAGACATAGACTAAGACATAGACTAAGACATAGACTAAGACATAGACTAAGACATAGACTAAGACATAGACTAAGACATAGACTAAGACATAGACTAAGACATAGACTAAGACATAGACATAGACTAAGACATAGACTAAGACATAGACTAAGACATAGACTAAGACATAGACTAAGACATAGACTAAGACATAGACTAAGACATAGACTAAGACATAGACTAAGACATAGACTAAGACATAGACTAAGACATAGACTAAGACATAGACTAAGACATAGACTAAGACATAGACTAAGACATAGACTAAGACATAGACTAAGACATAGACTAAGACATAGACTAAGACATAGACTAAGACATAGACTAAGACATAGACTAAGACATAGACTAAGACATAGACTAAGACATAGACTAAGACATAGACTAAGACATAGACTAAGACATAGACTAAGACATAGACTAAGACATAGACTAAGACATAGACTAAGACATAGACTAAGACATAGACTAAGACATAGACTAAGACATAGACTAAGACATAGACTAAGACATAGACTAAGACATAGACTAAGACATAGACTAAGACATAGACTAAGACATAGACTAAGACATAGACTAAGACATAGACTAAGACATAGACTAAGACATAGACTAAGACATAGACTAAGACATAGACTAAGACATAGACTAAGACATAGACTAAGACATAGACTAAGACATAGACTAAGACATAGACTAAGACATAGACTAAGACATAGACTAAGACATAGACTAAGACATAGACTAAGACATAGACTAAGACATAGACTAAGACATAGACTAAGACATAGACTAAGACATAGACTAAGACATAGACATAGACTAAGACATAGACTAAGACATAGACTAAGACATAGACTAAGACATAGACTAAGACATAGACTAAGACATAGACTAAGACATAGACTAAGACATAGACTAAGACATAGACTAAGACATAGACTAAGACATAGACTAAGACATAGACTAAGACATAGACTAAGACATAGACTAAGACATAGACTAAGACATAGACTAAGACAAAGACTAAGACATAGACTAAGACATAGACTAAGACATAGACTAAGACATAGACTAAGACATAGACTAAGACATAGACTAAGACATAGACTAAGACATAGACTAAGACATAGACTAAGACATAGACTAAGACATAGACTAAGACATATACTAAGACATAGACTAAGACATAGACTAAGACATAGACTAAGACATAGACTAAGACATAGACTAAGACATAGACTAAGACATAGACTAAGACATAGACTAAGATATAGAGTAAGATATAGACTAAGACATAGACTACACATAGAATAACTCACTTTCGATTTTTTCCTATATTTTAACAATAATTTTCCATTTTAAATTGACTATTTTTTAACGTTTTATAACTGATATTGCCTGAAAAATATTTCATTAAATTTTTGCCATTTCTAATAAATTCTTATTTTATCACTAACATTTACCAACACCTTTTTCAGCCGCAACAACTTTTGTAAATAAATTTCAAAACAAAAATTTAACAATTTTCGTGTTTTAATATTTTTAATTGAAGAATTTTTGTATTTTTGCTTTCGGTGTAATTGTTGTTTTAACATTATGACCACTTTTCCATTTAGAGCAATTAAAAGTCAGTTAATAATTAAACGTTACAAATTGTATGCCAAGTGCTTTTGACAGACTTGACAGAACCCTTGGCTACTTAGAAAGAGATAGAGAGACAGAAGTACAGACGGACGAACATTTGTAAAAGTGAAAAGGGTTAGAGTACTAAGTAACATATACGATATCTTTAGTTAATAGCAATGTCTGTTAACATTAGAAATGGGAATGAATACAGTTGATCACACAAGTTTACGTATACTAAAAATGAATTCCTCTCTGTTAATTTCAATTGTGGGGATTACTAAATGGTAGTATTTTTTATGTACCTAACTGCTCAATTTATGTGCTTTAGGTTGATATGGTCTTTTTCGCTATTTTTTATTTTCTCGATGTTAATGTTAATCAAAAACGCTGTTAACCGTATGTAAACTTTTGTAACAGTTTGTACTTGCTAATATTAGAACATAAATACACAGTCATAAACTTATTAGCAATAGTAAACTATATTGTATTTACAAATCGAGTAATATGAGTATTAAGAAAGCTCAGTGGAAATGATTTAAAATAAAAATTTCCTAAGGACACCTTAAGTATTAGGGACATATTAAGCTGTAGGATCGTACCATTTTTTTAAATTTTTGTGTAATAACATATATATTTTGAAGGCGAAATTTTTGTTATTTTGGCTTCCCCTAATATTTGTATGCCATTAAATGGATTTGTATGCACAAGAAATCACAACAATATCCTTTAAGGCATATCAGTTAAACAACTTCGTTAATCCATAAAATAGATTTAATATGAGTGTATGCAATGCAAAACTAAGAGGAATATTACAAATAAATTGTTTGTAAAATGTATGTGAAGAAAAAGCATTTTTTACAACCTGGTCACCTTTAACATTGTCTTTATTTAATTTTTTGCAATTTTTTAGTAATTTTTTAAAGACATGCAATTACTGGAGGTGTCCATTACAATTGTGGTATGACATAAAAAAAACATATGGCATTATAGAAAAATCGATGAAAAAACATAAAAAAATTAAAAAAGAGCTAAAGCAAAAATCTATAATGTAAATTTATTGCACTCCATGCATTAGTTTTCTGTCAAAAGTAAAATTAAAGTAGATAGAGAAAAATGAAAAACACATAAACGCACAAACAAACATACATAGCTGTCTTTTATTCGATAATCGTCTCCATTAGTTGTATCTGAATTAGAGTAAAAGCGGACTTATCAAAAAAACCATATGGCAAATCAATGTATGGAAGTCCAACATCTTTATAAAGAAAATTTTCTATAGAAAAATTTTATAACGAAAATCTTCTATAGAAAAATTTTATAGCGAACGAAAATTTTCTATAGAAAAATTTTTTATATAAGATTTTCTCAAGAAAAATTTTATAACAAAAATTTTCTCAAGAAAAATTTTATTACTAAAATTTTCTATAGAAAAATTGTATAACAAAAGTTTTCCACAGAAAAATTTTATAACGAAAATTTTGTATAGAAAAATTTTGCTAAGAAAATTTTGTATAGAAAAATTTTTCTAAACAAATTTTCTATAGAAAAATTTTATAACAAAAATTTTCTGTAAAAAAATGTTATAACGGAAATTTTTTATAGAAAAATTTTGTAACAAAAATTTTCTATAGAAAAATGTTATAGCAAAAATTTTCTATAGAAAAATTTTGTAACAAAAATTTTCTAAAGAAAAATTTTATTACAAAAATTTTCTATAAAAAAATTTTGTAACAAAAATTTTTTATAGAAAAATTTAATAACGAACATTTTCTATAGAAAATAACCAAATATTATCTGTACAAAAATTTTATGACGAAAATTTTCTTTACAAAAATTTTATAAATAAACATTTTTTAACGAAAATTTTTATAGAAACATTTACAACGAAAATTTTTTAATTAAAATTTTCTATAGATAGTCAAAATTTTACAACAAAAAATTTATATAAAAAAATTTTACAACAAAAATTTTCTATAGAAAAATATTATAATAAAAATTTTCTATTGAAAAAGTTTTTTTTTTAATTTTTTTTTAAAATTTTCGAAAGAAAAATTTCATCATAAAATATTTTCTATAGACAAATTTTATAACTGAAGGTTCCTAAAATTTTCTATAGAAAAATTTTATAACAAAATTTTCTATAGAAAAATTCTAAAACAAAATTTTATAACGAAAACTTTTTATTGAAAAATTTTCTATAGAAAAATTTTTCTAACATAAATTTTCTTTATAAAAATCTTATAATGAAAATTTTCTGTAGAAAAATTTCTTAATTAAAACTTTCTAAAGAAAAATTTTCTAACAAAAATTTTCTATAAAAATTTTATAACAAAATTTTCTATAAAAGAATTTTAATGCGAAAATTTTCCTTAGCAAAATTTTGTAACGAAAATTTTCTATAGAAAATTTTTATAACTAAAATGTTCTATCGAAAAATTTTATAATGAAAATTTCCTATAGAAAAATTTTATAACGAAAATTTTCTATAAAAAATTTTTATAACGGAAATTTTCTATAGAAAAATTTTCTATAGAACAATTTTATAACACACATTGAAAAATTTTCTTAAAAAAAAATTTAACCAAAATTTGCTAAAGAAAAATTTTGCTATAAAATATTTTCTATAGACAAATACTATAACGAAAGATTTTTAAAATTTTCTATAAAAAAATTATATAAAAAAATTTTTTGTAGAAAAATTCTAAAAAAAAATTTTTTTTAAATAACGAAGTGGAATATATTTTACTATCCCTATTTAAATACACATTTTCAACTACTTAAATTTTGATTATCTCATCTACTCGATAGCTTCTTAATATGTTACTACTAACCACACGCCGCTATATTATTATATTATAGTTTAACCGATGTTTCTAGTCAAGTGCTCTTATACTTGATTAAAAATGTTGATGTGTAATATCAGTCCTTGGATAAGCATATGTAAAATGTTAACTAGCAGGGGTCACACTACGAAAACAAAGAAAATTTCAAATTTTATAATTTTGCACTCCACTAATTTCTTAGACCAAAAATTATGTTAAAGTGTCACACTGATTTACAGTGTATATTAAATTTTTGTGCCACCCTATTATGTACTCATATCTGCAAATCAAATAAGCCCATGTTTGCTCACCTTTTAAATAAGTATATGATGGTTATGATTGTTGTAACTTAAGATAAACATTTAATGAAATTTAATCATTTTTTGGTTTTACTTAATTAAACAACAATTAAAATTATGCAGAAAATCTTGTAATATAAAACCAGAAAATAATTAATTACATTCACTCTTTAATTACTACTTAAATACAAAATGCTGAGAAAATTTTCAACACACTTCTTATATACTAAATATTAACCTTATACACATACATACATGCATACCAAATTCTTGCATCTGCATTTACATACATATTTACATCATATAAAAAATGTCAAGGCGTTCACTTGGGAGCCCTTTTTGTAGCGTTTGATATTGCCGTGACTGGGGTTAACCTACTAAGCCACAATACTCTTATTTTTCCCCTGGGATCAGAAAATTTGGAAATTCATAAAAATAATATAACTCTTGAAGTTGCTAAATGTTTCTATGTCCACTAAGTTGTCTATTTCTGGGCCAAAGAACAAAATATATTTCCCTCAATATTTCTTTAATTTTTATTACTTTTATCTTTACAATAGTTTAATAAAATAAATACTCACATATCAAATAAGTTTTATTTACAAATAATTTTATTATTAATTCCCTTTCTCTTGTTATTTGCTTTTTGTGGGTACAACTCAAACTTTAATTTTCCATTAATATGATTTTATATTTAAGTAACTTGGCAACTTAAGGCAAATAAATGGTGGGGAATGAATAATTGTCGGGTTATTTTTCAACAAATTTCTTTTTATAATCTGGTAAATTAATTTCGAACCAAAAGGGATAGATATAGATAGTTTTAAAGTTGTCGATATTGTATCAAACTAAAAGAAATTTTTTGACAAAATCTCCATATTTGCCCTTGGATTCTATAGAAAATGTACTCCAAAAATCAAATAGCAGTATAGATTTTTTTAACTTTCTTTCACAATAAGAAATTTTTGAACATATTTCTATAAAAATACGAATTTTTGAAAAATTTCTAATACAAAAAAAATTTAATTTCTAATAAAAATAAGAAATTTTTGAAGCAGTTTTCTATAAAAATAAAATTTTTCTCAAGCATTTCGTATAAAAATAAGAAATTTCTGGAAAATTTTCTACAAAACAAGAAATTTTTACAACAATTTCTTTAAAAATAAGACATTTTTGAAAAATTTCCTACAAAAATAAGAAATTTTTTAAAAATTCCTATAAAAATAGGAAAATTTTTAAACATTTTATAAAAATAGTTATTTTAAAAATTTCCTATACAAATTTTTTTTCAAAATTTTCTCATAAAAGTAAGAAATTTTTCAAAAAATTTCCAATAAGAATAAGAAATTTTTGAAAAATTTCTTCTAAAATAACAAATTTTTGAAAAATTTTGTATAAAAATAAGAAAATTTTGAAAAATTTCCTATAAAAATAAGAAATTAAAAAAAATCTCATAAAAATAAGAAATTTGTGAAAAATTTCCTATAAAAATAAGAAATTTTTGAAAAATTTCCTATAAAAATAAGAAATTTTTGAAAAATTTCCTATAAAAATAGGAAATTTTTGAAAAATTTCCTATAAAAATAGAAATTTTTGAAAAACATCCTATAAAAATAAAAATTTTTTGAAAAACATCCTATAAAAATAAGAAATTTTTGAAAAATTTCCTATAAAAATAAGAAATTTTTGAAAAATTTCCTATAAAAATAAGAAATTTTTGAAAAATTTCCTATAAAAATAAGAAATTTTTGAAAAATTTTCTATAAAAATAGAAAATTTTTGAAAAATTTCCTACAAAAATAGAAAATATTTGAAAAACTTCCTATAAAAATAGAAAATTTTTGAAAAATTTCCTAAAAAAAAGAAAAATTTTGAAAAATTTCCTATGAAAATAGAAAATTTTTTAAAAATTTCCTATAAAAATAGAAAACTTTTTAAAAATTTTCTATAAAAATAGAAAATTTTTAAAAAATTTCCTACGGAAATAGAAAATTATTGAAAAATTTCCTTTGAAAATAGAAAATTTTTGAAAAAATTTCCTATAAAAACAGAAAATTTTTGAAAAATTTTCTATCAAAATAGAAAATTTTTGAAAAATTTCCTATAAAAATAAGAAATTTTTGAAAATTTTTTTATAAAAAAAGAAATTTTTTAAAAATTTCTTATAAAAATAAAAAATTTTTTAAAAATTCATTATAAAAATAAGAAAATTTTTGTGAAATTACTTATAAAAATAAGATATTTTTTAAAAATTTCATATAAAAATAAGAATATTTTTAAAAATTCTCTATAAAAATAAGAAATTTTTGAAAAATGTACTATAAAAATTGAAAATTTTTGAAAAAATTTCCTATATAAATAGAAAATTTTTCTATAAAAATAGAAAATTTCCTATAAAAATAAGAAATTTTTAAAAAATTTCCTATAAAAATAAGAAATTTTTTAAAAATTCCTATAAAAATAGGAAAATTTTTAAACATTTTATAAAAATAAGAAGTAATTTTAAAAATTTCCTATACAAATTTTTTTTCAAAATTTTCTTATAAAAGTAAGAAATTTTTGAAAAATTTCCAATAAAAATAAGAAATTTAAAAAAAAATCCCATAAAAATAGGAAATTTTTGAAAAATTTCCTATAAAAATAAGAAATTTTTGAAAAATTTCCTATAAAAATAGGAAATTTTTGAAAAATTTTCTATAAAAAAAAGAAATTTTTGAAAAACATCCTATAAAAATAAAAAATTTTTTAAAAACATCCTATAAAAATAAAAAAATTTTGAAAAATTTCCTATAAAAATAAGAAATTTTTGAAAAAAATCCTATAAAAATACGAAATTTTTGAAAAATTTTCTATAAAAATAGAAAATTTTTGAAAAATTTCCTACAAAAATTGAAAATATTTGAAAAATTTCCTTTAAAAATATCATTTTTTTTTTAAATTTTCCTATAAAAATAGAAAAATTTTGAAAAACTTCCTATAAAAAACGAAAATTTTTGAAAAATTTCCAATGAAAATAGAAAATTTTTGAAAAATTTCCTATCAAAATAGAAAATTTTAGAAAAACAAGAAATTTTTGAAAAATTTCCTATAAAAACAAGAAATTTTTGAAAAATTTCCTATAAAAATAAGAAATTTTTGAAAATTTTTCTATAAAAATAATAAATTTTTGAAAAATTTCCTATAAAAATAAGAAATTTTTGAAAAATTTCCTATAAAAATAAGAAATTTTTGAAAAATTTCCTATAAAAATAAGAAAATTTTGAAAAATTTCCTATAAAAATAAGAAATTTTTGAAAAATTTCCTATAAAAATAAGAAATTTTTGAAAAATTTCCTATAAAAATAAGAAATTTTTGAAAAATTTCCTATAAAAATAAGAAATTTTTGAAAAACTTCCTATAAAAATAAGAAATTTTTGAAAAATTTCCTTTAAAAACAAGAAATTTTTGAAAAATTTCCTATAAAAATAAGAAAAATTTCCTATAAAAATAAGAAATTTTTGAAAAATTTCCTATAAAAATAAGAAATTTTTGAAAAATTTCCTATAAAAAAAGAAATTTTTCAAAAATTTCCTATAAAAATAGGATTTTTTTTTTAAATTGGCTATAAAAATAAGAAAACATAAACATAAGAAATAATTTTAAAATTTCCTATAAAAATAAGAAATTTTTGAAAAATTTCCTATATAAATAATATAGAAATTTCAGAAAAATTCCCTATAATAAAAAATTTTTGAAAAAATTTATAGAAAAATAAGAATTTTTTGAAAAATTTTCTATTATAAAAAAATATTAAAATATTTCCTACAATAATAAGAAATTTTTCAAAAATTTCCTTTTAAAATAAAATTTTTTTTAATGTCCTTTAAAACTAATCAGACATTCAGAAACACCTTATTAGTGTTCTTCTAATCCATTCTTACATTTCCATGGGCTGAAGTTCTGGTCAGTTGTGATGGATTTTCCTCTAGTGTCTTTTTTCCATTGTGCTGACTAAGCCACTTTGTGTTGTCTCAGAAATGGCTAATATCATTTTTAAAACACTTCTTATATAAATTTCTTTGTATAATATAAATTCACTTAGAAAGTGGACTTTTATATTAAACTGACATTATAATTTTGGCTGTTGACTAGTGTCATTTGACTATTGTAATTTGTATCCACTGTATCGGCTTATGCTTAAACTTATTTTGGAAGTACTTTAAGAAAAAAGGATTGTAATTAGCTAGCAAAGCTGATTAAGGCAACAAACATATATCAGATTATTCAAGATTTTCGCTAATTATACGGATACATAAGTACGTACATAATGCCAAAAGATGAAAATGTTTTTAAAATGACAATATATTAGCTTAAATAACTGACCGCTAATGGAGGAAATAATACCTAGAAACATATAGAGAACAAAAGATAGGAAATTTGGCATGACAATTAAGTTCAAGTACTTAATTTTGTAGTTATATTTTAAGCTTACAAAACAAAAATTTAAACAAGAGTAAAACTTAATCGAAAATTTTGTGAAATGCTTAAATAAAAATAAAAGCATAGTTTTAGGCTTAACTAATACAAAAATTGTTCACACAAAAATTGTTAATAAAATTTGTTTAGTTTTGATTTGATGATTCTTAAATTAAATGAAATTAATTAACAAATGAATTTAGCTGAAGTATAGATTATGTATTATCACTTTTGTTTAGTTTTTTAATACGAATAAACTAAACTACAATTTATACATAAATTAATCCGCAAATGGTATTAGATATCAGTTAAGCTCTTTGTGGTTTTTTAATGAATACAAAACTAATTGTTGATTAATTAAGAGATTATACTCTTTCACTTATATCTTTAGGAATAAATAAATTTTTAATTAATTAAAATACAATATAATAAGACAGAGCAAAAATTTGAAGCAAAAATTAAGGTACAAATAAAAAATGACCTATCAGAAAAATGAAACATGTTCAATAAAAATAACAACTTTTAAAAAATGTACATAGATAAGAAAGTTTTTAAAAATTTCCTACTAAAAAAGAAATTTTTTTAATTTTTCTTAAAAAATAAGAATTTTTTGAAAAATTTCCTTTAAAAATAAGAAATTGTTAAAAAATTTTCTATAACAATAAGAAAATTTTCCTACAAAAATCAGAAAATTTTGAAAAATTTCTATAAAACTAAGAAATTTTTGAATTTTTGGCTTTACCAATATAAGCGGTTTCTAGTGAAAAAAAAATCATGTACTTACACATGTTTCGCTCATGTAAATAAACATATTTTACATGATATTTTTATACATTCACTTTCCCCCCGTTTGCCCAAAGTGTCATGTTGTATTAACACTTTAATAAATTCCGCATTTTTAGGACAAAGAGCATATTTGATAAGTTTGATTGTTTTGTGCGATTGTATAGTTTTCCAGAGCTTAACATGAAATACATTATAAATGTGTATTTGTGTAGCTGCAAATTAAAGTTATATATTTTACCGCAACATGGGCGTATCACAGAAGTATTTTGGGAAATTCGCGTAAAGTTTTATTAATTTAAAACTACGCTCTTATTTGTAATATGTATATTTTCTGATATTTTTCCATTCAATTTGAAATTTTATATGAAAATAAAACACGAATGCAGCAAAATACATAATATGTTTGTTCGCATGAAAAATAAATATTTTATTGTTGCCTACACAGAAAGAAATTGTGAATAAAGAGGTCAATATATTTTAGTTGGTCGATTACTAAGCATAACATATGAAATTATGACTGGGTTCGAGCACCAGTCCAGGCAAAATCAATCCCTATAGTCAATATTTCAAAATTTGCTTATTTTCATCGTAAAATCTTTGAAACATTTTCTTAATTTTATAGGAAATTTTTCAATTTTTTTTTTTTTATTGGAAATTTTTCAAAATTTCTTATTTTTACAGAAAATTTTTCAAAAATATTTTATTTTTATAAGAAATTTTTAAAAATTTTTTTATTTTTATATGTAATTTTCACAAAAAAATTTTATAGGAAATTTTTAAAAAATTTCTTATTTTTATAGAAAATTTCTTAAAATTTTTAATTTTTCAAAATATTATTATAATTTTTATAGACATGATTGAAAAATTTATTTCTTTTATAGCAAATTTTTAAAATTTTTTTTCTTATACAATTTTTTTCAAAAATAAAATATTTTAAGGAAGTTATCGAAAAATTTATTCTTTTTATAGAAAATTTTTTAAAAATTTCTTATTTGTAAAATAAATTTTTCAAAAATTTTTATAACAAATTTTCTTTCATTTATAGGAAATTTTTAAATTTTTTTTTTTTCTTATAAAATTTTTTTCGAAAAAATTCTATTTTTAAAGGAAATTATTTCAAAATTTATTCTTTTTATAGAACATTTTTTAAAAATTTCTTATTTGTAAAATAAATTTTTCAATAATTTTTATAAGAAACTTTTCAAAATTTTCTAATTTTTATAAGAAATTTTTTAAATATTTCTTGTTTCTATAAGACATTTTTCAAACATTTTTTATTTGTATAAGAAATTTTTCCCAAATTTCTTATTTTAATAAGAAAATTATCAAAAATTTCTTATTTTATAGGGAATTTTTTTAAATATTCTTATTTTTAAAGGAAACTTTTCAAACATTTCTTATTTTTATAAAAAATTTTTCAAAAATTTCTTATTTTTGTAGGAATTTTTTCAAAAATTTCTAATTTTTATAGGAAATTTTTCAAAAATTTCTTATTTTTATAAAAATTTTTCAAAAATTTCTTATTTTTATAAAAAAAAAATTTGAAAAATTTCTTATTTTTATAAGAACATTTTCAAAGATTTCTTATTTTTATAAGAAATTTTTCAAAAATTTCTTATTTTTATAAGAAATTTTTCAAAAATTTCTTATTTCTATAAGAAATTTTTCACAAATTTATTATTTTTATAAGAAATTTTTCAAAAATTTCTTATTTTTATAAGAAATTTTTCAAAAATTTCTTATTTTTATAAGAAATTTTTCAAAAATTTCTTATTTTTATAAGAAATTTTTCAAAAATTTCTTATTTTTATAAGAAATTTTTCAAAAATTTCTTATTTTTATAAGAATTTTTTCAAAAATTTCTTATTTTTATAAGAAATTTTTCAAAATTTTCTTATTTTTACAAGAAATATTTCAAAAATTACTTATTTTTACAAGAAATTTTTCAAAAATTTCGTATTTGAAAAAAATTCAAAATATTCTTTTTTTATAGAAAGAAGAAATTTTTCTTAAATTTCTTATTTTTATAAGAATTTTTTTAAAAATTTCTTATTTTTATAAGAAATTTTTCAAAAATTTTTTTTATTTTTATAGGAAATTTATAAAAATTTCTAGTTTTTATAGGATGTTTTAAAAAAAATTCTTACTTTTTTAGGAAACTTTTCTAAAATTTCTTATTTTTATAGGAAGTTTTTCAAAATTTTCTATTTGCATAGGAAACTTTTCAAAAATTTATTTTTTTATAGGAAATTTTTCAGAAATTTCTTCTTTTTATAGGAAATTTTTCAAAAATTTCTTACTTTTATAGGAAATTTTTCAAAAATTTCTTATTTTTATGGAAAATTTTTAAAAAATTTCTTATTTTTATAGAAAATTTTTCAAAAATTTCTTATTTTAATATGGAAATTTTTCAAAAAACTTCGAATATTTTTCAAAAATTTATTATTTTTATATGAAATTTTTCAAAATTTCTTATTTTTATCGGAAATTTTTCAAAAATTTCTTATTTTTATAGCAAATTTTAAAAAATTGCTTATTTTTATAGAAAATTTTTCAAAAATTTCTGATTTTTATAGAAAGTTTTTGGAAAATTTTTTATTTTTAGAGGAATTTTTTCAAAAATTTCTTATTCTTATAGGAAATTTTTCAAAAGTTTCTTATTTTTATAAGAAATTTTTCTAAAATGTCTTAGTTTCATAGGAAACTTTTCAAAAATTTCTTATTTATATAGGAAACTTTTCAAAAATTTCTTATTTATATAGGAAATTTTTCAAAAATTTCTTATTCTTATAGGAAATTTTTTCAAAAAATTCTTATTTTTATAGGATATTTTTCAAAAATTTCTTATTTTAATAGGAAATTTTTCCAAAATTTCATATTTTAAAAGGAAATTTTAAAACTTTTTTTCTTTTTTTAGGAAATCTTTCAAAAGTTTCTTATTTTTATATAAAAGTTTTCAAAAAGTTTCTTATTTTAAAGGAAATTTTTTAAGAACTTCTTACTTTAATAGGAAATTTTTCAACATTTTCTTATTTTTATAGGAAATTTTTCAAAAGTTTTTTATTTTTATATGATTTGTTTCAAACATTTCTTATTTTTATAGGAAATTTTTCAAAAATGTCTTATTTTTATAGGAAATTTTTCAAAAATTTCTTATTTTTATAGGAAATTTTTCAAAAATTTCTTATTTTTATAGGAAATTCTTCAAAAATATCTTATTTTTATAGGAATTTTTTCAAAAATTTGTTATTTTTATAGGATATTTTTCAAAAATTTCTTATTTTAATACAAAACTTTTCAAAAATTTCCCATATTTTTAGGAATTTTTTAAAAATTTCTTATCTTTATAGGAAATTTTTCAAAAACTACTTATTTTTTGCGGAAATTTTTAAAAAAATGTTTATTTGTTTTTAGAAAACTTTTTCAAATTTCTAATTTTTATAGGAATTTTTTATTTTTATATTAAATTTATTCAAATGTTTTTATTTTTTAATGGCAAATTTTACAAAAATTTCTTTAAATATATTTTAAAGTGGTACTTACTTATATTAACATCCTGTTCCTTAACACATATTATCCTTAACTCTCTTTAAATAAACTCTTGAGTTTATGACCACTCGTGTGATTAAAATTATGTCATCTTATTCCTTTCATCCTTGTAATTATCTTTAAGGAGATGTATTTACATAAATTCTCTATCTAAATGCCACTTCACTTCGCATATGAATTTCTGTGGCAATAAACCTTTCAGTGTATTAGTTTGATGATGTGGCATAAGCACACAAAGAACAAAAAAGAAAATTGTGTTAAAACGAGCAACATGCATGTTCACAACGCTTTATACTACGGAGAATTTGCGTGTGGGTTTGCAGTAATTTTTTAAAGCAAAAAAATACATATAAATATCCACACATACATTTAAGCATGCATTATTCTTCTCAAACATTCATATTTCATGGCAGTTGTATGTGAACTGTGCGAATGTGTGAGTTTGCATGCATGCGTAGCAATTACAACTCAAGCTTGTATTTTTAATAGCTGCGTTTAAATCGCAAACGGAATATTTAAATAGACGACAGACAGACTCAGAAACTGGGGAAAGTTAAATAACAAAAACTTAAGCACAAACATTCGCACTTACACAAACCCACACTCAACCCCTATCAACAGCAATCCATATCCTAAAGGGACTTAATGTTGCTCAAAATTAACGAATAAGAAAAAAACAAAGAAATTTGAATACATTTTGTAAAATTTTTTACAATAAATTGTATTTATTTTCAATTTTAAAATCTTTATTCAATTTGTTTTATTAAGTTTTTTCATTTACTTTTATTAAGTGATTTACAAGATTTTTTGTATTTAGTTTTTTTATTTCTTTAAATTTTTAAAAGTTTTCCTTCAGTCTAAATCTAATTTCTTTAAAAGAAATTGTTTTTAATACCTTATTTCTAAGTTTCTAAAAACTTTTTCAATTACAATGGCAATTAGATAAATATTTATCAATGATTTGATCATTTGTTTAGTTTAAGTTAAGTTTTCTTACATGAAACAAAACTAGTCATTTAGTTTGCAAATTTCCTTACAGTAGGACCAAACAGTTTTGTGAACTAAAACACTAAATCTCCAAAAAATTTCTTAAAAAATCCATTTCAACCATTTAAATCCACTGTTCCTAATTTATTCTTTCGATTTCTCCACATCCTTCCTTCCTACTCCTTAAATTAAAATTTCTTTTATAAATTTTATTAATATCTTTAGAAAATGTTCTATTTAAATATCCTTTTCCTGGCCTGCAACACCATGAATTTTTATGTGTATGAGTGTGTTTGTTCGTCTATATTGTATATTTCTAGGAATAATAATTTGAAAAGGATTTTTGTATTTTTTTACCATTCGGTTGGTATTTCCTTGAGCTTTTTACTTCTCATTGTTTTCCTTTGCGTTTTCTTTGGCATTTCTTTCTTTTTCCATTTAAGTTTTTTTGTTCATTCTTATGTTTTTTATTGTTTGAGTAAAAACTTGTTGTTCTTTTGTTTTTCTACACTTAATTACCTGGAGATTCATGGATTTTCATTATAAAAATCTTTTCAATTTGTTTGAGAGAAAGAAATGAACACATTTAAGCAAATAAAACTATAGTTATTATTAAATTATAAGACTTGGAAAAAATCATAGTTATAATATAGTCAGAAGAGTATTGCCATACTACATTCATAATATGGTCCAAAGTTATCAAAGTAAAGTCATAATAATTTTCAAAAAATTGCTTATCTTTATAGGAAAAAAACTTCTTATTTTTACAGGAAATTTTTCTAAAATTTCTTATTTTTATTGGATATTTTTCATACATTTTTTCAAAATTTTCTTAATTTTCTAGGAAATTTTTCAAAAATGTTCTATTTTAAAAGGAAATATTTCAAAAATTTTGTATGTTTATGAAAAATTTTTTAAAAATTTTCTATTTTTATAGAAAATTTTAAAATAAGATTTTTATTTTAAAAGAAAATTTTCAAAAATATTAAAATTTTTTATAGAAAATTTTTGATATTTTTACAAGAAGTTTTTAAAAAATTTCTAATTTTTATAAGGAATTTTTTGAAAATTTCTAATTTTTATAGGTAATTTTTTAAAAATTTCTAATTTTTATAGGGAATTTTTAAAAATTTTTATATTTTTATAGGATATTTTTCATAAATTTCTTATTTTTATAGGAAATTTTTAAAAATTTTCTCATTTTTCAAAAATCTCTTACTTTTATAGGAAATTTTATGAAAATTTATTATATTGATAGGAAATTTTTCAAAAATTTCTTATTTTTATAGGAAATTTAAAAAGAAAATCTTATTTTAAAGAAAATTTTCCAAAAATTTCTTATTTTTATAGAAAGTTTTTCAAAAATTTCTTATTTTTATAGAAAATGTTTCAAAAATTTCTTAGTTTTATAGGACATTTTGCAAATATTTTTATAAGAAAATGTTCAATATTTTCTTATTTTCATAGGAAAAACTTCAAAAATTCCTTATTTTATAGGAACATTTTTCAAAAATTTCTTACTTTTTCAAAAATTTCTTATTTTTACAGAAAATTTCTTTGTTTTATAGGAAATTTTTAAAAAATTTAATATTTTTATAGGATTTTTTTTTTAAATTTCATTTTTGTATACGAAATTTTTGAAAAGTTCTTATTTTTATAGGAAATTTTTCGAAAATTTCTTAGATTGATATAAAATTTTTTAAAAGTTTTAAATTTTTATAAGAAAATTTTCAAAAATAAGAAAATTATAAGAAAATTTTAAAAAATTTCTTATTTTTTTAAGATAAATTTCAAAAATTCCTTATTTTATAGGAAATTTTTCAAAAATTTCTTATTTTTATAGGAAATTTTTCAAAAATTTCTTATTTTTTAGGAAATTTTTCAAAAATTTCTTACTTTTATAGGAAATTTTTCAAAAATTTCACTGTTTTTATAGGAAATTTTTCAATAGTTTCTTATTTTTATAGGAATTTTTTGAAAATTTCTTATTTTTATTAGAAATTTTTCAAAAAATTCTTATTATTATTAGAAATTTTTCAAAAATTTCTTAGTTTTATATCAAATTTTTAAGGAATTTCTTTTTTTTAGAGGAAATTTTTCAAAAATTCCTTATTTTCATAAGAAATTTTATAAAATGTCTTATTTTTACAAGAAATTTTTCAAAGATTTCTTATTTTTATAGGAAATTTTTCAAAAATTTCTTATTTTTATAGGAACAATTTTAAAAAATTCCTTATTTTCATAGGAAATTTTTCGGAAATTTATCATTTTTATATGAATTCTTTTAATAATTTCTTATTTTAATAAGAAATTTTTCAAAAATTTTTTATGGTTATAGGAAATTTCTTTTTTTTTTTAGTGGAAATTTTCCAAAATTTTCTTATATTTAAAGGATGTTTTTTTCAAAATTTCTTATCCATCTATTATTCAAAAATTTCTTAGTTTTATAGATAATTTTTACAAAATTTCTTATTTTTAAAGAAAATTTTTTTTTATAGGAAATTTTTCAAAAATTTATTATTTTTAAAGGAAACTTTTCAAAAATTTATTATTTTTAAGGGAAGTTTTTAAAATTTCTTAGTTTTATAAAATATTTTTAAAAAAATTATTATTTTTAAAGCAAATTTTTATAAAATTTCTTATTTTTAAAGGAAATTTTTAAAAAATTTATTATTTTTTACGAATGCTTTCAAAAATGTCTTATTTTATAGGAAATTTTTCCAAAAATTCTTATTTTTATAGAAAATTTTTCCAATACTTCTTATTTTGATAGAAAATTTTTCCAAAATTTCTTATTTTTATTAGAATTTTTTCACAAATTTCTTACTTTTATTAAAAATTTAAAAAATTTTTTATTTGGACAGGAAATTTTTAAAAAATTTTAATTTAATAGAAATTATTCAAAATTTCTTATTTTTATAAGAAATTTTAAAAAAGTATGTTATTCTTTAAGAATTTTTTTTAAAAATTCTTATTTTAATAGAAAATTTTATTTAATTTTTAATTTTTATAGAAAATTTTTTAAAAATTTTTAATATTTATAAAAATTGATGTCGTGGCTTTTGGCTTTAGTCATTCGTCTTATTAGTACTGTATTAAAATTTAGATTTCTTTTACAAACATTTTCTTCCGAGTGTTTAAACATTTTTGTATTTAAGAAAACTGAATTGCATAACTTTGTCTTGCAGTTATATTTTTTCATAATTTATTTTCTTTCTTTGACTTTTTCAAACATTATAATTGATTTTGCTTCAAACTGTGAAACAAAAAACTAATATTTATTTTTTTAATTAAATATTAAAATCTAGCAAAAAAACTTATGTTAATTTAAGCGTCATCGCCAAAGTCATAATTTTTGTAATTTTTCTGTTTCATTGTTTTTCTTAAACAAATTGCTCAACAATTAATCTAATTTTTATTTATTACTTGTTGCTGCCTCTTAACTACTTTTATATTAAAAAAAAAAAAAAAAAGATTCAGCTTTTTCCCCTTTTTTCCACTTATTTGTTGCAGTTTACACTCAAGAAACTGCCACCATTTGTATTTCTGTTGTTTAAAGTTTTTAATTAAAAATCATCATAAATATGATAAATTGTTGAGGATATTATAAGACGAAAAAAATGGAAAGAGCAAAACCCTAGAAAAATCTAAAGAAAAAAAGAATTAAAGAAAGCAAAATAAAAATTAAACAAAACATTGCAAACGAAATGAATAGCGGAAAAAGGAGAAAAATCTAAAGATTTTCCTTAACTGAAGCAGTAAGTTGAATCTCATTTCCAACTTGGTTAATTTAAGATGACACTTGTATTAATGGTTTCTAATTGTGTGACACAGAAACACTCTTCCTTCTTGGCTATTAGATCCTTGGTATTATATGTATGTACGTAAGTTGTCTGTCTGTCTGTCTGTCTGTCTGTTGGTGTCATTTTTCTAGGTTGCATCTCGTTGTATCTTACAAAATGAAAAATGAATTTCCTGAATAAAACAGAATCCATTTAATTCTTAAATTAGATTTTATTAGTAATTTAATTAATTAAATTAAAGATACGAAAATATTATGGCAAGAGAAATGAAAAAATATTTTTTTCATAAGTTTTTAAGGAAATGCGGATAAATATATGTAGATTTAAAGATAGAGTAAGGCATAAACTGAGATACTTATCAAAGCAAAGACTAACTCGACTCATAGTCTATGTCTTAGTCTATGTCTTAGTCAATGTCTTAGTCTATGTCTTAGTTTATGTCTTAGTCTATGTCTTAGTCTATGTCTTAGTCTATGTCTTATTCTATGTCTTAGTCTATGTCTTAGTCTATGTCTTATTCTATGACTTAGTCTATATCTTAGTCTTTGTCTTAGTCTATGTCTTAGTCTATGTCTTAGTCTATGTCTTAGTCTATGTCTTAGTCTATGTCTTAGTCTATGTCTTAGTCTATGTCTTAGTCTATGTCTTAGTCTATGTCTTAGTCTATGTCTTAGTCTATGTCTTAGTCTATGTCTTAGTCTATGTCTTAGTCTATGTCTTAGTCTATGTCTTAGTCTATGTCTTAGTCTATGTCTTAGTCTATGTCTTAGTCTATGTCTTAGTCTATGTCTTAGTCTATGTCTTAGTCTATGTCTTAGTCTATGTCTTAGTCTATGTCTTAGTCTATGTCTTAGTCTATGTCTTAGTCTATGTCTTAGTCTATGTCTTAGTCTATGTCTTAGTCTATGTCTTAGTCTATGTCTTAGTCTATGTCTTAGTCTATGTCTTAGTCTATGTCTTAGTCTATGTCTTAGTCTATGTCTTAGTCTATGTCTTAGTCTATGTCTTAGTCTATGTCTTAGTCTATGTCTTAGTCTATGTCTTAGTCTATGTCTTAGTCTATGTCTTAGTCTATGTCTTAGTCTATGTCTTAGTCTATGTCTTAGTCTATGTCTTAGTCTATGTCTTAGTCTATGTCTTAGTCTATGTCTTAGTCTATGTCTTAGTCTATGTCTTAGTCTATGTCTTAGTCTATGTCTTAGTCTATGTCTTAGTCTATGTCTTAGTCTATGTCTTAGTCTATGTCTTAGTCTATGTCTTAGTCTATGTCTTAGTCTATGTCTTAGTCTATGTCTTAGTCTATGTCTTAGTCTATGTCTTAGTCTATGTCTTAGTCTATGTCTTAGTCTATGTCTTAGTCTATGTCTTAGTCTATGTCTTAGTCTATGTCTTAGTCTATGTCTTAGTCTATGTCTTAGTCTATGTCTTAGTCTATGTCTTAGTCTATGTCTTAGTCTATGTCTTAGTCTATGTCTTAGTCTATGTCTTAGTCTATGTCTTAGTCTATGTCTTAGTCTATGTCTTAGTCTATGTCTTAGTCTATGTCTTAGTCTATGTCTTAGTCTATGTCTTAGTCTATGTCTTAGTCTATGTCTTAGTCTATGTCTTAGTCTATGTCTTAGTCTATGTCTTAGTCTATGTCTTAGTCTATGTCTTAGTCTATGTCTTAGTCTATGTCTTAGTCTATGTCTTAGTCTATGTCTTAGTCTATGTCTTAGTCTATGTCTTAGTCTATGTCTTAGTCTATGTCTTAGTCTATGTCTTAGTCTATGTCTTAGTCTATGTCTTAGTCTATGTCTTAGTCTATGTCTTAGTCTATGTCTTAGTCTATGTCTTAGTCTATGTCTTAGTCTATGTCTTAGTCTATGTCTTAGTCTATGTCTTAGTCTATGTCTTAGTCTATGTCTTAGTCTATGTCTTAGTCTATGTCTTAGTCTATGTCTTAGTCTATGTCTTAGTCTATGTCTTAGTCTATGTCTTAGTCTATGTCTTAGTCTATGTCTTAGTCTATGTCTTAGTCTATGTCTTAGTCTATGTCTTAGTCTATGTCTTAGTCTATGTCTTAGTCTATGTCTTAGTCTATGTCTTAGTCTATGTCTTAGTCTATGTCTTAGTCTATGTCTTAGTCTATGTCTTAGTCTATGTCTTAGTCTATGTCTTAGTCTATGTCTTAGTCTATGTCTTAGTCTATGTCTTAGTCTATGTCTTAGTCTATGTCTTAGTCTATGTCTTAGTCTATGTCTTAGTCTATGTCTTAGTCTATGTCTTAGTCTATGTCTTAGTCTATGTCTTAGTCTATGTCTTAGTCTATGTCTTAGTCTATGTCTTAGTCTATGTCTTAGTCTATGTCTTAGTCTATGTCTTAGTCTATGTCTTAGTCTATGTCTTAGTCTATGTCTTAGTCTATGTCTTAGTCTATGTCTTAGTCTATGTCTTAGTCTATGTCTTAGTCTATGTCTTAGTCTATGTCTTAGTCTATGTCTTAGTCTATGTCTTAGTCTATGTCTTAGTCTATGTCTTAGTCTATGTCTTAGTCTATGTCTTAGTCTATGTCTTAGTCTATGTCTTAGTCTATGTCTTAGTCTATGTCTTAGTCTATGTCTTAGTCTATGTCTTAGTCTATGTCTTAGTCTATGTCTTAGTCTATGTCTTAGTCTATGTCTTAGTCTATGTCTTAGTCTATGTCTTAGTCTATGTCTTAGTCTATGTCTTAGTCTATGTCTTAGTCTATGTCTTAGTCTATGTCTTAGTCTATGTCTTAGTCTATGTCTTAGTCTATGTCTTAGTCTATGTCTTAGTCTATGTCTTAGTCTATGTCTTAGTCTATGTCTTAGTCTATGTCTTAGTCTATGTCTTAGTCTATGTCTTAGTCTATGTCTTAGTCTATGTCTTAGTCTATGTCTTAGTCTATGTCTTAGTCTATGTCTTAGTCTATGTCTAAGTCTATGTCTTAGTCTATGTCTTAGTCTATGTCTTAGTCTATGTCTTAGTCTTTGTCTTAGTCTTTGTCTTTGTCTTAGTCTATGTCTTAGTCTATGTCTTAGTCTATGTCATAGTCTATTTCTTAGTCTATGTCTTAGTCTATGTCTTAGTCTATGTCTTAGTCTATGTCTTAGTCTATGTCATAGTCTATGTCTTAGTCTATGTCTTAGTCTATGTCTTAGTCTATGTCTTAGTCTATGTCTTAGTCTATGTCTTAGTCTATGTCTTAGTCTTAGTCTATGTCTTAGTCTATGTCTTAGTCTATGTCTTAGTCTATGTCTTAGTCTATGTCTTAGTCTATGTCTTAGTCTATGTCTTAGTCTATGTCTTAGTCTATGTCTTAGTCTATGTCTTAGTCTATGTCTTAGTCTATGTCTTAGTCTATGTCTTAGTCTATGTCTTAGTCTATGTTTTAGTCTATGTCTTAGTCTATGTCTTAGTCTATGTCTTAGTCTATGTCTTAGTCTATGTTTTAGTCCATGTCTGAGTCTATGTCTTGGTCTATGTCTTAGTTTATGTCAGTCTATGTCTTAGTCGATTTCCCTTTGACGTCTTTTTATTTATGGATTATTATATTGAACAACTTTTTCTTCAGAAAACCCTTATGTGCAATATTTTCTGAATACCATATGCACGAACAAAGATTTGCTATTTAAAATCCCCCCCTCCAAAACAATATGTTCTCTTCTTAAGAAACTCAGACAATTTATGAAGTGTTGTACTGCCCAAAAACGAAGCAAATTATAGAGTTAGTAACTATTTTTTTCTCCCATTTTTGGAATCATAAAAAAGCAACAAAAAGTTCCTTAAAATGCAAACATGAATACACACAAATATACTCTCATATATTGTAAAACCGAGCAACAGTTTTCCTTTGTCCCAAAAAATAACTAAAACCAAATACAATAAAGACATACATACATACATGTATGAATATGTGGTAATATTTCAAGTGTTTTTGTAAATGTGTCGCCACACTCTCTTTTACTTTGTATGTGTATGTGGTAGAATTGAAATAACTTAAACACATTTACAGGAACACATGAATTCCTTTTTGTTTGGTGAAAAGGATTCACATTGAATTAAATTCTCTCAAACATTTGAACAATTGACTACGTCATTGAAAGGTGACTTTTTCCCTTTGTTGGCAACACAATAATACTCGTAGAATACACCACATAGTGAGTAGAAAATTGTATATGACACTCTATTATTTTGTTGTTGTTATTTTTTCGTGATGTTTTCTAGTTTTTTTACTTGTTGGACAGTTTGTGTTGGTTTTCTTTTTGTTTGACAGATAGTAGAAATGTATAAAACTGTTGCTCATCGCATGGGTGTTGAGGGTCGGTCGTTGTCGTTGTCTTTTTTTTTTTTTGTTTTTACCATTTATACAAATGTGAGCATTATTTTCGGTAGACTTATAAAGAAATATTTAAAGAAGAGCGAACATTTGTTTCAAAAAGAGCTTAGAGTTTTCCTTTGGGCTCTGTACTCACCTTTTTCGGTTTTATAGGGAATTTGTTAAGAAGGAATAAAAGTGACGTACACGTTTTGGCATTTTCTTTTGCGTATGTTGTTCTTCTGCTTTGTACTTTTTGAATACAGGTAATTGGAAAATAAACACTGAGAGAAAATATGAAATTACTTCGTTGTTGTTTTAGAGATACAGGATACAGAAGCTTTTTAAAAAGTAAATTGTTGCTAAAATATAATATACATGTAGCACTTCATTTTCAACATAATTGCAAAGAACCAACGATCCTCTCAAAGCCCAAAGAAAAATAATTTAATACAAATAATTTGAAAATGTTATGATTAGTAAGATAATTAATAAAAGTGGTTTATTTTCAAACGAAATTAATTTGATCTGTTAAAGAAGATAGAAAAAAAGGATATTTCTTTATGCATATAATAGACTTCGAGTCATGATAATGGCAATCTGTGAAAACAGATGTCTGGAGTGAATATAATAGTTCATATAACTGGAATTTGTAGATGAACCCAAAACTTGGTATCATAATTTAGATCTGGTTAAGATATCTGCAGTAATTCGAAGCTGAAGCCAAATTTGGCTATACTTGACTGTTTGCTTAATTCCTTAATAAATTCCTTAAGATTTTTGCTTGAAAAATACTTCAGTAATGAGGAAGCCTTTATAACATATTAAGCTTTTAAGTCTTTGGATTAACCCCAACTATAGATTCTGTAACAGTCAGTGCATACTGTTTTTAAGCGATAGTTATTCGTAGGCATGCATCCCAGTTTAACAAAGGGATATAATAGAAAATAGGAAATAATATTTCCCTACTAACAAATGTGTTTAACTCATACCTTTATAATTATACCATACGATCTTAGTATGAGATCAGTTAACACTTTTACAGTAAGAGGGAATAATTTTCCCACCAACTTTTTCTTCATTGGTAAGGTAGCTCTTCAATCGCAGTTAATTTTTCGATTTGGAAACAATAATTGAAAGGAATAAATTATCTTTTCTTGTAATTGTACTGCCAAATTATACATGATTTTTTTCGAAACGAGCATTGTGTAAATTAAAAACTGGCGTTTTTACAACCACGAACGAAATCGGTATATATCTTTGAACTAAAGAGTGTTCTAAAAAAAATATGCATTTACTATTTTAGACAAAATTTATCCATAGTGCAAGAAATAATTTATTTTTTGATCAAGTTAGTTTCTATAGATATGTCAGATACTATTATTTTATAAATTATTAATTTTCAATAAATATTTCAATCAAAATGGACTGCGAAAAAAAAGTTCGTGAAAATATAATTAAAACTTTTCAAAAAAAATCCGTCATGGACTTTTAAAAAAATAGCTAAAAATTTTAAAGTTGACCCTCGAACGGTTTCTAATGCCATCAGACGGTATAAGGAAAACCTGAGCATTGAAAGAAAACCTGGATCAGGAAGGAAAAAAGGTCCTACAGATATTGGTAAGGCAAAAGAAGTCGAGCGACTCTTTCGAAGAGCGCCTAACACTTCTTTAAGAAAAACAGCTCGTACGGTGAAATGTTCTACGAATTTTGCACATAGAGTCAAAGCTTATGCTGGACTGAAGACATACAAAGTCCAAAAGGTTCCAGATCGCAATGCTATAAAGAACTTAGAAGCAAAAAAACGAGCGAAAAAATTGAAGTCTGATTTTATAAAAAAATACACCTGTTGTGTGATGGATGATGAAACATACGTACTGGTAGACTTTTCTCAAGTTCCTGGTCAAGATTTTTATGTTGCTGATATACGGGGCAGTGTTCGGCAAGAGTTTCGCACAAAAAAACAAACAAAATTCCCTAAGAAGTTTCTCGTGTGGCAAGCTATTTGCAGTTGTGGCAAAAGTAGTAAAGTATTTGTGGCATCTGGCACAATAAACACAGAAATTTATATAAAGGAGTGCCTACAAAAACGGTTGTTACCCTTTTTAAGAGAGCACAGAGTGACTACATTTTTTTGGCCCGATTTGGCATCATGCCATTATGGAAAAAAGGCACTTGAGTGGTACCCAGAGAATAATGTCATTTTTGTACCACGAGAGGCAAATCCACCTAACTGTCCAGAACTTCGGCCTGTGGAAAGGTATTGGGCTCTGGTAAAAAAGGAATTGAAGAACACAGGAAAGATTTCCAAGAACATGTCCGATTTTAAGCGCAGGTGGAACACATGCTCCAAAAAGGTATCAGAAGCAACTGTAAAATCTTTAATGGGAGGGTTTCCGAAAAAAGTAGATAATTTTGCAAAACCCGAGTACTAAGTAAACATTTTAATGCTAAATGATTTTGTATAATATGTCATTATATTTGCGTATTTTGTAGAGTTTTTATATTAAAAGGTTTGATTTTTATTTAAGAAAATCCAACTACAAATTTTATTTAGAGCACTCTTATTGTGGTTATATATGGTATGCCCTTTAACGTTTTA